>CM065817.1:105022715-106222715 GCA_033398695.1 Orobanche coerulescens | reverse complement strand
ATCCTGGATGGTGACGATTGGCAAGAATTTGATCAACTATACCCAAACTTTCGAAGTGAAGCACGCAATGTTCGTTTGGGTCTTGCAAGTGATGGATTTAATCCCTTTCGAACTATGAGCACACAACATAGTACATGGCCTGTTGTTTTAATGAATTATAACTTACCACCCTGGTTGTTCATGAAGTCAGAGTTCCTGATGCTTTCTTTGCTTATTCCAGGGCCTGACTCTCCCGGTAATGACATTGATGTCTACCTTCAACCATTAGTAGAAGAGCTGAAAGATCTATGGTTTAATGGGTTAGACACCTATGACTCATCGAAGAACCAGACCTTCAGAATGCATGCAGCATTAAGATCAATGACAAGCGATTTTCCAGGATATGTAATGTTGTCTGGTTGGAGTACCAAAGGGAAATTTGCTTGTCCCCATTGTCATTATGAAACTGACCATCGATCGTTGAGTAATAGTAACAAGTCATGTTATTTGGGTAATCGTCGGTTTTTAGAAGCTGATCATCCTTGGCGCTATGATATTAAGGCGTTTGACGGAGAGACAGAGGAGAGGGCTGCTCCGGAACCTTTAACAGGGTCCGAGATTTTAGAGTTGCTGAAAAATTGGGAAAATAGTTTTGGGAAGTTACAACCAAAGAAGAAACTTGATGAGTGTCCGTGGAGAAAGTCTTCCATCTTTCACTGTTTGCCATCTTTGGAAAGATATTAGTAGTCTCCATCATATGGATGTCATCAAAATAGAAAAAATATATGCGATAGTGTGCTTGCAACTTTGTTAAGTATTCTGGAAAATCCAAAGATCATCATAATGCTCGATTAGATTTGAAACAAATGGGGATTCGGCCGAATTACATCCTCAAGCTTCGGGTGATGATCGGTATGTGTTGCTACCGAAGGCATCATTTTCAATGTCAAAAGAGGAGAAGAGTATATTCTGCAGTGTTATTAAAAGGTGAAGTTACCAAAGGGTTGTGCATCTAATATATCAAGGTGTGTGCAAGTGAAGGAGGGAAAAATATCAGGGTATAAGAGCCATGATGCGCATATTATGATGCAATATTTACTTCCAGCTGCTGTTAGAAACACTCTGCCAAAACATGTCGCTTTACCTCTTATTAGACTGAGTGGCTTCTTTCGATCTATTTGTAAAAGAGTCATCAATCGAAATGATTTGGATCGTCTCCAAGTTGAAATTTCTGAGATTGTTTGTGAGCTTGAAAGAATATTTCCACCGTCTTTTTTTGACATCATGGTCCACCTCCCGATACATTTGGTCAATGAAATAAAACTTGGTGGCCCCATCTGTGATTGGTGGATGTACCTATAGAGAGATACCTTGGAAAGCTGAAATCATATGTTAAAAATAGATGCCGCCGCAGGCTTCCATTGCGAGAAGGTTATTTAGCGGAAGAGTGCTTGATATTCGCTCTAGATATTTGCATGATGGTGCAAGTAAGCGATCCCAAAATCTCAATCGAGAATCTTGGCCGGCCAGTCGACACAATTGCCGAGGAATCACCTTTGTTTCCTAAGATAGGCTATCCTCTTGGGAGGAAGAAGAAAGGAAGAAAGCAAGGGAAGGCATATACTCTGGATTCGGACATAAAGGTTTTAGCGCATCGATATGGTCTGTTCAATTGTGACAATGAGCGAGTTGAGAATTACATCAAGTAAGTTTTTGTATTTTTTTGTATATGATCAAGCGACTAGTTTTATGTTTTACTTTCTTATTTTATTGTTGTTGTAAATGTAGGGAACATGAACAGTTTGTAAAAGAAGTCGAGAAGTAAAAGGAAGAGAAGGTGGACGGAGGCGCAAAAACATAGCAATGAATTTATGAGTTGGTTCAAAGAAAAGGTTGAGTTAGATAATGCCCCTGACTACATTAAGTGGTTAGCATTGGGTCCTTCCAGTATTGCAAGGAGATATACTGGATATTTCTGTAATGGTTACAAGTTCTACACAAAAGAGCACGATGAGAAATGCAAAACGCAGAATAGTGGAGTTTCATTATCAGCTTTAACTCCAAGCTTTGCTAGTAGTAAGGATCTTAATCCTGTTCTTGGTAATGTCACTTAATATGGGGTTATAAGATCAATAATTGAGATAGATTATTGGAGCGTATTTAGTGTCGTGCTATTTGAGTGTGATTGGTTTCATACAGAAGTAGACGATCTTGGTCTAAGTCGTGTGAATTTTAGTAAATTGTGTTCTAAAGATGACCGATTCGTCTTGGCATCACAAGTTCATCAAGTTTTCTACATGGAAGATGGTGTTGACAGATTGGCACCATGTGAATCAAATGTTGCCACGAGACTTTGAATATGCCGAGGGCAATATGAAGATACATATATGAGCAGACTTCGTGAACGTGTCGAGATCCAAAATCAAGCTACGGTTAATGATGATGATATAAGGTTGTGCGAGAGAAGGTGTTTCGAAAGAGTTGACGTGCATCAAAACACGAGAGGAATGAAAACGATTCGATGTTGATGAAACAGATCGATTGGATGGAACCAACGAACTAACGTGCTACAGTTATATTTATTGTTATAGCTACAAACTTTAGTAATTTTTTTTTTTTGTCGCTACGGAAGGGAACTTTAGTAATTTATTCTTATGTTTGTGTGGTTTATGTTCTTCTTGTGAAACATCGTACTTTAATCTATTCTCTACTTTGGATCATGAATCTCCATCTTTCCTTTTTTATTCTCCCGACTTTAGTCACAAGGCGTGTATGGTTACATTTATTGTTATAGCTTCAAGTACTTTAGTAATTTATTCTTATGTTTGTGTGGTAGATGTCATTCTCGGGAAATATCGAACTTTAATCTACTTTCTACTTTGGATCATGAATCTCCAACTTTCTTTTTTGTTCTCCCGATTTTAGTGACAAGGCGTGGTAACTCGGTGTCATCATTCCATATTAAATGTCTTTTATATGCTATTGTTTGTTGATCCCGATTGTGTGGCTCGATTATTGCCTATGATTGTGTGGCTTTTGTTTTTCTATTACAGTATTTAGATGGCATCTTACGAGAAAATAAGGCAAAAAGGATAGAAGAAAATAGGCAAAATGGAAGAATATGGGCTCAAAAAAGCGGCTAATGTGATGAGCCGATTAAACAAGACTTCCAAGAAGATAAGTAAGATGCATTCAAAGCCTAATTCAAAGAACGATAATGACGAGTACACACCGATGGAAATGCTGAACTCAACTCAAGTGAAGACGAAAATGAGCCAATGATTAACATCAGATGCTTGCGCTCTCGCTCAAAGAAGGTCGTTCTTTATGTTATGGCATTTGTGAAACTTTTTTCCTCTTTTCTTCCTCACTTAATTGCTACTTTTTTGTGTATATCTGTAATAATTGTCATTGTTAATTGTTTTAAGGTTTCAAATACTTCTTACATAGCAATGTCTGATTTAGTGAAGATGCGCCATTCAAATAACAAGAACAGATGCTTGGAAAATGTGCCACAAACGAAGTTGTAGCACAAACCAAACAGCAGAGTTCAGCAGATCAAATTAAACAAAAGAGAATGGTTTCTAGTGAAGCAAATCTCCAAAGAAGGTACACCACTATCGCACTGGACAAAACAAAGGGGTTTGTCCATATCCGATCAAGTGAGATTAGGAAAGTCTTCTACACAAAGAAAGTTATCCTTACAAAGACAACAAGAGAAAGAGGTGATGTCCAACATAATGCACACAACAGAAGGTAATCATTGCCCTGTGGTCAATGAGCGCTATTTGCAGCTTAAAGCAAAGTTAAGAGAAAAAGAATTGAGAGGGAAACAAAGTGATGCATTGGTACAGAAACTTTGTCTCCAGAATCAAGAATTGCTAACTGCAAAATATAAGCGCTCTAGCACCCCCGTAATACGTAGAAGTGATTCACAACCACTTGGACATGTATCAGGGGAAGAGTACGACAATTCTATGAGTTTAAGTGAATGTGGTTTAGTAGTAGAAAGAGAAGAAGGCGTTGATTGCAGTGATGGAGTGCATATTGGTAATGATGATCAACTGGAGATGGAATTTGATCCTGTAATTGACCAAGACCAGGAAGGTAAAAACTACATTGCTAATTATTTACGCGTCAAATATTAATATATAATTCTGATGCACTTTAAACCACACATTTATATTTAGTAATCAAGGTTTGTAACCTAATTGCAGAGCCTTCAAGACCAAAGATAAAGCGAACTAGAGGGCCAACTCTGTGCAAAGATGTCCATGAATGGACATTCGATCAGCGTAAACCTATCATTTTAAATGAAAGGGGGGAGCCTATTGGTCCTGATAAGGAGACTTTGGATAAATTTTCTAGTTTCCTAGGTACGTTAGCTCGTAATTCTACGCTTGCACCATTGAACAAGATCAGTTGGCATTATGTTCTAGATAAGGATAACATTTGGAATTACGTCAAGGTAACCATTTTTAAGATGTTGAAATACTTTATACTGCTAGAGTTGGTTTTATATATAGTATGAACTCGGATGAAAACTCAACTATGAATAATATTTGATGCGTAAGAAGTACATTATATCCGAACAAGGTAAAAGACATGTGCTTGGGAGCGTAGGAAGACTCGCGTAAACACAAATCCAATGTCAAGGCAAAGCACTATTTTGCCTTTGACAATGATGATGATAGGCTAGAACATGCTCCGGATACAATTCCGTAAAAGCATTTTACAGACTTGTTAGAGTATTGGAATTTGGAAATAGTGCGGGTATGCTATTATTTTCCTTAGAACTGCTACTCCGTGGAGCAAAATATGCTGGACCTTATAGTCTTATGCCGCCCAGGTATATGGTAACAAGCATTTTTCAATCGGTTGAATTGGTGGAGTTTGTTATTGCATAATTATAGGACTACACCCTCGCACAACAAAAGGCATGAAGAGTACTAGGATATAAATTGTAGTATAAGATTTAGTTCCAACCATTTTCCTAGGAATATGCAGTAGTAGTATATGTGGATAACTATTTGTAGAATGTGATATGTGATGAGATCCTGGAAAATTGTTGTTGAGATTTATAATGAAGTCAGGCTTCTAGACATTCATTAAGAATGTAGGACCATTTTGTGGATTTAATAAGCTAAAGTTGGGGATAGACGTGTAACGTTGAAGCATTAGTTCTCGAGTTCATTGCATGTAAAGAAATGATATTGAAATGTATCTGGGAACCACAGTAAAGTCGAGTAACTCGACTAAGTGGTTCAAACTGAAACTCACACTGTAATTTTAACCTATATCATTAGAGACACAGATTCAACCTTTTCTTATGGGTTGTTTTATTCTGAAAAAACAGGTAGAAAGCAAAAAGAAACAGGAAAGCAGTACGAACCAAATAGATAGGCACACCATGGGTCCTATGAGCTTCGCGAGGAAGCAATATGGATTGGTGAATGAACTGTTAATGATTCGCTTTATTTACTATAACACTATTTTATCCTTTTATCCCAATGTAAACTATTTCTGTAATTTGAAATTTTGTGATAGCAACAACAAGATGCAGAGAAGAGGCCACCATCCCAAGCTTGTATGTACAAAGAAACTCGAAAAAGAAAAGCCGGTAACAAATACAAAACGCCATATGAGGCTATTCAAAGTAACATAGTAAGTGCCATTGTCTCTAATTACTTAACTATGCACATATAGCTTCTCATATGAATTATTGTCAGAATGAATCCATGACGACCACGGTAAGATAAGAGGTGGTCATTATGGTGTTTCTTTAAAATCTTATGAGCGCATTATGATTATGAATTCTTGTCGATCTCGTTTCTAGAGCTATAGGATGAGGATTTCATAGGTAGAATCTTGAATCTTGACAAGAGTGTTGGTTATCTTTGTTTTGCCGAGTATGATTGTATGATGAACCTCCCGATCAAACCAATGAAATCAAATTTGTAGTTTAAATGATGTTGTATCAACCGCCTTCCCGTTTAAATGAACCGATTCTGATTTTATTTGCATCATTTTAGTTGCATCACCCGCTCCTGTTCCCCTTTTCCCTGTTCATTTTAGTTACATCATTATATTGCATTTTATTCGCACTTATGTTTCATCTTGTTAATTCTTTAGTTTTAATGTAGGACAAGATGGATCAAGTCCAATTAGAAAGGAAAGTTGATGGAGATAGTGCATATTGTGAAGTAATGGAGTCCGATAAGTCAAAAAGTCAGATGCAATTGAGGAAGTGCTCTATCATCAACGGACAGAGTAAGAGGGTTTCAAATGGTGGCATAATAATTCCCGATGAGTATCTACAACCAATTAAAGAGCAAATTATGAAAGACACTGTTGGAGAAGTAATAAAGATGTTCAAGCAACAACTCCACCCGGAAACCTTTGCTAATTTGAGTCAAACACTCGGTGGTTTATCATATGTTCCAGAATTAAAAACCGATCAAGAACGCGATAATGCCAAAAATCCTTCGGAGAATATGTTCAGTGTGTGTTTCTTTTATAGACAAAATATTTTTTTCATTTTATTTTTCCGAGTTTTATTGACTTATTTACAACCATTTGTATTGTAGCCTTATTTTTAGTTTTATAAGATCACTAATTTAACAAAAACAAATATTCATCATGTGTTTATTTTTCTCTTGTAGGATCAAGACGATGAGGTGGAGTAATGCATCTCGGAGGCATAGAGATGGCGTATGATCGAATATTCAAAAGCCGTGGCATAGAAATAATATAATTATATTAATCTTTGGACTTTAGTTGTATTTATTCAATTTATATATTGTTATAAATGATGAATATGGATTATGTCATTGAATTATTTTCATTGTCATTTTGGTTATTGCCTACGAATATGGATTATGTCATTGAATTATTTTCATCTATTGAAACAATATTTTTGTTATGAAATATTTTTGTTTGCGTTTATTAATTTTATTAATGTACTTCTTATTTATTATATATGATAAAAAAATAATAATAATAATAATAATGATAATAATAATAATAATAAAAATAATAATAATAATAATCATAATAATAAAAATAAGTGTTACTTTATAATGATCAATGTGTTACATGAGTTGGTACAAAGTGATACATATAAGTTGGAATAGTGTTCTTAATGTATCTTAAAAATGTTACTAATAGTGAAATAGTGTTACTTAAGAAATTTGAAGAACACTTTAAAAATGTTACTAATAGTGAAATAGTGTTACTTAAGAAATTTGAAGAACACTTTAAAAATGTTACTAATAGTGAAATAGTGTTACCTAATAAATTTGGAGAACACTTTAGAATCACATTAATAGTGAAATAGTGTTACCTAATAAATTTGGAGAACACTTTAGAAATGTTACTAAAAGTAAAATAGTGTTACTTAAGAAATTTAGAGAACACTTTGGAAGTGTTACGAAAAGTGATACATAAAATGACTTAATAGAACACTTGTTAAACTGTTACCAAAAATGGTCGAAAGTGATACTTAAGAGCATAGGGAACACGAGCAGGAGTATCACCCACAAAACTGTTACCTATGAGCTATAGTAACATTTTCGGGCATTTAGGTAGCACTTTATGTGTGTTACTTAATGTTAGTTTTCTAGTAGTGGAAGAAAGGTTTTTGGAGTTGAGCAGAGAACTTGGTCTACTAGATTGGGAATCTAGTACAGAAGAAAAAGCCAGCTGAAGCAGATCAGACGAAGGACGGACTTAGCTAATCGAAGGAATCAGAACCTACCTGAAGACGAAGGACAGACGAATAAACCTAGCTGATAAAATCTCAGGCGAGAAGTCATAGGAGTCAACTCACCTGATGCAGACCAGTCAACGGTCAACCAGCTAAGTTCTCTAATCTTAACCTACTTCTGAATATTTTATTATTATCTGCTATATGTGTAATAATATCATATTAATTTTTGGTTCACAAGTGGCATAATACTATATGTCTTAAATACACGTGGCAATCACCTGATAAATCGACCTCCACTGTAACCAATTAAAATCCAACCGTCCAATTTTAAAATCAAAACCTGGAGCACCGATTAAAATTTGAAATTTAAAATGGAATCTCAAAAGGCGGACCACCGATTTAAAATAAATAATAATTTAATCCCAACATCGTTTCATCTTCTTTATAAGGACGGAAAAACCCTTCACTTTACCTTTACCTTTACCAGTCTTTCAAACCCTAAATTTACAGAGCAAAAATCCTTTGAACTCCAAATACACTAAGAAAATCTCTTATTTGCAGAAATGGAATCTTATTTTAAAGGCGTAAACATAAAGGCAGTCAAGGACCAGATCATCTTTTCTCTGGTCGTTGACTTTGAAGGTCTTTTGGAAGCAAATCCGAGAACTACGATGTCCTTGACCTCATTCGATCGATGAAGCTAAATGGGAGCTACCCATTTATGGACATCAGCCCCAAACACCTATACAAGGAGGACGTCATCGCATTCTACCGCGAAGCTCATGTGATTGAAGAAGGAATTAGGAGCACTGTCGGCGGAATTCAAGTTGACATATCGCCGAAATCAATTCGGAAATTTTTTGGTATGAAGCATTGTGGCATAGCCGTCGAAGCCCTCAAGCAGACAGAAGCCGACACCTGGATGAAGATTAAGGCGGACGATCAGCCGGCGAAGCTGAAGCTCACCGCCAAAAGGAGCGAAATCAAAAGGGCGTATCGATACATGTTGGATATCACCAACAAAATTATTATGGGTATGGACGGCGATTCGACCAACCTGCCGTCAGCAAAACTCACGGTGCTGGGAGCACTGATTCAGGACGACCCGATTGATTGGTTTGACTACATCTTTAGGCAGTTTGTTTGCAAGGTCAACAAAGCTGAATGGCTTGCTGATGAGAAGAAATTCAGATCCAAGCTGGCGTTTGGAACGCAGCTAAGTTGGATCTTGGAGAAGATGGGTGTGGTTAAGGGTAATACTGATCCCTTTCACATCAACAAGAGACTTGGTCACCTAGACCAAGAGACGTTGAGGAAGTTGGGAGGCAACAGAAGAGCAGGCCAAATGATAAAGGAGTTGTCTGACTCAAGGACTTACTACAGACCCTCACCAGACGAGTCGGACCAACCTGCAGACGACAATCCAACTGTAGCTAAGTCAGACTCGGAGTCAGACAACACGCCGATTGCTGTTCGGTTCAAAAGAAGGGGACCAGCCCCTGGTGAGCCATCATTCATACATTCCTCACCGGAACCTTCACCGAAAAGGCCCAGGCGACTGCAGTTCAGCCAGGAAGAGCATCCAGAACATTATTCCAGTCCTGCAGCCAGGTCGCCTACCCACCTGGAGGACCAGCTTGCTCCGGGCAGCCTGGAAACTCAGATCGTCCCTGTCCTCACTCCAGCATTCATTTCAGAAGAGGAAGAAGCAGGTTTAATTATCTCTATCCCTGAAGCAAACTACACCTTTCACCTGCTAGACAACAATCTTTTCAACTTGTCCTTAGAGCAATTACAGTTAGTTAAACCACAAGCTCTAAAATACTCTTTTGTTAATATTTTTGAAGAGTGGAATTTTTTTAAATCACTGTCGTTTGGTAAACTTCAAACCTATGTTGAAACCAGTGGTTGGGAATATCCCCAAGCCACAGAGGATGTGCTGATACACTTTTGCAAAGTATCAGACACAGTTTTGATCCTTCAGGAGAATTGGTTCATATCAAATTTCAAAACCAACATGGACCAATTCATCCACTCTATAATGTACAGTATTTTTGATGGTTCTTTTGGGAAAGAAGATGAGGAGGAAGAAGAAAAGGAAATAAGGATTGAAGAAGTAAATGGGGAAGAAGTAGAAGAGGAAGCCATTATCATAGATGATGAAGAAGAAGGGCAGGAAGAAAGAGAAGGAGGAGAAAATATTTTAGTTGAAAACGAAACAGAGGAAGAAGTTGAAAAAACAGAGGAATTAGTAGATGAAGAAGAAGAAGAAGGGGAAGAGGTCGATCAGGAGGATGATGAAGAGGAAAAGGATGATGATGAGAATGATGGAAAATATAATGAAAAAGATGATAAGAATGATGATGATGATGATGATGATGATGATGATAAGGATGAAGGAGGAGAACAACTAGCTGAAAAAGAAAAAGAGAATGTTGACGAAGAAGAAAAGGAGAAAGAACAAGAGAAGGAATTAGAAAAGGAAGAAGAAGAGAAAGAAAAGGAGCCGGAGAAAGATCCAGAATTAGAGGCTGCAGACAAGGCTGGGGCGCCTGCCCGGTATACCAGCCTAGACGCAGAGTTGGCTGAGGACTCCAGATCGAGGACACTTAAAAAAACACCATCTGGAGTACCAGCTGCAGATAGGATCTTGCAGTCTAGTGGATCGCTGGTCAAGGCTCAGGCGAGCACTCTCCAACATCGCAGATCTCACCTGCGATGACTGAGCTGATAAGACAAATAATGAAGGATACTATTGGAGAGTTGCTTGCATCTCAGGTCACCCCCTGATCTCCAATCCATCAATGCCAAGATCGATACCTTGCTGCAACGGGAAGTACATCAACCTCCTCCTCCTACGAACAACAGAATGCCTTTTGGCATGTCTGACTTGATGCACAGAATGGAGCAGCAGTTGACCACTTTGGTTGATGCTGGCAAAAAGGGGGAAGATAGGATTCAGGGGGAAGGCAGCATTCAAGGAGAAATAAGGGAAGAGCTAAGAACTAAGAAGAGGCAGGATGTCCAGTGATCACTGCCGGGACATCCTCAGCTAAAAGGAAGGGAGAAGCTATAGAACCAGAAGAACAGGCTGATGATCAGCCTGCAGGCAAAAAGAGGAGGACCAGAGGAGGATTTGAGCCGATTCTAGAGTGGGAAGGCAAAGAGTTGTGGTATGTTGAAGATTTTGTACCATACGAAGCTCTACCCATGTGCGGATCTGCAAAGAAAAAGTTCATCAGAGACTATTATATCTGGGAAATACTCCAGGATAATAATTGCTCCCCACAGCAGATCTTCATCAATTTCATGGAAGAAGCTCATCTATAACTCTGGACTATTCTTCTAAAACATGCTGAGGCACGCAATGCATATCCCATGATCCCTCTTTTCAGGCCCAAAGAACCTCCCACTTTGGAGAAAGGTAATGCTTTGGATGAACTTGCACTCCAAAGAAAGATTAAGAAAGTGTGTGTTGAGAATAAGTTCTCATCTCAAGAAGAGCAAGATTTTGCAGCTCTTGTTGTAAGGAGAAAGTATGGTCTTGCCCCTGTCAAGACAAGACCAATTGGAGCTAAACCCTTCAGACCTGCCAAGCAGCCTATCCGAAGAGGCAGAGGCAGAGGCAGATGACTTACATTTATTTTTGTACTTTGTAAAATTTTCTTGTAAATTTAAGACATGTATTTGTAATCAATTCAGAAAATTTTATAACAGTCTTTTGAATGACAATTTCCAGTTGTCTCAAAAACTAGACTGATTTTAGTTTGTGTCTTGCACTCAAGTGCAGACTTGCTCATTTGAATATTTGCTTAAGTTTTGCCATCATCAAAATAGGGGAAATTTGTTAGGAATACTTGTTAGATTTTGATGATGTCATTAATATAATTCAAATGTTTATTACTTGGCAAAAATGTAAGGAAGAACCAAATGAGTATCTTCCATAGGCCAAATTATGTTAAGTTTAATACTTGGCAAAATGTAAAGAAGAACCAAATGAGTATCTTCTATAGGCCAAAACAAGTTAGGCTAAAATCGGCTAAGTTCTAAAGATCAGCTGAGTTCATCAGAGAGGTACAGCTGAGTCAAGTCAGAGAAGCTCTGGTCAACAAAAATCATCGTGATGTTTGACCAGATCAGCAATAAGTGACCCTGCATAAGTCATCCGATCAAAGCGAGTCCCAAGCAGTCACCATCAGAGAAGTCTAGACTGCAGAGAAGTTAACTTACATCAGCCTACTTGAGATCAGCCAAGTACTCCAAGTCCACGTCAGCATGCGTTGAAGTGTCAATTATTATGGAAAGTCACATGCAACGTGAAGAGACAAATTGGAGAGATTCCCGCTAAAGATATGAATTGAATAATTCATCCAGGCCTACCAATGAAGACTTTAATCGTATTATATTCAAAAGATTCGGCGCCTCACATGCAAAGTCTTCACAACGGTCGAAAGATGGATTAAAATATGGGAATCCAGTCTTGCAACGTTCAGAAAGGAATAAACAAAGAAGTCTCTCTCCAACGGACTGATTTGTTACAGATTTGCAACGACTATGAAGGAATGCTCAAAGATCTACACCTATATATATCCAAAGATTTGAACTTGAGCAACCATCCGATGCGAACATACTTTCAAGCGATCAAAGCATTCAAACCAATCTAAAAGCAAACCATAGCATCGTGAAAAGAGCGGTTCTCAAAAATTCATACTTGAAGAAGCTCTTAGTTGGAGAAGACAAAATCTCGTGTCTTTAATCCTGAGTTCGGGGTACTTCATTGGTTGAAGTTCGAGACTGTAAAGGCATCTAAGGATCGCGGATCAAGAGGTGCAAGGCAGTCAAGTGTGTTACAACGACAAGGATTTCCACTGGTTGTAAGCTGTTGTAATTTGGTTGAATCACTGTAATATTTATCACTGATTAAAAATTATAGTGAATTCATCTCCAACTGGTTTGGAGAAAAGTGGATTAGTAGAGTATTACCCCACCTCTGAGACCACTATAATTGTCTGCGTACTTTACTGTTTTATAGCATCATACTTTAACTGATGCATTAATTGTTAAGTGTTTCATTAGTTGTTTTGTATTCGTCATCAGCTGACTTCCGCACGTATTGAGAACAAACGACCCTAAGTCATTTGTATATCTATCAGCTGAAGAAACATACTCTTTGAGAAAAAGAGTTTAAGAGTTTCAATAAGTCTATTCACCCCCCCTCTAGACTTATTCCTGGACGACTTGTGACCTACACACAGTATATATTATTTATTATCTAATCTTTTAATAAATATAATATTCAGTATTATATTTACTACTCCTAGTTGATATAATTAAATAATATAATATATAATATCCTTTATTATACATTACTCATTATTTAATTCTTAATAGTCTTTAATTGTCGTATGCGTGACCCAAAAAGACATATTATGTTGGCAATTATTTATACCTTATTAAATAATAAAATCATAAGTGGTCTCTAGCAAGAATTATGACTACCCAAATAATGCAAGTTTATAGTCCATTAAACCATTTAACGTGTCAAATCCCTTTGTCGCATGATATCATATTTGAACTAAGTCATGGACACTGTCATACTTTATATGTTAAAATTCTTTCTTGATCTTAAGTAGACTGATTGAATCAACTGACTTTTCATTTGAGCATGGCCATGCATTTCCTTCAGTCCTACTTATCAAGGGGCACAACAGATATCTCTCTCTCTCGAAAGAGGGACAAATCCCCATTTGATTATTCATTGCCCTTTACCTGACTTTCACTAATCCTGATCGCTAACCTTTATGATCACCATGTTTCAGATGACGTTGGATTACGTCAAGGCATAACAGTTGTCATGTTAGACTCAATGATAATCTCTTGTTCAAGAATTTATTGGCATATTATTATATTGAGATTCACTTATGATATTTCAGGTCTGTCCAGTATCGCGTTCTCCGACCAATACCCATAAGTTTGATTCATACAATGTGCATAATCATCCAATGATCATTAGTCAAACTTATACTAGTATACTAATCACATGAGTCTCCACTTTACGTGATTGTACCAGGGACATATGAATAATCTTATTATTCATGAATACCTATTATTGTAACACTCCCAATACGCTCAGGGATATTACACGCCGTAGAACCTTTCCTCAAGGATCTACCAGGCTGGTAACAACAAACGAACAACTCGACAATGCCTTTAAGGCTAAAAAGACTCAGTAGACCGATTTGGCCTTTCAATAAAAACATACAACTCGATTACAATACTTGCCCACACAGGGGTCGAATACAACACACTCTCGTACAACGGGGAAAGAATACTACAGCGGAAATAAAATACAACTAAACCAATACGACAACAATGGGTCCTCGTGTGATTAGTATCGTTCATCTTTCATCATCCTTCATGCCGACCCTCTGGGCGTTTGTCCAGTGTAAGTCTTCCATGGTTGGCTTCTCTGATCGTGATGCCGATCGCCTATCGAGGCGTATTAATCGCCGCACAACAATTGCCCCCCAGCTCGCCTCGATGTTGAGAACACGGGGTGAGGTGGCACTGTTGGCGATCGCCGATGTTTAGCTGATCAGCCGATCTGAATTCAAATCTGGACGATCTTCTTTCGCGTCGGGAGCAGCGGGAAATGAAGGCGGGCTTTCCAAAAGTGGCAGGGACACGCGTCGCGCCGCTGTTGGGGGAGTCCGACAGTTTGTCGGACCTATCGGCTGGCATGCCCTCGAAAAGACGCGTATGCGGGATTCGAGGGCAGCATTTAATGCGTCCCCACATGACGGTTGCGATCCAGCCCTCGAGGTTTCTCCTATTTGCATTTAGACCCTCGTATCCATCTATAAAAAGGCCAGGGCTTCTTCTCCTTCACTTTTTACGCGTCCTTGCATCCCTAGACGAATTTCTGCAAAAATCTCAGGAGCTTCTTGCGCCGACCTCCTTCTTTTCTCTAGGTAAGAAAAATTAACCTTCTCCCTCTCTTTACTTTCTAATATGTCGGGAGGATCCAAAACCTTTGAGACCGGAAGTTCTTCCGTTGCCGCAGCGTCGCCTGAACGGGAGGAGATTCCTGTTGGAGTGGATATGGAGACGGCCGTTGAAGCTATTCGAGCGGGGATTGCACCCGCAGAACTCGAAGAACTTTTCAACGAGGCCGAGGTGGCGAGGACGGAGGCGACGGCGGAGCAGGGGGGCTCGCCGGTGGATGAGGATGATTTGGTGCGGGAGGCTTGGGAACGAGAGAGTAGATTCGGCCCTGCCTATCTGGCTTTTGCTCAGATGATGGAAGCGATCGCCGGACCTTGTCCGAAATTCGACTTCAAGGCCTACTCCGCCGCTCACCCTTACGAACATGTGAAGCGGACGGTTTTTCAGGCCGCCGTCCCGTCTCCGTGGACTCTCGGAAAGATCCGAAGTACGGCGACCAAGAAAGACCTGAGCCGTTGGAGGGCCAAATATCACATCCCCTCTGACGTTTCCCTGCACGTGCCCTCGGAGAATGAGCGTGCCGACCAACCGCCCAAGGATATGGTTGCCGTCAGCGAGATGATTATGGAGGCGGGTCTGCGATTCCCGCTGCCATTCGCCGTCTCCTACTTGCTGATCGCCTGGAATTTGGCGCCTCTTCAACTGACGCCGAACGCTTGGCTACAGATCATCTACACGTTGACCGCTTTGGCGATCACGGTTGTTTCGCCTCCCGATCGCTACTGAGATGAATTATCTGTTCAAACTGGCCGCGCAGAAAGGGTCGATCAGCGGCAATCATATCCAAGGCCGAATCCGGAGAGTGGTCCTTGGCGTGCCGAATAAGACCAGTGGTGACCTGGCTAAATGGTGCTGGGTCGGCGGGGCGTGGAGATCGGCATCGAGTGACAGGCCGAACGAGGAGTTGGAGATCCCCACCACTTTCCGGGAGAGGAATCCGAGTAAGGATTTTAACTCTCCCCTTGATTGAGCTTGTCTTGGACTGATCTAATTTTGTTTTCTTTTTGCAGGACCTCTCGTTCCAGCGATCGGCAGCCTTCCATTCGATTTCTTGATCGTTTGGGAGCGGATCCGTGCCTTGCCGAACTCCTTTATTGACGATCGCTCACTTGGTACCGAAGCTCATCGGTTGGGGGCTCGATTGTTCTGCTACCCCCGTCACTTGAAAGTTCCAGGTATGAGTTTAAGTGGTGCTTCCTTGCTTGACGATCGTCTCCAGGAGGTCGTTTTGTTTTGTCTAACTTGTTTGTATCTCTTCTTTGACAGAGGTTTATTTTCCCCGATTTGCCGAACCACCGCCAGAGATCGCTATGTCAAACCCGGGGCTCATCGGTCGCCTTCACTTGGGTAAGCAGACTGGTCGCGTTCCCGCGACGACGTCTCACCCTGCTCCGGTGACGAGGCCTGCCGAGGTGCCAGTCGCCGAGCCGGTGGTCCAGGGAGAGGAACAGCTCCAGCGCCGCAAGAGGCGGAGGTCAGAGGAGTCCCCGTCGATTTCTGAGGCGGATGTATCCATCCTTGAGCCTCCTGGCTGCCGCAAAGACCTATCTCTGCCATCCCGATGATGGAGCGATCAGGCCCTAGGCCTTCGGTCCCCGGCTCCCGGTCATCTGGCGGCTCGATGAAGAAGGTGGCGATCGCCGAGGCGGAAACTTATCGGGGCAATCCTTATTCCGAACGCGATCCCGAGCTGGTCAACAGGTAAGAAAGGATCCAAAATTTATGAGTTAGGCATTCTGGGCAGGGTATAGGCTAACTCTTTGGTTTCTTTGGTTTGCGCTGCAGGGTTTGTCTTGCCGATCCGGACGTTGCTCCTATGGTGCTGGACTTTTTGTCGAGCAAGGCTCCGCAACAGTCCCTCGAAGTCCCTGCTTACGTCCGCCAGGCTATCACTTCTCTGCCCAAGGCTTGGACGACCGATCTTGATGCGATCGCTCGTCGGCGATCTGGAGACGCCATGCAGGCGACCATTGCCCTGGCTCTCCAGACGGCGACGATGGCCGTCCAAGCTGCCAGGGATTTTGAGGGGCGACCCTCCACTGCTCGTCTCCATAGCGACCTCGAGGCCGCCCGGAACAAAAATATCGAGTTTGCCAACCGGATCCAGTCTATGGAGAAGGAGTATGAGGAGACGGCCAAAAGGGCTAAGCAGGACGTGGATCGATTGAAGCAGGAGCTGAGCCGCTCTAAGAAGGCTGCCGACCGGTCCCGTGATAAGGAAAAGGAAACCCGCCAGAAGTTCGCGGCTTCGCAGGAGGAGGCGGCCGGGTCAAGGTGATGGTGGATCGGCTCAGTGGTGAGCTGGAGGCGGCGAAGAAGGAGCTGGAGAAGGCCAGGGGCGAGAATGCCGCTAAGGTGGTAGAGCTGGCGGAGGCCGAGAAGACGGCCGCGGATTTGAAGGGGCAGCTGAAGGCGATCGAGGTCGATCCCTACCTTAACGTTGAGCTCGTCGGCGAGTTTGCTTATTACATAGCCTATGCTGACGCTGTTCGAGCCGCTAAAAAGGCAGGGATCGAGATCGGTCCCCTGATGGAGAGCTTCAAATCCTATGCCTTCGAGCATCCTCTGCATCCAGAGTTCTCCTTGCCGATCCTTGACTTTGTCGACTTGGGGATCGACTTGAGTTGGTATACCGGTAAACTCATTCATCCCGAGGCCTATGGGGGAGCCCAAGCCGATCCGCAACCCGAGGGCGATGGCCAGCCGGCAGGGCCTTGAGAGGCATTTTTGTTTTCCTCTGTAACTTGTACTTTTTTCTTTTGTAATGCCTTCGGGCCCCGTAATGTATGAAACTTGCGTTATGAATAAAATGTTCCTCTTTTCATACTGTCTCTTTACATACGATCGCCTTTGAATGTTCGTGTGCAAATTTTTACAAGTACGTGTATGATTGCTTTCGACGTTTTGTTCATCCGACCGATCGTCTGAGTGTTGAAAGCATTGATATGTTTTGAATCGGAATTCTTACTTGTAATTTTCGTCGAAGGACTTCGATCGTCCTGCGTGTGTTTGAGCGAAGCCGATCGTGCGTGGTTCCTTTTTGTTCGATCGTATTTGGGATTAGCTCGACCCATCTCTGCCCCCTTGTTTTTGTTTACATGTTGTAAGTAAGGAAACAAAAACTACTTTGTCTGGCGAGCTATCTTCAGTTTTGCCGATTCTGAAGAATCATGTACGGTTGGGGTGTTCGATGGACCGACCTCCACATTCGTGTCTTTGTGTGCGAGGGATATTGTGTATCCTGCGACTCACTTTTGTGAGGGTCCTCCGTTAGGCTACGCCTGCCTTGTGTTAAAACGAAAGGCGGACGATCTTGGTCCGGAGGAGTCCTTGCGCGGAGTGTCGTCGGCTCATTCGACTCCACGTCCGCGGCTTGTCAGCTCTGCTTCCACCTCGGCCCGCCATGAAGATGGCGACCCTCGACGGTGTACGTTGCGACGGGGGTAGTGGCACGTCGCATTGTCCGGGTTCACCATGTTAGATGATGTACCTTGAGGACGTGCGATCGTGTCTACTGATTATTTTGGAGGGTCCTTCGGCTACGCCGGCCTCGTATTTAAATGAAGGGCGGGCGATCTCAGCCCAAAGGAACCTTGCATGGGCGAAGCCGCTTGTTCCATCGACATCCGTGACCATGGCTGCATTGATTTTACCTAGGATCGTCATGATCGCGATCGTCGGCGGTATGCGATATGCCTGATGGGGCGATCGCTGTAATAGATGGGATAGGAAAAATCTCATTATATTCCTTGTACATCATTGAAATTGAATACAAAATTATCACCGGTAGTATTTTTTCGTATGCACGGCCCAGGTATTGATCCTAGTACCGTCAGATGTTCCAGCCGTAGGCTCCCTTAGTTAGCCATCCGGATACTCAAAGGTCCCTCCCGCCTGACCGAAAACGCCTGTGTGGGTTTGGATCTTCTTGAGGACGAGATCGCCCACTTGAAACCTTCTTTCTTTGACCTTTGAATTGAAGAACTTCTCGGCTCTCCTTTTGTGGATTGTGTTCTTCATTTCTGAGGTCAGCCGTCGTTCTTCGAGCATGTCTAGGTCGATTCGTCGGGCCACATCGTTGTCGGTCGTCATCTCCTGTTCGGTTCGATGGCTGAGGACGGCGATCTCTGAAGGAATCACCATTTCTGTTCCGAAGGCAAGGGCGAATGGGGTTTCGCCGGTTGAATTGCGGGTCGTCGTTCGGTAGGACCACAAAACGTATGGGAGCTCGCTCTCCCATCGTCCTCGCCTGGATTCGAGTCGCGCTTTAATCGTGTGTTTGAGGATCTTATTCACTGCTTCTACCTGCCCGTTCGTCTGAGGGTGATAGGGCGCTGAGAATAACCTTTTGATCCCCCACTTCTCACAGAATTGCATGACTTCTAAGCCGTCGAACTGTTTTCCGTTGTCGGAGATGATGGCTTGGGGCAGATCGAATCGACATACGACGTTTTTCCATATAAACTTGATCACTTTCTCTTGGCCGATCTTGTTGAGCGGTTCGGCCTCAGCCCATTTGGTGAAATAGTCGACCCCTACGATGGCGAACTTACAGCCCCCTGGAGCCGTCGGCAAGGGACCTATAAGGTCGATGCCCCATTGCGCAAATAGCCAAGGGCTATACATAGAGGTGAGCTGTTCGGGTGATAGTTTAATGTTGGGGCCCATTATCTGACACCTATGACACGATCTGGCATAGGCGATCGCATCTTTCCGAAGTGATGGCCAGAAAAACCCTTGTCTGGTTGTCTTATGGATGAGGGCTCGCCCGCCCGCATGGTTTCCACAAATCCCGTCATGGATCTAAGCTAAAACGAGCCGACCTTCCTCCGGTGTAATACACTTGAGGAGGGGAAGGCTGAAGGCTCGCTTGTAAAGCCGGTCGTCCAATAGGGTATATCTGGTCGCACGAAGCTGGAGTTGGCGAGCTTTAACACGGTCGTCAGGGACCGTTCCGTACTTTAAGTATTTGATGAACGGAGTCATCCAGTTCTCCTCGGCGATGGCGACGGTGGTAACCAGACTTCTATCGATCGCCGGCCTTGCTGATTTTGTGATTTGGATATTGGAGAAGTCGGCTGCCCCATCCGATGATGCTAGCTTGGAAAGAGCATCGGCCTGGGAGTTGTGCTCCCTCGGGACTTATTCGATTAGCACTTCTTCAAATTTTGTGCACATTTCGGCGACCAGCTCTTGGTATTTGACCATCTGTTCGCCGCGCGCCTCATATTCTCCCTTGACTTGGTTCACGACCAAAAGGGAGTCCATGAAGATATGGAGGCGACGAACATCTAGGGCGAGGGCTAGATCGAGCCCGCCTACCAAAGCTTTGTATTCAGCTTCATTGTTGGTCGCACGAAAACCGAAACGTACAGCATTTGTGAAACTCTGACCGTCGGGGCTGATGAGGACAATCCCTGCCCCTGCTCTCGAATTGGTCGCTGAGCCATCCACATATAACTTCCAAACAGGTCGGCCGACCTGGGTTGGACTGTGAGGGAAAGTTAATTCCACCACGAAGTCCGCCAGAGCTTGGCCCTTGATCGCCGTGCGAGGAGCGTAAGTGATACCGTATTGGGCGATCTCCAGCGACCACTTGAGGAGTCGCCCGTTGGTATCCGGTCGGTGTAGGACTTGTCTTAGAGGTAGAGTTGTTAGGACTTCCACTTGGTGATCGAAGAAGTAAGCCCTCAGCTTACGAACACTCATGAAAAGGGAGTATGCGATCTTCTCCAATGGTGTATAGCGTGTCTCAGCGTCGTGGAGCGCCTGGCTAACATAGTAGATCGGCAAGTGGGCTTGTCCCTCTGCTCGCACCAGAACGGCACTCAGCGCGACCTCCGAGGCTACCAGGTAAAGGAATAGTTTCTCACCGGGGATCGGCTTTGCCAGGATCTGGGGGTTAGATAGATATTCCTTTATATTGGCGAACGCTATCTGGCTTTCCTTCGTCCATGCGAACTTCTTGTTCTTGATGGTCGCGAAGAAAGGCTTGCTTTTATCGCCGAGCCGTGATATGAAACGGTTGAGGGCGGCTAGACAACCTGTGAGGCGTTGCACCTGCTTGATGTTTCGCGGTTCCTGCATGTCAAGGATCGCCTGTATCTTGGTGGGGTTCGCCTCGATCCCCCTTTGGCTCACGATGTGCCCCAGGAATTTCCCGGAACCTACTCCGAAGTTGCATTTCTTGGGGTTCAGCTTCATGTTAAACTTCTCAAAGATGGCGAACGTCTCGGCGAGATCGTTGCGGTGATCTTCCTTCTTGAGGCTTTTGACTACGATATCGTCAATGTAGACCTCCATGGTCTTGCCGATCTGATCGGCAAACATTCTGTTGACTAATCGCTGGTAGGTCGCCCCTGCGTTTTTCAAGCCGAACGGCATTCTGACCCAAAAGTATATGTCTTTTTCTGTGTGGAAAGATGTGTGTTTTATGTCTTCCTCCGCCATTGGGATTTGATGATACCCGGCGAAGGTATCCATAAATAACATCATTTCGCAACCTGCCGTACTATCGACCAAGTGATCAATATGAGGCATCGGGAAGTGATCTTTTGGACATGCCGCATTGAGGTCGGTGAAGTCAATGCATAACCTCCAGGAGCCAGTTGGCTTTTTGACGAGCACCGCGTTGGCGACCCATTGTGGTTCGTCTGTGGCTACTCCGATCAATTTGTTGTTGAGTAACTTTTGGACTTCTATGTCGAGCGCCGCGTATTTCTCGGGACCGAACTTACTACGCTTCTGGTGAACAGGCTTCATCGCCTGGCCGATCTTCGATAATGGCAAGCGTGTTCGGGACTTATGCCAACCATATCTTGATGCGACCGTGCAAAGACTCCGATGTTCCTACGTAGCAAGTTGATCGATCCCCTTTAATTCGTGGTCGATGCTTGCGCCGATCCGTACTTCCCGCTCGATGATCCGGATCCATCGTAATGCTTTCCAACTCTTCGACAGGACGGCCGCCTCTCGCTTGGTGCGATCTCCGACTCGGTCCTTGGATCGATGTCGAGACTTGGCTCAAACCGATCCTTGGCTCGATGTCGTCCACAATTGATGAGAGATGGCGTCCCCGAGTCGGGTTGGTACGATGTGTTTGGCTCGTCGATCTCCATGGGTTGATCGTCGATCGCTTCAATGTTACATATAGTATGGGAAGTATTGAAAGAAGTAACAACATAGGAGTAATTCAAACATCTTTTTGCCATTAGCCGATCTCCTTTTACAAGACCGACCGTCCCATCGGCAGTGGGGAATTTGATACAGTAAAACAAAGATGAGGCGACCGCCTCAAAGGTTTCCAAAAAGGGGCGACCTAGGAACCCATTATAGATGCTGGGCCTATCTATGATTACAAAGCTTAGGTTCCTAGTAATCCTAACCTTGGGATCATAAAAGCATACTAGCTCAACGGAGAGCTTGATCCTCCCGTAGGCTTGGACTGTGTTGTCGCCGAACCCTTGGAGCACGGTGTCGAAAGGCTTGATGAATTTGATCAAGTTGCCGAGTCGGTCTAGGGCGGATTTGAATATGATGTTGCAGAAACTCCCATTGTCGACCAGCACGCGATCGACCGTCTTCCCAAGGATACAAGCGGAGATCACTAGTGCATCCTCTTTGGGACATTGCACTCCCTCCCTGTCCTTGTTGGAAAAGGTGATGAGCGCGTCTTTAGAGATGGTCGGCTCCGGAGGTACCACAACATGGACTTCGGCGAACGCCCTCAGCTCGGCTTTTCGCTTTCTGTTTGATAGGGTGGAAACCGGGGAAAGGCCCCCGAGGCTTCCACCTCCTGCTTGAAGCATGTTGATCCGACCGCCAGGGTTGATCGGAGGGATCGACTCATCAGAGTACTCCGGCTCATGCTCGATTCTGTCAATCGGATTGGGAGGAATTCTTTCGCTTGGTCGGCGCTCGCGCCCTCCGGCTCTTTCCGTCCTGGGTTCTGGCTTGGTGATCAAATTGTCCAGTTTGACTTCCTCAAACAGTCGCCAGAGCTGTCTGAGGAGGTCGCGGCATTGGCTGGTGTTGTGGCCGGGACTCTTATGATAGGCACAGAATTTGCTACGGTCTAGGTGACCGTGGTCCCTTATCGGCTTTGGTTTGGAAAGCCACGCGCGACCCTTGATCGCGTTGAAGATGTGGGCCGGAGATAAGTTGAGGTTGTGGAGAAGGTGGACCTCTACATCCTCGAAGGCTTTGAACTCGCCAGGCGGCTTAGCGACCGCCTTTCTGGGCTTGGAGACCGCCTTCTTCTGGACATGGGACGGTGCTTTTCCTTCTTCGGACGGTCCCTCGTCTAAGCGGAGTGAGAGCATCCTCTGCCTAGCCAGGAAACCGGCGGCTTTGCCGCGGAAGACCGAGTAGGTCGGGGGGAAATCCTTTGTGAGGTGCCTAAACATGGGCGAGCGTCCGTGGAATCCGCTCATGACTGAGTTGAGAGCGAGCTCGTCGCTGATGGGCTCGCCGGTGAGGACTATTTCGTCTACCCAGTCAATGTAATCTTCGTCTGACTCATCCTTCCCCTGCTTGATTTTCATCATGCGGTGGGGGCCTTCAGGGCGAGCGACTTTGGCGGCGAAGTATGTCGTGAAGTCTTTCGCCAGCTTCTCAAAGCAGTTGATTGAGCGAGGTGGTAGTGAGACGTACCACCTGTGGGCGAGGTCGCCCAGAGTTAACGGGAACATTCGACACTTCGTCGCATCTGATGCTCCGCATCCGGTCATGTAGATCCGGAATTTGCTCAAGTGGGTCTCCGGATCCGATCTCCTCATAGAGGTGTTTGTGGGGATTGATCGTTGGTTGGGGGGCGAGTTCGATCCGAGTCGTGAGTGGTTCGGCCGATCCAATGATCGATCTCCGGCACCTACCCCATTTTCCAGAGTGCCTTCATCTCGCCGACGTTGCATGGCGGCCATCGCCGCCGCTCGATCGCCGAGTGGCTCTCGTAGCGCGAACCAAGGCGATCGTGTACCGATCCCCTAGCCCCGTGGTGAATGACGAGCTCCTCCCGGTGGGTTCTTCCTCGCGAGCAGGGGCTCGCCGACCGACTGTCTCTTGGGAGTCGGATATGCCGAACTCCGAGTAAAGGATCGGATACCGATGTCTCCTGATGGGGCCTCGAGTGCCTGTGTCGCCATGAGGGATCGCTCTCAAAGCGGCCGAAGACAATTGTCCCGCCTTACGAGAGCCTTCTCCCGTGGCTCGGGCTTTCGTCGATTTCTCGACATAGATCCCCTTGAGCTTTCGCTTGCTTGCCCGGCGGATGGTTGTGAGTGATGGTGGGCGAGCCGTTGCCTTCTCGTCGCTCCCCGAGGATGGCTATAGCCTCCTCAACTGCTCGTGGTCGGGAACCGATCGAGTGAGAGGCTAGAACCGTCCCTCGGAGGCGGGAGTGAGAGCTCTCGTATCGCCACGGTCGCCTTCCGCCGTGGGCTGGGATTCGGTCCGGGCCGGAACGAGATTTCCGGCGGATCTTAGGGTGGCTCTCTTGGAGGTCGTCGCAGATGTCATTTTCTGAAGGTTTTTCTATTGAAGAACAGTGAGTGTTTCTTCAAGTATATGTCCGGAGAACAGTGAGTGTTCTTCGAGACGGTAGGAATAAAAATGAAGGTTTAGATTCCCCTTCTTCTAGCGCCAATTGTTGTTACCCAAAATATTATCCGGAGATAGTATTGCTGGAATGATCGAGTAACAAACAAATGCGAGAACACTTCCGTGAGAAAATAGATAACACAAGATTTGTCGGGGTTGTTAATCCCGGGCTTGAATGCTCTCGCGAGATGTTATTAATAAATATACTGTCGAGTACAAATATTAATGTTAGAATCTATTACAAGGAGTGTAAAGACTTCTAGTTATCTAGGCTTTAGAGCGCGTAGATTGCCGGAAGAACCAGATGGATAAATCTGTGAGTTCTTGCTTGGGATATATGATGAATGTGTATGAATATCACTATGAATGTATTAGTGGTTGCCAAAAGAGCCTTTGATTCTCTCTTTGGTGTGTGTTTTGCACTGAATTCGTAGTAAAATTCGCGTCCCCTTTGCCATAGCAGTGAGTTCTCTATTTATAGGGGACAAGGTAGCTGGGATTCCTCAGGCGATCGCGGGCGACCGCCGTTTTCTATATTAAAATAAGACGGCCGATCGTGCCGTCACGTGGGCCTGTTCCCTTGAGGTCCGAGGTTGCTGATGGAGGCCAGCTGGGCGAACTAATGGGAAGCCAGCACGCGTCTCGAGTCGCTGTCCGGGGAGGACCCACTTTGTACCTTTCGGCGGCCTTGTCGGTAGGTGTGGTAGGTGACAGGCTGGGGTCAATGGTCCTATCTGTCGGTATCCTTTGAAGATCCGCACGTGGGCCACCGTCCAAGATTCGGTCTTCGATGACTTTGACGGATGCAGGATCCATACGTGGCACGAGATGATCGCCTCTGGTTTGCTCATTAAAGACGATCGTCAGACCTCAAAAGACGATCGCTGGGTACCAAAAGACGGTCGCCGCATTGTGCCAAACTTTGGGCGTTTGTCCAGAGTAAGTCTTCCATGGTTGGCTTCTCTGATCGTGATGCCGATCGCCTATCGAGGCGTATTAATCGCCGCACAACAAACAAGATGAACATTTCCCGAGGCAAAAGTTTGAGTAAAAACTTTCCAAAATTTCAAGATCAAACATCAAGGGAAACAATTTATAAAATGATTTGAAATGCCATCGGGAGTTTTAATAGAAAACAATTTAGGATTATCAAATCCTACTTTTCAAAACCCAAAAGACGAAATGGCTCACCGCCCCAAAGGTTTACTTTCCGTAAAATGACCTTTACCAAACCGTTGGGATTTTAGCCCCAATTTCTCATCAACTCACAGTATACGAGAACGATAACAAGGTTCGCTTTCCAACATCAAAACTCCACAATTAAAGGATTTAACCCATACAACAAAATACTCTAGTGCCATCCTAGCCAAGTAGGCCAAACGAACAACTTACCTCTTACACACTTAGTCAATGCATGCAATCATGAAAGCCGTTCAAAACACTCATTTTCGGAAACGCCAATCTCAAAACACATTTGCAAAATGCACCACAATTAACCTCGGACCCACCCCTCCGTGGACCCCTACCGAGACCCCTTCGGATCTAACCCATAGTGGTTAAAAGCAAGCTCGCAGATCCACCCTCCGTGGACCCCTACCGAGACCCCGTCGGATCTAACCCATAGTGAGCATACACACACACGTTACTCATGCAATACTAATATGCTAAGAATGTAAGTTCATTAAGAATACTCACTAGAGATGGCCAGTAATCCGACACCATTATCAAACTCTTCAAAACACAATAAGATTAAACACGGAATACACGATTCCATAACTTTAAACAACAGGGATATCATCAAAGCTTTCAACGTTCAAAATAATCAAACCATAATCAATTCCCAAAACACGCCGTTCACAAAACACACACGCATTTTGAAAGAGAGCCTTTAACGAGGCCAAACCGAAGTCTTTTGAAAATTCATTTTAAATAACCAAATAAACACACCAAGACGATCACCGATCATAATGTCCACAAAATAAGGAATGTATGAACAAGGTACTTGCCTAGGAACCATGATCGTAACAAGACGACGGATGGAAAAGCGGTCGAATAGCCTCGAACTCCCGAACACTATCAAGAACGCGATAGCACCGAAATTACTACGGGAAAACACCACACCAATCATCAATCACCAACGGAATTCAACATCGGAATCATCGAATACCTATAATCCTCCGTAAGGAACAACAAAACATGATTACGACGAAAATCAAGGCCAAAACAACAGAAATCCCAACAAACTATCGAAGGGAACTCATTCGAGCATTTAATTGAACATTAAATGTTCGAGACCCTCCAAGAACAAGGAAATAACCCCTCGGGTCGAACGAATCAAAGATACGAGTATCCAATCCATAGAACATGTTCAAAACAACGTTTATACAACAATTAATTGAACAAAAATGGATTGGAATAGAAATCAAAAGAAAAATCCCCAAAATCTTCAAAAACAAAGGTTCAAGTCAAAATACCTTGATTCGTCGAAAAACAAGGATTAGAATATTGTTAAACACATGAATAATACTAAGATTAATCATACCCATCATGGATTAATCAACAATACGGAATGAATCGGCCAAAAACGCAAAAATCCTAAAATTTCTCAAAATAGGGTTCTAGGAAATCTCACCTTGATTCGCTAGATCGAAGGATGATATAGGACTGACAATTGATGATATGAACTCCAAGACTTCATGGATTTGTTGTATGACAACATGTCTCCACGCCCAAGAAGTCTCCAGCCGCGGAAGAGGAAGAATGAAGTGATAAAATGGTGAAGAAAATGTCTGCCCGACCATATATACTGCCCAGCGATGCACGAGCAGGCACGCACGAGCGGCCGGTCGTGCGCCGGGTCGTGCGCGCCCACTGCCAGCAATCTGCCGGGACCGAATTGAGATGGCCGTTTTGTGTCTCACTTTTGGAAAGCAGTTCATAAGACCTTGGGGACCGAATTGAACTTTAGTACAGCTTATCACCCGCAGACTGACAGACAATCCGAGAGGACCATTCAAACGGTGGAGGATATGCTGAGGGCTTGTGCCTTAGATTGGTCAAACGATTGGGAAGTTCATCTACCATTGATTGAATTTACCTACAACAATAGTTGGCATGCTTCCATTAAGATGGCACCATTCGAAGCATTATACGGGAGGAGATGCAGATCGCCTATCTTTGGGACGATTCATCAGACTTGATCGGAACAGAACCAGAGTTGATCGTACAGACTCGAGAGAAGATAGCCTTGATTCGTGAAAGGCTGTTGACCGCCCAGAGTCGCCAGAAATCTTACGCAGACGTACGTCGTCGCCCTTTGGAGTTCAGTACGAGAGATCACGTACTTTTAAAGGTTTCTCCTACTCGGGGAATCTTTCGTTTCGGAAGGAAAGGAAAGCCGAGTCCGAGATATATCGGACCATTTGAGATCCTTGAGAGAGTTGGAGAGTTGGCATACAGATTGGCATTGCCGCCGTCATTGTGCCATGTTCATAACGTGTTCCACGTATCCCAGTTACAGAGGTATATACCAGATCCTAGTCATGTCATTGATTTTGGTGAGATCGAAGTCTCTCAAGATGGGACGTTTGAAGAAAGACCGGTCAAGATACTCGAGAGTCGAGTTAAGCAGTTGAGAAACAAACCCATCGTTTTGGTCAAAGTTCAATGGTCACGCCATGGAGTGGAAGAAGCCACATGGGAAACGGAAGATGGCATGAAGTCCAGATATCCCGAGTTATTTTCGCCTTGAGTTTCGGACGAAACTCCTTTTAGTAGGAGAGTATGTAATATTCGGATTTATTACTGTGTATTTTACCTGTATTCGAACCCTGTATTATTCGGAATTGTGATCTTGATGATTGGAGTATGATATTTCTTACATTTATATCTTTGTACATAAGTATAACAACATGCAAAATTTCTCATGCAAACTCGTGATAGCGCACGCTAAGAATGTAGCTTAACGCGCGCTATCGAGCTACTACTAGCGCACGCTACGTATGTAGGAGTTGCGTGCGCTAAGCACTCAATTATTAAGCTAGGCGGCTAGCACATGCTCTAGCCGGGACATAGGTCCTGATAAGATTCCCGCGGACGAACCTGGACAGTTTTGAAGTCAACTCTTATTAGCACGCGCTAAGGAATGCTTAGTAGCGTGCGCTAATCCGCTTTGTGCAAAAAGTTTATATATGGGCCAGCACTCCATTTTTATTCCCATTTCCTTCGTCTATACTTCATTCTTGAGAGACCAGAGAGCAAGAATTACCTTTCTAACACACTTAGAAAACATCTTCTCGATCCTTGAATATTGGATATTACTTGTGAGTGATCATTGAAGTGGAGTAGCACCTTGGAGTGGCATACAACCAACCGGAGTCGGATTCTACCTTACGGTTCAGTGATTTTCGTCATACCAAGGTATGTTCAACCTATCTCCAGACTTAGAGTCGGATTCTAAAGAATTAGATGATCATGTTAACGAGATATTGATTTTCATTAGTGAATTATTCAACATGCATCATGTTTGGAATATGGAGATGGTTATGCCTCAAGTACCTTGATTATGAACATCATGATTCGAATCTTATTACAATGAACAAGTAGAGGAAGCTTCTATCATTGGTAATCCAAATCTAGTAGATGACTTCATAGCAATCATGGACTTGACTTTAACATCATTATTGTTAGATGAATCTAAGGGATTGATCATGGAAGGATTTATCTAGTATAGATGAAATGTTAAACAACTACAAGATGATAATTTTGATTGATATAAAGGTGTTGATATCGACCGTTAAGCCTTTCGAATTGTCGTATGAAGATTTGTAGTCGAAATGGAATATGATTTTATAATAGTATACATATTCTTGAATCCGAAGTTGTTGTTATCCGTAAGATCATTCATAATCGTATGAACATGATATTCATGGAGGTAACATGAATTATCACGGAAGATTTCATTGGTTTAATCATGATGAGAACAAAGATTCGCCCAAGAGGAATCGCCATGCACAGTTAGCGCACGCGAAGCTATGTTAATTAATGTGCGCTATCGAGCATCAGTTAACGTACGCTACGTTTGGTACGTAACGTACGCTAGTCCATCAGACGATTCAGTCAGCTGATCAGTGGAGTACTGACCATGCATAGTTAGCGTACGCTAGGTTTTGTTGTTTGCGTGCGCTATCGAGCAGACTTAACGCACGCTACACAGAGTACTTAGCGTGCGCTAAGAGGTTCGGACAGATTACATTTTATGAACTTTTGGCCGTAAATCGAATTGTTAGACATTCGTACGACTTGAGATAAATTCTATATTATTTCTTTTGTTAAGGTTCGAGCTTGTTACGTGATTGATTAAGGGGGGCAACCTTCAAGTGTTCGTTTTGTGGAAGTATTGTTCTTGTCTTCGAATCGAGGCAATTACCTTATTTGTTTTACGTATTGATGTTATACATATTGTCATGCATGTATGTCGTTGTTGTATGTCCACCTCGTGTTGGTCCGACGGGATCATCGGGGGATCTATGCTAGCGTGCGCTGGATCATCGGACGGGTTTTTCCACCACGGGTTGGTCTGACGGGATCATCGTGGGTTCTAGGCAGTGAACGCTGGATCGTCGGAATTACCATGTGTATATTGTGATATCATGTTGTGATTATCAGTTGTGTATGTTATGTATGAGTTTCTCGTAGGAGAAGACTCGTTTGACATTTTATCATTTACGTTATTATTATTCTGCGTGTGACGTTGAATAATATGTTATGGTACTTGTACTAGCATCGTTGTGCTAACCCCTTCGGGGGTGAACATTTTGTTTATGTTCAGGATCCAGGAGAGCGGGAAAACAACCACTGGAGCCGCATGACGACGAGGGTGCAGAGTGATGTTCCGGCCGGGTTTATTTGTCTGTTGTTTATTGGTTATTTCAATAAGTACTCGAGTACGAAGTCATTTATGATGAATTTGAATTTGGTGATGTATTATTAAGTTTCTGTTGAACAATTGTATTTTCAGTATTTGGTCAAAACTGTTGTATCTTAATTCGTTATTTCCATTCGTTAGTACCTCTTAATGTCTGCTCAATTCTTCACCTTGTAAATCCTTATGTAAAGGATTTACGGCGCTGTAATATTCCTGAATATATCGGGGGTGTTACAAGCGCACGCTAATGCATGTTGATTAGCGCACGCTAACTGTATATCGATCAACAGGGAATCTTGGCTTTATTGGTTGCTTTCGGCATGTGGGGTCACGAGCATCTTCGTGGTAGGTGTAGACTGTAGCAAGTCAATCGTATTAGCGCACGCTAAATGCAAGGACTTGCGACGCTAGACAGTGTAAGTTACGTACGCTAATGCATGGACATTACGTACGTAAGCACATGTACGGCCGCATAAAGAGCCTCGATCGCAATAGCGCACGCTAACAAAGTCAGTTAGCATACGCTAAGTGTGTAACGCACGTTAATTGAAGATGTTAGCGTACGTTAATAATGTACAGTATATATATAAGTGCAGTTGGCTATTTTTCGTCATTTTCATCCATTTCTTCATGTGAGCCGATAGAGAGAGCCTTGAGAAGTATTTGAGGTTCCAAACACTGGATTAAGGTGGAGTTAATCATACATAACAACATTTGAAGCTTGAAATCATTGGTGATTCTTAGAAATGGATTCAACCTTGTAAATCAATCCATTCCTTCAAAAAGGTAATTACTCTTCACTTTGAGATTTCATTTTAGATTGTATATGATGTTCTTGAGCTGATGATTATCATATAAACAAGTTGATAAGTATGATTATGAGTTGGATTACCGGATTATGATGATTTTATTGTTGATATGAAGATATTGATATGAATTGGATGGTTTCGAATGTGTTGTTTATCTTCAAAGAGATATGTTGGCTAATGTCTTCCTTCAATTCGGATCTGTGATGTTGTTGTTGCTGGTTTCTTCATATGATGGTGAACATGGCATGATTATGAGTTCTTGGTGTTTAGGTTGTTGATATTGAGGAAGATGAAATATGAATATATGACTTGAATTAAAAGTCGGATGATTACCTATATGTTAAAGGATATTGGATTTCGTTGTTTGATAGCTATGAACATGGTTCAGAATCACTTAGAGTTTTTGATAATCGCCATATGTTGATCGGTATGCGAAATGCATGTAACTGCACGTCATTAGCGCACGCTAAGCCTACTGGCTAGCGCACGCTATCGGGAACAACTTAGCGCACGCTACGGTAAGAGATTAACGTGCGCTAAGTCAACAGGCAGGGTAATATATTCTGTTTCGGTTGTGAATTCGTGATGGTTTGATTTGGTTTGTTCTGACTGCGTTTATTCGAGGTTGTGTTGAACCGTTGAGTTCGATTGGTTAGTTTTGTCGGTTGTTGATGGTTATCGGATATATGTTATTTGATTACTTCGATAGGTTGAGATTATTGATCGGCGATTATAACCGGATGTTGCTGTCGTGTTCGAGCGTGTTCGTGAATTGCATGGTCAGGGCCGAGGAACTCGTAGACGAAGGCATTGTGACTTGTAGCGGCTTCATCATCATCGTATCGGTAACGAGGCAAGTTGTTACTTGCTCAATTATAATGTTTAATGAATGGTTTCAGTTTCATTTCGTTTATAATGCATATAGCAATGATTATATGTTGTCATTCCAATTCTGGGAGTTTAATCATAATGTATATGATTTATTTCGGTTATTGGCATATTCGGGTATCGAGGTTACATTATGGTAAAGACGAGGATATGATTACCTGTAGTCCATGATACGTTTGGATCGCCGAGCATTGCGGATAATCATCGGTGATGGTTTGATATCGAGATTTTTCCCGAAGGACTCAGGGCAAGTATCTTATATCGATTCAGTTAGTGTTAGTGATTTGATCATGCATATTGTCATTCATGTTGTCAAACATGAGGTCGTCTTAGTGGATTTTTCATATTGTCGTTCATGTTCTGTTGTTCATGTTGATGAACATATTGATTTGCATATGTGTATGCATAATTGTATTGTTTATGTTGTAAATGATCCGATGGGATCATGAGGATCTATGTTGAGGGCGCTGGATCAAATGTCCACCATGCGTTGGTTCGACGGGATCATCATGGGGATCTATGCTGAGGGCACTGGATCGTTGGACAGGTTTTCCACCATGCGTTGGTTCGACGGGATCATCATGGGGATCTATGCTGAGGGCGCTGGATCGTTGGATTACCAGTATTGTGTTGATGGAAGCTTGTGAATTTGCATCATTGATTTTATCATGTGTTGTTGTTCATATGTGTATTGTTGGTTATCCACCTTATGCTGATCTGATAGGATAAAAAGGGATCTATGCTGAGGGCGCTGGATCGTCGGATTTCCATTGAGTATACATGATTGTTATTGTTGTGATCATATTGACGTGGTCATATGAGTATGCATTTGTAGGTCTTGTGTTAGGACCATGTCCGTATTGCATTGTTCTGATCTCGGATTAGACTGATATGATTGTCGTGGCACTTCATATCTCGAAGTATGTTCCGTATTTCCTTTGGTATTTGTCCTTGATGGACAATCAGTTATCGTCTTGGGATTTGATGATAATATTCGATGGATCGTATTGGTCAGAAATGGTATATTTCCGTATCGTGAGTTGGTTATGATAGTTTGAGAATCTTGAGTATTGTTTGATGTACAATACAGATATTATATTCGACTTTATTGGTTAATCGAGTACAGGATGTGAAAAGTGATAATGGTTATTCTGATGATAATTACTTGAGTAAGTAAAGTTATGGCGGTAAGATTACATTGGTCGTATTCTTATGTTGTATTCTCATTGGTATGTAATTATTAATGTGATGTGACGGTTATCATTGTTGGATATTATGGCTGACCCCGTCGTGGGATTTCTTTTTAGGTTCTTGGAGTATCGAGCTTGTAGCGGTCGTGAAGAGATGAGCTTCCCGGAGGATACTGGCTAGGACATGTTTTGTGCATTGAGTTTCTTGATTGGTTCTTGTATTTCCGCTGCTAGAGTATCTTTATGGTTGGTCTTTTTCCTCTGCGTGAGTATTTTGAAATGATCTTTTGGTATCTGGTAACTGAGATTACTTTGGAAATCGTTTTCTAAACTTTTGAGTGTCGGCCGTTTGGCCTTGCGATTTCAAATGAGTTTTTACGACGGTTTTGATAAACAGATTTTATATAGTCTTCAAATATTTTAAAGATAGTACTGTCGTTAGCCTCTTGGGCATTTGTAAATGTTTGCGAAAGTTTCCTTCAGCCTTGTGGGTTCTATCTCGGGGCCCACGGTGCTGTAATATTTCCGGTTAAATCTGGGGGTGTTACAGAATATGGTATCGGAGCTTAGGTTGAGAAAACCTAGGCATTTGGGTCGAGTTGGGCCGTGTTTTGGTCGCGTCATTCCAGTTGTCAATTGACTAATACTAGAGCCGTGAGTTTTTGTTGTTCACTCGGGCTTATGGGTTATGTGATTTATCAGTGTGGTACTGGGATTGTTGTAAGCTTTTCCAAACGGTGTTAACGTGATATATTGTGTTCTTGAGTTGCACTGAGTTTGCAAAATGTGTGTTTTGAAAATATTTGTGTCGAGTATTTTCTTGAGTCGAGACATGTGCCAGTATCACGGGGAATCGTCGGCTTCGGGATCTGTAAGTATTTGGATTTTTGAATTTCATTGAGATTTATTGTTGTTCTAAGTTGATATGCTTTGAAATTCAGCAGAATATTATACGTTATAGTATAAGGTGACAGAGTTGGGACAGGATTGATGATCTTGAGACGCTATGATTTTGGAAATCAATATGTCGGTTAGATTTTGGAAACGGAATTGTGTATTCGGGAGAAGGATTGTGAATTGTTGAGAAGAACATGTAGTCATGCTAATTCATTTTGATATATGAACTGCTTATGAGCATATGAAAATATACTTTTCAAAATGAATGTTTCACGAATGTTTTACGGAAAATAATTTTTTTTGGGTCGAGACCCAATCGATTTTGAAATAGTTTCGTAACTCAGGACTTGGGGTCCGTAAAGAGTTTTCTACTGTATAAACTTCTTGTAATGCGGAACGAGATATGGGTTGAGACCCTAGTGTTTGAAAAAGGCTTTTTAGTTTTCATAAAACTCTCGGGATTTGTAAAACTCTTTATCAATCGTTTATTTATTTTGTTCCTACCTTTTGAGGTTTTGGTTTACTCGTTCAAATGAAACTTCTCGGGAAGTCTTTCGCTGTGTTTGATTTGTTGATTTGTTTCAATATTTTGTCATATCATATTTGAGGTGATCCAGGATGGATTAAGGATTGGCGTTGCGAGTAGTATGTGGAGGAGGAGTTTTTATCAGAGTTTATATATTGAGATTTTGGAATTTCATCGTGTGGTTTTCCGATGGAATATCAGTGAATTTGGTGACGAGCCTAATTGGTATACAGGAGTATGGATATGGTCAAGCATTTGCATAAATTCCATTTATTTAATCGTGTGTATTCGAAAAGAATTTTTATCGAGAACTTGGCACCAGCGAGCCGATTTAAATTTTAAAATTGATTTCGTGGTCTTACGAAAATTTATGTTTTGAGTTGTGAAAATTTTGAAAGAACTTTCAAAAGTTTGTCTTCTTGACGAGACTGTATGATTTCAAACTAGTTTTGAAAATGTGATTGATAACCATACGCATTTAATATATATTACATATCATGGTGAAGTTGTGAGTGTGACTCATGAACTGGATAATATATCAGTGTGGAACGATGAATAGGGATCCGAACTTTGATATGGTAGTTTGATTATCCAGGGATGACCGGTTGATTTATCGGATAAGAGAAATACTGCGTTTTGTAGACTCATGTACAGAATGTAATCTTGACACTTTGTATTTTGTGAAACTGGAGCATATGTGCTAGGTGGCTCTACTGATGTGATGGTAACACTTCTTTGAATTTTGAGCAGTACTGATTGGTCATTCCCACTCCATATATGATTTGGGATGTTCGCCGATTTGCGACTGGTTGTACATACGCCTGAGAGGTTCGTTCAACAGTCGGATGTGTTTCGTTGAGATCCACTGTATGTGATTTGTTTAGCGTTTCGAATTTTGCTCTTCCGTATATCTGTCTCTGTGGTTCTGTGTTTATCGTGTTGGAATTTACCGTGTGAAGGTATTCCCGATTATTGTTGCTCATTCGTTGGTAATAATAGAGTTTGTCATGTTGATGATATTCTTGACTGTGTTTTGACTCTGGTTGGTCATATTGGAGTTTATCATGTTGATGACAATCTCAGTTGTGTTTTGACCATTGGATTAATCATATTGGAGAAATCTTATCGATGATCTTCTCGGTTATTTAGTTGGTTGATCATTGTTAATGATCATATAAGCGTCAATTCTGTGTCGATGTTTCGGGATTAATTTGTCATTGTTTTGGACAGTTGTTTCGTAGATATATCGGATATTATTCGTTTATCGGTTTGGAATTTGATCATGCGATCAGGCAAACAGGATTTGTCACAAATAGATTACTTCATCTGACGATGATATAATTTTGTTGAGACTCAAGGAATTGTGATTGTAAGCGTATTGGGACTGTACGGTGAGATCGCTTGCTAGTATCTCAGGAGATCGTCAACCTGCGTATTTGTAAGCGTACTCTTTTGGTTATTAAGTAATGATGATGATTGATCGTTGTCGTGATGGCTTGGGATATTTTGGTTGAACAGTATGTTTGTTTCTTTTTATGACGGATTGCAAGTTTCGAGGACGAAACTTATTTTAAGTGGTGTAGTATGTAATATCCGAAATTTCTACTACTATTGTTTAATGTTATTTTATCCGAGTTATGTTGTGGAATCTGTACAGTATAGATAAAATAAATGAAGGACTGAGATGTCAGTATTGGTATAATTGTCGTATTGGTCGACAATTGTATTCGAGGATATAATGTGTTGAGTAATGTATTCAGTATACCGTCTATGTTCATATTTGGTATGTCGAGATGTTGGACGAGGATAGCTGAAAATGGCTAAGTGTAACATTATTAGTGCACGCTAATAATCATGAGTAGCACACGCTATCGTGCAGGTTTAGCGCACGCTACGGATATAAGATAACGCACGCTAATGCAGTCCGATCGGAAGGAATCTACGCGTGGACCAGGCCACTTTCAGCGCACGTTCTGATAAGTCAACGGATGTTGTAATCTAGTGTTAGCGCATGCTAATGCATGTTGATTAGCGCACGCTAACTGTATATCGGTCAACAGGGAATCTTGGCTTTATTGGTTGCTTTCGGCATGTGGGGTCACGAGCATCTTCGTGGTAGGTGTAGACTGTAGCAAGTCAACTGGTATTAGCGCACGCTAAATGCAAGGACTTGTGTACGCTAGACAGTGTAAGTTACGTACGCTAGTGCATGGACATTACGTACGTAAGCACATGTACGAAGCCAGACAGTAGCCTCTGGACTGCGATAGCGCACGCTAACAAAGTCAGTTAGCGTACGCTAAGTGTGTAACACACGTTAATTGAAGATGTTAGCATACGTTAATAATGTATAGTATATATATAAGTGCAGTTGGCTATTTTTCGTCATTTTCATTCATTTCTTCATGTGAGCCGATAGAGAGAGCCTTGAGAAGTATTTGAGGTTCCAAACACTGGATTAAGGTGGAGTTAATCATACATAACAACATTTGAAGCTTGAAATCATTGGTGATTCTTGGAAATGGATTCAACCTTGTAAATCAATCCATTCCTTCAAAAAGGTAATTACTCTTCACTTTGAGATTTCGTTTTAGATTGTATATGATGTTCTTGAGCTGATGATTATCATATAAACAAGTTGATAAGTATGATTATGAGTTGGATTACCGGATTATGACGATGTTATTGTTGATATGAAGATATTGATATGAATTGGATGGTTTCGAATGTGTTGTTTATCTTCAAAGAGATATGTTGGCTAATGTCTTTCTTCAATTCAGATCTGTGATGTTGTTGTTGTTGGTTTCTTCATATGATGGTGAACATGGCATGATTATGAGTTCTTGGTGTTTAGGTTGTTGATATTGAGGAAGATGAAATATGAATATATGACTTGAATTAAAAGTCAGATGATTACCTATATGTTAAAGGATATTGGATTTCGTTGTTTGATAGCTATGAACATGGTTCAGAATCACTTAGAATTTTTGATAATCGCCATATGTTGATCGGTATCCAAAATGCATGTAACTGCACGTCATTAGCGCACGCTAAGACTACTGGCTAGCGCATGCTATCGGGAACAACTTAGCGCACGCTACGGTAAGAGATTAACGTGCGCTAAGTCAACAGGCAGGGTAATATATTCTGTTTTGGTTATGAATTCGTGATGGTTTGATTTGGTTTGTTCTGACTGCGTTTATTCGAGGTTGTGTTGAACCGTTGAGTTCGATTGGTTAGTTTTGTCGGTTGTTGATCGTTATCAGATATATGTTATTTGATTACTTCGATAGGTTGAGATTATTGATCGGCGATTATAATCGATGTTGCGGTCGTGTTCGAGCGTGTTCGTGAATTGCATGGTCGGGCCGAGGAGCTCGTAGACGAAGGCATTGTGGATCGTAGCGGCTTCATCATCATCGTATCGGTATCGAGGCAAGTTGTTACTTGCTCAATTATAATGTTTAATGAATGGTTTCAGTTTCATTTCGTTTATAATTCATATAGCAATGATTATATGTTGTCATTCCAATTCTGGGAGTTTAATCATAATGTATATGATTTATTTCGGTTATTGGCATATTCGGGTATCGAGGTTACATTATGGTAAAGACGAGGATATGATTACCTGTAGTCCATGATACGTTTGGATCGCCGAGCATTGCGGATAATCGTCGGTGATGGTTTGATATTGAGATTTCTCCCGAAGGACTTGGGGCAAGTATCTTATATCGATTCAGTTAGTGTTAGTGATTTGATCATGCATATTGTCATTCATGTTGTCAAACATGAGGTCGTCTTAGTGGATTTGTCATATTGTCGTTCATGTTCTGTTGTTCATGTTGATGAACATATTGATTTGCATATGTGTATGCATAATTGTATTGTTTATATTGTAAATGATCCGATGGGATCATGAGGATCTATGCTGAGGGCGCTGGATCAAATGTCCACCATGCGTGGGTTCGACGGTATCATCATGGGGATCTATGCTGAGGGCACTGGATTGTTGGACAGGTTTTCCACCATGCATTGGTTCGACGGGATCATCATGGGGATCTATGCTGAGGGCGCTGGATCGTTGGATTACCAGTATTGTGTTGATGGAATCTGGTGAATTCGCATCATTGATTTTATCATGTGTTGTTGTTGTTCATATGTGTATTGTTGGTTATCCACCTTATGCTGATCTGATAGGATCAAGAAAACTGGATCGTCGGATTTCCATTGAGTATACATGATTGTTATTGTTGTGATCATATTGACGTGGTCATATGAGTATGCATTTGTAGGTCTTGTGTTAGGACCGTGTCCGTGTTGCATTGTTCTGATCTCGGATTAGACTGATATGATTGTCGTGGCACTTCATATCTCGAGGTATGTTCCGTATTTCCTTTGGTATTTGTCCTTGATGTACAATCGGTTATCGTCTTGGGATTTGATGATATTATTCGATGGATCGTATTGGTCAAAAATGGTATATTTCCGTATCGTGAGTTGGTTATGATAGTTTGAGAATCTTGAGTATTGTTTGAGGTACAATACAGATATTATGTTCGAGTTTATTGGTTAATCGAGTACAGGATGTGAAATGTGATAATGGTTATTCTGATGAGAATTACTTGAGTAAGTAAAATTATGGCGGTAAGATTATGTTGGTCGTATTCTTATGTTGTATTCTCATTGGTATGTAATTATTAATGTGATGTGACGGTTATCATTGTTGGATATTATGGCTGACCCCGTCGTGGGATTTCTTTTTAGGTTCTTGGAGTATCGAGCTTGTAGCGGTTGTGAAGAGATGAGCTTCGGAGGATATGGCTAGGACATGTTTTGTGCATTGAGTTTCTTGATTGGTTCTTGTATTTCCACGCTAGAATATCTTTATGGTTGGTCTTTTTCCGCTGCGTGAGTATTTTGAAATGATATTTTGGTATCAGTAGCGAGATTACTTTGGAAATCATTTTCTAAACTTTTGAGTGTCGGCCGTTTGGCCTTGCGATTTCAAATGAGTTTTACGACGGTTTTGATAAACATATTTTATATAGTCTTCAAATATTTTAAAGATAGTATCGCTGCTAGCCTCTTGAGCATTTGTAAATGTTTGCGAAAATTTCCTTCACCTTGTGGGTTCCATCTCGGGGCCACACTGTAACACCCAGATCCGACCGGAATATTACAGCGCCGTGGGCCCGAGATGGAACCCACAAGGTCAAGGAAATTTTCGCAAACATTTACAAAACGCCCAAGAGGCTAACGACGGTATTATCTATTAAAACCATTCAAGATTTATAAAACTCATTTATCAAACCGTCGTAAAAACTCATTTGAAACCACAAGGCCCGAAATGCCAAGACTCAACAGTTTAAGATCATACGTTAAGCTATCGCTTACACGCATCGGCTGAATAGATTTAGAGAACGATCGCCAAGGTAACCTAAGTTACCAAATACCAAAAGACCAATTAAAAATACTCACGCAGCGGAAAAAGACAAACGATTAAAATACTCTAGCAAATGGAATACAACAACCGAGTAAGCTCAATACACAAATACATGTTCTAGCCGGTATCCTCAGGAAGCTCATCTCTCCACGACCGCTACAAGCTTGATAATCCAAGAACCTAAAAAGAAAGCCCACGACGGGGTCAGCCATAATATCCAACAATGATAACCATCACATCACGTCAATAATTACATATCAATGGAAATACTAAGTAAGAATACGACCAATGTAATCTTACCGTCTTAACTTTACGAAAATTCACAATTCGTATCCTTAACATCACCATGGGATAATACCAAAATATATGTACGGTATCTCAACAATACCCAAGGTTCTCAAAAACATTATCATAACTCGCGATACGGAAATTATACCAACTCTGGCCAATTCAGTCCTTCGGATAACGTCGACAATTCCAATACGAAAATCGATTGTCCATCAAAGACAAGTATCAAGGAAATACGGAACATACCTCAAGATACGAAATACCATTTCCATCACGTCGCCTAATCCGAGATCAGATCAACACAACATACGGACATGGTCCTAACACAAGACCTACAAATGCATACTCATATGACAACGTCAATATGATCACAAGAATAACGACAATGTATACTTATGGCAAATCCATAATATACATATGCACAACAACAATACGTAGGTAATCCGATGATCCAGCGTTCACTGCCTAGATCCCACGATGACCCCGTCAGACCAACCGTGGTGGAAAACCTGTCCGATGATCCAGCGCGCGCTAGCATAGATCCCCCGATGATACCGTCGGACCAACACGAGGTGGACATATGACAACAATGCACAACTGCACAAAACAACAATACACAATACACGACAACAACAATGCACAAATGCATGACAACAACGATACACGAATGTATCACGACATGATCGACACAAATGATAAAAATGATTAGAGTACTTGCCCCGAGTCCTTCGAGAACGATCTCAATGTCTAAACCATCATGAACCATTATCCTCAATACTCGACGGTCCAAAGTATCACGGATTGCAGATAATTCATATCTTCGTCTTTAGCACAATATATGCTCGATATACAAGTATACCAATAACAAAAGTAAATCATATACATTATGATTTAGATTCCCAAAACTCGAATACGATTTATAATCTCAAATCTCCTGTGATTACGATTATAAACATTGCTATACGAATTATACACGAATGAAACGGAAACCATTCATTAAATATTATGAATCGAGCAAGTAATAACTTACCTCGATACCGATGAAGTCATTACCAATTCCATTGCCGTCATCTACAAGTCCCTCGGTCCCGACCAAAGCAATTCACGAACATACTCGAGCTCGACCGCAACACGGTTGTAATCACCGATCAATATTCTAAACCTATTACGATGTCGATAGACAACAAGTTTGATAACAATCAACAATCGATAAAACCAATTCACAAACCCAACGGCTCGACAATATCTCGATTAAACACTAGTCGAATCAATCCTACTCAAACCAGCACGAATTTACAACCACAACACGAAAATACTGCACTTTCTGGCTTCTTAGCGCACGTTAATCACCTAACGTAGCGTGCGCTAAGTTGCTCCCATTAGCGCGCGCTAGGCAGTAAACGTAGCGTGCGCTAATGCTGGACAGATGCATGCTTTTCAGATACCGATCAACTTATGGCGATTTCAAGAACACTAAGTGATTCTGAATCATGTTCAAAGCTACAACGAAATCCGATATCCTTTAACATATAAACAATCATCCAACTTATAATCCAAGTTCTATATCCATATATCATCTTCCTTAATATTAATACATGAAACGTCAAGAACGTAACCACACTTCCTTAATCTTCCATTACAAAGAGTAATCATCTACAATAACATCAACATCCGAAACTGAGGAGAAGGATTAATCCACTTATCTCAAGAAAACGAACGACACAATCTAAATCACAAGAATCATATTAATATCATCATACTCCGGTAATCCATCTCATAATCATGCTTGTCAAACTTGTTTATGTAATAATCATCAACATTCAATCCAAAACGAAATCCAAAGATGAAGAGTGATTACCTTTATGAAGGAATGGATTGATTTCCAAGGTTGAATCCATTTCCAAGAATCACCAATGATTTCAAGAACAAAGCTTTAATCCATAATTTCCATCTTTAATCTTGTTAAAGATCACCACCTCACCGTGCTTGGGAACCTCAAGAACCTCTCAAAGCTCTCTCTATCGACTGAAAGTGAAAGAATGGACGAAATGCTTCATAATACCCGTCTGTCCCTTATATAGATCGCATTACTAGCGTGCGCTAACATCTCATGTTTAGCGTGCGCTAAGGCTTTAGCGTGCGCTAATCGACCTTTGTTAGCGTGCGCTATCGTAGTCCGAGACTACCGTCTCGCCGTACATGAGCTTACGTACGTAATGCCCATGCATTAGCGTACGTAATTTACACTCTCTAGCGTACGCAAGTCCTTGCGTTTAGCGTGCGCTAACATCGATTGACTCGTTTGTCTGTATGCTCCGAACACGGGTCCACACGCCGGCAGCCTCGACTAGGATAAGATTCCTTTTTGTCCAATATACGGTTAGCGTGCGCTAATCAACATGCATTAGCGTGCGCTAACACTACATTACAACATCCGTTGACTTATCGTAACGTGCGCGGCGGTAGGGTCCACACGCAGATTCCTTCCGATCATGCGCACTAGCGTACGCTAACCTATAAACGTAGCGTGCGCTAATCACGCACGATAGCGTGCGTTATGCATGAATATCGGCGTGCGCTAATAAGGCTATACTTAGCCATTTTCGGCTATTCTTGTCCAACGTCTCAACATACGAATACGAACATACGGCATACGAATACATATACTTCTTAAATGTAATTGTCAACCAAGTACGATAATTGTACCAATACCGATGTCTCAGTCCTTCATTTATTTTATCCATACTGCATGCATACCACACTGTACAACATAACTCGGATAAAATAATGTTAAATAACAGTAGTAGAATTTTCGGATATTACATACTACACCACTTAAAATAAGTTTCGTCCTCGAAACTTGCAATCCGTCATAAAAACAAATAAACCGTTCAACCAAAATATCCCAAAATAATCACGACAACGATGAATCATCATTATTACCGAATAACCAAAACAAAGATACTTACATATGGCCAAGTCGACGATCTTCTGAGATACTAGCAAGTGACTTTACTGAAAAGCCTCAACACGCTTGCAATAACAATTCCATAAGTCCCAACCAGATATATTATCGTCAGATGAAATAATCTATCCGTGTTAGATCTTGTCTGCCTGATCGCACAATCAAATCCCAATCCTGATACAAATCAATAATACACGATACATCGTGAAACAACCGCCCAACACAATGGCAACGAATCCCGAAATATCAACACAAAATCAACGCCGGATGATCACCAGCAATGATCAACCCATAAATTAATCGAGAATATCATTGACATGATGAACTCTAATATGACCAATCCAAAGGTCGAAACGCAATCGAGAATATCATCACCATGATAAGCTCCAACACGGTCAACACAGAACCACGAAAACAGATATACGAAAGAATAGCATTCTCAAAACGACAAACCAATCACATACAGTGGATCTCAATAAACACACTGATCGTCGAACATACTCCTCGGCATACGAACAACCAATCATAAACCGACGAACATATCCAATCATACATTGAGTTGGAACTACCAATCAATATCATAACCCACCAGCATGGGGTCACCCTCCCCAAATCTATACTTACAAAGAAATCATTCAAAATTCACTATGATAAAATCGCGCTAATACCGTACCAATGGAATCACATAACACACATGTCCCGGTTTCACAAAATCCATAGTTCCAAAATTACATCCTGTGCATGAATCTACAACACGCAGCATATCTCTCTCATTCAATAGATCAACCGATCATCCCTGGATAACCAAACTGCCATACTAAAGTTCGAATCTCTTTTCCTCGTACCATACTGATGTCTTATCCAGTTCGTGAATCTCATTCAGAACTTCACCACGATATGCATTATGCATTCAATGCGTATGTACATCAATCACATTTTCAAAACTAGTTTGAAATCATATAATCTTGTCAAGGAGACAAATTTTCAAAGTTCTTTCAAAAATTTCAAAACTCAAAACATAAATTTTGGTAAGACCACCAAATCAATTCTCGAAAAATAAAGCGGCTCATTTGGTGCCAAGTATTTGATAATTTCCTTCGAATCCACACGATTTGAAGTTTTAAAATGAAAACTATGCAAATGATTGACCACATCCGTACTCTATATATCAATCCGGCTCGTCACAAATCCCACGATATTCCATCAGAAACTACACGATAGAATCCAAAATCTCAATGTATAGACTCAGACAAAAACTCCTTTTTCCACATATGACTCGCAACGTCAACCATTTTTCATCTGGATCACCTCAATTATGCTATGACAATGCCTTGAAACAAATCAACACAACGAAAGACTTCCCGAGAATTTCATTTGAACAAGTAAATCAAAGCTATGACAGTAAGCGAAATAGGTAAATGATTGATAAAGTATTTTACAAGTCTCGGGAGTTTTTAAGAAAAGCAGAAAAGTCTTTTGAAATATTAGGGTCTCGGCCGTATCTCGTTCCGCATTACAAGGAGTTTTAAAAGTAGGAAACTCTTTTCGGACCCCAAGTCCCGAGTTATAAAATAATTTCAAAATTTATTGGGTCTCGGCCCAAAATCATTTACGGTAAAACATCTCAGAAACATTCATTTTGAAAAGTACCATTTTCAAATGCTCAAAAAAGCTTCATATATCTCAAGATGAACTAACATGACTACATGTTCTCCTGAACAATCCACAATATTTCTCCCAAATGCAAAACTCCGTTCCAAAACTTAATCGACATATTGATTTCCAAAATCATAACTTCTCAAGATCATCAATCATATCCCAATTCTGTCATCTCATACAGTGAAGCATAATATCTTTCTGAACCTCAAAGCATATCAACTTAGAATGGCAATAAATCTCAATGAAATTCAAAATCCAAATACTTACAGATCGTGAAGCCGACGATTCCCCGTGATACTGGCACATGTCTCGACTCAAGAAAATACTCGACACAGATATTTTCAAAACACACATTTTGCAAACTTAGTTCAACTCGAGAACACAACACGGCTCTATCCGAAGAAACACGTTAACACCATTTGAAAAAGTTTATAACACGACCCGATTACTACCTGCAAATCGCACAACGCATAAGCCCGAGTGAACAACAAAAACTCACGGCTCCAATATTTTTCAATCGACAACTCAAATGACGCGACAGAAATACGACCCAACTCGACCCAACTGCCTAGGTTTTCTCAACCTAAGCTCCGATACCATATTCTGTAACACCCCCGCATCCGACCGGAATATTACGGCCGTGGGCCGAGATGGAACCCACAAGGTCAAGGAAATTTTCGCAAACATTTACAAAACGCCCAAGAGGCTAACGACGGTATTATCTATTAAAACCATTCGAAGATTTATAAAACTCGTTTATCAAACCGTCGTAAAAACTCATTTGAAACCACAAGGCCCGAAATGCCAAGACTCAACAGTTTAAGATCATACGTTAAGCTATCGCTTACACGTACCGACAGAATAGATTTAGAGAACGATCGCCAAGGTAACCTAAGTTACCAAATACCAAAAGACCAATTAAAAATACTCACGCAGCGGAAAAAGACAAACGATTAAAATACTCTAGCAGCGGAATACAACAACTGAACAGAAGCTCAATACACAAATACATGTTCTAGCCAGTATCCTCCGGGAAGCTCATCTCTCCACGACCGCTACAAGCTTGATAATCCAAGAACCTAAAAAGAAAGCCCACGACGGGGTCAGCCATAATATCCAACAATGATAACCATCACATCACGTCAATAATTACATATCAATGGAAATACTAAGTAAGAATACGACCAATGTAATCTTACCGTCTTAACTTTACGAAAATTCACAATTCGTATCCTTAACATCACCATGGGATAATACCAAAATATATGTACGGTATCTCAACAATACCCAAGGTTCTCAAAAACATTATCATAACTCGCGATACGGAAATTATACCAACTCTGGCCAATTCAGTCCTTCGGATAACGTCGACAATTCCAATACGAAAATCGATTGTCCATCAAACACAAGTATCAAGGAAATACGGAACATACCTCAAGATACGAAATACCATTTCCATCACGTCAGTCTAATCCGAGATCAGATCAACACAACATACGGACATGGTCCTAACACAAGACCTACAAATGCATACTCATATGACAACGTCAATATGATCACAAGAATAACGACAATGTATACTTATGGCAAATCCATAATATACATATGCACAACAACAATACGTAGGTAATCCGATGATCCAGCGTTCACTGCCTAGATCCCACGATGACCCCGCTGGACCAACCGTGGTGGAAAACTCGTCTGATGATCCACAGCGCTAGCATAGATCCCCGATGATCCGTCGGACCAACACGAGGTGGACATATGACAACAATGCACAACTGCACAAAACAACAATACACAATACACGACAACAACAATGCACAAATGCATGACAACAACGATACACGAATGTATCACGACATGATCGACACAAATGATAAAAATGATTAGAGTACTTGCCCCGAGTCCTTCGAGAACGATCTCAATGTCTAAACCATCATGAACCATTATCCTCAATACTCGACGGTCCAAAGTATCACGGATTGGAGATAATTCATATCTTCGTCTTTAGCACAATATATGCTCGATATACAAGTATACCAATAACAAAAGTAAATCATATACATTATGATTTAGATTCCCAAAACTCGAATACGATTTATAATCTCAAATCTCCTGTGATTACGATTATAAACATTGCTATACGAATTATACACGAATGAAACGGAAACCATTCATTAAATATTATGAACTGAGCAAGTAATAACTTACCTCGATACCGATGAAGCTGTTACCAATTCCATTGCCGTCATCTACAAGTCCCTCGGTCCCAACCAAAGCAATTCACGAACATACTCGAGCTCGACCGCAACACACGGTTGTAATCACCGATCAATATTCTAAACCTATTACAGTAATCGATAGACAACAAGTTTGATAACAATCAACAATCGATAAAACCAATTCACAAACCCAATGGCTCGACAATATCTCGATTAAACACTAGTCGAATCAATCCTACTCAAACCAGCACGAATTTACAACCACAACACGAAAATACTGCACTTTCTGGCTTCTTAGCGCACGTTAATCACCTAACGTAGCGTGCGCTAAGTTGCTCCCATTAGCGCGCGCTAGGCTGTAAACGTAGCGTGCGCTAATGCTGGACAGATGCATGCTTTTCAGATACCGATCAACTTATGGCGATTTCAAGAACACTAAGTGATTCTGAATCATGTTCAAAGCTACAACGAAATCCGATATCCTTTAACATATAAACAATCATCCAACTTATAATCCAAGTTCTATATCCATATATCATCTTCCTTAATATTAATACATGAAACGTCAAGAACGTAACCACACTTCCTTAATCTTCCATTACAAAGAGTAATCATCTACAATAACATCAACATCCGAAATCGAGGAGAAGGATTAATCCACTTATCTCAAGAAAACGAACGACACAATCTAAATCACAAGAATCATATTAATATCATCATACTCCGGTAATCCATCTCATAATCATGCTTGTCAAACTTGTTTATGTAATAATCATCAACATTCAATCCAAAACGAAATCCAAAGATGAAGAGTGATTACCTTTATGAAGGAATGGATTGATTTCCAAGGTTGAATCCATTTCCAAGAATCACCAATGATTTCAAGAACAAAGCTTTAATCCATAATTTCCATCTTTAATCTTGTTAAAGATCACCACCTCACCGTGCTTGGGAACCTCAAGAACCTCTCAAAGCTCTCTCTATCGACTGAAAGTGAAAGAATGGACGAAATGCTTCATAATACCCGTCTGTCCCTTATATAGACTGCATTACTAGCGTGCGCTAACATCTCATGTTTAGCGTGCGCTAAGGCTTTAGCGTGCGCTAACTGACCTTTGTTAGCGTGCGCTATCGTAGTCCGTAGACTACCGTCTCGCCGTACATGAGCTTACGTACGTAATGCCCATGCATTAGCGTACGTAATTTACACTCTCTAGCGTACGCAAGTCCTTGCGTTTAGCGTGCGCTAACATCGATTGACTCGTTTGTCCGTATGCTCCGAACACGGGTCCACACGCCCGGCAACTCGACTAGGATAAGATTCCTTTTTGTCCAATATACGATTAGCGTGCGCTAATCAACATGCATTAGCGTGCGCTAACACTACATTACAACATCCGTTGACTTATCGTAACGTGCGCCAAAGCAGGGTCCACACGCAGATTCCTTCCGATGCATGCACTAGCGTCGCTAACCTATAAACGTAGCGTCGCTAATCACCGCACGATAGCGTGCGTTATGCATGAATATCAGCGTGCGCTAATAAGGCTATACTTAGCCATTTTCAGCTATTCTTGTCCAACGTCTCAACATACAGAATACGAACATACGGCATACTGAATACATATACTTCTTAAATGTAATTGTCAACCAAGTACGATAATTGTACCAATACCGATGTCTCAGTCCTTCATTTATTTTATCCATACTGTACAGATACCATACTGTACAACATAACTCGGATAAAATAATGTTAAATAACAGTAGTAGAATTTTCGGATATTACAACGGCGCTGTAATATTTCCGGTTAAATCTGGGGGTGTTACAGGTTGGTCGTGTTGGAGTTTATCATGTCAATGGTATTCTCGGTTAATTCACTGGTTGATCATTGTTAATGACCGTATGAGTGTTCGAATTTTATATCGACGTTTCGGAATTTATTGCCATTATTTTGGACAGTTGTCTCTCAGGCGTATCGTGTATCATTGATTTGTATCGGGATTGGGACTTGATTGTGATCAGGTAGATAGGATGTGACACGAATAGATTAGTTCATCCGGAGATGATGCATTTTATGGAATTCGTGTAATGGTGACTGTACGCGTATTGAGGCTTTGAAGTGGAGTCATTTGTTGTATCGCAGGAGATCATCGACTCCATGCGTTTATAAGTATATTGTTTGGTTATTCGTTAATGATGATGATTGATCGATTTCGTGATTATTCTGAATATTGTGGTCGAACTTTTGATTGAGACTGGATTGCAAGTTTCGAGGACGAGACTTATTTTAAGTGGGGTAGAATGTAATATCCTGAAATTCTATGATGGTTGTTTAATGTTATTTTATCCGAATTATATTGTACAGTGTGGAATCTGTACAGTGTGGATAAAATAATTGAAGAACTTAGACATCAGATTGGTATAATTGTCGTACTAGGTCGACAATTACATTTGAGGATATTGTGTATTGTATGAGAATGTTATTGGGACGATTATATGTATTAGTGTGTCGTGTATACGTATTCGGTGTATTGAGACGACGAGCAAGATCAGTGTAAATGGCTAAGTATATAAGTCATAACGTACGTTAAGCATATGGGCTTACGTACGTTAATTCCCAAAGGTTATGTACGTTAACATTAGGTCTTTACGTACGTTAAAGTATCAGGTGAGATATAGTTGGCTGATCAGAGAGGACCTTGTCAATACAAGCGTAACGTATGTTAAGCATAGGAGCTTACGTACGTTAAGACACAGACGTAACGTACGTTACGCAGTGTACATAACGTACGTTATGAAGAGAATCGGACAGGATCAGGCTATGGCCGACAAGTGGGTCCCATGGTCAGCAGATTTCGGCACAGAACGTGGACGGGAGAGCCAATGTCGTGCATTACGTACGTTATGGACTACGCATTACGTACGCTAAATGGATATTTACTGTAGCAAGTCAACGTATGTATTACGTATGTTATGGCCTATGCATTATGTATGTAAGCGATCGCACGAAACAAGGCTATGAGCTCTGGAATGATGATACGTGTGCTATGTAGGACCTGTAGAGTACGTAAGGAAACATTACGTACGTTAATGTTGATTGATAACGTATGTAATGAGTGCTGCATATTATAAATGGAGGATCGGTCTTTCATTTCTTCACGAAGAGAAGCCATGCCTTCTTCCCAAATTCGTCCCCCTTCATATGTTAGCAAAGATAAACCCCTTATAACTCGGTTATAAGCTTGGAAACATGGATTTGAGGCTTGGATATGAAGATATCAATGATCCTTGAGGTGCTTGATGATGTTGCTCATGTTCTTGAGGTATGTTGACAAACTCTACACCTTGATTTCGGATTCTTGGTATTGTTATCCGTATTTGATTCATATGATGATGATTATAGTGGTGTTGATATGATTCTTAATGTTATGAGAAGAGTATAATGAAGAATATGATGATACATGACTTGGATTATGAGTTGGATGATTATCTACATGTTAAAGGATATCGAATTATGTTGTTTTGATGACTATGAACATGGTTTCGAATCACTTAGTGGTCTTGAAGAGCTTTTGATAAATAGAACATAGCAAGATGATTGTATGTTGAATTATCGGTATTTTTAGATATGAAGATGGAAAGTTCATTAAGTCATGTTGATTGACGATTGATTAATGGTATATAACAATGTGAGTATGATGATGAGATTGAATTCGGAATAGAGTAGGTTATATCGGGATGAGTTGATCGTTGATAGGATTATCGGATTATGGAATCATATTGTGATTGTAGATTCATGATTGATTGATTTGGGTTTTTCGGATTTATACATTATCGAGATATCGTTGAACCGTTGAGTTTGATTGCTTGGATATATCGAACTTGTTGTTTACCGAATAATTGTAGTAGGTTGAGATTATTGATCGGTGATTATAACCGTGTGTTGCGGTCGAGTTCGAGGATGATCGTGAAATGCTTTGGTAAGGGCCGAGGAACTTGTAGACGACGACAAGGACTTGGTAACGGCTGCATCATCGTCATGTCGATATCGAGGCAAGTTACTACTTGCACAGTTTATAATATTTAATGAATGGTTTAAGTTTCATTTCGTTTATAATACATATAGCAACGATTATTGTTGTAAACTTTGGAGGTTTGGATTGTATGTTGCTTTCCAATTTTGGGAGCTAAATCGTAATGTATATGACTTACTTCGGTTATTGGCATAATTGGGTATTGAGGATACATTATGGTAAAGACAAGGATATGAGTTATCTATAGTCCGCGATACGTTTGGATCGCCGAGTATTGAGGATAATCATCGGTGATGATTTGGCATCGAGATTGCTCCCGAAGGACTTGGGGCAAGTATCTTAAATTGATTTTGGTTTAGTGTTGATGATTTTGATCATGCATATTGTCATTCATGTTGTTGAACATGAGGTCGTCCTAGTGTATTTGTCATAATGTCATTCATGTTATGTTGTTCATGTTGAGGAATATATTGATTTGCATATGTGTATGCATATTTGTATTGTTTATGTTGTGTTGATCCGATGGGATCGTGTGATCTATGCTGAGGGCGATGGATCAGTTGTCCACCTCGTGTTGGTCCGACGGGATCATCTTGGGACATATGCTGAGGGCGCTGGATCATTGGACGGGTTTTCCACCTCGTGTTGGTCCGATGGGATCATCTTGGGATCTGTGCTGAGAGCACTAGATCATTGGATTACCCTGTGTTGTGTTGATGGAATCATGTGGATTCGCATTGTTGGTTTTATCATGTGTTGTGTTGTGTACATGTATATTGTTGGTTATCCGCCTCGTGTTGATCTTGTAGGATCATCTTGGGATCTATGCTGTGTGCGCTGGATCATCGGATTCCACTGAGTATACATTGTTGTTATTGTTGCGAGCATATTGACGATGTCATATCAGTATGCAAGTGTAGGTCTTGTGTTAGGACCATGTCCGTCTATTGCATTGATCTAATATCGGATTAGGCTGACATGATTGTCGTGGCATTTCGTATCTTGAGGTACGTTCCGTATTTCCCCTTGGTATTTGTCTTTGATGGACAATTGATTATCGTGTTTTTGGGATTTGATGATGTTATCCGATGGATCGAATTGGTCAGAGCTGGTATATTACAGTATTACGAGTTATGATGATGTTTTGAGAACCCTGGGTATTGCTTGAGATATCGTATGGATATTATATTTGAGTTTATTGGTTAATAGAGATTATGATATGTGCAATGTGATAATGGTTATCTTGATGAGAATTATTACGAGTCTGGTAAAGTTACGGCGGTAAGATTATATTGGTCGTATTCTTACTTAGTATTTTCATTAGTATGCAATTATTGACGCGATGTGATTGTTATCATTGTTGGATATCATGGCTGACCCCGTCGTGGGCTTTCTTTTTAGGTTCTTGGGATATCAAGCTTGTAGCGGTCGTGAAGAGATGAGCTTCCCGGAGGATACTGGCTATGGCATGTGTTTGAGAATCGAGTATTCTGATTATATGTTGTATTCCGTTGCTAGAGTATTTTTAATTGTTTGTCCTTTCCGCTGCGTGAGTATTCTTAAATGCCTTTTTGGTTTTGACAACTTGAGTTGCTTTGGAAATGGTTTTCTAAACTATTTTGTCGGTATGTGTGTTTATAGCTTAATGTATGTTTTCAAACTGTTGAGTCTTGGCATTTCGGGCCTTGTAGATTCAAATGAGATTTTACGACGGTTTTGATAAACGAATTTTATAAAGTCTTCGAATGTTTTTAAAAGATAGTACCGTCGTTAGCCTCTTGGGCATTTGTAAATGTTTGCGAAAATATCTTTTAGCCTTGTGGGTTTCGTCTCGGGGCCCACGACGCTGTAATATTCCTGGATGGCTCTGGGGTGTTTCATGTGAAATATCTTTAATTGAAACATTATCTAAGTCTCACCAATCAGCCAACGACTACATTTATAACGGATCTATTTCCAAGGTTATAAATAGCCCAAGCAAAATGACATGGATCACTTACTCATACACGCGAACTTATTGATTGATCAAGAATTCAATGTATTCACTATCTAAGAGCAATCTATTTCTTCAAGCATACAACATATATCTTGATTGAAGAAATACTAAGTCCTCAACAGAGAACAGTAACACTACAAATAAAACTTACAAAGCCTACAACTGTCGTTCCAACTCGTGTAACTTCAAACCTTTCTGTTGAGACTATTAGCCATGTGTGGACTAAGTTGAACTATTACGACCTGTGTGAGAAGAAGAGAGTTCAAATACGAAGCTTCAATCTGTGTGAGAAGAAGCAAATCTAAGAAGCCTACAGCCAATCTGTGTGACTCAAGCTACAATTGGTTGTATCAATCTGTGTACTCATGTGGGGAGGATCTATAGACGTAGAGGGTTTGCCTCGAACCGCATTAGAACTGTGTGTTATCATTTTATGTACTTACTATTTCATACTGTTAGAGATTTATAGTTTACTTACTCGAAAATACTGTAAGCATCAAGCTACAGAAGACTGTCTAGTTTATGTACCTACACCAACTTAGCTTAAGACTTTTGCTATACAAAACAAACTCTGAAAGAGAGTACCGCTTATTTGTAACGCCCCGACTTTCTAGGGGTAATTACAGGGGAAAATAAGTAAAAAGGGTAAATTTTGACAAAAATGAATTCCTTTGAGAATATTAAATGTTCTCGCCTACAAAGTCAAGTCGCTACACTAACTAAAATAAATGTACTATTCATTAAGGCAATGACATGTTATAGATAAGAGATAATAATTGCAGCGGAAGAAAAAATTATAAATTGTTATTTCTAATCAATAGTTTCCCCAAATAATATTTCAAAAACATGAGACATAAAGAAAACATCGTTTTAATAAATATCATCATATGCCCTCTCGGCTCGCTCCTTCGTCCATCTGGCTCGGTTTAACCTGCGGGATCAATATAGGTGGGGGTGAGCTTCCTTCAGCTCGTGAAAATCACATATATCACAGTAATATACAATTCCATGGAAAACATTTAAATGATTATTCTATCAATAATATTTTCCTCAACATGAATACATACACACAATACCACATATTGTTGGAAAGTAAAACGCAATGAGCGAAGTTTGATAAAGTTGATAATAGCGTATTACGCATCTACGAGCATTAGATCTATTTAGGCATGCTAATTAATTAATTACTATGACTAATAAGCAATTTAAATATTATTTATTATTTATTAATTAAATATGTTGATTAATTAAAATATCCTAATCTAGATCCAAGATCATAGGATATTACCTTTTGAAGCGCGTTGGTTACTTCCTTCTTGATCGCCTTGTATTTCTACCTTTAGACCTTCTAGAGTATGATCCGCCTTGAACCGGACGTTGTGTGGGCAACGAGCTACCGGATCTTGTTTGGACACCTATGGATCGGCCGAATTCTTATGCCTCACAACTCTCGATTTTCTTTTCTTCTCCGATATGTAGCAAGAATTAAAGTGTTCTCTCAATTGTGGAATCAAAGACACAAGTCAAGATCCATAATTAAACACTTAGAAGAAAAAAATCGAAATTCCTTGTGTATGTCAAAGCATTAAAATCGGCCATCAACCCATAAGTCCTATTTATAGGCTCTTGGACTACTACTAGGGATCTTAAGGAGGATTATGGAAGGACTCCCAATTAATTCATCTTACCTTATTAGGACTCTTCCTAATATATGATGAATTAATTAATATCAACTTAGTCCACTAAAAAGTTTGATATTGCACTTCCTACCAAAATCCCAAATTACGAAATTGGGCTCCTTATTAAATATATTATTTCCCGTGTTTAAGATATCAAATGTCCATTAATTAATTATAAGCTACTGACAGCTTTAATTAATTAATATCTTATCCAAGAGTAGTATCACTCGAACCTTATTATTATATAGGAATTAAATCCACCTGCAGGGTTTAATATAATAATCATTATTGAGCTCCTCAAGGGGACATCATCAACCCGCACGAGTCGGGACACGATTTCTAGTAATAATAATAATTGTCGTATAAACAATATTATTGCCCAAAATACGAGGCTTATTGAGTCGATCATTTTGACTCTCACCTATGGTAAATCAAAGCAATAATTATTATAAATACACAATTAAATATTATATACTTAGAATTAAGAAATAATAATTATCCGAGATTTACGTTCTTCTTACAACAAGACATAAGACACTATCTCACCTCGATCCTGTTCAACGTATGCAAATACGCTAATGTATGCTAATAGTCAAGACCAACTATTCTCAAGCATACACTACAATCCTTTATATAATTTGTCTAATAATTATATAGGTTGTGAACTATTATATTATTTTATAAGGCACCGATAATGTGATCTTCCGTGTGACACAAAAACACCACATTATCTACAATATAAAATAATTAGACATTTCATTTGCATAACCATAACGTGAATTAATATGCAAAACATGTGATTAAATGTAATTAATATCCTCATAGGTAGTAACAGGGAATTTAGGTAATACAAGCATAAAGTATGCTTTGCAGTATACAATCCTAACAATCTCCCACTTATACTCAAAGCATGCTTTTAAATATACTACTCTATTACATAGTCTCTCATTTCTCCCACTTATACTCAAAGCAATGCTGCCATACACCGTAATCCCATTCCTTCCACATGACTTTCAAAAACTTTTGAAGGTAGGCCTTTCGTGAAAGGGTCAGCAAGATTATCTTCCGATGCAACCCTGGATACAACTACGTCTCCTTCCTTTACGAAGTGTCGTATGATGTGATACTTGCGGTTGATATGTTTACTTGCCTGATGGGCTCGTGGTTCCCTTGAATTTGCGACTGCACTAGTATTATCACAATAAAGTGTAATACCCTCTGGCAAATCGGGAATCACATCTAAGTCCTGCAGGAAGTACTTGAGCCACACTGCCTCCTTGGCTGCCTCAGAGGCTGCCACGTACTCGGCTTCCATGGTAGAGTCCGAGATGCATTTCTTCTTCACACTCCTCCAACTAATGGCTCCACCTCCCAAAGCAAACACATAACCCGAAGTAGACTTGGACTTTTCTTTGTCCGATGAAAATCGAGTCATTGTAACCCACCTAAGGTGTCGCTTGATTGATATACAAGCATGTACTCCTAGTCCTTCTCGTGTGCTTGAGTATGTGCTTGACAAAGAATCCAGTTGTCCTGTCCTCGGGTTTGACTGATATCTAGCAGCCATGCCCACGGCATGACAGATATCTGGTCTAGTGCAAAGCATAGCATACATGAGACTTCCCACAGCAGATGCATAAGGAACCATCTTCATGTCATCTATCTCCTTTTGTGTCTTAGGACACATGTTCTTAGATAGTTGAATTCCATGTCTGTAAGGTAGAAAACATTTCTTGGAATTCTCCATGCTAAACCGTCAAAGATCAGACGATATAGGATGCCTGGGATAAGCACAACATCCTCTTCTTTCGATCACGAAAGATCCTGATTCCAAGGATGTGTCCTACTTCTCCTAGATCCTTCATATCGAACTGCTCAGATAGCTATACCCGTACGTCCGACAATTCCTTCACGTTGTTTCCAATCAGAAGGATATCGTCTACATACAGTACAAGAAACACCAACACGTTTCCATCGCATTTCTTATACACACAACTCTCACTCGGACATTGAACGAATCCATATGATCGACAACTTCACAAAACGAGTGTTCCAAGATCTAGATGCTTGCTTAAGTCCATAAATGGATTTCTTAAGTTTGCACACCAAGTGCTCTTCTTCTTTAGCAATGAATCCCTCTGCTTGGAGCATATAGATTTCCTTGTCTAGACTCCCATTCAAGAATGCAGTCTTGACATCCATCTACCAAATCTCCAGATCCAAATGCGCAGCTATAGCTAAAAGAATCCGGATTGACTTAAGCATGGCTACCGGCGAAAAGGTTTCATCATAATCGATACCCTCTTTCTGAGTGTAACCTTTTGCAACAAGCCTCGCTTTGAAGGTTTCAACCTTCCCATCACGTCCTTTCTTTCGCTTGTAGACCCATTTACTCCCAATGGCTTGTACACCATCAGGTAGCTCTACTAGCTCCCACACTTGATTGGAATCCATAGATCCCATTTTTGATTCCATTGCTTCTTGCGAGGAGTCAGCATCTTTATCTTGGATTGCCTCCTCATAGGTCCAGGGAACTGATTCATCTTCGCCTGGGATTGAGTCCGAAGACTTTCGCACGCCTATGAATCGTTCGGGATGACGAACAACCCTCCCACTACGACGAGGCAAATCCTGAGTTAGTGTAAAAGTTTCAGAATCGATACGTGGTGCAGTGTTAGTTGGCGCTTGTACGATTGGTATAGACGGAGTCTCGCCCCTCAGCTCTTCCAGAATTATCTCGCTCATGGGCTTGTGACTAATCATATAATCCTCTTCCAGAAATCGGGCATTGGTGCTAACAATGACCTTCTGATCATGGGGACTATAGAACAAGCCACCCTTCGTTCCCTTAGGGTATCCTACAAACACTCGCACTTCTGTACGAGATGCCAACTTATCAGCTTCCTTATTCAGCACATGTGCTGGAGTACCCCAAATCCGAACATGTCCTAGACTGGGCTTACGCCCACTCCACAGTTCTGTGGGTGTTTTTGGAACTGATTTCAAAGGTACCAGGTTTAGAATGTACACCGCTGTTTTTAAGGCGTATCCCCAAAACGAAATAGGTAAATCTGAATAACTCATCATTGATCTAACCATTTCTAAAGGAGTCCTATTCCTTCTTTCAGCCACACCATTTTGTTGTGGAGTTCCCGGCGCAGTGAGCTGGGAAGAAATCCCCTCATTCGCCAAGAAATCCAAAAACTCTCCACTAAGGTATTCGCCACCACGATCAGATCGTAGCGACCTGATACTCTTCCCATGACGCTTCTCCGTTTCATCCTTGAAGTCTCTGAACTTGTCAAAGGCTTCAGACTTACGTCGCATCAAATAGATGTATCCATATCTCGAATAATCATCTATAAACGTGATGAAGTATTCGAAACCACCCCTAGCCTGGATATTCATTGGACCACATACATCCGTATGAACCAATTCTAACACATTCTGAGCACGGTTTCCCTTGGCTTTAAAAACCCTTTTGGTCATCTTACCTTCCAGACAGGATTCACAAATTGGAAATGACTCAACTTGGAGATCATCCAATGGGCCATCATCTACCAATCTTTGAATCCTTCCAAGGTTTACATGTACTAACCGTAAATGCCACAGATATGTTTGGTTTATTCTTGAAGGTTCTTTTCTCTTTTAGGTTTAGACAAAGAATTAAGTGATTTATGCATAGGAGTTTGTGCAAGATTAACGACATATAGTCCATTATTAAAAGTACCTTTGAAAATATATTCACCGCTTCTTTTCTTAATAATGGCATCATCATCAAAAGAAACTGAATAACCATCGCTTTTTAATTTAGAAACCAAAATTAAATTCATTCTAAAATCTGGTACTAATAATACATTATTGAGAACTAATAATTTATCATTAATCTTCAACTGCACGACTCCCACCGCAATGTGCCTATAAGCCTGGAATAATCGCCCCAGTTGATGGTAATGTCGTCCGCACTAAGCTGCTTGGTTACCTGAAAACCATGCGAGTCAAAGCAAACATGATCAGTGGAGCCTGAATCAACTATCCACGAAGTGGAAGAACAAGCTGCCAAACATGTTTTGACTACTAGTGCACGAGACATACCTTTCTTAAGAGCAGGGCAGTCCGCTTTAAAATGTCCTTTCTGACCGCACTTGTAGCACTTTCCCTTTAGCTTTTTGTTCGCCTCGGGGTGAGGAGCCTTGCTTTTCACCTTGAGGGTTGCCACTTGCTTCTGGCCAACCTGTTTCTTCTTCTTTCCCCACTTGGGTTTGGAAGAAGTAGCATCGATTGCCGCAAGAATCTGATGATAACCTTGTTTGAAGAGACCTTCAGCAGACTGAAGCTCTGTCAGAAGTTCCGCCAAACTATATGTCCTACGGTTCATACTGTAGTTAAGGCGGAACTGCTCAAAGTTCTAGGTAAGCTGCCTAAGATAATATCGACCTGCGTTTCCGTATCGATAGTATCCCCTAGTATGCTCAATTCGTTCAAATGAGACATCATTTTTAGAACATGATCCCTCACTGGAGTCCCTGCAGACATTTGGGTTGTCATCAATACCCTCATTGCATTTTGTCTAGCCGCCCGGTTCTGATGACCAAACATCTCGGTGAGACTTTTCATCATTTCTGCGGCCGAACCCATCGTCTGATGCTGATGCTGCAATACATTTGTCAGTGAAGCCAAAATGTAATAGCGAGCCATCTCATCAGACTTTTTCCATTTTCGGAATTCAGCCAACTCTTCGGGAGTGGCATCCGGTTCTGGTTCTAGAGGGCTCTCCTCGATTAAGACAAATTTATGCCCTCAAAGCTGTGACAATGTCAAGATTTCTTTTCCAATCGGCAAAGTTAGTGCCATCTACTTTATTTTCTTTGAGAATAATGAGTGGATTGAAAGACATCTGAGAATAAAAAATTAAAAAACATCCATCACATAATGCATAGCAAAATATATCGAAAAACCTCAAAAACACAATATATATGCTAGCAACCAACACCTCGAAAAATCCGCACATGCAAGCCAAGATCGTGTGGACGTTTACACACACATTTTCCAAGTAGAGTTTTACGTCTTTAATTTTACTATCTAGTCAAATTAAGTTATGACAAGTAAAATTAATAGTTGGTTCCTCTTGGCCATGTATTAATTAACATAGACTCCGATGGGGAGCTTATTAATTAATACACCTAAGTGAATACCATAATTTAACATCCTTAAAAAATTATCTTTTAAATAATAGTCCTACAGATGGAGAGGTCCTATCATAAAAAGTAATATTTACCTTATGTTATCATTTTGAAATTTAAAACTAGTGAACCTATAATTAGCACATCCAATATGGAGGAAGACTCTAATGTCAACGCGCATGCTAATTACTTCACAATTTAAATTAATTATGGAGGCCAATTTGATTTTATTTTGAAAAAATAAATCAATTTAATAACTTAGTTATTTTAGCCTTAAGGGTTTTAATTTTCTCGTCCTAACATGCAAGGAAACATATCACGCATACATCCATACATGCCATACATCAAAACAATAAAAACCAAAATAAAGCATGGATAATTAAATTTGTCCAATTATCATGGTCTTCTTCCTTGAGTTGAATCCGAGAAAATCATCGACTCGATCTCTCCCACTGAATCAAGCATCTCGTCGCTCCTCCCCGGCCGGGCCGTGGATTTCCAAAATTAAAATTTCACTTTTATGCTAAATTAATTACATAAAAAAATTTAATTTTAAATCCCGACTTCCAATGACGCAAATTAACGGCGGCGAAAATGGACGACTAATATCGATTTACCGGCCCGAACTAATAACTGCCCGGACCAGATCGGCCGCTTCGCGCTGCTGCAGTAGCGGCCGTGTCTTTGCTCAGCGGCGCCCGCTTCTTTGTCAGCCTTGTTAGCCCTAGCGATCCTGCTTCGCTCTATTTCTTCGCGATCCGTCTTTTCCGAATTCGATTACAATTTTATACAAAATAAAATACATCGAAATTACATCAAGATTTACACGAAAAATAAAACCACCAAGAACTACCCGCGGATTTTCTCACGGAAAATCCATTACATGCCTCAAAAATGGGTCAAACCAACAATTGCATAATTAATAAAAATAAATAAATAAATACACCATTCATATAAACCATGATAATTGGATCATATCACCTGCAAGAACACATCCAGCAAAATATTCCAACATCAAAATATATGAATATTTAAATTGCTATCAATTAATCACTAAAATTAATTAAAATAGCAAAAGCCTAAAAATCCGCCCGATACCAATTGTTGGAAAGTAAAACGCAGCGGAAGCAAAGTTTGATAAAGTTGATAATAGCGTTTTACGCATCTACGAGCATTAGATCTATTTAGGCATGCTAATTAATTAATTACTATGACTAATAAGCAATTTAAATATTATTTATTATTTATTAATTAAATATGTTGATTAATTAAAATATCCTAATCTAGATCGAATATCATAGGATATTACCTTTTGAAGCGCGTTGGTTACTTCCTTCTTGATCGCCTTGTATTTCTACCTTTAGACCTTCTAGAGTATGATCCGCCTTGAACCGGACGTTGTGTGGGCAACGAGCTACCGGATCTTGTTTGGACACCTATGGATCGGCCGAATTCTTATGCCTCACAACTCTCGATTTTCTTTTCTTCAAGTAATTCCGATATGTAGCAAGAATTAAAGTGTTCTGTCAATTGTGGAATCAAAGACACAAGTCAAGATCCACAATTAAACACTTAAAAGAAAAAAATTGAAATTCCTTGTGTATGTCAAAGCATTAAAATCGGCCATCAACCCATAAGTCCTATTTATAGGCTCTTGGACTACTACTAGGGATCTTAAGGAGGATTATAGAAGGACTCCCAATTAATTCATCTTACCTTATTAGGACTCTTCCTAATATATGATGAATTAATTAATATCAACTTAGTCCACTAAAAAGTTTGATATTGCACTTCCGACCAAAATCCCAAATTATGAAATTGGGCTCCTTATTAAATATATTATTTCCCGTGTTTAAGATATCGAATGTCCATTAATTAATTATAAGCTACTTACAGCTTTAATTAATTAATATCTTATCCAAGAGTAGTACCACTCGAACCTTATTATTATATCGGAATTAAATCCACCTGCAGGGTTTAATATAATAATCATTATTGAGCTCCTCAAGGGGACATCATCAACCCGCACATGTCGGGACACGATTTCTAGTAATAATAATTGTCGTATAAACAATATTATTGCCCAAAATACGAGGCTTATTGAGTCGATCATTTTGACTCTCACCTATGGTAAATCAAAGCAATAATTATTATAAATACACAATTAAATATTATATACTTAGAATTAAGAAATAATAATTATCCGAGATTTACGTTCTTCTTACAGTCAGTACATAAGACACTATCTCACCTCGATCCTGTTCAACGTATGCAAATACGCTAATGTATGCTAATAGTCAAGACCAACTATTCTCAAGCATACACTACAATCCTTTATATAATTTGTCTAATAATTATATAGGTTGTGAACTATTATATTATTTTATAAGGCACCGATAATGTGATCTTCCGTGTGACACCAACACACCACATTATCTACAATATAAAATAATTAGACATTTCATTTGCATAACCATAACGTGAATTAATATGCAAAACATGTGATTAAATGTAATTAATATCCTCATAGGTAGTAACAGGGAATTTAGGTAATACAAGCATAAAGTATGCTTTGCAGTATACAATCCTAACACATATAACATGAATCGAGCACGCATGTGAATATTGAGGTTGTGCAGGTGTCCGCACACAACATATATCTTAATATAGCCTCTTTACACGCATACAGTGAGCCTGATTTACAACATGTATCATCAATTTTAAACATAAATAGAATATCACATATACAATCTAATTAAAGCAATTAAAGTGATAGTGAATATTCCCACCTGAATAAAATGATACTACTTGAACTTGAATATGAAGATGCTCGACTCACACCCTAAGCCCTTATTTCCTTGTTAATATCTACATATAATAATAATTATAATCATTATAAAATATTATGATATAATGAGTGAAAATAGAATATGATGCATATAAATGAAACTGATTATTAATATTAATTGAAGAGTCAACATTAATAATGGTTTGGTCAAAATAGGACTGGAAGTGAATACTAAGACCTCTTGGGGTCGATTGAAAAACAATTGAAAACTGAATAGGTTAAAAATCAAAGTAATTGGAAATTTGGGGTTAAATTGCATAACCTCGTCATGGGTATATAAACCTCTCTCTCTCTCTCTCTCTCTCTCTCTCTCTCTATCTATCTATCTATACTTCATCGGTTTCTCTCTCTCTACACACGCTCCCTTTCTATCCCGTTTTCTCTCTCTCTCTCTCTTCGCCGAGGGCAAGAACGGGAAAACAGACACGCACTTGATCCAACACCCACACAAACACATTAAACTCACACATGCACACAGAAGTCCGCATCACACAAATGTATATCCAGGATGGAAGCGACGATTTAGGGTTTCTCTCTAATTTCACCGTAGCTGGCCGGGGCATAGCGAGGTTCCGTTCGTAAGGATTTAATATTCAAGATTGAGGGTTGGTTTGGGATTAGGTTTGGAAATCTGGGTGGGGTTGTGAGGTTCTTGGTATTAATTGGATTGAAATAAGGGCGATTACTAGTGCTCCGATTGTGGTGGTTCGGAGTTGCAGGTTCTATGAACTCTGAAATGGAACTGGAAATTTGGGTATGTTTGGGCTAGGGTATTGGTGCGTTCGGGGCGGCTGCTTAACTCCGAACCTGGAATTGGCTTGGGGTTTCAACCTGTTTTCTGCTCAGTTAAGGCATAAAATGGAGGTGCGGGTTGAAACTGATTTTTTAGTCTATAGAACTATTGTGGTGATGGGTTTCTTTTTGAAGTATGGCTCAACTGTAAAGATCTGTTAGCCCGATCTCAAGAGTTTTGGTTGAGGTTATTAATTTGGTTTGTAAATTCCAGAGCATGAAATTTTCAAGAATGATATATTGAGAGATGAGGTCTGATATTTACCTTGTCGAATTGAAGGGATTGAGGATTAAGGCTGAACTTGGATGAGGCATACGAGAGCAGAGATAGAATCGTCGTGAAAATCTGGAGCCAATTATATCGATGAAACTTGTGTATTTTTTTTTTTGTTTGGATGCTGAATGTTTGTAAAGGATTCTGTTAGTATATTTATAGATATAGGTTTTGGAGTATTTTGGTTGATGTAGGATTGTGTTAGGATAAACATTAGGGAGTTTTGATGAAGTGAAGAACTGGTGAGGGGAGAACGATCGACTGGAAAGAAGAGTTCTTAATTATGGTTAATTAAGTTTAATCATAGTTGGTTAAATTATAACACATGATTAAATATAAATGTTATAATAATACTAATAGTAATAATAGTAAATGTAAAAATAATAATTTGGTAATATTGATAATAATATCGGAAAAATGATAATGATAGTAATAATAATTTGGTAATATTGATAATAATATCGGAAAAATGATAATGTAATAATAGCCGCATATTATGCCAAGAATATTAATAAATTCCAAACTTTATTAAACCAGAGGAAGAAGGATATCTCGAGCGAAACGAAGAAATTCGACAACTCTTGTCGACTATGTGGAAAACCAGGCCATTTCGCTAAGCATTGCCGTGCCAAACCCAAGAAGGAGGTCCTCGTGGCAACATGGAGCAATGAAGACGAAGACGTCGAATTTATCGAACAAAATAATCTCGCTCTCATGGCCCGAAGTTCGTTCGATGACAGTGACGTCGAAAGCCAGGTTAGTACATCCTCCCGTGGTGAACTTTTTGATGCATTTGAATTATTACATACGGATTTTCAAAACGCTTTATCCGAAATAAAATCCCTTAAGCCTAAAATTAAATCTTTGGAAATTGACAATTCCAAAATTATCGAGAAAGGAAGATTTGTTGAAATCGATCATTTGAAATGTATTGAAAATGAAAATATTTTGAAGAATGATCTCGCTAAAATCCAAATCGAGCTTAAATCTTTGACAAAGAAATTCTCGTGTGAAAACGAGAAATTTGAACAAATGCTTGGTGTTCAAAAATTTACTTTGAATAAAGAGGGGTTAGGATTCAAAACTCGTTTGAGAAACGAATCCGTTAATTTCAAGATACCCCATTGCGAAAAGTGTTTAAAAATCGGGCATCATATTTAAAGTTGCAAAAGCCCGAGACGGACGATAAAAATTAAGAAAATTTGGGTTCCTAAAGGAACAATCGTTTCAAATATCATCTACATTTCTAAACAAAACCAACTATCGATCGATCCCCAAACATTGATTTTTGGTATTTTACTCAGGGGGAGTATTTTTTTTTAACGGATAATATTTTCAAGGGGAGTTAATACCCTTGTATTTATTTTTGCATATTTCATTATTTATTGAATTTTTTTGGTATTTTATTGCATTTTTTTGATGAATACAAAAAGGGGGAGAGATAGGAGAATGGAGAAATAAGTCGAAAATGTGATTAACCGTGAAAGGGGGAGAAAAATCGAAGAAAACAAAAATAAGGAGAAGTCGAAAATGAAGGAAAATAAAAATGTGGAGACGTCGAAAAGACGATGAAAAATTATAAAATAAGAAGAAAAAGAAAAAAGGAGTCGAAAAAGAAATGGGAGAAGATTTTAACGAAACGGACAAAGTCGAAAACTTTGGTCTCAGAAGATATACATATATTTGTATTTTTGCAGTAAATCCCATTGGCGTATTGTTGTTTTGTAATCATCAAAAAGGGGGAAATTGTTGGAACATTTTGTTTCATACATAAATTAATAATGTTTTGATGATTAAAGGTGCTAAACAAAACAAAACAACGAAGAGATGAAGCAAGCATCAAGGAAAATGAAGTGCAAAATGCCGAGAAAAACAAAGCTAACGACGTAACAAGCCAATGTTAACGCACGTAATATGATGAAACTTACGACGTAATGGATGAGAGATAACGACGTAACTCCGCCAAACAAGTGAACGTTGGAGGAGTCAAAGTCGAAAAGCATGCAACGAATATATGACGCCGCAGAACGTAATGTTAACGCATTTAACGGCGAAATGATAACGCATTTAACCCAAAATGACGAAACACCGGATCGAAGAGGCTTACGACATAACCCGTGGTGGTTAACGACGTAACGAGGCTTGCGTACGTAATAAGGAGATTATAGCGCATTTAATGAGCAAATTGACAGCTAACGCCTAGTTTGATCAAGAAGCCTATAAATACCATGTCTATGGTATTGATTGAGAACAACAACTCAAGCAAACGAGACATACATCTGAGAATCATATTGATACTATTGTTGTTGTAATATTGAGCTTACATTGAGTGATTGAGTGTTATACACAAAATCATACACGAGTGGTAAAAGAAAAGATACGATTGGATTCAGTGTTATTAGGATCAAGGATCCGGCATTGTTAGAATCGCAATCGGTATCTTCGTGAGGTCTATCTAGTACCCATAGAAAGGTAGAGAGGTTGATTCCTTGTCCTATGAAAAGGAAAACGGTTTAACTTGGAGCGACACAAAGACAAGTACGAGTGGTTTATCACAGACCAATAGAAGACGTGATTGTAACGGTTATACCTCGACCGATAGAAGAGAGGAGAAGAGGTTTTTTTTTAGCCTATTGAAAAAGATACCGAGAGAGGATGTAGGCTCGTTTATAGCCGAACCTCTATAAATCTGTGTGTGCTCTTATTTTCCGCACTTGATATTTACGCTTCCGTAACACGGCACAATATCCGACCCTGAACCCAACACGTTGTGCACGGCCGAATGTTCTGGGGGTAAAGCCAAACGGTAAGCTAACTCTCCAATTCGTTCAAGAATTTCGAATGGTCCAATATATCTCAGCCTCAACTTGCTCCTTGGACCAAAATGGACAATTCCCTTGGTAGGAGATACCTTCAGGAACACCTTGTCGCCTACATCAAATTCGAGATCTTTCGTACGCTTGTCGGTGTACAACGTCTGACGATCCTGTGCTATCTTAATCCTCTCACGAATCTAATCCACCACACCTACTGTTTGTTCAATCATCTTGGGACCCAAGATTTTCCTTTCACCTAATCCGTCCTAATATAGTGGTGATCGACACTTCCTACCGTATAAGGCTTCATACGGCGCCATACCGATCATCGACTGATAACTGTTGTTATAAGCAAATTCTTCCAAAGGCAACAGTCGTTCCCAATTATTGCCCACGTCTAACACACATGCTCGCAATATATCCTCAAGAATCTGAATGGTCCTCTCAGACTGACCATCAGTCTGAGGATCATAGGCCATACTAAAATTCAACTGCGTTCCCAAAGCTTCTTGCAAACTTTCCCAAAAATGCGATGTGAAAGGAGTATCCCTGCCGGATACTATAGAGACTGGCACTCCATGCAACTTAATAATCTCACTGATGTAAAGTCGAGCATACTGATCCATTCGGAAATTCATCTTAACTAGGATGAATGAGCTGACTTTTGTGAGTCGATCCACAACAACCCAAATAGCATGGTTTCCTCTTTCCGTTTGAGGCAAACCTACCACAAAGTCCATCGTAATATGTTCCATTTCCATTCCGGAATATGAAGTGGTTTAAGTAGTCCAAAGGGGCGTTGGTGTTCTGCCTTCACTTGTTGGCAAACTATACACTTTCTGACAAAGTCTGCGGTATCTCTCTTCAAACCTTCCCACCAATATGTCCCCTTAAGGTCTTGGTACATCTTTATACCTCCAGGGTGTGCTGTATATGGAGTATTATGTGCCTCTTTCAATATTGATTCTCTCAGCTTGACAACATTGGGCACACAAATCCTCCCTTCATAGTGCATTGTCTCATCATAGGACACACTAAATCCCTTATCCTCACCTGAAAGAGTACTTTCTTTCATTTTGACCAAAAAGTCATCTCATCCTTGACCTTCTTTGATCTGCTTCCTCAAGGTTGGTTGTACCACCAAACTAGCCAATAATGACTCAACGGGCTTCGATTGTGTAGCCATCTCTAGGTTCATTCTTGCAAATTCCTTGACCACGCTTTCCTCTTTGGTCAACATACAAGCTAGGTCTCCTCTCGCCTTCGCTCAGTGCATCAAAGAACTACGTTTGCTTTACCAGGGTGGTAATGAATTGTACAATCGTAGTCTTTGACCAACTCTAGCCATCTGCACTGCCTCATATTCAATTCCTTTTGTGTGAAAATATATTTTAGACTTTTGTGGTCTGTATAAATTTCACACTTACCTCCATACAGGTAATGTCTCCAAATCTTCAAGGCATGAACTACCGCTGCTAATTCCAAATCATGAGTAGGGTAGTTCAACTCGTGTGGTTTTAGTTGCCTCGAAGCATAGGCAACTACCTGGCCCTCCTGCATCAATACATATCCCAAGCCTTGCTTGGATGAGTCACTGTATATGACGTATTCTCTCGTCGGATCGAGAATGGTCAGAACTGGTGTTGCAGTCAACCTTCGCTTAAGTTCTTAGAAACTCTTTTCGCACTTCTCATTCCATAAGAAAACTTCTCCCTTTCTGGTCAATCTAGTCATTGGTGCAGCTATCTTCGAAAATCCCTCGATAAATCTCCGATAATAACCAGCTAAACTAAGAAGCTACGAACTTCGTTTGCATTACTCGGTACTTTCCAATCATTGACTGCCTCTACCTTAAACAGGTCAACCTCGATTCCTCTAGAAGTGATCACATGTCCCAAAAATGCAACTCGGTTAAGCCAGAATTCACACTTGTTGAACTTCGCATACAACTTCTCCTTGCGCAGTATTCCCAATACTGTTCTAAGATGCTGCTCATGTTCAACCTTGCTCTTTGAATACACAAGTATATCATCTATGAACACAATGACAAACTTATCCAAATAAGGTTGAAATACGCGGTTCATGAGGTCCATGAATACTCCTGGCGCATTAGTCAAACCAAATGGCATCACTATAAACTCATAGTGTACATATCGAGTTCGAAATACTATCTTTGAGATCTCATAATCCTTAATCCTCAATTGGTGATATCCGGATCTCAAATCTATTTTCGAGAATGCTCCTGATCCTCCAAGTTGATCGAATAGGTCCTATATTCTAGGAAGTGGATATTTATTCTTTATCGTGAATCGATTAAGCTCACGATAGTCTATGCACATCCTCAAACTTCCATCCTTTTTTTTCACAAAGCACCCCATGGCGATACATTCGGCCAGATAAATCCAGAGTCTAGCAGTTCCTGAAGTTGTACTTTCAGCTCTTGTAATTCCTTGGGCGCCATTCTATATGGGGCTTTCGATATTGGTGCTGCTCTTGGCACTAAATTGATCGAGAACTCAACTTGACGACTCTGTGGAACTCCCGGCAAGTCTTTGGATTCAATCTCTTCCTCGACCTCGGCCATGCTATACACTCGAGCTTTACCTCCTAAGCCTTGACCTTGCACACTTTTGCCTGGACCTTTTCCTTTCTTCGGACATGCTGAGGCCATGTGTCCTTGCCACAAGTAGCAGCGATTCTGACCAAGCATACATGTACCTTGCCACAAGTAGCACATGTAGGTTTATCGGACTGGGGCTTCGCCCCTGAAAATCCAGTCTTAGCATTCTTCTTACTACCACTTCCTTGATCGTGCCACTTGTGCTTGTTATTAGCTGCGACTGATGGTACTATTGCCTTCTCCACATCCAAACTGGCAGATATGTTATCTAACCTAGCAACCGCTTCATTGTAGGTCAAATGCCCGTCACCATCCAAGTGATGACGAATCTGGTCACGCAGTCCGTCTAGAAACTTCTGAGACTTCATGTCATCCATCTCGACCATGTGAGGAGCAAAACGGCACATGTGGTTGAACTTGCGCTCATAGTCAATGACCGACATTCCTCCTTGGGTCAGATCAAGGAATTCCTTTTGCATCTTGGTTTTATACACACTCGGGTAGTACTTTTCCATAACCATTTCCTTGAACTGGTCCCAAGTAAACGCATCCTTCTCGTCTTGGGTTTTGAGCCACACTCCAATCCACCATGTCCTAGCATCCTCTTTGAGCTAGAACATGGCACATGACACCTTTTGAGCATCGGTGCATGCCATGTAGCCGAAGATGCTGTCTAGGTTCAACAACCACTCTTCTATTGTTGCTGGTCCCTCACGACTAAGAAAGACGGATGGCTTGAAATGATTGAACTGCTTGATGACTTGAGCCTGAGGTTGCTCAGGATTGTTAGGCGGTAAAATGGTCACGCCTTGAAGCAATGTGGCCAATCCATCCAAAAACTGATCTTGAGTGGGTTGAGCGTTGCGGTTTCCACGGTTAGCCATGAGTCTACCAACGAGTTGTGAAACTCATTAGTCGATGTAGTGCAAGAAATAAAGAATAAGAAGATATCGGTAGTACGCATATAATAGTCACAATACATAAAAATTCAAATGCAATAGAATAACTGATATTCATTATATATATAATATGATTTAAAGAAAAGAAACTGGAAACATCCACCGAAAATCTCAACATAATAGTTATATAATAAGATAAACTAAACCTACGGCTCTTCCTCATTGTCACTACTAATAATTTCTATAACAGGAATAGAGGGTCGCGGCTCAATCCACGAAGTAACGTCATCATCAGACTCAATGTCTGCCATCAAAACATCCTTCATATTCTCTGCGAGGTCTTCCTTTGAGCTCTCATGAGGAATTTCCTCTGGATATTCCTCGGGATCTTCTTTGGGGTCTTCTTCAGGATCCTCCTCAGGGTCTTCTTCAGGATCCTCTTTTGGGTCTTCTTCATCCATAGAATCGGAGCTCCAATTTGCAGCTGGTATCACATCTCGAGCGTTAATATCCAATAAACGCCCGGCTACGAACTGCAAATCATCAGTGGTCTCCCTATCTTCTAGTGTTCTCTTTATGAACTCTTTCCAAAGCCGGAAAAAGCAGTAACTCCAATCATCGGGTAGCTTTAGAATTAAGTGGTTCAGCTGTTGCGTGACAGAGCCTTGTTTCCCGGACTGCAACCAAGCTTAGCCTGTTGATGACATAGTGCGGTGCATTTTCCGGTAAACTCAGATCATCCCACCAATCCTCGCGTGCCAGAAGACACGAGTCAAACATAGCAGTAATCCTCTTACGTGGTGTCATCCTAGGTTTGGCCATTCTAACAGTTCGTATATATATATATATATATATATATATATAATCATGTAAATAAAATGAAATGATAGATGCATGAATAATGATTGAAATTCGGTACGTTTGACGGAGTGACGAAGTGGCGAAGCTGAGAGAATATGATACTTTTATATCTTAGTGAGTCTACATAAAGGTAAAACCCACTTTGATGCCACTATGTAACGCCCCGACTTTCTAGAGGTAATTATAGGGGAAAATAAGTAAAAAGGGTAAATTCTGACAAAATGAATTCCTTTGAGAATATTAAAACTCGCCTACAAAGTCGAGTCGCTACACTAACTAAAATAAATGCCTATTATTTAAGGCAATGACATGTCATAGATAAGAGATAATAATTGCGGCTAAGAAAAACTTATAAATTGTTGTTTCTAATCAAAAGTTTCCCCAAATAATATTTCAAAAATATGAGACATAAAAAAACATCGTTTTAATAAATATCATCATATGCCCTCTCGACTTGCTCCTTCGCCATCCGGCTCGGTTTAACCTGCGGGATCAATATAGGTGGGGGTGAGCTTCCTTCAGCTCGTGGAAATCACACATATCACAGTAATATACAATCTCATGGAAAGCATTTAAATGATTATTCTATCAATAATATTTTCCTCAACATGAATACATACACACAATACCACATATAACATGAATCGAGCATGCATGTGAATATTGAGGTTGTGCAGGTGTCTCCACACAACATATGTAATATCCGCAATTTTCACTTCCGGTAATTTTATTTTTTTGGCGGAAGTCCATACTAGCGACTCTATTGTGACCGTTTCGTCATTCTGAGAATGATTAATTCTACACTTTTTGTTATCCGAGTTCGTCTCGGTATCGTTCTGTTAGGTTCTATGTTCTTAAGCGACTTTTCCACGTATGAGTTCGACTTTGTAAAATCACCATTAATCCTTGGGAACTCCAAAAATTCTGAATCTTTTCGATATTATAGAGCATCAAGTTAGATTTCCAATGGTTCAAACGGTGTGTCAATCGGAGTCCGAACGAAGGAGTTATGGTCGAAATAGCTAAAACTCCACCGTGTACCTTTTGATGTCAGAAGGGTCAGACCGCGGCCGCGCCCTTCTGGCCGGGCCGCGGCACAAAGCTGTTTTGATGGGCATTTTTGGCTGTGGGCCTCGTCGCACTCAGTCTATGCCGCGGCACACAGTACAGATTTGTGTATTTCTGCGTTTGTTGTGAAGAACATCTTCATTTCATCACTTTCCTCCTTCCTCTCTCAACTTGGGCGATTTTGGGCGATTTTGGGGTGTTTTAACATCATCAAAACTCAGAGATTTTCATCTTCTTCTAGTTGGGGTGTGGATTAACAACATGTTTGTGGATTCTTCATCCTAATCCAAGGTAACTTCTTCAACTCTTGAATTCAATTTTGAGTTGGAGCATGATGTTTTGGATGGTATAATCATGAATTGTGATGGATATACGTATGATTATGAGTTTTTACGAGTTATCATCGGATTGTTGGAAGTTTTTTCTCAATAACACTTTGAAGGTTGACTTGGAATTGGGTTTTGCAATTTAGTGTTATCGTAAACTCGATTTGAATATTTCTATCGGATTATCGATTGTATTGATGGTGTTTCGGTGGTTTGGATCATTTAATAGTAGTTGGTTTTCGATACAAATGGATTTAGTTGTTTAAGAGGGGAGATTGTTTTCAAGGTGTTTGTCGAAATGCCTCAATGAGTTTAGATTTATTGTATCGACATCTTGAGTTGGTTATGATCGCTATTGATTCGTATATTAAGCGAGTTGTTGATAATTGTGTTATTCAAGGTTGTTCGAGCGACCGGTAGTTTCCCTTAGGGCGTTGTTTGGGAGAGGACGTATCATCACTGGTGTTAAGGTAAGTTAATTCTTACTCAGTTAAAGGGATATTCATTCCTTTCGTTGTTGTTCATTCATAATCATAACTCATTCATATTGTATTAACTGTATCGAGGCTTGTCATTGTCAATTAATCACTTCATTCACGAGGAACGACGATTCCCATCATTTCATTGAGCTATCATTCATTTCACTATTGATTCATCTCGGTGAGTCATCCTTAACTTTGTCGAATTGTCATTCATTAATATTCTTCATGGTCATTCTTGTTCATATGACCTTCTCGGTGCATATTGCGCGGCCGGGTGGGGATGTGTGTAATTTTTAGTCGGGCACGTGATGGTCATGTGTTGGGTTCACCGACACATTGGACTGTGCACACGACAATATACCTCCGTGAGACTAATTAGGTACAAGGGCGGGTGTGTCCGGATACTTGTCTTGTGCACGTGCACATACCATTACGGGCGTACTATTGATGCCTCTCTTCAGCTTCATTTCATAATTTAGATATATCATGATTGTGTTTATTCAACTCTTGAGGATTGTTGTTCTGTGTAACTGACCCTGTTGGGGGATGTTTTTTTCAAGTCATGGCAAGGATAAAGCACAGGAAGAGAATGTGGACGGCGAGGAGTCCCAGTGATACTAGTTGGGGGCCCCAATCCTTTTCAGTCATTCGTGTTTTCTTCATTTTATTTCCGCTGCAGACTTCCGTTTGAATTACTCATTTTATTCAGTGTTGTATATTTTATCTTCATATAAAATATACATGTATTCTGTATGATCTTGAGTGTGTTGTAATGAAACTCCTCATCGGAGTAATTGATGATATAATGTGGTTCGGTACTGCAATTATATTATTTAAGTCAATAATTTTCATTTGCCTAGTGGGTCCTAGTCGGGGGTCCACAACGCTATAATATCCACCTAGTTTGGGGTGTTACAGAGTTGGTATCGGAGCGTGGTTTTGAATACTACCTCCCGAGTCATGTCTCATTGAAATCATCGTTCGTCAGACTAGTATCATTGGACTTTCGCACCACGTGTGACCTGTGCAAGAGCCGAGCCCCTCAGACCAAAGAATAGTAAGATTTCTGATGCCATGGTATAATTTCTGGCAATAAAAATCACTCATTCATCATTCAACAATCAACAGTCCTCAATCATCAGCTTCATTTTGATCATGTCGATCATGTTAATTCATTAATCACTCAGTTCATCTTATTACTCAGTTGTTGATATTGGAGATTGTATCATTAATCTTGATAACATATTCAAGATAATCATTTCAATAATTTCATCGGATAATCATGTCACGTCAGTTGATCATTCACGTAATCATTGTGTAGAGCGTGTCCGCTCACTTTTATCATTTCATGACGTAATCATAATGCGGTATTCATGCGATTCTATAATTATCATATAACTTTCCTACTTCAGTATGGAGAGAGCAGGCAGAGGATGCATGGGGAGAGGCTGAGGTGCGGGCCGATACCCGGAAAATAATCACTCACTGTCAGGAAGTCATAACCGAGATACATCTAAATCAAAAGGTGTCCGGGTCGATCCACTCAGTTTTATGCAGGGCAAGATAGCCCAGATGCAATTGCGTAATCATCAATGCGCTGCTCTGACCGATTTAATCGAGAAAGCTCTTACTGATGAGCTTACTGCTAAGTAAATTGCTGAGCGACAGCCTTCATCTGCTAGCAAGAAATCTAAGAAGCGTAGTCAGTCTGAAGGCAGTCAGGCAACCTTCAAGAAGCCTCGTGCGGGGTCTACTTTTTCGAAGAGATCTCCCACGGTACCTAAACCTGTGGAGTCTCATTCCCGGGCGGCCAAGGCGGCCATCACTTGTTTCAACTGTGGAGCGTTGGGTCATTATAGCACTAAGTGTTTGAGGCAATCTATCACGTGTTATAACTATGGGATTGCCGGGCATAAGGCCCGTTTTTGCCGAAGAGACTCTAAACCTACTTCGGCGATATCTCAGACCCCGAGACAATGTCGGTTCAATCGTGCAACTCAAGGCTGCTTAAGACGACAGGAGCTAACAAAGACGGAGTCCATACTTATCAGAAGGGAGCATCCGTTTCGAGGGCCGGCAAGCCTCGAATTTATGAGATGAAGAGGGCCGATGATCCGAAGGCCCGAATGATTTCAGGTACACTCGAATTTTTTTTTCAACCCATGTGTACTCTTTTTGATACTGGTGCATCGCATTTATTCATTTCCGAGCCATGCTTGAGTAGACTTCATCTGGATAGTGCTACTAGTTGTGAACCTTATGTCATTGGTCTACCAGGCGGTAGAAGAACTATCGGAAATCATAAGGTTAAGAAATGTCCGATTCAACTTAATGACCGTGATTGGTTGGCGGACCTAATCGTGGTGGATTTTACCTAAGGACGATGTCATATTGGGTGTTGATTGGATGGATCGTCATTATACCATTCTCAGTGTTTGTAAGCATATGGTCAATATTGTTACCAGACGATGGAGTTGAGTATGTATTTCAGGGAGGTAATCCCAGCTATTCCGATAGAGTCATTAATTTGATGAAAGCTGTAAAGTTACTTAATCAAGGGTGTATTGGTTATTGGTGCTATATGACCAAGACCGAGAAATCATCAGTAATGTTGGCATATATTCCTGTAGTGAGAGAATATGCCGATGTTTTCCAGACGAGTTACCTGGTTTGCCTCCACAGAGGGATGTGGAATTCACGATAGAGTTGGAGCCTGGTACGTCCCCATTATCGAAGGCACCGTATCGGATGGCCCCGACCGAAATGCAGGAACTGAAGAATCAATTGGAGGATTTGACCGAGAAAGGTTATATCCGACCGAGTGCGTCCCCGTGGGGAGCACCTGTATTATTTGTCAAGAAAAATGATGGTTCATTTTGCTTGTGTATTGATTATCGAGAGTTGAACAGGGTAACAATCAAGAATAAATATCCCCTACCCTGTATCGATGATCTTTGGATCAATTTCAGGGAGCTTCAGTATTTTCCAAGATCAATTTAAGATCTGGTTATCATGAGTTGCGAATTCGAGAATCAGATATCGCAAGGATGGTGTTTCGAACACGCTATGGGCACTACGAGTTTGTAGTGATGCCATTCGGGTTAACTAGTGTGCCTGCTGTATTCATGGAGTTGATGAACCGAGTTTTCATCGACTATTTAGACCGGTTCGTGGTTGTTTTCATAGACGATATTTTGATTTATTCTCATGATCAAGAGGAACACGGATTTCACCTTCATCAGGTTCTCGACGTGTTGAGACGAGAGCAGCTCTATGGGAAGTTTTCCAAGTGTGAATTCTGGATTTCCGAGGTGACGTTTCTCAAGCATGTGATTTCAGAAGATAGAGTACGTGTCGACCCTCATAAGACGGAGGCTATCCGAGATTGGCAACCTCCGAAGAATGTTAAGGAAATCCGAAGTTTTCTCGGATTAGCTGGTTATTATCGGCGATTTGTGGAAGGATTTTCTAAAATCGCTCAACCCATGACGAACCTTTTGCGGAAGGATAAGAAGTACATGTGGACTGACGCGTGTCAGGAGAGTTTTGAGGAGCTCAAGAGTCGTCTAATTTCAGCACCTGTCCTTTCCTTGCCACAAGGGACGGAGGGATTCGTGGTTTAAGTGACGCGTCCAGACAGCATCTCGGATGTGTACTCATGCAGAATGGGAAGGTGATTGCCTATGCTTCGCGGCAACTGAGGCCTTATGAGGTCCATTATCTGACCCATGACCTAGAATTAGCGGCCGTGGTTTTTGCATTGAAGATTTGGCGTTATTATATTTATGGCGTCACCTGTCATATTTTCACCGATCATAAGAGCTTGAAGTATATATTTACTCAGAAGGAGTTAAATATGCATCAGAGACGGTGGCTAGAACTGAACAATGACTATGATATCGAGATTCAGTTTCACCCGAGTAAGACGAATGTTGTCGCCGATGCCTTGAGATGTAAGTCTGTTCAGGAGCAAATGCTTGCTCGTTTAACCATTCAGAAAGAACTTGAGCAGGAATCCCTTAGACCCGAGATCGAGGTCTGGTTACAGCGAGTACAAGGGCAACCTTATATGTTAGAGATTTCATCGCCACTCGAGGAGGCGATCAGAGTGAATCAGGTTTCAGACCCATTTTTGTTGTGTATTCGAGAGGATGTGGCTCAGGGGAAATCCCCTGGATTTATGGTCCACGAGGATGGACTTGTTCGATTTAAGAATCGTTTATGCGTATCAAGCTAATGACGAGTTGAAAAACTCGATTTTGAGAGAAACTCATGCTACCCCTTATTCTATTCATCCGGGGTCTAGCAAGATGTACAAGGACATGAAACAAAATTACTGGTAGAGTAATATGAAGCGAGAGGTCGTAGAATTTATTTCGAGGTGTTTAACCTGTCAGCAAGTCAAGATAGAACATCAGCGACCGGCGGGTATGCTGAAACCGCTCCCTATTCCAGAATGGAAGTGGGAAGATATTTCAATGGACTTCATCATGAGTTTCCCGACGAGTCGTCATGGAATTAATACAATATGGGTTGTGGTGGACCGTTTAACTAAGTCAGCTTATTTTCTTGAGATTAAGGATACATGGGGTCCTGAGAGACTTGCCCAGTTATTCATTATAGAGATCGTGAGATTGCACGGTACCCCTAAGAGTATCATTGCGGATCGTGACGGGCGATTCGTGTCACATTTCTGGAAATCAGTTCATCGTGCCATGGGAACTCAGCTCAATTTCAGCACGGCTTTTCACCCTCAGTCCGACGGATAGTAAGAGAGAACTATTCAGACGTTGGAGGACATGTTGAGAGTATGTGTGCTCGACTGGAAAGATGATTGGGAAGCCCAACTATTGTTGATCGAGTTCACGTACAATAATAGTTGGCATGCTTCAATTCAGATGGCACCTTACGAGGCTTTATACGGTCGTTGTTGTCGATCTCCCCTATGTTGGGATGACTTATCAGAATCAATCGGCACCGAGCCCGATATGCTTATAGCCGCCCGTGAGAAGGTAGCTTTGATCAGGTGTCGTTTGTTGACCGCTCAGAGTCGACAGAAATCATATGCAGATAATCGTCGTCGGCCATTAGAGTTCGAGGTGGGTGACCACATTTTGGCTAAGGTATCCCCAAGTCGAGGTATCTTCCATTTCGGAAAGCAGGGAAAGTTGAGCCCGAGATTTATCGGACCGTTTGAGATTTTGGATCTAGTAGGCAGTCTGGCTTATCGATTGGCTTTACCTCCGGCGTTGAGCCGAATTCATAATGTGTTTCACGTCTCTCAGTTGCAGAAATATATTGCCGACCCTAGTCACATACTTCAGTTTGATGAGATCGAGATAGTGGATGATCATACGTATGAGGAGCGTCCCGTATGAATCTTAGAGGGGCGAATCAAACAGTTGAGGAGCAAGACGATTCCTTTCGTTAAGATTCAGTGGTCGAGACACGGAGTCGAAGAGGCTACTTGAGAAATCGAGGATAGCATGCAGAAGAATTATCCCGATTTGTTTGACCCTTAGTTTCGGGGACGAAACTGTTTTTAAGGGGGGGAGTATGTAATACCCGGATGTGAACTCATTCATTTTCATTCAGTAATTGCCACTCAGTGGATTTTCAGTCATTAATAATCATTGATCATTCATGTTCATTCATTCGTGTTCACCGTTCGGACTAATGTTGAGTCATGTATCGATATTGTTCATTGTTTCAACCTTGCTTGAGAATCGAGACGAGAATATTATCTTGATCGTTATAATTACTTCATTAATCGATGATTGATATTGGAGTCCATGCCATTTCAAATTTCGTTCTTGTTCGAATCATGCTATTGTTGGGTATATTTGCGGTTCTTGTGTATCTCGTTGAGTTTTCCTGGCGGGATATTGCTTCTCCCTACCTGTTTTATGTTTTGGGACGAAACTTCTTTTAAGGAGGGTAGTATGTAATATCCGCAATTTTGACTTCCGGTAATTTTATTTTTTGGCGGAAGTCCATATTAGCGAATCTATTGTGACTATTTCGTCATTCTGAGAATGATTAATTCTACACTTTTTGTCATTCGTATTCATCTTGGTGTCATTCTGTTGAGTTCTATGTTCTTAAGCGACTTTTCCACGTATGAGTTCGACTTTGTAAAATCACCATTAATTCTTCGAAACTCCAAAAATTCTGAATCTTTTCAATATTATAGAGCATCAAGTTATCTTTCCAATGGTTCAAACGGTGAGTCAATCGGAGTCCGGATGAAGGAGTTATGGTCGAAATAGCTAAAACTGCACCGTGTACCTTTTGATGCTGGAGCGGGCTGTACCGCGGGCCGCGGCCCCTTCTGGCCAGGCCGCGGCACAAATATGTTTTGCTGGGCGTTTTTGGCCGTGGGCCACGGCACACTCAGTCTGTGCCGCGGCACACAGTACAGATTTGTGTATTTCTGCGTTTGTTGTGAAGAACATCCTCATTTCATCACTTTCCTCCTTCCTCTCTCAACTTGGGCGATTTTGGGCGATTTTGGGGTGTTTTAACATCATCAAAACTCAAAGATTTTCATCTTCTTCTAGTTGGGGTGTGGATTAACAACATGTTTGTGGATTCTTCATCGTAATCCAAGGTAACTTCTTCAACCCTTGAATTCGATTTTGAGTTGGAGCATGATGTTTTGGATGGTATAATCATGAATTGTGATGGATATACGTATGATTATGAGTTTTTACGAGTTATCATCAGATTGTTGGAAGTTTTTTCTCAAGAACACTTTGAAGGTTGACTTGGAATTGGGTTTTGCAATTTAGTGTTATCGTAAACTCGATTTGAGCATTTCTATCGGATTATCGATTGTATTGATGGTGTTTTGGTGGTTTGGATCATTCAATAGTAGTTGGTTTTCGATACAAATGGATTTAGTTGTTTAAGAGGGGAGATTGTTTTCAAGGTGTTTGTCGAAATGCCTCAATGAGTTTAGATTTATTGTATCGACATCTTGAGTTGGTTATGATCGCTATTGATTCGTATATTAAGTGGGTTGTTGATAATTGTGTTATTCAAGGTTGTTCGAGCGACCGGTAGTTTCCCTTAGGACGTTGTTCGGGAGAGGACGTATCATCACCGGTGTTAAGGTAAGTTAATTCTTACTCAGTTAAAGGGATATTCATTCCTTTCGCTGTTGTTCATTCATAATCATAACTCATTCATATTGTATTAACCATATCGAGACTTGTCATTGTCAATTAATCACTTCATTCACGAGGAACGACGGTTCCGATCATTTCATTGAGCTATCATTCATTTCACTATTGATTCATCTCGGTGAGTCATCCTTAACTTTGTCGAATTGTCATTCATTAATATTCTTCATGGTCATTCTTGTTCATATGACCTTCTCGGTGCATATTGCGCGGCCGGGTGGGGATGTGTGTAATTTTTAGTCGGGCACGTGATGGTCATGTGTTGGGTTCACCGACACATTGGACTGTGCACACGGTAATGTACCTCCGTGAGACTAATTAGGTACAAGGGCAGGTGTGTCCGGACACTCGTCTTGTGCACGTGCACATATCATTACGGGCGTACTATGATGCCTCTCTCCAGCTTCATTTCATAATTTAGATATATCATAATTGTGTTTATTCAACTCTTGAGGATTGTTGTTCTGTGTAACTGACCCCGTTGGGGGATGTTGTTTTCAGGTCATGGCAAGGCTAAAGCACGGGAAGAGAACGTGGACGGCGAGGAGTCCCAGTGATACTAGTTGGGGCCAATCCCTTTCAGTCATTCGTGTTTTCTTCATTTTATTTCCGCTGCAGACTTCCGTTTGAATTACTCATTTTATTCAGTGTTGTATATTTTATCTTCATATAAAATATACATGTATTCTGTATGATCTTGGGTGTGTTGTAATGAAACTCCTCATCGGAGTAATTGATGATATAATGTGGTTCGGTACTGCAATTATATTATTTAAGTCATTAATTTTCATTCGCCTGGTGGGTCCCAGTCGGGGGTCCACGGTGATGTAATATCCACCTAATTTGGGGTGTTACAACATATATCTTAAGATAACCTCTTTACATGTACACAAGTGAGCCTCATTTACAACATGTAGCATCAAACTTGAACATAAATAAAATATCACATATACAATCCAATTAAAACAAGTAAAGTGATAGTGAAAATTCCCACCTAAATAAAATGATACTGCATGAACTTAAATTTGAAGATGCTCCACTCACAGAACTAAGCCCGTAATTCCTTGTTAATACCTACATATAATAATAATTATAATCATTATAAAATATTATGATATAATGACTGAAAATAGAATATGATGCATATAAATGAACTTGATAATTAATATTAATTGAAGAGTCAACATTAATAATGGTTTGGTTAAAATAGGAAGTGAATATTAAGAGCTGTTGGGGTCGATTGAAAAACAATTAAAAACTGACTGGGGTAAAATCAAAATAATTAGAAATTTGGGGTTAAATTGCATAACCCTGTTCGCGGGTATATAAACCCTTGCCCTATTCTATCGGCCGACATAGCCTCACATCTTCCCCCCGTTCATCACTTTCTCTCCAGAGCTCTCTCTCTATACTTCATCGGTTTTTCTCTCTCTACCCTCGCTCCCTTTCTATCCCGTTCTCTCTCTCTTCTTGGCCGAGGGCAGCAAACGGGAAAACAGACACCCACTCTCGATCCAACACCCATACAAACACATAAAAGTCACACGCACATATGAAGTCCGCATCACACAACAGATATCCAGTAACGGCGGCGATGATTTAGGGTTTCTATCCTAATTTCCGGCGGGCATATGGCATCAGCGGCCGGGGCATGGCAGAGGTTCTGGTTCAGGTAAGGATTTAATATTCAAGATTGAGGGTTGGTTTGGGATTAGGGTTGGCAATCTGGGTTGGGTTGTGAGGTTCTTGGTATTTATTGGATTGAAATAAGGGCGATTACTAGTGCTCCAGTTGTGGTGGTTCGGAGTTCCAGGTTCTATGAACTCTGGAATGGAACTGGAAAATTGGGTATGTTTGGGCTAGGAGATTGGTGCGTTTGGGGCGGCTGCTTAACTCCGAACCTGGAATTGGATTGGGGTTTCAACCTGTTTTCTGCTCAGTTCAGGCATAAAATGGAGATGCGGGTTGAAACTGATTTTTGAGTCTGCAGAACTAATGTGGTGATGGGTTTCTTTTGAAGTATGGCTCAACAGTAAAGATCAGTTAACCCGATCTCAAGAGTTTTGGTTGAGGTTATTAATTTGGTTTGTAAATTCCAGAGCATGAAATTTTCAAGAATGATATATTGCGAGATGAGGTCTGATATTTACCTTGTCAAATTGAAGGTATTGATGATTAAGGCTGAACTTGGATGAGGGACACGAGAGCAGAGAAAGAATCGTCGTGAAAATATGGAACCAATTATATCGATGAAACTTGTGTATTTTTTTTGTTTGGGCTAGGGGATTGGTGCGTTTGGGGCGGCTGCTTAACTCCGAACCTGGAATTGGCTTGGGGTTTCAACCTGTTTTCTGCTCAGTTCAGGCATAAAATGGAGATGCGAGTTGAAACTGATTTTTGAGTCTGCAGAACTAATGTGGTGATGGGTTTCTTTTTGAAGTATGGCTCAACTGTAAAGATCAGTTAACCCGATCTCAAGAGTTTTGGTTGAGGTTATTAATTTGGTTTGTAAATTCCAGAGCATGAAATTTTCAAGAATGATATATTGAGAGATGAGGTCTAATATTTACCTTGTCGAATTGAAGGGTTTGATGATTAAGGCTGAACTTGGATGAGGCACACGAGAGCAGAGAAAGAATCATCGTGAAAAATCTGGAGCCAATTCTGTGGATGAAAGTTGTGTATTTTTTTTTTTTTTTGGATGCTGAATGTTAGTAAAGGATTCTGTACTGCAGAATTAGTATATTTATAGATGTAGGTTTTGGAGTATTTTGGTTGATGTAGGATTGTGTTAGGATCTATGTTGCACAGGTGCGGGGGGCGGGTGCGGGTGCGGGCAGATACGGGTGTGGGGATACGGTTTTTTGAAAATGTTAGGGTGTGATACGGCAAGGATACGTCTGTTTATTTTATATTTTATTATATATAACACTTGTTAAATATAAAAAACAACAATTCAAATATCACCATAAAATCAATTCAAATACATAAAACAAGTCATACAAAAACAATTCAAAATGGCTTTGAGCAAATGGAGCTTTCTAATGTTGTCCGTGAATACCGCTAAAGGTAAAAGTAATTACTTATTAAATGATTTACTTTTTGTATTTTAATTTATTTGATTTACTTTTTAAAAATTATAAAAAGCTAAAAAAACAAAAAAAAACAAAAAATTCGGACTCACAGATAGATACGCGTATCCCGTGCTGTGATACGCGAGTCCGAATTTTTTTTTTTTTTTTGCACGGATTCGCCACGTGGCGAATCCCGTGCGAATCCCACGCGAATCGCACCTGCACCCGCACCTGCACCCATGCAGTATCCGATACTGCATACTGCCCAATTTTGAAGAATCCGTGCATTATAGGTTAGGATAAACATCAAGGAGTTTTGATGAAGTGAAGAACCGGTGAGGGGAGAACGATCGAATAGAAAGAAGAGTTCTTAATTATGGTTAATTAAGTTTAATCATAGTTGGTTAAATTATAACACATGATTAAATATAAATGCTATAATAATACTAATAGTAATAATAGTAAATGTAAAAATAATAATTTGGTAATATTGATAATAATATCGAAAAAATGATAATGATAGTAATAATAATATTAGTACTAATAATAATAGTAATAATAATAATGATAATATTAATAATAGTAGTGTTAGTATTATGCTTGAATGAATAATAACACTATTATAATAATGACTACTGACAAAATGGCTCAGGCTAGAACATGTGATATGTCGACATAAATATTCATGACCCTGTAAATGAGATTAAATGAAATGAAATGCATCGTTAATATTATTATAAATAATAATATTATAGTATGAAAATGGCGGATGTTACATTATTCAACCCTCCTTCTAAGCTGTAACATAGTATACTGTGGCCAACAATAAGCTATTTCTAATCGTATTCTTCGTGAATATAAGAAATTAGTCTGGTCATCTCCATCGCGTGATATGTAGAGGCACGATATTTTTGATGCTCGGGATTTTGCGAAAACTTGGATCGTTTTTCATCAACATTTAATCAAAGGACTTTAAGTGTATGATTTTTAATTCATGCTTTGAATTATTATATTCGTATATATGATGCTTGATCGATCTTGTTCGGGGGTTCGGTTTATTGATTAGATCAATTACATTGTTCCACCGTGCCTTCAATTTTAGGCCTCAGATCACAATAGTGGTATTGGAGGAGGTCTATGCGATCGTATAAATGATATTCGCATTTTAAATGCTTGGTCGAATGTTTTATGATTTGGAATAATAATTGTTTTAATCATATTTTTTATGATTTGGAATCATAATTGTTTTATGATCGATATTATATGATTGATGCTCATAGTTAAAATACAATGCTCCCACTCTCTCACCTGTGAATGGCATTCGAGGGCATGTTCCTAACAATCTCCCACTTGCAATCAATGCCATAAACTATGGTATATAATACACATACTCTCAGATGTCGCTCTAACACCATCTGAGACAGTGGCTGGGTCAGTGGATCAACAATGTTTTGTGTCTACTCTCTGTAGTGTAACATTTCCCTTCTGAATCATTTATCTAACAAAATGATATTTCCTTTCTATATGTTTGGTGTCGTGCTGAGCCCTAGGCTCCTTAGCAGCAACAACTCTATCGTTGTCGTAAAACATCACCCACTTGAAGTTCCACAGTGATCTTCTTAATACAAAAAGCTTCTTTAGCAGCCTCCATGGATGCCTGATGTTCGACTATGTCAAAATAGTAGTCTCACTTTGCTTGGCACTTCTCGAAGATACTACTCCACCATTCAGAGTAAAGATATACCCTAAAGTGGACATCTTCACATCCATGTCCCTTAAAAAATCCGAAACCGTACAATGCTCCACTTTTAATTCTCTACTACCGTATGTAAGAACCAAGTATTTAGTGTTTTTAAGTTACTTAAGAATGTTCCTTACAGCAGTCTAATGTTCCTGCCCTAGATTTGACTCATACCGACTTACCATGCTCACATCATAAGGAATGTCCGGTCTTGTGTAATCATAGCGTAGATGAGGCTACCCACTGCCAAAGAATAGGGTACCTTATTCATTTACCTTCTATCTTCCTCACTTTGGGGACATATATATAAGGAAAGTTTTATACCATGTCGCATAGGTAGGAACCCTCTTTTAGAATCTCCCATCCTAAATTGCTTTTGGGTCATTTCTATATAGAGGGATTGGTAGAGACCAAACATTATTTTTGCTCTATCCCGATAGATACGAATACCCAGAATATATGTATCTTCTCCCGAGTCTATCATTAGGAACTCACTCGAAGGCCAAGCGTTCATAGAACTCAGCATTCCCACGTCATTTCATATAAGTAGAATGTGATCAATATATAGTATTAAGAACTTAATTTTGTCTCATTAAACTTCTTGTAAATACAGGGTTCCTCGCCATTTTGGACAAAATCAAACTCTTTGACTTCCTCGTCAAAATGTATATTCCAACTTCGCAAAGTTTGGTTCACACTTTATGAATATAGGTTCTGGAAATGAATATCTTAGGCTGTTCCATATAGATCTACTCCTAGAGGAATCCATTTAGAAATGCTGTTTTCTCATCCATTTGCCATATTTCATAATCTAGGTGTGCTGCTATAGCAGGCATCACACAAATAGACTTAATCATGGCTACAGGCGAGAAGGTCTCAAAGTAATCAATTCCTTCTCTTTGGGCATAACCCTTTGCCATAAGACTGGCCTTATAGGTATCAACCATTCCATCTCCATCAGTCTTTCTCTTGTAGATACATTTGTTCCCAATATGCACTATACCCTTAGGACGACCACTAAAGTCCAGACCCAATTAGCATGCATACAGTCTATCTCAGCTTCCATAGCTTCTCCTCACTTTGCGGAGTCCACATCTACCATCGCTTGGCCATACATAGAGGGATTATTCTCTTGGCTACTTTATGTCATCTAATAGAGACCCAGTTCCTCACAGATAGCAATACCTCTCAGGTAAATGAGAAGCTCTATTAGACCTACAAGGTTGTGTTTGTATGTTAGAAGGCTCGGTTCCAATATCTTATACAGGTGTCTCATTCGTTGTTTCCTTTATTTCTTCCAAGGAAACATTTCTACCTGCACCTCCTTCCTGAATGAACTCATCTACAGGGAAGTGTATTTGTAAAGCAATGGTGATCCTATGATCTTCGTTCATGTAGAATAGATATCCCATGGAATCCCCTGGGTATCTTATGAAATGACCCTTCACATACATAGCTTCCAACTCCTCTACTTTAGTCTTCTTGACATAACCAAGACATCCCCAAATCATAATGTGATTAAGACTTGGCTTCCGACCTTTCCACACCTGTTCAAGATATGTGCAACAATAAGGAGCGCGTAAACCCACAGGTAAATTGGTAGATCAATATAGTTATGCATGGAGCGAACCATGTCCAGTAAGGCTCGATTCCTTATTTCTGACACACCAGTTAATTGTGGAGTAGCTGGAGGTATAAAATGTGCTACTATTCCTAGTTCTTTCAAGAACCCCTCAAACTCGGTACTCCTATACTCGCCATATCGGTCCGACCAAAGTACCTTAATATGATGACATGTTTGGTTTTCAACCAGGGCCTTTAATTCTTTGAAGTTATCAAAGGCTTCAGATTTATATTTTATTAAATACACAAAACTATACCTAGTATGGTCTTCCGTATATGTAATAAAATATTGAAAACCATCTCCTGCAACTTCAAATGGGCCACATATGTCGGTATGGATCAATCCAATTTTTCTAGTGGCTCTTTCAAAAGTCCATATGAAGGGTAACTTAGTTATTTTTCCTTGAATGAAAGATTCACAAGTTAGATAGGGATCCAATCCCAATGGATCCATAAGCCCATCTTTCTCTATTGTATGAACCTTGGTTTGACCAACATGACCAAGTCTAAGATGCCACTTAAATGCTTGGTTTGTTTAATTCCAGCAATGCTTCCTAGTTATAATGTTCGCAGTAGTTTTGTTCTGTAAGCCATTCAATAATGTAGCTGTACCAACCAATTTTACTTCTAAAATAAATGCGACAAGACTCATCTTCAATAAAGAAATGAAATCCCTTACAGTCCATGACCGGATTTGATACAATATTTTTGTGGCCCCTTGGTCAAAACAAGTACATCATCCAAAGTAATAATAAAACCGGATTCTAAACCCAACATAAGTGATCTAATGTCAGTAGCCTTGACACTATTCCCGCTACTGACTATCACCATTACTTCTCCAGCTCTAGTCTTCCTACTTCGTTCCAGATCCTGATTCATTATACATATGTGACAACTCGAACCAGAATCAAGTATCCAAAAAGTAGAATAAATAGTTACAGAACAACTCATTTACAAAAATAAGTTCCGTACCTGAAGGCGCATTGCGGTCAAGTTTTGGACAGTGCCTCATCCAGTGGACTAGCTCAGCACAGTTGAGGCATACATCTGTCTTCTTGCCCCCTACTCTTAGAAAAACTTAGGGCTTTGCCCTCACCCTTGTCGATCTTGGATTTAGGACCAATGTGCTTCTTTTCATTTTGCCTCTTATTCTTAGACCTCCAAGGCCCAGAATAAATCACAATTGCAGCTTCCTTTCCCCTTGTATTCATTTGAAACTGGTGAGCCGAAAGCTTGTCCACTAGCCCAGCTAAGTTACATGTAATATTATTGTAGTTGAAGTTCATGACAAATTGAGAAAAGGGGTCAAGAAGTGACTGTAGAATGAGGTCAGTTTGGAGGGAGACATGCATCTGAAATCGAGAGATTCCAATCTCTCAATCATGGAGATCATTTTGAGGATATGGTCCCCGACAGTTGCTTCGATATCTTATATCTAGCAGTTCGACTATGCTCCAAATAGAATTTTGTTAGGTGCGCAAAGATGGCTCTCGAAGACATCATCTTTTCATGGGTATGCTGAAGTTCATTAGTCATTGACCCTAACATGTACAAACGCACTCTTATATTGTCTTTCACCTATTTCTCATGGGCGTCGACTTCTTTCTGATTGGCTCGGGTTCTTGCAGGAACCAATGCGATGCCCCCCTCTAAGATGTACCCCAACATTTCCATCACGAGGATAGTCCTCAAGTTCTGCCACCAGTCCATAAAGTTCGGACCCATCATGGTGTTCTTTTCGAGTAGTACTGATAGTGGGTTCAATGTTATTTTGAGAGTGTTGTTTGTTCAAGTAAACAAAATAACACTAGATTCATTAACTCAGCTCCCGCTATTTTATTGGCCGTACACACTCCCATGTGGAATCCGGAAGTCATGGTTGACTTTATAGTGGTGACCGATTTCTTTACAAAGGTTAATAGAAGGCAACCCATTTGATTTTATTCTATCATTCTGTATAAGCGGTGTCTGACGCCAACCCATATAATGGATGATTCGATCTTCTTATATCCCTATTTCACTTTTCCTCAACCTATACGATTTATATGGCTGCTAAACTATTTAGGTTTAAACCCTCAACTCCTATCAGTGTGACAATTGAATCTTACCCGACAACCTATACGGCTTCTAGGGGTTTGATTTATCACAACCGAAGGCATCTAAATCACTATAGGAATATACCGATCTTCACCAAACACAACTTCGACATACTCGGAAGAATAGTATTTCAGTTTAGATTGAGGGTAGGAAACCTCATAAACTTTATAACTTAGTGTTTGTAAATAGGAGTTTTACGCGATTAGATGTTACACTTTGCACATCAATCCGTTTATGAACGCATTTGGTTGATTATTTTGTTTGTTATACAATATGAAAACATCCACAACTTGGTATCTACTGACATGCAGTTCATGAACCGTTGCTAAAAATCCGTCTTCGTAGATTCAATAAAAATACAAGCAATCAAATTTCATGTCTTGAATCTTCGTCTTTTGGGCGGTTCATCCTGGGCTCTTAGTCATAGGTTATTCATTACATCATTGAAATTGCATCCTATGCAAAAAATTTTATAAAAAAGATTTGGATCAAAATGACCTTTACAACCCATATGAATAAAGATTCAAAACTAAGTTTATGAACTACATCATCATCATATTAAAATAAAATAAACACATTAATGTAATGGCATAAATAATCAATTTAAGATATTGATCCAATCAATATATAATTAATCCATCTATTAGAATTAATCCAATTACCGATAATTTTAATTTGTTCTCGACGGAAATAAATATTTCACTAACCTAATTCCCTTGAAAATAAAATACCACATTTTTGGTTTTTAGTCAAACTATCCAATTCCAATTCCGGGAAATTAATTTACCAAAACACGAAATAAAAATGGAGTCGGGAAACATTGGTCTGGGGAAGCCCGTAGTCGGGCATCACAACCGGGCCTTGGCCGATGGCAGACTGCCCCTCGGCCGCTGCCTGCCGAGAGCAGTTAGAAAGCTGTCGGCCTTGCCGGCAGCCTCCCGTAGCCCCGAGCTGTCCGGTCCGGCCAACTTTTTGGCTCGTCTTTTCGTCTCGAATTCAAAAATAATTTTCCGAAGAATAATTAAACAATAATGATTTAATACAATTATAATTCCAAATCATAAACACATTCAACCAAGCATTCTAAATACTAATATCATTTATACAATCGCATAAATCTCGCTCCGATACTAGTATCGGAATCCGAGCTTAAACTGTGGTGGGTTAGGGACCACCTGAAGTTCTCTAAGAAACTTCTCTATCCAAAAATGCTTCCACATACGCCTCTGAGGCATCCTAATATTCAGCTTGTCATGTAGAATCTGCAGTGGTGCTTCGCTTGGAACTACTCCAAGATACTGCTCCACCGGTTAGAAAAATATGTACCTTAAGGTGTATATCTTATCGTCTACCGCTGCCCTGAAATTATTGCATATGTATAACCCTCTACTTGTTGGAACTCAGGCCTAAAAGTGGAGGCGAAGCGGAATAGTAATATTGATTCAATCTATAAACCAATCTCCTAAAAAAGATCGGTCAAGTACAGTATATACGAATAAATATTCAAAGTATGCATTTAGAATTCATACACTTGAAAAATCTTTGATTAAATGTGATGACGAACATGATCGAAATTTGACGAAGCTCTGGAAAAATCTCGAGCACTGAAAACACAGTGCCTATGTGAATCACGATTCAGAAAGATAACCAGGATTAACTTCTATCCTATTGTTCTTTAAGAACACGGCTATAAGATAATAGTATAAGCTTTCTATATTTATTGTAATTACTCTATGTAAATAATAAATATTTTTATTTCTCAAGAACACACTTAAGAACAAGTATGAAACTTGGAACAAATTTATCTCCTTTTGGTAATTGATATCGGCCGAATGATGTTGTGTGTATGAGGATGATATTTTGTTTTGATACTTAAACTAAACACTTCTCGCTACATGCCACAAGCCTTAATTAAAATAAACCAAGTGTATTAATTAATATCCCGCACATCTTATCATATCTACGCCATGGCAAAAATGATAAGATCACACCATGTGTGTGGCTGAGGGGTGGCGAATCTCTCAATAATGAGGGTTGGTTCGTTTAGGTCTGTGAAACGTACCGTCGTGTGTTTATCCGATAGATACACCTTGATAAGTTTCAGAATTTTAATACAATTAATTAATATAATTGATCGATTATATTAAATTTAATTTATCTAAGAAATAATACGAATAAAATTTATTATCCAGTAATTTATTTAATTCACGAGTCTGATTTAATTTATTTAATAAATTAAATTAGACATTAAATGTTCAATGTTAACCATGAGAGAATAAGTTTAATATAATCCATTATCTATCCTGTGTGTGCGACTCTGTAGGTTCGTCTCTATTAGCAATGGGAGGATCTAAAGAGTGTTAGCGCCGCCTAGCCAGTCCCATTGCGTACACTATAACCCAATTGAGAATGAATGATAGAGATCATTCCAAAACATTTATGTTATGAATATTATATACATATAAACCCTTCAATATGCATATGTCCCGATCAAGTATTAGGATCACGGCAATGTCAAACCTTACTATAACTTAACTTAAACTTAAGTGTGTTCTTCAGAAAGATAAATACATATTATTTACTTAGAGTAATTAAAATAAATATATAAAGCTTCTACTATCATCTTTTAGCTTTTTTCTTAGAGAACAAGAAGATAGAAGTTAATTCCGATTATCTTTCCGACGTGTGATTTGCAAAGGCATGTATTTTCCGTGCTCGAGATTTTGCGTAAGCTTCGTCAAATTTGGATCATGTTCGTCATCAACATTTAATCAAATGTCTTTAAGGGTGTTATTTCTAAATTCATGCTTTGAGTTCTTTTATTCGTATATACGATGCTAGATCGATCTTGTTCAGGGGTTCGATTTACTGATTGGATTAATATTATTATTCCGCTGCACCTTTGGTTTTAGGCCCAATTCTAAAAAGTAGAGGGTTATACGTATGCAATAATTTCAGGGAAATATAGACGATAAGATATACACCTTAAGGTGCATATTTTTCTGAATAATGGAGCAGTATCTTGGAATAGTTCCAAGTTAAGCATGACTGCAAATTCCACACGCCAAGCCGGATATTAGGATGCCTCAGAGGCTTATGTGGAAGCATTTTTGGATATATAAGTTTCTTGTAGAACTTCAGGTGGTCCCTAGCGCACAACTGTTTGGCCCATGCTAAGGGGTTTGGATCTCGACAAAGTACCAAACATATTGAGTTTTAATATCATTTCATAAAGGGTGATGGTTCTTTATGATATGTTTTACTGCAGAGGGTAGCTAAGATGACTTAACATCAGCGGTCTACTGACTAAGGTAAAGAGCTATAAGACATCCAAAGAAATCTGAAAGAAAACTCAATTTTTCCGTTCCGTATTTCACGATTTTTCCTATTATTTGAACTTCATATCAAATAATATTAAATTGTCGCGTACCTTTCACATTGTACATTATGTGGTTCGTATGAAATCTTGGATGAAATATGTACTCCTGTCCTTCCGTCATTTTTCTCGGGTTACATACGCTATAAGTCATTGACCTACGTTATGTGTTATTCATAATGTACGTAATCGGTCTGACGATTTGAGACAGTATCCTCTAGAGACAGTGTTACGTACGCTAACGTGGGGGATATAGCGTACGATAGAACCCATAAAATACATTAAAAATATCCGCATTACGTACGTAATGCCTTTGTTTGTTCAAGGCAGTGGCCTCTGTCCAGGACGTAACGTGGGGGATATGGTCTTACGTACGTTAACATTTGCATGTTACATACGTAACGCGAGTCAAACTATATATTCGCGGGGGATGGGTTTTGGACCTCATTTCTCATCCTCCTGCTTCCCTTCCGGCGATTTGAGTGATCCCAAGACAAAGGGTTGTCGAGAATTCATCAGTCATCAACATTTTTGGATTTCTAACGCAGTTAAATCATCACCCATCCGTGTTTCCTCCTATTATTCAAGGTAAATTCCTTAGAACTTTAGTTTGGGGATTTTTGGGGGGTTTTCTTAGATTCGTCCGGTTAATGCATTTTGAAGCTTGAAATCCTTGAGATTATGATGTATCTACCCGATACCCACGTTTCCCTTACGATTATATGAATGTTTTGTGTATTACTTGAAGTGAAGAGGGTTTGGATGATTTCTGAACTCTATTTGAATACTTTGAAGATTTATGAATTGTATAAAGGGGGGGGGGGGGGGGGGAGTTCGGGAGTCTTCCTTGAGAATTGAGTAATGATCATTGATTATCATATCTCCTTATGAATCGTTTAGGCCCAAAAGTGCGTTCTTGGACCTCCCGAGCTTGAATACCATTTTCACTTTGGTTCTAATGTCTCAAAGGCAAGTATATGTTTATGATTGTACATTCTAGACTTTGAAAGTGAGGTATATGAATTGTGTGATTGTATATATTCACTCTGGGATGGACTAACGGGTCCTCAAAGGGTTCCGTTGCCTTTGGTGCGGTCCCGCGAATATTTTTGGGTTAACCACTCTGGGAGGGTCCGACGAGGCCTCAGAGGATTTCGTTGCCTTTGGTGTGGTTCCTAATCACGTATGTATTGAAATGAAATGCTATGAGATTTAGTTATTCCAGAATACTAGTCTTGAGTTTGATGAAATGACGATTACATTTATTTTATTGTCGAGAAGTATTGTGTATCATATTCGATATACTTGTACTAGCTATTCGATGGCTAACCCCTTTTGGGGGAAATACCATTCATGTATTTCAGGATCCAAGAGAGTGGATAGGCATGTACCGGGTCGGTATGAAGATGATGGGCAAGAGTGATGCTGTGTCTTGTCTTTGTCTGTATTTTGTACTTTATCCATTAGGTATTATTGTACTTGGATTGGTTATGAACACTCGAGTAGTACTTCAGATGGTCTTGATGTTTTGGCCTGTGTTGCCCTGGGTTTTAATTCCCGGTGTATTGTATTCTGTCGAATTGATTATTACCTTGGTGTCATTTTTATTGTCGTATACTGGATTATGTCTAGACCTTATCGGCTGAAATTCATGGTTCCGCGTATGCATAGCCTTGTGGGTCCTTCGGAGGGGCTCACGGTGCTATAATATACCCTGAATAACTTGGGGGTGTTACAGAATATGGTATCAGAGCTTAGGTTTATGGATACCTAGGGTGTCGGTATTTTTGGGTCGAATTGAGTTATCGTTCGAATACAGTATCACCATATTGCCATCATCTCTGTCCGACCGGTACAAGTAAGTCCTTTTACTCTTCTTGTATATTTTCCTAATCGCTCCGCTTTTGATTTGGTATTCTTGGGAATCAGTCACCCGATGACGGGCGATTTGAATTGTACTTATGTAGTGTGTGTCCTTTGAATGTCTGCTGACAGGGGATGAGGTCGTGGACGCAGCCGCGTGCACGGGAGAGGGCGTGGCGCAGCCATTTCCCTCATTTACATAGCGGGGTCGGCTACCCCTAGTTTATCTAATTCAGCGCATCCGGATACCGAGAGTCAGCATGACCAATCGACCGGTCAAGGGAATAATGCAGATATTGGGGTTATGAATGTTCTTCAACAATTGGCAAATCAGATGACTATCCTGGCCCAAGACGTTCAACTGAATAATCCTAATCCGACAACGGATGTTTTACTCCAGAAGGTGGTCCGTATGCATCCTCTGCATTTCAGCGGTGCTACCGACCCAGCGGGTTGGGAAAGTTGGTTGTTTGAATTGGAGAAAGTGTTTGAAGCGGTTGACTGTCCGGAAACGAGGAAGGTACCATTGCTCAGTACTTCCTTGCTAAGGAAGCCGCGACTTGGTGGAGAGCTATTAAACTGCAAGATCATGCTGCTACTTGGGACGAATTTAAAGATCTGCTGGAGGCTGAGTTTTGTCCTTGGCCAGTGCAAGAAAGCAGGATCCGAGCCTTTTTCGAAGCTAAGTTGCAGAACATTCCAGTTTCACAGATGATAGTGGAATACAACCAACAGCTGATCCATGTGAATAATCCGGTGCGTGATGAGCGTGACAAGATCTGCCATTTCGACATGAGAATGAATATAGATTTACGGCGTTATATGTCCAGGTTTGCTTGCACTACTCTGAAAGAATTCCAAGACAAGGCTTTAGCATATGACATGTTGTGCTCCAAAAATAACACCACAGATGAGACGAAGAAGCAAAAGACCACCTGTAACTTTTTGGCTCTAAGGGCGGCAACTTTGAGAGACCTAAGTCGTCTAACCGTTCTCTTGGGTAGTCATCCCGTTCTTTTAAAGGGAAGAAGAGTTTTCATTCTCCTTCGGGCACCTCAACTCGCCCGATGACCTGTTTTAATTGTGGTCATCCAGGCCATCTCAATCTTGAGTGCAACTTCCCACCTTTGAAATGTCACACTTGTGGTCAAATGAGACACAAGGCAGTTTATTACCCTGAACAAGATCAGACTCTTGATACTCGGGCTTCTGCCCCAGCACATAGAGATCAAAGTATGAATAAATGACAATCGGTTAGCCAGTCACAACAGGGTTATGGTAGAGGCCGGGGATGGGTCAGACGGTTAGAGAGAGATTCTATCATTGGTTCGGCACACTTGCGAGTTTACGAGATGCGTCGCGGAGATGAACCTGATGCGGTGGTGGCCTCAGGTACCATTCATATTCTCTCTCATCCAGTTCGAGTACTTTTTTTATTCTGGTGCTACACATTCTTTATTGACGATATCTAGATTTATTCTCGAGATGAAGAGGAGCATGCCCAACACTTGCATTTGATACTAGATGTTTTGAGAGCCGAGCACCTTTATGCGAAATTCTCAAAATGTGAGTTCTGGCAGAAGGAAGTTATGTTTCTCGGCCATGTGGTTTCGGCCGAATTGGTTCGTGTGGACCCATAAAAGATTGAGGCAGTGCTGGATTGGGCAGCGCCTAATAATGTTAAGGAAGTTCGTAGCTTTTTGGGTCCTGCTGGGTATTACCGTCGGTTTATCAAGGGGTTCTTAAAACTCGCTCGGCCGCCTACGCAGTTACTTCGGAAGACATAAAAGTTTGTTTGGTACTGAGAGGTAGCAGAGCTTCGATAAACTGAAGAGACGTTTGACTTCAACACCGATCTTTACTTTGCCATGGGGTGATGAAGGACTTGCAGTTTATAGTGACGCTTTAGGACAGGGGCTTGGATGTGTAACACCCCCAAGATATTCTGGGTATATTACAGCGATGTGTACCCCTACGTGGGACCCACCAGGCTAAATAAATAATACCGCTCATCTAACCATCCCGGTTAGCGAGAAACACACAACACCACAACAATAACTAAATGAAATCACCCGATACAACCGATAAACAGGCAATCACCCAAATCCACAAATACGATTTAACATACAAAACATGTTCCAATTCAAAAGTGCCTAAGTACTCACGAGCACTATCTATAAGTTCACAAGTTTGGAAAACAAACACATCAAAATGGACAACAGAATATAAAAGGACTCCATTGCACACGTCAACATCCCCGGCCAACATCCTCATACTGCTCCAGTGCCCGCTCGACCGGCTGAACACCACCTGAACTTCATAACAAGAATTTACCCAAAACAGGTCCCAAAGGGGTTAGCAATTATGCTAGTACAAGTAATCAAGTTAAACCATTCGCTTACACATTCGCCTAGAACCGAGGTGAAGCCATGGGTCCCATTCGAGGCCATAATCAGAAAACAAATCACGCACAGGCATCGCCTAGGATCGAGGTGAAGCCATGGGTCCCATTCGAGGCCTCTAAGGACCCTCCCGAACTGGCTAGCGAACAAGCTCGTGAATCCAGAGTGAAGTCATGGATTCCTCCAAGTCCCCCTTGGACCCTTCCGGAGTGAGCAAAACACACTATAAAATACATCACCATTTCATGTTAAGCATAAAGGTTTCCAATAATACTTGCCTTGAGTAATTAACGATGAAACGGATGGAACGGCGAAACAACAACAATCGCTAGGAACCGACGAACCTGAACCTAACGATTCGAAGAATACAATCACAACCATTTCTAAACAAGTACGGAAATGGAATACACCCGGAAACCCACCTACGATTCATGTAAGTTCGTACAAAAACAACAAGGAGGGCGGATCGCAATCGAACCCTCTGGTTTCAAAAATACCACGAAACTTACCATGAACTCGTAGGGAAAACAAGAATACCAACAAGATTAATCATATACAATAGGGATAAATCAACAATACGAAACGAATCGGACAAAAACTCGAAAAACCCCAAATTTCCCAAAAATAGGGTTCTAGGAGATTACATTAGATTAAAGACGAAGAACACGAGTAGATGTTGTTAATCTACACCAAGAACTGAAGAAAGATGATGGCTTGGAGTTACTAGACTTCGAATCGCCCGAAAATCGCCGAAAGATAGCACAAATGCAGAGGAGGAAAAGAAATGGGAAAAATGGCAGGACTTGACCTGCTCTGGCCCTTATATACTGGATCTAATTAGCGCACGCTACTCCCACTGTTAGCGCATGCTAATGGGGTCGTCCAGTAGTCCAGTAGCTCCTGTCCTAAGACGTTAGTGCGCGTTACTAAAGAAATAGCGCGCGCTACAATCAGCGTTAGTCTGCGCTAAAGATAGCATCAGCATGCGCTACTTGAACAGTCCTGTCCGGAGTCTAGAACCTCACAAACTACTGCCCTTACTGGAGTACCGGATTAGCGCGCACTGCCAACCTATCTAGCGTGCGCTAAGTCCCACCATTGCACGCGCTAAGAACGGTCTTATCATGCGCTACCGGGCTACAACAGAGAACTGGAGGGTCTCTGGAATGTCCCGTTAGCGCGCCCTAAGGTCATCCTTAGCGTGCGTTAACGAGTGCAGATAGCAGAACAGACAGCCCTCAAAGTTGGAAAATGACGAATTCTACCTCTGATGAAAACAACGCGCACCCGACACCAAACAACGGACCGAACAAGACACACGAATGACAAGTTCGAGTCAGAACTAAAGCGCGAAGAGAAAACACGATTCCGACTACCCAAAGGTTCGGAAAACAACAACAAACGTAATTACCCCATAACTTTGGGAAATTACAAAACGGCCCAAAACATACGAAATACACGATACGTGATCGAACCAACAAATAAAAGCTCACAACATGCATAATAACATGAGATGGATCTGCGGAAACCCTGAAACGGCGGTCCCGAACAATGATTACAAGAATCGAACGAAATAGCGACGGAATGACATTAAACACGGAATTGAGTAGAACAAGTCCGAAACAATCTTGGATGACAAAAAGTCCAGTACTAAATATTCTCAAAATATGAATACGGTTACAAGCGAGTCACTAAAATGAAAAAGACACCAAAAATGAAAATACCGGAAAAAGAAAAATGCGGATATTACATTCTCCCACTCTAAAAACAAGTTTCGTCCCGAAACTTAAGAAACAAACAACTCGGGGTACCTAGCATGCATGCTGTAATATCCGCATTTTTTCTTTTTAGTATTTTTCATTTGCATGTATTTCTCGTTTTGGTGGCTCGCGTGTAACCGTATTGGTATTTCGGGAATACTTATTTCTGGACTTTTTGTCCTCCGATTATGCTTTTATTGATTCTTCCTTCGCTTATAGATCCGATTCTCATAATTGTTGTTCGGAACTGCCATTTTGGGATTGCCGTAAATCCATCTTATGTTATTATGCGTATTGTGAGCTTCCGTTTGATGTTTCGTTCGTGTTTTGGTGTTTTGGGGCCATTGTAATCCTGTGCCTAGCACGCGCTATTGTTGTTGTACAGCGCACGCTAGCACCATTAGTAGCACACGCTACGTTTGCTTCATAGCGCGCGCTAGCGAGTCGAGCCCAGCAGTGGCAGTAAGTTGTTTCTACTCTTTGCTCTCTGGACGAGCAGCTTAGCGCACGCTAAGATTTTGTTTTAGCGCACGCTATTGTCGAGGCCTAGCGCGCGCTGAGTGTCCGGTAACGCACGCTTATCCGGCAGTCCAGTTGTTGGCAGATTGTTTCTGGACTCGGTCTGGTGCCCAGGTAGCGCACGCTATGGCCCGATAGCGCGCGCTATCGAGAGGGTGTTAGCGTACGCTAATCTTTTGTAGTGCACGCTAACGGGCCAAAACCGTAAGTTTTGGACTGGATTATGGCTGGGTAGCGCACGCTAGCCTTAATCGTTAGTGCACGCTATAGCTCCCTGTCTATAAAAACCAGGGAGTTGACCTAGATTTTCATTTCTCTCCCATTTCTCTCTCTCTCTCTCTCCGGTTTTTGGGTGATTTCCGAGCGATTTGAAGTCTTGTAATTCCTAGCCATCATTTTCTTGTGTTCTTGGTGAAGATTAACAACACCAACACTTATTCTTTATCCTTAATCCAAGGTAATCTCCTAGAACCCTGGGGGTTTTGAGTTTTTGTCTAATTCGTTCCGTATTGTTGATTAATCCATGATGTATATGATTAATCTCTGTAGTATTCTTGTTTTCCCTATGAGTTCATGGTAAGTTTCGTTGTTTTTGTGAAATACAGAGGGTTCGGATGCGACCGATCCTCGTCGTTGTTTTTGTACGAACTTATATGAATCGTAGGTGTGTTTTCGGGTGTATTCCATTTCCGTATTCGTTTAGAGATGGTTGTGATTGTATTCTTCGAATCGTTAAGTTCGGTTTCGTCGGTTCCTAGCGGTCGTGCTTGATTTCCTTTCCGTTCGTGTCGTTTTCAATTATTCAAGAAGTATTTTTGGAAACCTTTATGCTTAACATGAAATGGTGATGTATTTGTATGTGCTTTGCTCACCTCGGGAGGGTCCGACGGGGCCTCGAGGGAATCCAGTGGTTTAGCCCCGGATTCACGAGCTTGATTCGCTAGCCAGCTCGGGAGGGTCCTTAGAGGCCTCGAGTGGGATTAGTGGTTTACCCCGGTCCTAGGAGATGCCTGTGCGTGATTTGTTTTATGATATGGCCAGCTCGGGAGGGTCCTTAGAGGCCTCGAGTGGGATCAGCAGCTTTACCCCAGTCCTAGGCAAATTGATTATTGACGGTTTGTTTTCCAGAAAAGACATGTCTGGTTTTGGTTTTTTAAATGAATTGGTGCATGTACTATGAAATGTGTAAGCGAATGGTTTGCCTTTATTACTTGTACTAGCGTAATTGCTTACCCCTTTGGGGACCCATCTTGGGTAAATTCTTTTTATGAATTTCAGGTTATGTTCAGCCGGACGATCGGGCACTGGGACAGTACGAGGATGCTGGCCAGGGTCGTTGACATGTGCATTTGAGTTCCTTTATTTTTGTTGTCCTTTTAGATATGGTTGTTTTCCAAATTATAAACTTATAGATTGTACTCGCGAGTACTTAGGCATTTTCACTTGGATTGTGGCTTGTATCATTGAAAGTTATTCATGTTTGTCGGTGATACTTATTTCGCCGGTTGTACAGGGCGTGTTATTTAATTTTCGTCTTGATGATGTGTGTTTTCTCACTAACTAAGACGGTTAGGCGAGTGGTAGTTCTTATTTAGCCTGGTGGGTCCCATGTAGGGGTCCACGGCACTGTAATACACCTTGAATATCTCGGGTGTGTTACACATGCTATCCTCGGTTTCCCAAGTTGCCTTCTCAACACCATGCCTCAACCACTGCACCTTGACCAATGGAATGGTCTTATGCCTCAGTCGCTTCTCACGGTGCTCCAAAATATTCAAGGGACGCTCCTCGAAAGTAATATCATCAGTGATATCGATCTCACCATAGTCGATGACATGACTAGGATCCGAAACATATTTCCTTAGTTGGGAAACATGGAAAATGCTATGGACGTGGCTCAAAGATGGAGGCAACGCCAAATGGTACGCCAACTCACCGATCCTCTCTAGGATCTCAAATGGCCCAATAAACCTCGGACTCAACTTTCCCTTCTTCACGAAGTGGAAAACTCCTTTCGTCGGCGACACCTTTAGCAAAACATGGTCTCCTACTTCGAATTCTAAAGGTTGACGACGAACATTGGCATAGGATTTCTGTCGACTCTGAGCAGTCACCATCCTTTCCCGAATCAATTCCACCTTATTCCTCGTCTCAAAGGCGATATCTGGTTCGGTTCCAACCAAATCGGACGCCTCGTTCCAACAAATCGTCGATCGACATCGCTGGCCATAAAGCGCCTCATATGGTGCCATCCGAATCGATGCGTGCCAACTAATACGTGAACTCGATCAACGGCAAATGCTGCACAAGTCTAGATAGTGCGCTCCGACTGCCCATCCGTCTGAGGATGAAAAGAAGTACTCAGACGCAAATGAGTACCCAATACCTTATGTACCGCCTGCCAAAAGTGCGATACTAAACGGCCATCACGATCTGAAACAATAGACTTCAGAGTACCGTGAAGCCTCACAATCTGCGCGATAAATACACGAGCCAACCTTTCCGGACCCCAAGTATCCTTGATGCCAAGAAAGTGTGCTGACTTGGTCAGACGATCCACAATCACCCAAATCATATTCATATCAGACTTTGATCTCGGCAAGCTCATGACGAAGTCCATCGAAATATCTTCCCATTTCCATTCCAGAACGGGAAGCTACTGCAACAACACGGCTGGCCGCTGATGCTCGATTTTGACCTGCTGACAAGTCAAACATCTCGCTACAAATTGCGCAACCTCCTCCTTCATATCGTTCCACCAAAGGTTCCTCCTTAGGTCCTTGTACATCTTACTCGAACTAGGATGAACCGAGTAAGGTGTGGCATGGGCCTCACGCAAAATACTCTGCCCCAATTCCAAGTCGTTCGGTACTCAAAGCCGACTCTAGAATCACAACACACCATCCTCGTGAATCACGAACCCAGGAGACTTCCCCTTAAGAGCATTATCTCGGATTTGCGAAATCATAGGATCCTACAACTGATTCAGTTTAATTTCATCGATTAGCGACGATGAAATTTCTAAAGCACATAGTTGCATGGCAGCTCCCGGCAACAAAATCTCAACACTCAACTCGATCAAATCACGCTGAAGATCACATTGAGATGTAAGTATCTCAAGCGTTTGCAACGTAACCGATTTCTGACTCAAGGCATCCGCCATGACATTCGCCTTGCCCAGATGATAAAGGATCCCGAGGTCATAATACTTAATCAATTCCAATCACCTCCTCTGGCTCATATTCAACTCCCGCTGAGTGAATATGTACTTCAGACTTTTATGATTGGTAAAAATCTGACATGCGGAGCCAAAGAGATAATGACGCCAAATCTTGAGCGCAAACACAACTACCGCTAGCTCCAAATCATGAGTAGGGTAGTTGAGCTCATACGTCCTCAACTATCTAGATGAATACGCAATAGTCTTGTTGTGATGCATCAACATGCAACCAAGACCCTGACCCGAAGCATCGCCATAAACAGCAAAACCCTCGTTGCCACACGACAACGCCAGAATCGGGGCTGAAGTCAAACGCCTCTTCAGCTCCTCAAAACTCGACTGTCTTTCGTCATTCCAACTGAACTTCTAAGATTTCTGATGCAACTGCGTAAGTGGTCGAACCAGTTTCGATAACCCCTCGACGAACCTACGATAGTAGCCAGCCAAATCCAAGAAACTACAGACCTCCTCCATATTCTTAGGCGGTGCCCAATCCAGCACTGCCTAAATCTTTTATGGATCCACACGGACCCCTTCGGCTGAAATCACGTGACCCAGAAACATCACTCACTTTAGCCAAAACTCACATTGCGAGAACTTCGCATAGAGTCACTCGGTCCTCAAAATGTCTAACACCACTCGCAGATGATGCGCATGCTCCTCCTCATTCTTCGAATAGATAAGGATATCGTCAATGAAGACGACGACACACTTATCCAAATACTCAATGAAAACCTTGTTCATCAACTGTATGAACACTGCCGGTGCGTTAGTTAGCCCAAAGGGCATAACCACAAACTCATAGTGTCCGTATCTCGTCCGAAAAGCTGTTTTTGGAACATCGGACTCCTTCGCCCAAAGCTGATAGTACCCCGATCTCAAGTCGATCTTAGAGAATACCGCAACTCCTTGCAAATGATCAAACAAATCATCAATCCTTGGCAAGGGATACTTGTTCTTGATGGTCACTTTTTTAAGCTCGCGATAATCGATATATAAACGCAGTGAACCATCCTTCTTTCACAGAAACAGAACCAGTGCACCCCAAGGCGAAGCACTCGGTCGAATATACCCCGACTCAATAAGCTCACTCAACTGCTTCTTCAACTCGGCCATCTCAGAAGGTTCCATACGATACGGCGCCATCGAAATCGGAGCTGCACCCGGCTCTAACTCGATAGCAAACTCAACCTCACGGTCCGGTGGTAACCCCGGCAACTCATCATGAAAGACATCTAGGAACTCACTAATGACTGGAATCAATGAAAACTAGACTCCACCACCCTCCGCCTTCAACACGTAACACCAATAACCAGTACACCCCTTCCGCAGGAGCCTCATCGCCTTCAAGGCGTTAATTACGAACTTCTGGTTTCCCTTCATTCGCCCCGCGAGAGAGTACTCGGTGCCGTCCTCGGCTAACATGGTGATGATTCTCGTGCGGTAGTTCATGATTGCACCATGCCGCTTGAGCCAATCATCCCCGAGAATCAAATCCTCACCCTCAATATCCACAACAATAAGATTATAGAGCCAAGCACTCTCACAAATAACCACAAAAAAGTCTCGGATCTCTCGATCACCAGCGATCCTATCACTGCTAGGAAGTTTAACGATGAAAGGCTCACAAGATGACAAGCAGTCGATACTCAAATGGCGCACACACTCCAGAGAGATGAATGAATGCATAGCACCAGAATCGAAAAGCATACTGACAGGATGAGAATGAATATGAACGGTACCTGTAGCCACGGTAGTCGCTGGATCATCGGCCCTCCTCATCTCATAAACACGCGGAGGAGCGGAGCCGACACTGGAAGCTCCCCCTCTAGCGGGCTGGCCCCTACCTCTCCCTCGGCTGGCACTCTGCGGAGGCAGTGGAGCAAATGACCCCTGGTTCACACTCGGCTCCTTAGGCGCTGGAAACGAAGCCTGGGCACCAAGAGTCTGCCGAAACGCTCACAAAAAGAAGCCTTGTGGCCCGACTGACCACAAGTATGACAAGTTAACGGCAGACGAGGACACTCATGGTTTCTATGGCCCAGCTTACAACAGTTATAACTTCTGATGTCACGAGTGGAGGCACTGGTGGTACCCCAAAAGCCCCGCAGGAACATTAGCAGACTGAGACTTCTGCTGAACTCTACTGCCCTTTTGACCCAAAAAGCTACCGATGGATTTATGTTTCTTACTTTCTTGAGCCGCCTCACTGGCTGTTAAGGACATATCATAAGCAAGAGCTCTACTCTGATAGTCCGTTGAGGTGGTGCAGGCGAATCCAGACATGTAATCACGAATCCTCGGTTTCATTCACCTCTAGAAGTGGTGGATCTTGTCATCCCCTTCCTTAACCTAGTCCTTCACGTAGCCCAATTCCCGTTTGAAGTCTGCAATGCCCTGAGAAACCGGAATATCTCGAGGCTGAGCATCATAAAAAGCATGAATCCGCACCTGACGAACTGGCCACGAATAGTACTCTACTTCCATAAGGTCTCTGGACTCGGCCCAAGAATCAACATGATCCTGAGGCCCGACAGCCTCCCACCAATCAAGACATCCCCAGTGAGAAAATACTGGGCGATTGGGACCTTGCGATCCCTGGGACAGTTTGTGGAAACAAAGACCTTGGAAATCTATTTGATCCACCCCTCCCAGCCAATCGGGTCCGAAGCCCCAGAAAACTGATAAGGATGCATCTTGGTGACATCCTAAGGCCAACTATCCGCCCCGGCCCAGGCAGCATGAGTTGGAGTCGGGTTTTGAACCGCCTGGGCTATGGCAGCCATTTGGTTCACCATCTATTGCATTACAGCTGCAACACCAAGGTCGGCGCCATCTTGAGTAGCAGTATCTGCCGGCTCCAGAATAGTGTGACGTGGCCGCCCCGCTGGCTGCCCCACGTCCCCAGCCGCATCCACGACCACGACCTCAACCTCTTCCAGCATCCATACTAGAGATATGAGGTAGCAAAAAGAAACTCGATGATAAGTACGAGAGAGAAACATCACAATACAAGAAAAGGAAGTACGATACGAGAAAGCGAAAGAATCGAGTAAGGAAAATTTACGAACATTGGGAGTACCGAGACGCTGGCGGCATGATGACGATGTGCAAAAATAAAACACGACTAGAACCAATTAACGGAGAAGCCTAGGTGTCCATAAACCTAGGGCTCTGATACCATTTTCTGTAACACCCCCAAGATAGTCAGGGTATATTGCAGCACCGTGGACTCCTACGTGGGACCCACCAGGCTAAATAAACAATACCACTCATCTAACCATCCCGGTTAGCGAGAAACACAACACCACAACAATAGCTAAATGAAATCACCCAGTACAACTGGTAAACAGGGCATCACCCAAATCCACAAATAAAATTTAACATACAAAACATGTCCCAATTCAAAAGTGCCTAAGTACTCGCGAGTACTATCTATAAGTTCACAAGTTTGGAAAACAAACACATCAAAATGGACAACAGAATATAAAGGGACTCCATTCCACACGTCAACATCCCCGACCAACATCCTCGTACTGCTCCAATGCCCGCTCGACCAGCTGAACACCACCTAAAATTCATAACAAGAATTTCCCCAAAACAGGTCCCCAAAGGGGTTACCAATTACGCTAGTACAAGTAATCAAGTCAAACCATTCTCTTAAACATTTCATAGTACATGCATCAAGTCATTTCAAAATCCAAAACCAGACATGTCTTTTCCAGAAAACAAACAGTCAAATCAATTTGCCTAGGACTGGGGCGAAACCACTGGTCCCATTCGAGGCCTCTAAGGACCCTCCCGTACTGGCCATAATCGGAAATCAAATCACGCATAGGCATCGCCTAGGACCGGGGTGAAGCCACTGGTACCATTCGAGGCCTCTAAGGACCCTCCCAAACTGGCTAGCGAACAAGCTCGTGAATCCGGAGTGGAGTCCCGGATTCCTCTGAGGCCCTATCGACCCTCCTGGAGTGAGCAAAACACACATATAAAATACATCACCATTTCATGTTAAGCATAAAGTTTTCCAAGAATACTTACCTTGAGTAATTAACGACGAAATAGACGGCACGGTGAAACAACCACAATCACTAGGAACCGACAAACCCGAACCTAACGATTCGAAGAATATAATCACAACCATTTCTAAACAAGTACGGAAATGGAATACACCCGGAAATCCACCTACGATTCATGTAAATTCGTACAAAAACAACAACAAGGGCGGATCGCAACCAAACCCTCTCGATTTCACAAATACCACAAAACTTACCATGAACTCGTAGGGAAAACAAGAATACCAACAAGATTAATCATATACATCATGGATAAATCAACAATACGGAACGAATCAGACAAAAACTCGAAAACCCCCAAATTTTCCAAAAATAGGGTTCTAGGGGATTACCTTGGATTAAAGACGAAGAACACTAGTAGATGTTGTTAATCTACACCAAGAACTCAATAAAGATGATGGCTTGGAGTTACTAGACTTTGAATTGCCCAGAAATTGCCCAAAGATCGCACAAACACGGAGGAGCAAAAGAAATAGGAAAAAATGACAGGAGTTGACCTGCTCTGGACCTTATATACTGGATCTAATTAGCGCACGCTACTCCCACTGTTAGCGCGTGCTAACGAGGTCGTCCAATAGTCCAGTAGCTCCTGTCCTAAGATGTTAGCACGTGTTACTAAATAATTAGCGTGCGCTACAATCAGCGTTAGCATGCGCTAAATATAGCATCAGCGTGCGCTACGAGCGATCGTCCTGAGTCCGTAACCTCAAAAACCTCGCCCTTACGGGAGTACCAGATTAGCGAGTGCTGCCAACCTATCTAGCGTTTGCTAAGTCCCTCCATTGCGCGCGCTAAGAACGGTCTTAGCGTGCGCTATCGGGCTACAACAGACAACTGGAGGGTCTCTGAAATGTCCCGTTAGCGCATGCTAAGGGCATCCTTAGCGTGCGTTAACGAGTGCAGATAGCAGAACAGACAGCCCTCGAAGTTGGAAAACGACGAATTCTACCTCTGATGAAAACAACACACACCCGACATCAAACAACAGACCGAAGAAAACACACGAATGACAAGTTCGACACAGAACTAAAGCACTAAGAGAAAACACGATTCCGACTATCCAAAGGTTTGGAAAACAACAACAAATGTAATTACCCCATAACTTTGGGAAATTACAAAACGGTCCAAAACATCCGAAATACACGATACATGATCGAAACAACAAACGAAAGCTCACAACATGCATAATAACATGAGATGGATCTGCGGCAATCCCGAAACGGTGGTTCCGAACAACGATTACAAGAATAAAATGAAATAGCGACGTAATGACATTAAACACAGAATTGAGTAGAACAAGTCTGAAACAATCTCGGATGACAAAAAGTCCAGTATTAAATATTCTCAAAATATCAATACGGTTACAATTGAGTCACTAAAACGAAAAATACACTAAAAATGATAATACTGGAAAAAGAAAAATGCGGATATTACAGGATGTGTGCTTATGCAGCACGACAAGACAATATCCTTTGCATCACGGAAGTTGAAGACGTATGAGATGAACTATCCTACTCATGATTTGGAATTGGCCGCAATTGTTTTCGCACTTAAGATTTGTCGGCATTATTTGTATGGCGCTTCATGTCGGATTTATACCGATGACAAGAGTTTGAAGTATATTTTCAGTCAGAAAGAGTTGAATATGAGGCAACGACGTTGGTTAGAATTGATTAAGGAGTATGATTTGGAAATTCTTTACCATCAGGGGAAGGACAATGTCGTCACACATGCTTTGAGCCGCAAACCGGCATCACTATAGATGCTCGAAGTTCTACTACACCATATATGACCTATTGCAAGCCCACAAAAGTGTATTCTTAGACCCGAAAAATGTTACAGTAGATGTTTATGTAACGTTTTGGCCAAAATTTGGCGTTACATTTACTGGCGTTGCCTATGCTCTCTATTGCAACATTATGTGTACTTACTGCAACACATTTTCTAATATTACAATAGCACTTTTTTGTAACACTTTGATCTGTTTTAGTGACATTTTTAAGGTGTTACAACTAATGCAACACTTTTTAGCAACACTTATATCCCTATTGTAATACTTTTAAATTTTATTTGCAACACTAATCTGCAACACTTTTTATTAGTCCGGATTGCAATATCCTGTTTGAAATTTCAATATACCATTCACAAAAGCATATCAAACTAGAAATCACATTTCCAATTTCCCAAATGGCAAATCCAACAAAACATGTCAATAAATCCAAAACAAAACCGATGTGTACCACGACATCATCTTACATCTAAGATCAAGCTTGAAGTCAAAAAACATAATTGACCTACACCATAATTCTACATGAAACTGTCTTTCAAGTCAAAATATCCAACCAATCAATTATGCATATACAAAATAAAAGTAGTGATCATCAATCATTATATAGTTCATTTTCCTTAGCCTCGCGATCGTCGTCCTCGCACTCATCGTCATGAACCACCTTTTCCATGATGCTATTTTCATATGCTAAGGACTTGTGAGCAAAATCTTCCTTGTCTGTTCTTTCTTGCTCCACAGCGTGATCTCTCTTTTTGCTTGTTCTAATCCACTTCAAGTGATCCATCTAGAGAAAAAGTGAATAGTAAATTAAGATACCAGTAAGGAAACATTTGGGACTTTTTTTACTGACTTGTGGGATTATTAATACAAGAAACATGTCAAGTATAGAAAGCGACACATTAAAGATATATGTACATGCACCTCAAAAGAGAATGAAGATAAGTATCAAGCTATTCACCCCATACCGACGGAAATGGTGATGGAAAAACAAAAGAGAATGGATACTTCTATTGCGATGTTTAGTCAGTGTTCTGGTGTTTGATTCTCTGGAGCTTAGAATAAGGTCAAAACCAAAAATCGAGCATTCATGCAGTTATCTTCCTTGAGAATTGAGTATCAATGATTGATTATCATATTTCCTTACGAATCGTTTAGGCCCGAAAGTGCATTCTTGGACCTCCCGAGCTTGAATACATTTTTCACTTCGGTTCTAATGTCTCAGAGGCAAGTATATGTTTATCATTGTACGTTCTCGGCTTCAAAAGTGAGGTATATGAATTGTGTGATTATATATATTCACTTTGGGATCGAGTGACGGGTCCTCATAGGGTTCCGTTGCCTTTGGTGTGGTTCCGCATATATTTTTGGGTTAACCACTCTGGGAGGGTCTGACGGGGCCTCAGAGGGTTCTGTTGCCTTTGGTGCGGTTCCATGGTTAATCACGTATGTATTGAAATGAAATTCTATGAGATTTAGTTATTCTAGAATACTAGTCTTAAGTTTGATGAAATGAGGATTATGTTTACTTTATTGTCCAGAAGTATTGTGTTTCATATTCGATATATTTATACTAGCTATTCGACGGCTAACCCCTTTGGAGGCAATACCTTTCATGTATTTCAGGATCCAGGAGAGTGGATAGGCATGTACCGGGTCGGCATGAAGATGATGGGCAAGAGTGATGCTGTGTCTTGTCTTTGTCTGTATTTTATACTTTATCCATTCGTTATTATTGTACTTGGAATGGTTATGAACACCGAGTAGTACTTCAGATGTTCTTGATGTTTTGGCCTGTGTTGCCCTAGGTTTTAATTCCCAATGTATTGTATTCTGTCGAATTGTCATTTTTATTGCCATCTACTGGATTATGTCTAGACCTTATCGGTCGAAATTCATGGTTCCGCGTATGTATAGCCTTGTGGGTCCCTCGGAGGGGCTCACGGCGCTGTAATATACCCTGAATAACTTGGGGGTGTTACGTAAATCTTTAGATCACTCCCTGCCGGATGGGGCATTCAGATAGGTATGTGTGTGTCTTGCAATCTAAATGATACATCTACTTTTGACCTCTTCTCTGACCCCAAAACTTTTGAGTATGACATTGACATGAGAGAAAAGGATGAAGATCCCCTTACTAAGACTACAGCACTAGCCGTTGTATCTGACAGGAGACACAAATTTGCCCCCAACACATTCAAAGCCACTGACAGCTATGATGACATCCTATCACAATATGAAATGGCTCTGCTCATGCACAAATTTCGGAAATTCATTAAGAAACCCAGAAAGACTCCCTACAAGCCTAAACCCTTCCACAAGGTAAGCTCTAAGTCACCATCTTCCACAGACTTTAATCTATGTTATAACTGCAGGAAATTAGGATAATATGCAAATAGATGTCCTCATCCTAAGGTACAAAAGCTACCAAAAGCTGAGCAACCAGAGAAGGATGAGTAAAGACGTGTTTGGAGAAATAGCTGAAGGCACTGATCGGAGAATCAGAAGCCCCCTCTACAGCTATTAAAATAGAGAAATGCCTACGGACTGTTATCGACAGTAACTCCTTCGATAATGAAATTAAAGATAAAGCCTACATATGCTTTATGGCAAATGAAGAGGATGATGATGACAGTGATGATGAGGTAAGAACAATCTCAGTTAAACCTATAAATACATCACATACATTTTAAAATATGATGAATGAGTTTTGGACCATTTAAAAAGCCTATGAGATACTTAACCAAGAAAACCTACAGCTCTCTGTTCCTAATCTAGAGTTAAACCATGAAAATGACCTGCTGAAAAATAATTATGAAAACATAGCTTTAGATTGGGAAAACAACAAGGTCACCCATGCAAAACTCAACTTGCAACTAGACTAAATGAGGTAAAAGAGAAGGAGAACTCCAGACCATCCTCAAGTCATTTGAGAAATCATCTACGAGGATTGAAGACATCCTAAGCACTTGACAGCATGTCCATGACAAACGTGGCTTAGGATACAACTCGTTCTTTAACAATGGCAAAATTCATACAGTATTTGTCAAATGAGTAGTACCTACTCCTAAAACCAAGGAAGCTCCAAAGGCTGCACCTGTGGACAAAGGAAAGGCTACAGCTGGCCCTTCTTAGAAACCAAAGGATGCTATTCCACCACCGATCTCTTATCACAAGCAAAAAAAGCACAACTTCACAATCCTGTAAGACATAGTGCTCAATATCAACTGTATGCTCCTCAAGCATACCAACAACATCATCAGTTGGAAAGAAGGAAGGTTGTACCCAATTACCATGTACATCATGCACCTTAGTACTATCAATGGTATACTGCTCCTCAATACGGGTACATGGACCGATGTATCTCTCTCTTATGTAAGCTACCACAGTTCTATCAATAGCAGATATGGAATCCAACTGGAAACCCAAACGACAATCCACAAGGCAGAGAAATACGGTTCCTCCTCCCATACAAAAATTATACTGGAACCAAAATTCTCAAGTTTACATGCATAATAAAAATGCTTACTGCGATTATGTGCCTGTCCCACGTAAATCCTGCAAAAGAGGACCAAACACAACCTACAGAAACCCATTGCTGTAAGGCAAATTTGGATACCTAAAGGCACTAATAACCAAGGAAAAGATCAAAGGAGACCTAAATCTACTTAATTCTTGATTATCGGATATCATGGAGGACATCTGGTACTTCCACGATGGATGTTCTCATCATGACAGGAGATATTACCAAGCTAGAAGATTATGTATAAGCTCGTGGTCCAAAGGTGCGATTCGGTAACAATTCAAAATGAAGAACAAGAGGGAAAGGAACTCTGCTTGTAGGGAAATTCAAAGTCACCGACGTAGCCTATGAAGAAGGACTACAGTACAATCTTCTTAGTGGTAGTTAGTTCTGTGACAAGCAGTTCTCAATTAAATTCTATGAAGGACGCTATAGGGTGAATGACATAAACACCAAACAGATAGTCCTCATAGGAAGCCGGACAGGTAACATGTATATTGCTGATTGGAAACCTACTAGTGCTGTCATTCCTTGTTTTGTTGCCAAAAGCACTGCTAATCAAAGCTGGCTATGACACAGAAGGATGTCTCTTATCAACTTCAAGACAATCAATAAATTGGCCCAACAGGGAATGGTCATAGGCTTTTCCGATATTTCATTTCATAAAAACAACGTCTGTTGAGCCTATCAGAAAGGCAAGCAAAAAGAAAATCATATCTCTCAACCAGTGGTCCTGGACTTACTCTATATGGATCATTATGGCCGTATAGACCCTGTCAGTCTAGGAGGTAAGAAATACGGTCTTGTCATCATTGATGATTTCTCCAGGTATTCGTGGACTATATTCATAAGAAAGAAGAAAGAGAAAACCACAAAGTTGCCGTAACACCTTAAAAAGCTTCAAAATGAGAAAAGGTTGAGCATAGTATTGCTTCGGTCTGACAGAGGCACAGAATTTACAAAACGCTTCATAGAACAGTAGTGTGCGGACCATGGCATAGAGCATGAATACTCAGCATCCTGAACTCCTCGACAAAATGATGTTGCCCAGAGAGTTACCACAGCGTTACCACAAAATGATCAGGCAACAAGAACAATGATTGCTGCAAGCAAGTTACCACAACGTTTCTTGGAAGAAGCAACAAATACATCATGATATACACAAAACCGATCTATCATCAACAAGCACCAAAACAATACCGCATACGAGGTATGGAATAATAAAACTCCGATGGTTGCATATTTTCACATTTTTAGCTGCAGGTGTTACGTTCTTAATAATGCGAAGAATCAGCTCAAGACCTTTGATGAGAAATCAGATGAGGGTATATTTGTTGGATACTCCCCTGTCAGCAAGGCTTCAGGATTTTCAACAAAAGGAAGCTGATAATAGAGGAGTCAGTCCATGTGGTCTTCGACGATCCCCATCCCAATCCTATAAAAGTAAATAACCCAACCCAAGCCGTCCAAACTTTATCTCTTGAGGAAATCCCACAGCCTGAAAAGGATTCCATCGCCACTCTAGAAATTAATCCCGATGTTGAATGAATAGGTAAGGTAGTTAAAGCTCATACTGTGTAGACTGAAGCTGATCCTACAACCCAACAAGACACAACGAGGGGTGCTGAATTAGAACCCGACAGAAGGTGGTTAAAAGAGATCACCCTCAAGAGTTAATAGTTGGTGATAAATTAATGCCGGTGTTTCCACCAGAAGAAGGATATAAAATACACAAGGAACTATACTTTGTGCACAAGGAATAAATATACAAGAACTTCATCATGTACCAAATGGACGTTAAGAGTGCGACCTAGCTGAAAACGTGTATGTCGAACTACCTGTATGGTTTGACGACACGGAGGAAGGTGATCTAGTCTACAGGCTAAGGAAAGCGCTGTATTGATTTAAGCAAGCACCTAAGGTAGGGTATAAAACACTGTCACTTTATCTTATGGTACAAAATTATGTGGATGATATTACTTTTGGTTCAACTAACCTTGATCTGTATAAGAAGTTCTCTCATATAATGAAAAGTAAATTTGAAATGCCTATGATGGGAGAACTTAGCCATTTCTTAGGGTTGTAGGTCAAACAATTGCCTACAGGTATATTCATCAACTAGGAGAAATATAGCAATGAGCGACTCAACAAATTTGGGATAAACACCTGAAAGTCATCACTGCCCCCGTGAGCACTTCCATACAGGTAAATGCTGAGGAAGCTGGAAATCTAGTGGGCCAATCAATCTACAGGAAGCTTATAGGCTCACTCTTGTACCTAACAGCCACCCAACATGCCCGATATCCAGTTTGCTGTAGGAGTATGTGCTCGATATCAAGTTGCACCTCAGGAGTCACACTTCACCACAACCAAATGAATCTTTAAGAACACCAAAGGAACAATCAATGTAGAATTGTGGTATCCTAAGGAAGGAGGATTCGATTAGGTAGGCTACAATGACTCGGATGTCGGAGGCTGCAAGTTGGCTGGAAAGAGTACAGGTTTACTTGTTTTTGTATTTTTCATGTATATAATACATGGAATAAAAGCAAGAACGCATCGGAATGATGAACTTAAAAATCCAAAATGAGGATCTCATGCCGTAATTTAATTGTTTAATTAAAGGGTTCGTCGAATTACCTTAATCTGGAAACAGATCTAGATCCGAACCAGAAGCTGATGAAAGTCACCTTTCTCTTTCGATGATCTACACATAGACAATTGCACAAACCAGGTTGTTATATCCTTACGAATAATACCGATTCACAGTGCAACAAACAATTCCTTTCTAAAAGGACTGCACTATTGATCAAGATCAACTAAGGGAAGAACACGGGATAGTTGGACTGGGAATTCTTAAACTGAAGAAAGGGGGTGGCCGATTTTGAGGGCATTATATGACAACTCCTTGTCATAGATCCCTTATTTATACTAAGTACACCCTAGTCAAAACTCTAGTATTTGCTTAGTTACCCCTCAAATTATTAAATTATACAATATATATATATAATATTCCACAGTGTTAGGAATACTTGTTAGATTTTGATGATGTCATTAATATAATTCAAATGTTTTACTTGGCAAAAATGTAAGGAAGAACCAAATGAGTATCTTCCATAGGCCAAATTATGTTAAGTTTAATACTTGGCAAAATGTAAAGAAGAACCAAATGAGTATCTTCTATAGGCCAAAATAAGTTAGGCTAAAATCGGATAAGTTCTAAAGATCAGCTGAGTTCATCAGAGAGGTACAGCTGAGTCAAGTCAGAGAAGCTCTCGTCAACAAAAATCATTAGGGATGTTTGACCATACTGCAGTCAAGTGACCCCAGACAAGTCATCTGATCAGGCGAGTCCCAAGCAGTCACCATCAGAGAAGTCCAGACTGCAGAGAAGTTAACTTACATCAACCTACTTGAGATCAGCGAAGTACTCCAAGTCCACGTCAGCATGCGTTGAAAAGTCAATTATTATGGAAAGTCACATGCAACGTGAAGAGACAAATTGGAGAGATTCCCGCTAAATATATGAATTGAATAATTCATCCAGGCCTACCACTGAAGACTTTAATCGTATTATATTCAAAAGATTCAGCGCCTCACATGCAAAGTCTTCACAACGGTCGAAAGATGGATTAAAATATGGGAATCCAGTCTTGCAACGTTCAGAAAGGAATAAACAAAGAAGTCTCTCTCCAACGGACTGATTTGTTACAGATTTGCAACGACTATGAAGGAATGCTCAAAGATCTACACCTATATATATCCGAAGATTTGAACTTGAGCAACCACCCAGTGCGAACATACTTTCAAGCGATCAAAGCATTCAAAGCAATCTAAAAGCAAACCATAGCATCGTGAAAAGAGCGGTTCTCAAAAATTCATACTTGAATAAGCTCTTAGTTGGAGAAGACAAAAACTCGTGTCTTTAATCCTGAGTTCGGGGTACTTCACTGGTTGAAGTTCGAGACTGTAAAGGCATCCAAGGATCGCGGATCAAGAGGTGCAAGGCAGTCAAGTGTGTTACAATGGCAAGGATTTCCACTGGTTGGAAGCTGTTGTAATTTGGTTGAATCACTGTAATATTTATCACTGGTTGAAAATTATAGTGAATTCATCTCCAACTGGTTTGGAGAAAAGTGGATTAGTAGAGGATTACCCCGCCTCTGAGACCACTATAATTGCCTGCGTACTTTACTGTTTTATAGCATCATACTTTAACTGCTGCATTCATTGTTAAGTGTTTCATTAGTTGTTTTGTATTCGTCATCAGCTGATTTCCGCACGTATTATTAAGAGTTTAAGAGTTTCAATAAGTCTATTCACCCCCCCTCTAGACTTATTCCTGGACGACTTGTGACCTACAAGTGGTATCAGAGACATTGGTTCATTTATTCCACGAACCAGATCTATATTAGAGATATACTTTTACTCTCATTATATAATGGAACACATACATTCTAGACTACCTGTGTTTTCAGTTGACGAGTATGATCTTTGGAAGATAAGGATGCAGGCACACTTATCTTCAATCCATGATGACATGTGGTGCATCATAGAGGATGGACCATTCACCTTCGAGAAGGACAACACTCCAGAGGAGATCGCTGTAGGGAAGCCAGAGAAGATCCCAAAGAAGAGGACAGAGCTAACTCCCGAAGAAAGAAAGCTGGCCAACCTTGACAACCAGGCCAGAGACGTGCTGTATCAAACTCTTGACAAATCCACCATGGTCAAGATCAAGAATTGCAAGAATGCAAAAGAAATCTGGGACACATTAGCCCTAATGTGTGAAGGAACAGAGCTGATCAAAGAGAACAAGTTGTCAATTGCTATTCAAAAATTTGACAACTTCAAAATGAAGAATGGCGAATCTATAGATGAAGTAGACACAAGGTTCACTGAGATTATCAATGAGATCAACTCTCTCGGCAAATCTTATGACAACAGGGAAATGGCGCTAAAGGTCCTAAGATCCCTCAATCCTGAATGGAGCATGAAGGCAGTGGCCATGAGAGAATCCAAGTATCTCAATAAGATAAAGATCCAAGAGCTGTTCTCCGACCTAAAGGCTTATGAGTTCGAACTCCCAAGTTCATCCTCAACCGAGCCTGCAGAGAAGGGAATAGCCGTTGCAGCCGAGTCCCCCGCCAAGAGCTTATCTGATGTAAAGCCTCCAAATCCATTAGATTTTGAGGAAGAAATGGCGTTCATAATGCAGAGGTTCAGCAACTTTCGAAAGAACTACTCCAAATACAAAAAGAATTATAAAGAGAACCCCAGAAGGAACCATAAAGCCGAAAGCTGGAAGGTGGAGTGCTACAACTGTCATAAGATAGGATACATTCAAATCGACTGTCCTGATTTTAAGAAGGACGAGAGCAAGAAGGAGGTGAGCAGAAAAGAAGACAGAAGGAAGGCCCTCATCGGAGAAGATCAAGAGCGTGTAGAGTCCAGCAGCGGATTCTTCTCAGATGATGATGAAGAATATGATTGTCTGATGGCCAACCTAGCTGATGAAGAGGTAACATCAAAACCCTCTGGCTCAAATAATAGTTCAGCCATGTCACAAGATATAGATCTGCACGAATCTGTAAATCAGCTACTTAAAAATTTTGAGACACTTAAATCTGCACACCTATCTGTATCAGCCAAGAAGACTCAGCTGCAAGATGAGAATAGGCAGTTGAAAAATGATGTTAAAAAACTCAGCCTAGAATTAAATAAAGCCAAAACTGATTTTGAAAACAAGGCTGCAGTTGATTTGAAAAACCAGGCTGATGTCACTACAGCTGAGATAAATCGACTAACTGTTTTAATTAAAGAAAAATCAGCTGCACTTGCTCATGTCAAAGCCGAATTCACTAAGCTGACTCAGGTAAATAAGACTCAGGCGCAGGAAATAACCTCCCTGAAGGCGTCTTCAACTCTGGATGAATTGTGTACTAATAAAAGGCCGCTATATTCCAGATCAGGTCTTGGATATGATCCTCACACTCCCTCTAGTTCCAAAACCACTTTCATGAAGGGAGAAACAATTGTCTCGACTGCTGAGCCTACATATAAACCGATATTTAAAAATAGGCAACAGCTAAGTCACAAGTCTAGGCTGCAGCCAGGGTTCACAAGGCAGCCACCTAGACAAGCGACTAGGCATTGGCCGAGGCAGAAGCAGCAGCCCAGACAACATGCCCACTATTATCAACAACTCCCTAAAAACAGATTTCAAAATGGGAGGGGCAGATGGAAACCTCAAGGTTATCCTAATTTCCAAAATGAACAAGTGTGGAGACCTCAAAGATTTAATAAATGGTCTCATCCAAGGTTTAGAAATACCCCACACTATCAGTATTTTAAGGAATATCCGGTATACAATCCCAACAGGAGATACAGACCTAGACCTTACACACCGTATAAGGGTAATATTAATGAAAATTTTCACAATCCAAGGAGAAATAAATTCTCCAGGAAACCAGATAACCCTAGAGGACCCACACAGACTTGGGTACCTAAATCTCTGCTTGTTTGATTGCAGAAAAGGTGGAAGGACTACAACCACATCTCCACAAATTCAAACTTTGGAGGTGAAGAATGGTTCGTAGATTTTGGATGCTCGAGGCACATGACCGGGAACAAGAAGATGCTGTCTAAATACACTAAAGAAAGAGGTCCTGAGGTAACCTTTGGAGATAGCTCTAGAGGACAAACAAAGGGCTTTGGAGAGTTGCACTGAGGAAATATTGTGATATCCAAAGTTCACTATGATAAAGGGCTCAAATATAATCTCCTGAGTATAAGCCAGTTTTGCGATGAGAAGAATCTAGTAGTCTTCACCATTTGGAAGTGTATGGTGATAGATATCCTATCTGGAGAAGTGAAACTACAAGGATTCAGAAGGAGAGATGTCTATATGATAGATTGGAACACAGGAACTCCCAACACCTGCTTTCTATCTAAGACAATAGCTGAGAACGGATGGCTGTGGCACAAAAAATTTTGTCACCTGAACTTCAAAGCCATCAACAAGATTAGTTCTCAGAAGTTGGTCAGAGGACTCCCAGAGGAAGCATTCAGGAAGGAAGCTATTTGTGATGCGTGTCAGAAAGTGAAGCAGACCAGAGCATCATTCAAGCCAATCCAGCCTACAACCCTCACAACAAGGATCTTAGATCTACTCCATATGGATCTATTTTGTCCTATCAAGCCAAGGACTCTTAGCGGCAGAAAGCATGCACTTGTTGTAGTAGATGACTATTCAAGGTACACTTGGATTATCTTCTTGTATAAGAAGAGTGAAACCTTGACCAAGCTACCTGAGCTGCTGAGAAGGATCCAGAATGAGAAATCCTTATCCATCATCAAGATCAGATCAGATAGAGGAGGAGAGTTTCTCAACAAGGCGATCACTGATTACAGCGATCATAATGGAATCCAGCATTAGCTCTCTGCAGCCAGGACCCCCCGGCAGAATGGCGTTGCTGAAAGAAGAAACAGAACCCTGAAGGAAGTAGCCAGGTCCATGATTGCAGAAGCGGACCTGCCCAAGAGGTTCTGGGCTGAAGCTGTCAACACAGCTTGTCATACTCAGAACAGGAGTATGATAGTAGGGAGACATGGCAAAACTCCCTATGAGGTTTGGAATAATAGAACTCCTACTGTTGCTTACTTTCATGTTTTTGGTTGTAAGTGTTTCATCTACAACAATGGTAAAACACAACTAAATGCCTTCGATGCTAAAACTGATGATGGTGTTTTTATGGGATACTCACAAAGGAGCAAGGCATATAGAGTTTTTAATAAAAGAACCTTAGTTGTGGAAGAAACACCTCATGTTGTATTTGATGAATCTACTGTTGAGTACAGAAAGCAAGTTGAGCTAATTGAGAATAAGCTCAAATCAGAAACCCTCGAAGAAGTCATTGTACATGACACTGGAATGATAGACTCATATGCAGACCAGCCTGAAGACGCAACTGTAGCTGCTGAAGACCCAACTGCAGATCAGACAGGATCACCAAACTTATCTGATCCAGTTGCCGCTGATGAAGACCCAGCTGTAGCTGATAAAGACTCATCTGCAGATCATATCCAACCTGTAGATGACAAGACGGTAGCAGATCCAGTTGCAGACCAAGGAGACCAGATCCAAGCTGATGCAGAAATTCACCAGAGCAATTCTACAGGGGGAACAGACCCAGAAGATGATATCCCCAAGTGGCTCAAAGACCATCCAATCTAGCAAATCATCGGGAAGCTGACTGATGGAGTTAAGACAAGACAGTCTACTCTACCTGCAGGAATGGCTATGTTCTCTTGTTTCATGTCACAGATAGAACCCAAGACAACCGAACAAGCCTTGGAGGATTATTCTTGGATAAATGCCATGCAAGAAGAACTGGAACAGATGGAAAGGAACAATGTTTGGGTACTAACAGACAGACCAGATCACAAGAAGGTTATCGGCACCAAATGGGTGTATAAAAAAAAGAGTGACGAAGATGGAGCTGTTGTTAGGAATAAAGCCAGACTTGTTGCTAAAGGTTATGCACAGTGTGAAGGAATAGATTTTGATGAAACCTATGCACCTGTTGCAAGATTAGAGGCCATCAGACTATTCCTTGTATATGCTGCATTCAAGGATTTTGAAGTCTACCAGATGGATGTAAAGAGTGCATTTCTAAATGGCATCCTAGAAGAAGAAGTCTATGTGGAGCAGCCCCCATGATTTGTCAAAGGAGACAAAGTCTACAAGCTATTAAAAGCCCTATATGGGCTTAAGCAAGCACCAAGAGCATGGTATGAAACACTATCCGTGTTTCTTGAGAAGAATGGTTTTTGCAAAGGAAAGGTGGACAAAACCCTATTCAGAGTAGAGCACGAAGGCCACATATTGATAGTTCAAATATATGTGGATGATATTATATTTGGCTCAACCAACCCAGAGCTGTGTAAGAAATTCTCTAACCTCATGCAAGGAGAGTTTGAGATGAGCATGATGGGAAAGCTTAATTTCTTTCTTGGATTACAAGTTAAGCAGATGGAAAATGGAATTTTCATCAACCAAGCCAAATATACCAAAGATCTAATCAAAAGATTTGGAATGGAATCAGCCAAATCAGCAAGAATTCCTATGAGCACAAGTACCCACCTAGATGCAGATGAGGGAGGCATATCAGTGGATTCAACCCACTACAGAGGACTTATTGGATCATTGTTATACCTCACTGCAAGCATGCCAGATATATCTTTTGCCGTAGGAGTTTGTGCGCGATTTCAATCTAAGCCTAAGCAGTCACACCTAGATGCAGCAAAATAATAATTAAATACCTTAAGTCTACAGTCAACGTTGGACTATGGTATCCTAAGGACGATAACTTCGAGCTGTCGGGATATTCAGATGCAGATTTCGCAGGATGCAAAATTAATAGGAAAAGCACTAGTGGAACGTGCCAATTCCTAGGAACCAGACTGATATCCTAGTTTAGTAAGAAGCAGGTTTCTAAATCTATCTCCACAACAGAGTCAGAATACCTAGCTGCAGGTAGTTGTTGTGCCCTCAGACAGCAGCTAAGGGACTACAACATCATTGCCAATGAAGTCCCTATCTGGTGTGACAACAATAATGTTATTGCAATAACCAACAATCCGGTTTTACATTCAAGGACCAAGCACATTGATGTTAAGCATCACTTCATTAGAGATCACGTGCTTAACAAGAGAGTCAGAGTAGAAAGAGTCAGCACAGACTATCAAATTGCTGATATCTTTACCAAACCTTTGCCAGAAGAAAGGTTTTTGGAGTTGAGCAGAGAACTTGGTCTACTAGATTGGGAATCTAGTACAGAAGAAAAAGCCAGCTGAAGCAGATCAGACGAAGGACGGACTTAGCTAATCGAAGGAATCAGAACCTACCTAAAGACGAAGGACAGACGAATAAACCTAGCTGATAAAATCTCAGGCGAGAAGTCATAGGAGTCAACTCACCTGATGCAGACCAGTCAACGGTCAACCACCTAAGTTCTCTAATCTTAACCTACTTCTGAATATTTTATTATTATCTGCTATATGTGTAATAATATCATATTAATTTTTGGTTCACAAGTGGCATAATACTATATGTCTTAAATACACGTGGCAATCACCTGATAAATCGACCTCCACTGTAACCAATTAAAATCCAACCGTCCAATTTTAAAATCAAAACCTGGACCACCGATTAAAATTTGAAATTTAAAATGGAATCTCAAAAGGCGGACCACCGATTTAAAATAAATAATAATTTAATCCCAACATCGTTTCATCTTCTTTATAAGGACGGAAAAACCCTTCACTTTACCTTTACCTTTACCAGTCTTTCAAACCCTAAATTTACAGAGCAAAAATCCTTTGAACTCCAAATACACTAAGAAAATCTCTTATTTGCAGAAATGGAATCTTATTTTAAAGGCGTAAACATAAAGGCAGTCAAGGACCAGATCATCTTTTCTCTGGTCGTTGACTTTGAAGGTCTTTTGGAAGCAAATCTGGAGAACTACGATGTCCTTGACCTCATTCGATCGATGAAGCTAAATGGGAGCTACCCATTTATGGACATCAGCCCCAAACACCTATACAAGGAGGACGTCATCGCATTCTACCGCGAAGCTCATGTGATTGAAGAAGGAATTAGGAGCACTGTCGGCGGAATTCAAGTTGACATATCGCCGAAATCAATTCGGAAATTTTTTGGTATGAAGCATTGTGGCATAGCCGTCGAAGCCCTCAAGCAGACAGAAGCCGACACCTGGATGAAGATTAAGGCGGACGATCAGCCGGCGAAGCTGAAGCTCACCGCCAAAAGGAGCGAAATCAAAAGGGCGTATCGATACATGTTGGATATCACCAACAAAATTATTATGGGTATGGACGGCAGTTACGACCAACTGTCGTCAGCAAAACTCACGGTGCTGGGAGCACTGATTCAGGACGACCCGATTGATTGGTTTGACTACATCTTTAGGCAGTTTGTTTGCAAGGTCAACAAAGCTGAATGGCTTGCTGATGAGAAGAAATTCAGATCCAAGCTGGCGTTTGGAACGCAGCTAAGTTGGATCTTGGAGAAGATGGGTGTGGTTAAGGGTAATACTGATCCCTTTCACATCAACAAGAGACTTGGTCACCTAGACCAAGAGACGTTGAGGAAGTTGGGAGGCAACAGAAGAGCAGGCCAAATGATAAAGGAGTTGTCTGACTCAAGGACTTAGTACAGACCCTCACCAGACGAGTCGGACCAACCTGCAGACGACAATCCAACTGTAGCTAAGTCAGACTCGGAGTCAGACAACACGCCGATTGCTGTTCGGTTCAAAAGAAGGGGACCAGCCCCTGGTGAGCCATCATTCATACATTCCTCACCGGAACCTTCACCGAAAAGGCCCAGGCGACTGCAGTTCAGCCAGGAAGAGCATCCAGAACATTATTCCAGTCCTGCAGCCAGGTCGCCTACCCACCTAGAGGACCAGCTTGCTCCGGGCAGCCTGGAAACTCAGATCGTCCCTGTCCTCACTCCAGCATTCATTTCAGAAGAGGAAGAAGCAGGTTTAATTATCTCTATCCCTGAAGCAAACTACACCTTTCACCTGCTAGACAACAATCTTTTCAACTTGTCCTTAGAGCAATTATAGTTAGTTAAACCACAAGCTCTAAAACACTCTTTTGTTAATATTTTTGAAGAGTGGAAATTTTTTAAATCGCTGTCGTTTGGTAAACTTCAAACCTATGTTGAAACCAGTGGTTGGGAATATCCCCAAGCCACAGAGGATGTGCTGATACACTTTGGCAAAGTATCAGACACAGTTTTGATCCTTCAGGAGAATTGGTTCATATCAAATTTCAAAACCAACATGGACCAATTCATCCACTCTATAATGTACAGTATTTTTGATGGTTCTTTTGGGAAAGAAGATGAGGAGGAAGAAGAAAAGGAAATAAGGATTGAAGAAGTAAATGGGGAAGAAGTAGAAGAGGAAGCCATTATCATAGATGATGAAGAAGAAGGGCAGGAAGAAAGAGAAGGAGGAGAAAATATTTTAGTTGAAAACGAAACAGAGGAAGAAGTTGAAAAAACAGAGGAATTAGTAGATGAAGAAGAAGAAGAAGGGGAAGAGGTCGATCAGGAGGATGATGAAGAGGAAAAGGATGATGATGAGAATGATGGAAAATATAATGAAAATGATGATAAGAATGATGATGATGATGATGATGATGATAAGGATGAAGGAGGAGAACAACTAGCTGAAAAAGAAAAAGAGAATGTTGACGAAGAAGAAAAGGAGAAAGAACAAGAGAAGGAATTAGAAAAGGAAGAAGAAGAGAAAGAAAAGGAGCCGGAGAAAGAGCCAGAATTAGAGGCTGCAGACAAGGCTGGGGCGCCTGCCCGGTATACCAGCCTAGACGCAGAGTTGGCTGAGGACTCCAGATCGAGGACACTTAAAAAAACACCATCTGGAGTACCAGCTGCAGATAGGATCTTGCAGTCTAGTGGATCGTTTGCTGAAGGCTCAGGCGAGCACTCTCCAACATCGCAGATCTCACCTGCGATGACTGAGCTGATAAGACAAATAATGAAGGATACTATTGGAGAGTTGCTTGCATCTCAGGTCACCCCCTGATCTCCAATCCATCAATGCCAAGATCGATACCTTGCTGCAACGGGAAGTACATCAACCTCCTCCTCCTACGAACAACAGAATGCCTTTTGGCATGTCTGACTTGATGCACAGAGTGGAGCAGCAGTTGACCACTTTGGTTGATGCTGGCAAAAAGGGGGAAGATAGGATTCAGGGGGAAGGCAGCATTCAAGGAGAAATAAGGGAAGAGCTAAGAACTAAGAAGAGGCAGGATGTCCAGTGATCACTGCCGGGACATCCTCAGCTAAAAGGAAGGGAGAAGCTATAGAACCAGAAGAACAGGCTGATGATCAGCCTGCAGGCAAAAAGAGGAGGACCAGAGGAGGATTTGAGCCGATTCTAGAGTGGGAAGGCAAAGAGTTGTGGTATGTTGAAGATTTTGTACCATACGAAGCTCTACCCATGTGCGGATCTGCAAAGAAAAAGTTCATCAGAGACTATTATATCTGGGAAATACTCCAGGATAATAATTGCTCCCCACAGCAGATCTTCATCAACTTCATGGAAGAAGCTCATCTATAACTCTGGACTATTCTTCTAAAACATGCTGAGGCACGCAATGCATATCCCATGATCCCTCTTTTCAGGCCCAAAGAACCTCCCACTTTGGAGAAAGGTAATGCTTTGGATGAACTTGCACTCCAAAGAAAGATTAAGAAAGTGTGTGTTGAGAATAAGTTCTCATCTCAAGAAGAGCAAGATTTTGCAGCTCTTGTTGTAAGGAGAAAGTATGGTCTTGCCCCTGTCAAGACAAGACCAATTGGAGCTAAACCCTTCAGACCTGCCAAGCAGCCTATCCGAAGAGGCAGAGGCAGAGGCAGATGACTTACATTTATTTTTGTACTTTGTAAAATTTTCTTGTAAATTTAAGACATGTATTTGTAATCAATTCAGAAAATTTTATAACAGTCTTTTGAATGACAATTTCCAGTTGTCTCAAAAACTAGACTGATTTTAGTTTGTGTCTTGCACTCAAGTGCAGACTTGCTCATTTGAATATTTGCTTAAGTTTTGCCATCATCAAAATAGGGGAAATTTGTTAGGAATACTTGTTAGATTTTGATGATGTCATTAATATAATTCAAATGTTTATTACTTGGCAAAAATGTAAGGAAGAACCAAATGAGTATCTTCCATAGGCCAAATTATGTTATGTTTAATACTTGGCAAAATGTAAAGAAGAACCAAATGAGTATCTTCTATAGGCCAAAACAAGTTAGGCTAAAATCGGCTAAGTTCTAAAGATCAGCTGAGTTCATCAGAGAGGTACAGCTGAGTCAAGTCAGAGAAGCTCTGGTCAACAAAAATCATCAGGGATGTTTGACCAGACTGCAGTCAAGTGACCCCAGACAAGTCATCTGATCAGGCGAGTCCCAAGCAGTCACCATCAGAGAAGTCTAGACTGCAGAGAAGTTAACTTACATCAGCCTACTTGAGATCAGCCAAGTACTCCAAGTCCACGTCAGCATGCGTTGAAGTGTCAATTATTATGGAAAGTCACATGCAACGTGAAGAGACAAATTGGAGAGATTCCCGCTAAAGATATGAATTGAATAATTCATCCAGGCCTACCAATGAAGACTTTAATCGTATTATATTCAAAAGATTCGGCGCCTCACATGCAAAGTCTTCACAACGGTCGAAAGATGGATTAAAATATGGGAATCCAGTCTTGCAACGTTCAGAAAGGAATAAACAAAGGACTGATTTGTTACAGATTTGCAACGACTATGAAGGAATGCTCAAAGATCTACACCTATATATATCCAAAGATTTGAACTTGAGCAACCATCCGATGCGAACATACTTTCAAGCGATCAAAGCATTCAAACCAATCTAAAAGCAAACCATAGCATCGTGAAAAGAGCGGTTCTCAAAAATTCATACTTGAAGAAGCTCTTAGTTGGAGAAGACAAAATCTCGTGTCTTTAATCCTGAGTTCGGGGTACTTCATTGGTTGAAGTTCGAGACTGTAAAGGCATCTAAGGATCGCGGATCAAGAGGTGCAAGGCAGTCAAGTGTGTTACAACGACAAGGATTTCCACTGGTTGGAAGCTGTTGTAATTTGGTTGAATCACTGTAATATTTATCACTGATTGAAAATTATAGTGAATTCATCTCCAACTGGTTTGGAGAAAAGTGGATTAGTAGAGTATTACCCCACCTCTGAGACCACTATAATTGCCTGCGTAGTTTACTGTTTTATAGCATCATACTTTAACTGATGCATTAATTGTTAAGTGTTTCATTAGTTGTTTTGTATTCGTCATCAGCTGACTTCCGCACGTATTGAGAACAAACGACCCTAAGTCATTTGTATATCTATCAGCTGAAGAAACATACTCTTTGAGAAAAAGAGTTTAAGAGTTTCAATAAGTCTATTCACCCCCCCTCTAGACTTATTCCTGGACGACTTGTGACCTACACACAGTATATATTATTTATTATCTAATCTTTTAATAAATATAATATTCAGTATTATATTTACTACTCCTAGTTGATATAATTAAATAATATAATATATAATATCCTTTATTATACATTACTCATTATTTAGTTCTTAATAGTCTTTAATTGTCGTATGCGTGACCCAAAAAGACATATTATGTTGGCAATTATTTATACCTTATTAAATAATAAAATCATAAGTGGTCTCTAGCAAGAATTATGACTACCCAAATAATGCAAGTTTATAGTCCATTAAACCATTTAACGTGTCAAATCCCTTTGTCGCATGATATCATATTTGAACTAAGTCATGGACACTGTCATACTTTATATGTTAAAATTCTTTCTTGATCTTAAGTAGACTGATTGAATCAACTGACTTTTCATTTGAGCATGGCCATGCATTTCCTTCAGTCCTACTTATCAAGGGGCACAACAGATATCTCTCTCTCTCGAAAGAGGGACAAATCCCCATTTGATTATTCATTGCCCTTTACCTGACTTCCACTAATCCTGATCGCTAACCTTTATGATCACCATGTTTCAGATGACGTTGGATTACGTCAAGGCATAACAGTTGTCATGTTAGACTCAATGATAATCTCTTGTTCAAGAATTTATTGGCATATTATTATATTGAGATTCACTTATGATATTTCAGGTCTGTCCAATATCGCATTCTCCGACCAATACCCATAAGTTTGATTCATACAATGTGCATAATCATCCAATGATCATTAGTCAAACTTATACTAGTATACTAATCACATGAGTCTCCACTTTACGTGATTGTACCAGGGACATATGAATAATCTTATTATTCATGAATACCTATTATTGTAACACTCCCAATACGCTCAGGGATATTACACGCCGTAGAACCTTTCCTCAAGGATCTACCAGGCTGGTAACAACAAACGAACAACTCGACAATGCCTTTAAGGCTAAAAAGACTCAGTAGACCGATTTGGCCTTTCAATAAAAACATATAACTCGATTACAATACTTGCCCACACAGGGGTCGAATACAACACACTCTCGTACAACGGGGAAAGAATACTGCAGCGGAAATAAAATACAACTAAACCAATACGACAACAATGGGTCCTCGTGTGATTAGTATCGTTCATCTTTCATCATCCTTCATGCCGACCCTCTGGGCGTTTGTCCAGTGTAAGTCTTCCATGGTTGGCTTCTCTGATCGTGATGCCGATCGCCTATCGAGGCGTATTAATCGCCGCACAACAATTGCCCCCCAGCTCGCCTCGATGTTGAGAACACGGGGTGAGGTGGCACTGTTGGCGATCGCCGATGTTTAGCTGATCAGCCGATCTGAATTCAAATCTGGACGATCTTCTTTCGCGTCGGGAGCAGCGGGAAATGAAGGCGGGCTTTCCAAAAGTGGCAGGGACACGCGTCGCGCCGCTGTTGGGGGAGTCCGACAGTTTGTCGGACCTGTCGGCTGGCATGCCCTCGAAAAGACGCGTATGCGGGATTCGAGGGCAGCATTTAATGCGTCCCCACATGACGGTTGCGATCCAGCCCTCGAGGTTTCTCCTATTTGCATTTAGACCCTCGTATCCATCTATAAAAAGGCCAGGGCTTCTTCTCCTTCACTTTTTACGCGTCCTTGCATCCCTAGACGAATTTCTGCAAAAATCTCAGGAGCTTCTTGCGCCGACCTCCTTCTTTTCTCTAGGTAAGAAAAATTAACCTTCTCCCTCTCTTTACTTTCTAATATGTCGGGAGGATCCAAAACCTTTGAGACCGGAAGTTCTTCCGTTGCCGCAGCGTCGCCTGAACGGGAGGAGATTCCTGTTGGAGTGGATATGGAGACGGCCGTTGAAGCTATTCGAGCGGGGATTGTACCCGCAGAACTCGAAGAACTTTTCAACAAGGCCGAGGTGGCGAGGACGGCGGCGACGGCGGAGCAGGGGGGCTCGCCGGTGGATGAGGATGATTTGGTGCGGGAGGCCTGGGAACGAGAGAGTAGATTCGGCCCTGCCTATCTGGCTTTTGCTCAGATGATGGAAGCGATCGCCGGACCCTGTCCGAAATTCGACTTCGAGGCCTACTCCGCCGCTCACCCTTACGAACATGTGAAGCAGACGGTTTTTCAGGCCGCCGTCCCGTCTCCGTGGACTCTCGGAAAGATCCGAAGTACGGCGACCAAGAAAGACCTGAGCCGTTGGAGGGCCAAATATCACATCCCCTCTGACGTTTCCCTGCACGCGCCCTCGGAGAATGAGCGTGCCGACCAACCGCCCAAGGATATGGTTGCCGTCAGCGAGATGATTATGGAGGCGGGTCTGCGATTCCCGCTGCCATTCGCCGTCTCCTACTTGCTGATCGCCTGGAATTTGGCGCCTCTTCAACTGACGCGAGCAACAGCTACGAGATCATCTACACGTTGACCTGTTTGGCGATCACCGGTTGTTTCGCCTCTTACTGGAGATGAATTATCTGCTCAAAGCGCGCGCAGAAAGGGTCGATCGGCGGCAATCATATCCAAGGCCGAATCCGAGAGTGGTCCTTGGCGTGCGAATAAGACCCGGTGGTGACCTGGCTAAATGGTCTTTGGGTCGGCGGGGCGTGGCGATCGGCATCGAGTGACAGGCCGAACGAGGAGTTGGAGATCCCCACCACTTTCCGGGAGAGGAATCCGAGTAAGGATTTTAACTCTCCCCTTGATTGAGCTTGTCTTGGACTGATCTAATTTTGTTTTCTTTTTGCAGGACCTCTCGTTCCAGCGATCGGCGGCCTTCCATTCGATTTCTTGATCGTTTGGGAGCGGATCCGTGCCTTGCCGAACTCCTTTATTGACGTTCGCTCACTTGGTACCGAAGCTCATCGGTTGGGGGCTCGATTGTTCTGCTACCCCCGTCACTTGAAAGTTCCAGGTATGAGTTTAAGTGGTGCTTCCTTGCTTGACGATCGTCTCCAGGAGGTCGTTTTGTTTTGTCTAACTTGTTTGTATCTCTTCTTTGACAGAGGTTTATTTTCCCCGATTTGCCGAACCACCGCCAGAGATCGCTATGTCAAACCCGGGGCTCATCGGTCGCCTTCACTTGGGTAAGCAGACTGGTCGCGTTCCCGCGACGACGTCTGGCCCTGCTCCGGTGACGAGGCCTGCCGAGGTGCCAGTCGCCGAGCCGGTGGTCCAGGGAGAGGAACAGCTCCAGCGCCGCAAGAGGCGGAGGTCAGAGGAGTCCCCGTCGATTTCTGAGGCGGATGTATCCATCCTTGAGCCTTCGGTTGCTGCAGCATCTATCTCTGCCATCCCGATGATGGAGCGATCAGGCCCTAGGCCTTCGGTCCCCGGCTCCCGGTCATCTGGCGGCTCGATGAAGAAGGTGGCGATCGCCGAGGCGGAAACTTCTCGGGGCAAGCCTTATTCCGAACGCGATCCCGAGCTGGTCAACAGGTAAGAAAGGATCCAAAATTTATGAGTTAGGCATTCTGGGCAGGGTATAGGCTAACTCTTTGGTTTCTTTGGTTTGCGCTGCAGGGTTTGTCTTGCCGATCCGGACGTTGCTCCTATGGTGCTGGACTTTTTGTCGAGCAAGGCTCCGCAACAGTCCCTCGAAGTCCCTGCTTACGTCCGCCAGGCTATCACTTCTCTGCCCAAGGCTTGGACGACCGATCTTGATGCGATCGCTCGTCGGCGATCTGGAGACGCCATGCAGGCGACCATTGCCCTGGCTCTCCAGACGGCGACGATGGCCGTCCAAGCTGCCAGGGATTTTGAGGGGTGACCCTCCACTGCTCGTCTCCATAGCGACCTCGAGGCCGCCCGGAACAAAAATATCGAGTTTGCCAACCGGATCCAGTCTATGGATAAGGAGTATGAGGAGACGGACAAAAGGGCTAAGCAGGACGTGGATCGATTGAAGCAGGAGCTGAGCCGCTCTAAGAAGGCTGCCGACCGGTCCCGTGATAAGGAAAAGGAAACCCGCCAGAAGTTCGCGGCTTCGCAGGAGGAGGCGGCTGGGCTGAAGGTGATGGTGGATCGGCTCAGTGGTGAGCTGGAGGCGGCGAAGAAGGAGCTGGAGAAGGCCAGGGGCGAGAATGCCGCTAAGGTGGTAGAGCTGGCGGAGGCCGAGAAGACGGCCGCGGATTTGAAGGGGCAGCTGAAGGCGATCGAGGTCGATCCCTACCTTAACGTTGAGCTCGTCGGCGAGTTTGCTTATTACATAGCCTATGCTGACGCTGTTCGAGCCGCTAAAAACGAAGGGATCGAGATCGGTCCCCTGATGGAGAGCTTCAAATCCTATGCCTTCGAGCATCCTCTGCATCCAGAGTTCTCCTTGCCGATCCTTGACTTTGTCGACTTCGGGATCGACTTGAGTTGGTATACCGGTAAACTCATTCATCCCGAGGCCGATGGGGGAGCCCAAGCCGATCCGCAACCCGAGGGCGATGGCCAGCCGGCGGGGCCTTGAGAGGCATTTTTGTTTTCCTCTGTAACTTGTACTTTTTTCTTTTGTAATGCCTTCGGGCCCCGTAATGTATGAAACTTGCGTTATGAATAAAATGTTCCTCTTTTCATACTGTCTCTTTACATACGATCGCCTTTGAATGTTCGTGTGCAAATTTTTACAAGTACGTGTATGATTGCTTTCGACGTTTTGTTCATCCGACCGATCGTCTGAGTGTTGAAAGCATTGATATGTTTTGAATCGGAATTCTTACTTGTAATTTTCATCGAAGGACTTCGATCGTCCTGCGTGTGTTTGAGCGAAGCCGATCGTGCGTGGTTCCTTTTTGTTCGATCGTATTTGGGATTAGCTCGACCCATCTCTGCCCCCTTGTTTTTGTTTACATGTTGTAAGTAAGGAAACAAAAACTAGTTTGTCTGGCGAGCTATCTTCAGTTTTGCCGATTCTGAAGAATCATGTACGGTTGGGGTGTTCGATGGACCGACCTCCACATTCGTGTCTTTGTGTGCGAGGGATATTGTGTATCCCGCGACTCACTTTTGTGAGGGTCCTCCGTTAGGCTACGCCTGCCTTGTGTTAAAACGAAAGGCGGACGATCTTGGTCCGGAGGAGTCCTTGCGCGGAGTGTCGTCGGCTCATTCGACTCCACGTCCGCGGCTTGTCAGCTCTGCTTCCACCTCGGCCCGCCATGAAGATGGCGACCCTCGACGGTGTACGTTGCGACGGGGGTAGTGGCACGTCGCATTGTCCGGGTTCACCATGTTAGATGATGTACCTTGAGGACGTGCGATCGTGTCTACTGATTATTTTGGAGGGTCCTTCGGCTACGCCGGCCTCGTATTTAAATGAAGGGCGGCCGATCTCAGCCCAAAGGAACCTTGCATGGGCGAAGCTGTCGGTTCCATCGACATCCAGGACCATGGCTGCATTGATTTTACCTAGGATCGTCATGATCAGCGATCGTCGGCGGTATGCGATATGCCTGATGGGGCGATCGCCAGAATAGATGGGATAGGAAAAAATCTCATTATATTCCTTGTACATCATTGAAATTGAATACAAAATTATCACTGGTAGTATTTTTTCAGATGCACGGCGTTCCAGGGGTATTGATCCGGAGTACCGTCAGGATGTTCCAGTTCGTAGGCTCCCTTAGTTAGCCATCTGGATACTCTGAAAGGTCCCTCCCAGTTCGGACCGAAAACGCCTGTGTGGGTTTGGATCTTCTTGAGGACGAGATCGCCCACTTGAAACCTTCTTTCTTTGACCTTTGAATTGAAGAACTTCTCGGCTCTCCTTTTGTGGATTGTGTTCTTCATTTCTGAGGTCAGCCGTCGTTCTTCGAGCATGTCTAGGTCGATTCGTCGGGCCACATCGTTGTCGGTCGTCATCTCCTGTTCGGTTCGATGGCTGAGGACGGCGATCTCTGAAGGAATCACCATTTCTGTTCCGAAGGCAAGGGCGAATGGGGTTTCGCCGGTTGAATTGCGGGTCGTCGTTCGGTAGGACCACAAAACGTATGGGAGCTCGCTCTCCCATCGTCCTCGCCTGGATTCGAGTCGCGCTTTAATCGTGTGTTTGAGGATCTTATTCACTGCTTCTACCTGCCCGTTCGTCTGAGGGTGATAGGGCACTGAGAATAACCTTTTGATCCCCCACTTCTCACAGAATTGCATGACTTCTAAGCCGTCGAACTGTTTTCCGTTGTCGGAGATGATGGCTTGGGGCAGATCGAATCGACATACGACGTTTTTCCATATAAACTTGATCACTTGCTCTTGGCCGATCTTGTTGAGCGGTTCGGCCTCAGCCCATTTGGTGAAATAGCGACCCCTACGATGGCGAACTTACAGCCCCTGGAGCCGTCGGCAAGGGACCTATAAGGTCGATGCCCCATTGCGCAAATGGCCAAGGGCTATACATAGAGGTGAGCTGTTCGGGTGATAGTTTAATGTTGGGGCCCATTATCTGACACCTATGACACGATCTGGCATAGGCGATCGCATCTTTCCGAAGTGATGGCCAGAAAAACCCTTGTCTGGTTGTCTTATGGATGAGGGCTCGCCCGCCCGCATGGTTTCCACAAATCCCGTCATGGATCTAAGCTAAAACGAGCCGACCTTCCTCCGGTGTAATACACTTGAGGAGGGGAAGGCTGAAGGCTCGCTTGTAAAGCCGGTCGTCCAATAGGGTATATCTGGTCGCACGAAGCTGGAGTTGGCGAGCTTTAACACGGCCGTCGGGGACCGTTCCGTACTTTAAGTATTTGATGAACGGAGTCATCCAGTTCTCCTCGCGATGGCGACGGTGGTAACCAGACTTCTATCGATCGCCGGCCTTGCTGATTTTGTGATTTGGATATTCGAGAAGTCGGCCGCCCCATCCGATGATGCTAGCTTGGAAAGAGCATCGGCCGGGAGTTGTGCTCCTCGGGACTTATTCGATTAGCACTTCTTCAAATTTTGTGCACATTTCGCGACCGGCTCTTGGTATTTGACCATCTGTTCGCCGCGCGCCTCATATTCTCCCTTGACTTGGTTCACGACCAAAAGGGAGTCCATGAAGATATGGAGGCGACGAACATCTAGGGCGAGGGCTAGATCGAGCCCGCCTACCAAAGCTTTGTATTCACTTCATTGTTGGTTGCACGAAACCGAAACGTCTGACATTTGTGAAACTCGACCGTCGGGGCTGATGAGGACAATCCGCCTTTGCTCTCGAATTGGTGCCGAGCCATCCACATATAACTTCCAGACAGTCGGCCGACTGGGTTGGACTGTGAGGAAAGTTAATTCCACCACGAAGTCCGCCAGAGCTTGGCCCTTGATCGCCGTGCGAGGAGCGTAAGTGATACCGTATTGGGCGATCTCCAGCGACCACTTGAGGAGTCGCCCGTTGGTATCCGGTCGGTGTAGGACTTGTCTTAGAGGTAGAGTTGTTAGGACTTCCACTTGGTGATCGAAGAAGTAAGCCCTCAGCTTACGAACACTCATGAAAAGGGAGTATGCGATCTTCTCCAATGGTGTATAGCGTGTCTCAGCGTCGTGGAGCGCCTGGCTAACATAGTAGATCGGCAAGTGGGCTTGTCCCTCTGCTCGCACCAGAACGGCACTCAGCGCGACCTCCGAGGCTACCAGGTAAAGGAATAGTTTCTCACCCGGGATCAGCTTTGCCAGGATCTGGGGGTTAGATAGATATTCCTTTATCTTGGCGAACGCTATCTGGCTTTCCTTCGTCCATGCGAACTTCTTGTTCTTGATGGTCGCGAAGAAAGGCTTGCTTTTATCGCCGAGCCGTGATATGAAACGGTTGAGGGCGGCTAGACAACCTGTGAGGCGTTGCACACCTTGATGTTTCGCGGTTCCTGCATGTCAAGGATCGCCTGTATCTTGGTGGGGTTCGCCTCGATCCCCCTTTGGCTCACGATGTGCCCCAGGAATTTCCCGGAACCTACTCCGAAGTTGCATTTCTTGGGGTTCAGCTTCATGTTAAACTTCTCAAAGATGGCGAACGTCTCGGCGAGATCGTTGCGGTGATCTTCCTTCTTGAGGCTTTTGACTACGATATCGTCAATGTAGACCTCCATGGTCTTGCCGATCTGATCGGCGAACATTCTGTTGACTAATCGCTGGTAGGTCGCCCCTGCGTTTTTCAAGCCGAACGGCATTCTGACCCAAAAGTATATGTCTTTTTCTGTGTGGAAAGATGTGTGTTTTATGTCTTCCTCCGCCATTGGGATTTGATGATACCCGGCGAAGGTATCCATAAATAACATCATTTCGCAACCTGCCGTACTATCGACCAAGTGATCAATATGAGGCATCGGGAAGTGATCTTTTGGACATGCCGCATTGAGGTCGGTGAAGTCAATGCATAACCTCCTAGAGCCAGTTGGCTTTTTGACGAGCACCGCGTTGGCGACCCATTGTGGTTCGTCTGTGGCTACTCCGATCAATTTGTTGTTGAGTAACTTTTGGACTTCTATGTCGAGCGCCGCGTATTTCTCGGGACCGAACTTACTACGCTTCTGGTGAACAGGCTTCATCGCCCGATCGATCTTCAGATAATGGCAAGCGTGTTCGGGACTTATGCCAACCATATCTTGATGCGACCAGGCAAAGACTCCGATGTTCCTACGTAGCAAGTTGATCAGATCCCCCTTTAATTCGTGGTCGATGCTTGCGCCGATCTGTACTTCCCGTTCTGGATGATCCGGATCCATCGTAATGCTTTCCAACTTTTCGACAGGGACGGTCGCCTCTCGTTTGGTGCGATCTCCGGACTCGGTCCTTGGATCGATGTCGAGACTTGGCTCGAAACCGATCCTTGGCTCGATGTCGTCCGTCAATTGATGAGAGATGGCGTCCCCTGAGTCGGGTTGGTACGATGTCTTTGGCTCGTCGATCTCCATGGGTTGATCGTCGATCGCTTCAATGTTACATATAGTATGGGAAGTATTGAAAGAAGTAACAACATAGGAGTAATTCAAACATCTTTTTGCCATTAGCTGATCTCCTTTTACAGTACCGACCGTCCCATCGGCAGTGGGGAATTTGATACAGTAAAACAAAGATGAGGCGACCGCCTCAAAGGTTTCCAAAAAGGGGCGACCTAGGAACCCATTATAGATGCTGGGCCTATCTATGATTACAAAGCTTAGGTTCCTAGTAATCCTAACCTTGGGATCATAAAAGCATACTAGCTCAACGGATAGCTTGATCCTCTCGTAGGCTTGGACTGTGTTGTCGCCGAACCCTTGGAGCACGGTGTCGAAAGGCTTGATGAATTTGATCAAGTTTCCGAGTCGGTCTAGGGCGGATTTGAATATGATGTTGCAGAAACTCCCATTGTCGACCAGCACGCGATCGACCGTCTTCCCAAGGATACAAGCGGAGATCACTAGTGCATCCTCTTTGGGACATTGCACTCCCTCCCTGTCCTTGTTGGAAAAGGTGATGAGCGCGTCTTTAGAGATGGTCGGCTCCGGAGGTACCACAACATGGACTTCGGCGAACGCCCTCAGCTCGGCTTTCTGTTTGATAGGGTGGAAACCGGGGAAAGGCCCCCGAGGCTTCCACCTCCTGCTTGAAGCATGTTGATCCGACCGCCAGGGTTGATCGGAGGGATCGACTCATCAGAGTACTCCGGCTCATGCTCGATTCTGTCAATCGGATTGGGAGGAATTCTTTCGCTTGGTCGGCGCTCGCGCCCTCCGGCTCTTTCCGTCCTGGGTTCTGGCTTGGTGATCAAATTGTCCAGTTTGACTTCCTCAAAGCAATCGCGGAGCTGTCTGAGGAGGTCGCGGCATTGGCTGGTGTTGTGGCCGGGACTCTTATGATAGGCACAGAATTTGCTATGGTCTAGGTGACCGTGGTCCCTTATCGGCTTTGGTTTGGAAAGCCACTCGCGACCCTTGATCGCGTTGAAGATGTGGGCCGGAGATAAGTTGAGGTTGTGGAGAAGGTGGACCTCTACATCCTCGAAGGCTTTGAACTCGCCAGGCGGCTTAGCGACCGCCTTTCTGGGCTTGGAGACCGCCTTCTTCTGGACATGGGACGGTGCTTTTCCTTCTTCGGACGGTCCCTCGTCTAAGCGGAGTGAGAGCATCCTCTGCCTAGCCAGGAAACCGGCAGCTTTGCCGCGGAAGACCGAGTAGGTCGGGGGGATATCCTTTGTGAGGTGCCTAAACATGGGCGAGCGTCCGTGGAATCCGCTCATGACTGATTTGAGAGCGAGCTCGTCGCTGATGGGCTCGCCGGTGAGGACTATTTCGTCTACCCAGTCAATGTAATCTTCGTCTGACTCGTCCTTCCCCTGCTTGATTTTCATCATGCGGTGGGGGCCTTCAGGGCGAGCGACTTTGGCGGCGAAGTATGTCGTGAAGTCTTTCGCCAGCTTCTCAAAGCAGTTGATTGAGCGAGGTGGTAGTGAGACGTACCACCTGTGGGCGAGGTCGCCCAGAGTTAACGGGAACATTCGACACTTCGTCGCATCTGATGCTCCGCATCCGGTCATGTAGATCCGGAATTTGCTCAAGTGGGTCTCCGGATCCGATCTCCCCTCATATAGAGGTGTTTGTGGGGGATTGATCGTTGGTTGGACTGGGGCGAGTTCGATCTGAGTCGTGAGTGGTTCGCTGGATCCAATGATCGATCTCCTGGCACCTACCCCATTTTCCAGGAGTGCCTTCATCTCGTCGAGCTGACGTTGCATGGCGGCCATCGCCGTCGCCTGACTGCTCGCCGAGTGGCTCTCAGAGCGCGAACCAAGGCGATCGTGTACTGATCCCCTAGCCCCGTGGTGAATGACGAGCTCCCTCCCAGTGGGTTCCTTCCTCGGGCGAGCAGGGGCTCGCTGACCGACCTGTCTCTTGGGAGTCGGATATGCCGAACTCCGAGTAAAGGATTCGGATACCGATGTCTCCCGGATGGGGCCTGAGTGCCCAGGTCGCCATGAGGGATCGCTCCCCAGGCGGCTGAAGACAGAATTGTCCCGCCTTACGAGAGCCTTCTCCTGTGGCTCGGGGCTTTCTGTCGATTTCTCGACATAGATCCCCTTGAGCTTTCGTTTGCTTGCCCGGCGGATGGTTGACGGAGTGATGGTGGGCGAGCCGTTGGCCTTCTGTCGCTCCCTGAGGATGGCTATAGCCTCCTCAATCTGTTCCGTGGTCGGGAACTGATCGAGTGAGAGGCTAGAACCGTCCCTCGGAGGCGGGAGTGAGAGCCTGGTATCGCCACGGTCGCCTTCCGCCGTGGGCTGGGATTCGGTCCGGGCCGGAACAAGATTTCCGGCGGATCTTAGGGTGGCTCTCTTGGAGGTCGTCGCAGATGTCATTTTCTGAAGGTTTTTCTATTGAAGAACAGTGAGTGTTTCTTCAAGTATATGTCCGGAGAACAGTGAGTGTTCTTCGAGACGGTAGGAATAAAAATGAAGGTTTAGATTCCCCTTCTTCTAGCGCCAATTGTTGTTACCCAAAATATTATCCGGAGATAGTATTGCTGGAATGATCGAGTAACAAACAAATGCGAGAACACTTCCGTGAGAAAATAGATAACACAAGATTTGTCGGGGTTGTTAATCCCGGGCTTGAATGCTCTCGCGAGATGTTATTAATAAATATACTTGTCAGTACAAATATTAATGTTAGAATCTATTACAAGGAGTGTAAAGACTTCTAGTTATCTAGGCTTTAGAGCGCGTAGATTGCCGGAAGAACCAGATGGATAAATCTGTGAGTTCTTGCTTGGGATATATGATGAATGTGTATGAATATCACTATGAATGTATTAGTGGTTGCCAAAAGAGCCTTTGATTCTCTCTTTGGTGTGTGTTTTGCACTGAATTCGTAGTAAAATTCGCGTCCCCTTTGCCATAGCAGTGAGTTCTCTATTTATAGGGGACAAGGTAGCTGGGATTCCTCAGGCGATCGTGGGCGACCGCCGTTTTCTATATTAAAATAAGACGGCCGATCGTCCCGTCACGTGGGCCTGTTCCCTTGAGGTCCGAGGTTGCTGATGGAGGCCAGCTGGGCGAACCAATGGGAAGCCAGCACGCGTCTCGAGTCGCTGTCCGGGGAGGACCCACTTTGTACCTTTCGGCGGCCTTGTCGGTAGGTGTGGAAGGTGACAGGCTGGGGTCAATGGTCCTATCTGTCGGTATCCTTTGAAGATCCGCACGTGGGCCACCGTCCAAGATTCGGTCTTCGACGACTTTGACGGATGCAGGATCCATACGTGGCACGAGATGATCGCCTCTGGTTTGCTCATTAAAGACGATCGTCAGACCTCAAAAGACGATCGCTGGGTACCAAAAGACGGTCGCCGCATTGTGCCAAACTCTGGGCGTTTGTCCAGAGTAAGTCTTCCATGGTTGGCTTCTCTGATCGTGATGCCGATCGCCTATCGAGGCGCATTAATCGCCGCACAACAAACAAGATGAACATTTCCCGAGGCAAAAGTTTGAGTAAAAACTTTCCAAAATTTCAAGATCAAACATCAAGGGAAACAATTTATAAAATGATTTGAAATGCCATCGGGAGTTTTAATAGAAAACAATTTAGGATTATCAAATCCTACTTTTCAAAACCCAAAAGACGAAATGGCTCACCGCCCCAAAGGTTTACTTTCCGTAAAATGACCTTTACCAAACCGTTGGGATTTTAGCCCCAATTTCTCATCAACTCACAGTATACGAGAACGATAACAAGGTTCGTTTCCAACATCAAAACTCCACAATTAAAGGATTTAACCCATACAACAAAATACTCTAGTGCCATCCTAGCCAAGTAGGCCAAACGAACAACTTACCTCTTACACACTTAGTCAATGCATGCAATCATGAAAGCCGTTCAAAACACTCATTTTCGGAAACGCCAATCTCAAAACACATTTGCAAAATGCACCACAATTAACCTCGGACCCACCCCTCCGTGGACCCCTACCGAGACCCCTTCGGATCTAACCCATAGTGGTTAAAAGCAAGCTCGCAGATCCACCCCTCCGTGGACCCCTACCGAGACCCCGTCGGATCTAACCCATAGTGAGCATACACACACACGTTACTCATGCAATACTAATATGCTAAGAATGTAAGTTCATTAAGAATACTCACTAGAGATGGCCAGTAATCCGACACCATTATCAAACTCTTCAAAACATAATAAGATTAAACACGGAATACACGATTCCATAACTTTAAACAACAGGGATATCATCAAAGCTTTCAACGTTCAAAATAATCAAACCATAATCAATTCCCAAAACACGCCGTTCACAAAACACACACGCATTTTGAAAGAGAGCCTTTAACGAGGCCAAACCGAAGTCTTTTGAAAATTCATTTTAAATAACCAAATAAACACACCAAGACGATCACCGATCATAATGTCCACAAAATAAGGAATGTATGAACAAGGTACTTGCCTAGGAACCATGATCGTAACAAGACGACGGATGGAAAAGCGGTCGAATAGCCTCGAACTCCCGAACACTATCAAGAACGCGATAGCACCGAAATTACTACGGGAAAACACCACACCAATCATCAATCACCAACGGAATTCAACATCGGAATCATCGAATACCTATAATCCTCCGTAAGGAACAACAAAACATGATTACGACGAAAATCAAGGCCAAAACAACGGATATCCCAACAAACTATCGAAGGGAACTCATTCGAGCATTTAATTGAACATTAAATGTTCGAGACCCTCCAAGAACAAGGAAATAACCCCTCGGGTCGAACGAATCAAAGATACGAGTATCCAATCCATAGAACATGTTCAAAACAACGTTTATACAACAATTAATTGAACAAAAATGGATTGGAATAGAAATCAAAAGAAAAATCCCCAAAATCTTCAAAAACAAAGGTTCAAGTCAAAATACCTTGATTCGTCGAAAAACAAGGATTAGAATATTGTTAAACACATGAATAATACTAAGATTAATCATACCCATCATGGATTAATCAACAATACGGAACGAATCGGCCAAAAACGCAAAAACCCTAAAATTTCTCAAAATAGGGTTCTAGGAAATCTCACCTTGATTCGCTAGATCGAAGGATGATATAGGACTGACAATTGATGATATGAACTCCAAGACTTCATGGATTTGTTGTATGACAACATGTCTCCACGCCCAAGAAGTCTCCAGCCGCGGAAGAGGAAGAATGAAGTGATAAAATGGTGAAGAAAATGTCTGCCCGACCATATATCGCCCCGGCCGATGCGGCGAGTACGCACGCGGCGGCGCCGTCGTGCGCCGGGTCGTGCGCGCCCACTGCCAGCAATCTGCCGGGACGCACGAGCACTGGGCACGAGCACTCGCTCATGCATGTGCAGTCAGGGCCGCACGAGCACCGGATCATGCGCGCAGCTCGTGCGCCACGCTGCGTCGCGCTGGCGTGTCCTGCCGCCGCGTGGCCGGCCAGTGCCTAGCCGCCAAGACTCGACGACTCGAATTCCCGAAAACACACGAAACGAACACGACGAAATGCTCTCGGACAACAACATTGATCCGAAAAGAAATACCATGCAACAATTTATCGTACGCGACCATGAAAAAGGTCAAAACAACAAATACGAATGCGGATACCCACAACTTTGGGTAAATTACAAAATGGCCCAAAACGCCCGGAAATCACGATACGTGATCGAATAACCAAACCGAAATTCACAACACGTCTAACAAAGTTAAACGGACTTACGGGAAACTCGAAACAGCAGTTTCAAACGAGATTCGCAGGAATCAAACTCAAGTGCGGAAAAGTCGCCAAAAAGCACGGAACTCAACAAGACGGCACCGAAACGAGCTCGGATGACAAAAAGTGCAGAATTAATCATTCTCGGATGACGAAATGGTCATAAGCAATCGTCAAAATGGACTTTCGCCGAAAAAAAAAGAAAATATCGAAAATCGAAATTACGGGTATTACAATTATTCAATTATTATACTAAAACATGCACAAATTATAATTATCTATGAGAATAGATAATATCAAATAACTGTAGTTAAATGTGACAATTACATATTTAGGCACATTGAATGTCACAAGGCACTATTCCCAACAATCTCCTACTTTCATTTGGATCATTCATTCATGACTCTTAGGCCTATTAATATAGCATGATATTTATGCTTTCCTTGTGAAAGAGGCTTGGTAAGTGGATCAACAACATTCTCTTCTGTTTCTACTTTGCGTATTGTGATATCTCCACGTCTGGGGATCTATCTGGGTAGGTGATATTTCCTGAGTATGTGTTTGAAATTTTGATGGGACATAGGCTATTTAGATTGTGCAATAACACCATTATTGTCACAATAAATTCTTATGGGACCTTGGATGGTCGGTACTACTCCTAGCTCAGTAACGAACTTCTTGACCCATATGGCTTCCTTAGCTACATCTGATGCTGCTATGTACTTAGCCTCTGTTACAGAATCAGCAATCATGCCTTGCTTGGAACTCTTCCAACCCATAGCACCTCCATTCAATACAAACACATAAGCAGTCTGCAATCTAAAATAATCTCTATCAGTTTTAAAACTTGCATCGGCGTAACCATTTATAGCCAGCCCGTCTCCCGCATCTCCATAAATTTGGACTACATCCTTAGTTATTCTCAAGTACTTTAGGATGGTTTTCACTGTCTAGTGACTTTCATCTGGGTTTGATTGGTATTGAACTATCATGCTAACGGCAAATGATACATATGGTCAACCACAAATCATGACATACATGACTGATCCAATAGCCGAAATATGGAATCGTACTCAGATAAATGCCACGTGACATTGGCAGGAGTCCTCTCCTGGAGTCTTGCATATTGAACCTCTTCAATATTTTGATATTGTAGATACTCTGACTCAGACCAATTATTCTATTTGATTTATCTACAGATCTTTATCCCAAGAATATAAGGAGCTTCTCTTAAGTCTTTCATGGAGAAACAACTTCCAAACCAAGTCTTGATCGTCTGCAAGGTGGGTATGTCATTCCAATGAGTAATATGTCATCTACATATAAGACTAAGAAGACAACTATGCTCCTATTAATCTTCTTGTGTACACATGGTTCATCTTCATTTCGAATAAACCAAAACTCTTTGACAGTCATCAAAACAAAAATTCTAGCTCCGAGAAGCCTGCTTCAACCCATAAATGGATTTTTGAAACTTGCAAACCTTTTTAGAATTTTCTGGATGAACAAAACCCTCAGGTTGTGTCATGTACACATCCTCGAGTAAGTTTCTATTGAGAAACGCTATTTTGACATCCATGTGTCATATCTCATAATCATAGTATAGCAAATAAAATTCTAATTGGTTTAAGCATGACCATGTTGGGATTCGATGCCTAAAATAAAGGCACATCGGAAGCAAAAACAAAATATACCGAACCCCTAACGAGGACCGATCAAGCATCTTATATACGAATATAAAAGAACAAGAACTAAGATATGATAACATACCCTTGTAGTCCTTTGATTGAATATTAAAGTTGATGCAGTGACTGCATGGATACCCCGTAATAAATAAACTGGGTGATTTTTATATTTTTCGAACCGTCGAATAAATTTGGTTATTATGTCGGAGTCGAGAACTATATCAAACCACATTGTTAGAGCAATGAATCTAAATTTCTATAATTTGTAAGTGTTACCATATGTACTATACATATGATATGTTGTACGAAGCCATTTTATTGAGGAATTATCGGGACGAAAAGTAGTATAATAATAATGATGATCGTGGCAATTATATGATATAAAAATATATCTACGTAATTAGTAATATGTATATATATATATAGGAAATAGATCATATGAAAATTAATTACCTTGTGAAATCTAGAAACTTTTGTAGGCCATTGATATTAGTGATCTAATGGTTGTGGATGAGTAGAATTATATGCATTTATGTATTTTTTATTACATTATTTGTTGCATATACTAGCGACCAGCTTGATGCAATAAATAATAATAATAAATATGCAATGAAATTAGTTAATAATGCAATTGGGTTCTAGATTTCACCATTAAGAGTGTTTCCACAATAGTCAACCCCTATATATATATATATATACAAGCCACCTCAACAACAGAGATAAGAAGAGAACAAAACAAAAAAAAAAGATAAGAGAGTCGCCAAAGACCGTGGAAGGAGAAAGAGAGAGAAAAACAAAAACAAAAACAAAAAAAGAAAGAAGAAGGAGCAGGCAGAAGCTCCAAGAAGAAAGTCGCAAAGGGTTTTGTCTTCAGAAGAAGATTTCTCCGGTAAAACTTCATAATCTATATATCAATTTATTTGTATTGACGAGTAGATCGTGAATATGTATTTATATTTTCAAACCAATGTCGGATTTGTCCGGGCGGGGTAAAAACGGTATTGCCGTCGACTTGCCCGTACGGACTCTTCGCTTGTCGGAATTTCACAAACTTTATATCATTGCGAAGCTTTCGTCGCAAAGGGATCCTTTCTATCCCAATTGCGAAGTTTCATAGCTGTTTGGTGGGGTGTGTACAAGATGCGTGTATGTGTGTGTTGTGCTTGTCTCGTGTGTGTTGTGCTGGTGCTGGGCGTGTGTGTGGTGTGTGTGTATGTGTGCGTGTTTCTATGTACTGGTGTACGTGTGTTTAGTTGCGGGGGGTGTACATTTGTGTGTGCGGGTGTGAGTCGAGAAAGTGGTATGAATACGGGCTTGCCGATTTGGGGTATAAGTGTATTTTTGCGTGTAAAAATAGCGCCAATAGATGTTAAAGAAGCTCCCGGTGAGGTTACGATAGACGGGAGAAGTTTAAACGAGGATTAGGTGGCCGTAGAAAATTTTGGGGTGGAAAACATGAATTTTGAAAGCCTAGGGCTATGCCATTTGAGAATTAGAAATAAAGTTGGACTTGATTGATGTTTTCAAAATCTTCAATTTGATTCTAAACTTTATTATTTTCTTGGAAAAGTGTATAACCTTCTCGGTTTCAATCCAAAATGGGTCAAACGAATTTCAAATGGCTCCTAATTCGAAACACAAGATTCGTACACCCCAATAACGCACAGCGTGTGTCCGTAACTATGTCTCACCCAGACTCGGCTAAATTAAAATGTATCTAATGGTTATATAAATCTTAACCCGTTAATCATATAATATGATCCGTTTTAGGTTGAAGGTTTGGCTAATCGCTCAGTCTATTTTCCTAGTCAATCGAACCTTTTCCATTAGCTGGAATGCCAGGCAAGTACTTTGATTACGTTTGATGTTCTTCGTGTGAATGAATATGTGAAAAATGTTTTTTCTATGAAATGTGGGAATATCAAAAAATGTGATTTCAGAAAGTGGTGATTGATTTCTGTGGTTTGTGACATGTGTGATCAGCGGAAATGTGAATTTGCGAATACGCAGTATCATTGCGCATTGACATGAAATAATATGTCATAAACATGCATTGCTGAAAGCGAAAAAATCCAAGTAAGCAACTTGGGTTGGCCAAAAGAGCCGAGCGGAATGGGCCCGTGTGCGTGAGTCATGGCATGCATGGGAATTGCATTACATTGCATATACAATAATGATGATTGTGATATTGTATTCCAGAATATATATGATGGCACTGTGATGTGGTTGTTTATTCACTTGTGGTACATATTCATGAATCGTTGTTCTTGCACCGGCTATTTGCTGACCCCTTCTGGGGTGAATATACTTGTGTATTCAGGTGCAGGTCTTAGTGGAGAACCGGCACAGGAAGGACACAAGGATGGAGAGCAACACTGATATCATGTACTATTTTGATTATGTGGTCATCCTGTTGTGAACCGAGTCGTGTTTTGCCTTGTGCTCGCGCGAGTACTGTCGGGTAATATGGTTTGTTTGTAGTTCAGTCATTTTGATGATGTTATTGTGTCAGCTGGAGTCTCACAGGATAGTGTATTATTGATTGTTGTAATGTATATGGTTCAAAGTTGAGTATCGTCAATGTATGTGAGGATTTATGTTGGTCTGAGCCTGGTAGGTTCTCCAAAAAGAATTTACGGCACTGTAATATCTCTGTAAATCACGGGGGCATTACATATTGTGGTATCGGGTCATAGGTTTATGGATACCTAGGCTGTTGGTGTTTTGGGTCGGTCAAAGTTGAGTCGGTCGTCTGTTTATGATATCACTGGGTTGCTGCTACCTCGTGCGACCTGCGCTGTAAGTTCATCTGATCCCCAATTTTTTTTTAAATTATTTTAGTCATGAACATATGGATATTAAGTCCTTCTTGTGATCCGTATTCTGTTGGGGCTGTGTTAATTGGCTTATGATCTTATCAGAACCCTTCGGGAAACCAGACTAATCTGTTTGTATTTCTTCGAACTGGGTCCATTAATTTTCCTTCATTTATATGTTTGTGTAACTTGAGCATACTGGCATATGGAGATGGTAAGTCTCTCGATTATAAGTCCCTCTTAGTTGTGCGGTGATTGTGTGGTGCTGATTCAATCAACCTTGGCCGGGGGGCTAGAACTTATTGGTGGTATTAGGGTTTTGAGAGGTACATTGCGTATACGGTCCGGGTGAAAATAGTATACAGTGTATTTTGGAAAATTAGGAATATTATCGATTCTTATGTTCTTTTAAGAATGAGATTTTTAAGTATCAATTTTAACCGCTGCGGGAGTATGATTAAAGTGGTTTTTGAAACTATTTCAAATGGTGAAAACCTACGATTTAATATCGCTATATCAAACGAGTATGTATTCGGTGGAAAATCTTTTCATTTCGATTAAACAAGTAGTAGAAGAGGAAGGATCTTCATTTTATCTAAGTCCCAAGTGGATTTTTGAAACATTTCGGACTATAGACGTCTTCGAAAATGTTAAAAATATAAATTATGTGTGCATTATTTAAAAATGATTTCAAAATCGATGTGTAAAATAAAGCCTCCTCTTCCAATAAGAGTAAAGTAACTACGAGTTTTGGCGAAATATAGCTCGCTCTCTTATTTTGCTGGTACCACAGTCATAAGTTGTGGGATCGTGTGTTATGTCTGGACATGTGTTTGGTTGCGATTCAGATCGTTCGTGTTTGTTGTCTTCGTGGGCGTATGGTTGTGATGGTGAATTTTGGTTGGTATAGGTATGGCGCGCGCTATTGTGCAGAATTGGCGAACGCTACTGTAATATCCGCAATTTTCGATTCCCGGTAATTCTTTTTTTTCGGTCGGAGTCCGTTTTGACGACTCGCTCATGACCGTTTCGTCATTCTGAGAATGATTAATTCTACACTTTTTGACATCCGAGTTCGTTTCGGTGTCGTTTCGTTGAGTTCTGTGCTTTTTAGCGACTTTTCCGCACTTGAGTTCGATTCTTGCGAATCTCGACCGGCTAACATTTGAGTTTCCCGCAAGTCCGTTTAACTTTGTTAGACGTGTTGTGAACTTCGGTTTGGTTATTCGATCACGTATGGTGATTTTCGGGCATTTGGGCCATTTTCGTAATTTCCCAAAGTTTGGGGTAATTACCTTCCGTTGTCGAATCTCGAGCCTTCGGGTGGTCGGAATTGTGTGTTCTACTAGCTCTTAGATTCGTCTTTGTGAGTACTTCGTAATCGTATCTTCGGTTCGTATTCAGGTTCGGGTTTCGGTGTCGTTTTGTTGAATTCAGGATTTCTAAACGACTTTTCTAAGTTTGAGTTCGTCTTTGTTAGATCACCATTAATTTTTGGTAACTCCAAAAATTATAAATCTTTGCAATATTATAGAACATCGAGTTAGCTTTCCAATGGTTCAAACGGTGAGTCAATCGGAGTCCGGACGAGAGAGATATGGTCGTTTTAGTGGAAGACTGTCAGCTGTCGGGCACCGTCCAGAGCCTTTCGGCCGATAGGGGGCCGATAGACTCTCTGCCGGCATTCCGTATGGCTATCGGTTGGGCCTATCGGCCGATAGGCCGGCCGATAGGGTCTGTTGTGTTGCACTATAAATGTGTGTTACGGCGACAGCTCATTTCATTCGCGATTTTCTAAGCGCCGCGAGAGAGAGGATGTAGAGGAGAGTTCTTCATCCGGGGTCGATTTTCATCATTTCTTTTCGGTTGTGAGGCTCGGATAATCAATCTAACGCGTTCTACGGATCTTAGTACTCGAATCTTCCAAGGTAATGCTCTAAAACCCTATTTCGATTAATTTGGGGTTTTGGGTTTTCTTCCGATTCGTTCCGTTTCGTTGGTGGATTCATGATGTATACGATTGATATTGTTAGTATCTTTAGTTTTCCCACGGATTCATGGATATTTTGTGGATTTTTATGGAATCGAGAGGGTTTGGTTGTGGTCCGCCCTCGTTGTTATTTTGTATGAATATACATGAATCGTAGGCGGGTTTAGGTGTATTCCTTTTCCGTAATCGTTTAGAAGTGGTTGTGATTGTGCTATTCGAATCGTTAGGTTCATTTTCGTCGATTCCTCGCGGTCGTGCTTGATTCTTCCGTTCCGTTCGTTGTCGTATTCCTTTTCGTTAGCATCGGGCGTTCCGAAGCTTCCCGGTTGAGCCGTATCCGTTCGTGGTTCCGTGCTCGTGGTATCGAGGCAAGTACCTTGCCCATACTTTTCTCGTTTTATGTATATGATGATCGGTGGTCGTCTTGATGTGTTTGTTTGGTTATTTGAAATGAAGTTTCAAAGGAATTTCGGTTTGGCCTCGTTAAAGGCTTTCTTTCAAAACGCGTGTGTTTTGTGAACGGTGTTTTGAGAATTGATTACGATTTGATTATTTTGAACGTCGAAGGATTTTATGATGATACTCATATTGTTTAAGTTATGGAATCGTGTATTTCCTTATTTAACCTTGTTATCGAAATTTTGTAGAGTTTGATAATGGTGTCGAGTTAATGGCCATCTCTAGTGAGTATTCTTAATGAACTTACATTCTTAGCATATTAGTGTTGCATGAGTAACGTGTGTGTGTGTATGCTCACTACGGGTTAGACTCGACGGGGTCTCGGTAGGGTTCCACGAAGCTGTGGACCGCGAGCTTTGCTTTTAACCACTACGGGTTAGATCCGACGGGGTCTCGGTAGGGGTCCACGGAGGTGTGGATCGACGGTTAATTGTGGTGCATTTTTGCTAATGTGATTTGATATTGGCATTTCCGGAAATGAGTGCTTTGAGCGGTTTTCATGATTGCATGCATTGACTAAGTGTGTAAGAGGTAAGTGTTCGTTTGGCTTACTTGGCTAGGATGGCCTTTCGAGTATTTTGTTGTTTGTTTTAAATCCTTTATTTGTGGATTTTGATGTTGGGATACGAACCTCCGGTCGTTCTTGTGTCTTGTGAGTTGACGAGATTTGGGGCTAAAATCCCAATGGTTTTGTAAAAGTCGTTTACGGATTTGGGGCTAAAATCCCAACGGTTGGTTAATGTCATTTTTCGTAAAGTAAACCTTTGGGGCGGTGACCCCTTTTGTCTTCGGTTTTGAAAAGTAGGATTTGATAATCCTAAATTGTTTTTCTATTAAAACTCTCGATGGCATTCTAAAGCTGTTTTATAAATTACTTCCATTGATTTATGATATTTCGTTTTGAAATGTTTTCTCAAACCCTTGCCTCGGGAAGTACTTTTCGTTTCGTTTGGATCTTTGAGGATCCTCGGTTATTGTTATTCGTGGAATGTGAATTGTATGGCTCGTATTTGCACTTTGTATTTGCACTAGCAAAAGCGGTGGAGTTTGCTAACCCCGAGTATTCGGGGTGGATGTCTGTTTTGCATTCGGGTTTTGGAGCATAACACGGGTCGGCATGAAGGATGATGAAAGATGATCGATACTAATCACATGAGGAACCGTACATCGTGTGTTGGTTCGATTGTACTTTATTTTCATTCTTTGTATTGTTCCCGCAGACGGTGTAGTTGTATTTTGTCCCTGCGTGGGCATGAGTTGTATTTGAGTTGTATGTATCTGTGGAAAGACCAAATCGGTCTCTTGAGTCATTGTAGCCTCGAAGGCATTGTCGAGATGTTAAATGTCGTTACCCGGCTGGTAGATCCTTGAGGAAAGGTTCTACGGCGTGTAATATCCCTGAGCGGATTGGGGTGTTACATAAATGGTATCGGAGCTTAGGTTGAGGAAACCTAGGCCGTCGGGTCAAGTCGTGTTGTTTGAGTCTTGTTTCGTTGGATTTTTATCCGATCGAAATGTGTCGCGACGCGTCGTTTGAGTTTGTTGGTCGTGATTAGTATCGTGGGGCGATCATCATCTTCGTGCGACCTGTGGAAGTAAGTCTCCCTTCTTTGTGTTGTGCCTCGTGTGACACGAGCTATTTTTTATGATTATTTGTTAAGTGGTGGAATCCTTATGTGAATTTTGATTTCACGAATATGTATTTAGTCGACCTTCGTATTTGATTTATACGAGGAGTGTCGTCGCTTGTGATGTCTTTTTATTGTTGTTTTTCTCCGTTGTTGATGATTTTCGAATCGATTTGCACGTTTTACAAGTCTCTTGTGGAAGCTTTGTGCTTATACACGTTCGACTTGTTCACTAGCCAGTGCGGGAGGGTATTTTATCAGTGGTTTTGTTCTGAATGTGGTATTTTATCGTTTATTTTCGTTTAAAGACATGTATTGTGTTGATTTTAAACGTTTTGATGCGTGTGCTAGGAGTTGTTTTATTGAACGTCGGTATGTGTGAGTTTTGGGCATTCTGGCCTATTGGATTTTTGAAAACCTTGAGTATCTTAGAAAAATAAATTTCGAGACATACTTTTCAAATGAGTTATTTCTTGTGGTACATCCTAGATGCCACAATGTATTTCAAAAATTTTCTACCTCGAGGACCAAAATGTTTTGAGATATTTTCAACACTTTTATTTAGACCCGAGGGTCGAATATTTTGAAAGTTTTCACTAAGAGAAAGTGTCTCCATTTTTATCAAATGCGAAATGGTTCTCCAATGTCTCGATAACGATGTTTCACGTTTGTACTTTTTGAAAGGTGATACTCAAGATCAACCAGTATTCTTCAAATTATTTTCAAAATGAAGTTTTCGTTTTTAAAACCTATCCATTCCCGTTTGAGGGCTGGGTATGAATGTATGATGTTCGCGTTGTCATTTTGATACTTTCTCCCGAGTATGATCGAATTGGCGGTGTGAGCGTTGAGTCGCTTTCCACACATGGGTTGTGCTAGCCCCCTGTGAGAGGCGGGATGTTGGTGTTGAATGTTGTCGCCTCGTGGTGATTTCTGCGTTGTCGCGCATGTGCGAGCTGTTAGAGCTTGGTTTGGTATGACCGTGTGCATCGGTGATGGTTCTGCTTTGTGTCGGTTGTTTAATGTCTTGTTACCTTGCTCCTGTTTTTGTGAATTTCGTGGACGAGGTCGGTGGTAATGCCCGTACTATTTTGACTTCGGTATTTTCTCTTTCTCCAGTCTATCGATTCGCTCATGTTCGTTGGCACTTTATGAACTTGTTTTGTATTTCGGGTTCATCGTCCGAACGAGCTGTGATCTTGTTGTGGGCCGATCTGGTTATCGGTGTGACTTTTTTCGAGTTCGGTTCGATTCTTGTGAACTTTGTTCGGGAGTAACATCATTTGGTTCTACTAGTCCTTTTATTCGAAGGGATCGGATTTTGAACTTCTGTATTTTCTACTTTGTCGACTCATTTATGTTCGTTGACATTTCTGAGCTTGTCCTGCTCCTTGCTTTTGTTGATCGAACGAGTGTGGTGTTATTTCGGAATAACTAAATTATCGTTGTGACTTTTCAATCGCTATTCCCTTTCCTGTGGATCTTATGGGAATGCATGTCTTGTAGTTCTCACCAGATCATCCTGGGAGTTATTGTTGAACTTTATTGTTCTTCGTGATTCGAACATGATTCTTCGATTTTTGTTGTCTCGATCGTTTGTTTGTTCGGTTTTTGTTCTCGTTTCGTGATTGTTGAACGTTCAGGCTCCTTCGTAATTCCCTTTAGTTCGGGAAATTAGTTTCGTTTTCAATCTTCCATCCCTTAGGCGATGGGATTCCGTGTTTGTTCAGCGGTTGACTCGCGTTTTGATTGATGTACCGTTGGGTTGATCAATCATATTGATTTTCGTTCGTTGTGTTTTGTGATTATCGGATAATTGACTTGGCTATGGTATCCGTTTGATGACGCTTGTCACTTGTCGGTTTTATTATATCCCTAACGGCGACGTTGTGTTGGTCACCGTGGAGCGTGTTTACACGCCGTATATTCCTTTGCGTTGTTTGTAACATTTCGCCGTTGGGCATTAGTTACGCATTCTGGTGTGTCTCGTTGAGTTTTTTTCCTGGCGGAATATTTCTTCTCCCTACTTGTTTTAAGTTTCGGGACGAAACTTCTTTTAAGGAGGGTAGAATGTAATATCCGCAATTTTCGATTCCCGGTAATTCTTTTTTTTCGGTCGGAGTCCGTTTTGACGACTTCGCTCATGACCGCTTCGTCATTCCGAGAATGATTAATTCTACACTTTTGACATCCGAGTTCGCTTCGTGTCGCTTGAGTTCTGTGCTTTTTAGCGACTTTTCCGCACTTGAGTTCGATTCTTGCGAATCTCGACCGAAATCATTGCTTTGAGTTTCCCGCAAGTCCGTTTAACTTTGTTAGACGTGTTGTGAACTTCGGTTTGGTTATTCGATCACGTATGGTGATTTTCGGGCATTTGGGCCATTTTCGTAATTTCCCAAAGTTTGGGGTAATTACCTTCCGTTGTCGAATCTCGAGCCTTCGGGTGGTCGGAATTGTGTGTTCTACTAGCTCTTAGATTCGTCTTTGTGAGTACTTCGTAATCGTATCTTCGGTTCGTATTCAGGTTCGGGTTTCGGTGTCGTTTTGTTGAATTCAGGATTTCTAAACGACTTTTCTAAGTTTGAGTTCGTCTTTGTTAGATCACCATTAATTTTTGGTAACTCCAAAAATTATAAATCTTTGCAATATTATAGAACATCGAGTTAGCTTTCCAATGGTTCAAACGGTGAGTCAATCGGAGCCCGGACGAGAGAGATATGGTCGTTTTAGTGGAAGATCACACTGTCGGGCACCGTCCGAGAGCCTTTCGGCCGATAGGGGGGGCCGATAGACTCTACTGCCGGCATTCCGTATGGCTATCGGTTGGGCCTATCGGCCGATAGGCCGGCCGATAGGGTCTGCTGTGTTGCACTATAAATGTGTGTTCTGAGCGAACAGCTCATTTCATTCGCCAGTTTTCCTAAGCGCCGCGAGAGAGAGGATGTAGAGGGGGAGAGTTCTTCATCCGGGGGTCGATTTTCATCATTTCTTTTCGGTTGTGAGGCTCGGATAATCAATCTAACGCGCGTTCTACGGATCTTAGTACTCGAATCTTCCAAGGTAATGCTCTAAAACCCTATTTCGATTAATTTGGGGGTTTTGGGTTTTTCTTCCGATTCGTTCCGTTTCGTTGGTGGATTCATGATGTATACGATTGATATTGTTAGTATCTTTAGTTTTCCTACGGATTCATGGATATTTTGTGGATTTTTATGGAATCGAGAGGGTTTGGTTGTGGTCCGCCCTCGTTGTTATTTTTGTATGAATATACATGAATCGTAGGCGGTTTCCGGTGTATTCCTTTTCCGTAATCGTTTAGAAGTGGTTGTGATTGTGCTATTCGAATCGTTAGGTTCATTTTCGCCGATTCCTCGCGGTCGTGCTTGATTCTTCCGCTCCGTTCGTTGTCGTATTCCTTTCGTTAGCATCGGGCGCCCAAGCTTCCCGGTTGAGCCGTATCCGTTCGTGGTTCCGTGCTCGTGGTATCGAGGCAAGTACCTTGCCCATACTTTTCTCGCTTTATGTATATGATGATCGGTGGTCGTCTTGATGTGTTTGTTTGGTTATTTGAAATGAAGTTTCAAAGGAATTTCTTTGGCCTCGTTAAAGGCTTTCTTTCAAAACGCGCGTGTGTTTTGTGAACGGTGTTTTGAGAATTGATTACGATTTGATTATTTTGAACGTCGAAGGATTTTATGATGATACTCATATTGTTTAAGTTATGGAATCGTGTATTTCCTTATTTAACCTTGTTATCGAAATTTTGTAGAGTTTGATAATGGTGTCGAGTTAATGGCCATCTCTAGTGAGTATTCTTAATGAACTTACATTCTTAGCATATTAGTGTTGCATGAGTAACGTGTGTGTGTGTATGCTCACTACGGGTTAGACTCGACGGGGTCTCGGTAGGGTTCCACGAAGCTGTGGACCGCGAGCTTTGCTTTTAACCACTACGGGTTAGATCCGACGGGGTCTCGGTAGGGGTCCACGGAGGTGTGGATCGACGGTTAATTGTGGTGCATTTTTGCTAATGTGATTTGATATTGGCATTTCCGGAAATGAGTGCTTTCGAACGGTTTTCATGATTGCATGCATTGACTAAGTGTGTAAGAGGTAAGTGTTCGTTTGGCTTACTTGGCTAGGATGGCACTGGAGTATTTTGTTGTTTGTTTTAAATCCTTTATTTGTGGATTTTGATGTTGGGATACGAACCTCCGGTCGCTCTTGTGTCTTGTGAGTTGACGAGATTTGGGGCTAAAATCCCAATGGTTTTGTAAAAGTCGTTTACGGATTTGGGGCTAAAATCCCAACGGTTGGTTAATGTCATTTTTCGAAAGTAAACCTTTGGGGCGGTGACCCTTTTGTCTTTCGGTTTTCGAAAAGTAGGATTTGATAATCCTAAATTGTTTTTCTATTAAAACTCTCGATGGCATTCTAAATCTGCTTTATAAATTACTTCCATTGATTTATGATATTTCGTTTTTGAAATGTTTTCTCAAACCCTTGCCTCGGGAAGTACTTTTCGTTTCGTTTGGATCTTTGAGGATCCTCGGTTATTGTTATTCGTGGAATGTGAATTGTATGGCTCGTATTTGCACTTTGTATTTGCACTAGCAAAACAGTGGAGTTTGCTAACCCCAGTATTCGGGGTGGATGTCTGTTTTTGCATTCGTGTTTGGAGCATAACACGTGGTCGGCATGAAGGATGATGAAAGATGATCGATACTAATCACATGAGGAACCGTACATCGTGTGTTGGTTGTACTTTATTTTCCATTTCCGTATTGTTCCCGCCAGACGGTGTAGTTGTATTTTGTCCCCTGCGTGGGCATGAGTTGTATTTGAGTTGTATGTATCTGTGGAAAGACCAAATCGGTCTACTGAGTCATTGTAGCCTCGAAGGCATTGTCGAGATGTTAAATGTCGTTACCAGCCTGGTAGATCCTTGAGGAAAGGTTCTACGGCGTGTAATATCCCTGAGCGGATTGGGGGTGTTACAGCTACCTTGTGGATAGCGCACGCTAATCTGTTCGGCATATAAACCGAAAATCAATCGTGATTTATCATTTCCACTCTTTTCCCTTTCCCCGCAGGTGACACCACAATGTGAATCGAAGACGGCTAGGGTTCGTGGTCTTGATCGATTTTGTTTCGTTTAAAGGTGTTTTGGAGTATAACATTATCTAATCTATTGCTCCTCGTCGGATTGAGGCAATTCCTTGATCTTTCTTGTGCTAAACATTTTGAAGATTTTGTTTTTGATCTCATTTTCAACCCGATTCTGATGAATTAATTGATGTTAAATGTTGTTGTTGGTCATGTCATATGAATGGTATATCCACAACTCCAACTTGTTCAAATCGGTTGACGAATCTAAAGATTCTGAGGAACCGTGAACAATTAACGTTCGATCAAATGTCCGTAAACTATCGGTGAACAAAGCAAATGATCAAGGGTGTCCCGTACCCCAGATGATGGCAGGTGATGCTTTCATAATACATCGGAATTGTTGATGCTTCTGACAATTGTGGCTTTGATTCTCTTTATCTTCTTGCCTTCCATCTCTAACTTGGTAGTTCTACGTTTCGAGGACAAAACTCCCTTTGAGGGGGAGAAGAGTATAATAATCGGGATTCTTGCACTTGTACAATGTAGGGCCTTGGACCCTTATGTTTGACTCTATTGTCGCACTGCAGAATTGCGAGTTTGATGGTACTGCGATGATGGGATTAATGTCTAAGCCTATCGTAATTGTGGTTTCCATCATGTATTGGTTTCAAGATCTCGTTGTATAAACCCATTGTTGTTGAATATTGAACCATATTTCCTTGGTAACTTATGACCCACCTGAGCAAACTATATCTAATCGTGTTGTGCTTTGCTTTGATTTTAATCTGTGCCATTAACTGAATCGCATCACTACCGAGAAATTCTCGTGATGTTAGTAGTCATTTCGCATTCGTCAGGATGCTTAGAGATTTGGTCATTCGACCTTATGAAGTTGCTTGTTATATTATTACCTTATTTTCATTGTTCTATATTTCGGGGACAAACTTCTTTCAATTAAAGTGGATCATAATACCCGAATTTTTGACTTCTGTATGTTTCCATCCTATCGACTCACTTGTGTTCATCGATACCTACTGAATGTGTTCTGTTCTTCGGTCTTTTCCGTTCGAACGAGTTGTGACATTGTTTCGGATTAGTCCGTTTACAGTTGTGACTTTTCCCAAGTTTCGTACAGCCCTTGTGAGTCCTATGAAAAGTGAATATCTTGTAATTCTTACCAGCCCACTTAATGTCTTGAGTTGAGGCGTGAACTTCGGGGTTGTTTTATTATCGTTGTCCAATTGTTCGATCGTTGTGGTTCAACTGTTGTTGCTCGATCTCGCATCGTGGTTCTCGAGCGTCCGATTTCCTTAAGATTCGGGTACTCGTAGCAAGTTATCTTCCAAACCTTTGAGGTTGTCGAAATTATATGCTTGTTCAGCGTTAAACTCGCATTTTTATTGGTGTACTGTGTAGGTTATCAACCGTAGTGATTCATGATCGTTGCACTTCGTAAACATTCTTGCGTATTGAATCGGACCGTAGCGGCTCTATATGACATGGAGTTTTGTGTCTGTTATTGGCAGCAGATAACGTGTGTTATCTAAAATTTGCCTTGCCTTTGAGTGTTTTATGTCCTAAGTTTTGAGACGAAATTTATTTCAAAAGAAGTGGGGTATAATAATTTTATTTTCCCCTTACTCCCTCTTCTTTTGATTTATTTTTTTTATTTCCTTCGGTTCGTTAGTCTTAGTGATCAACATATAATGGTCATCGTGTCTTGACATCAAGTGGGAGTACCAAGAGTCCATGAGTGCATCTTTTAGCTTGACCAGTATTTTGGTCATACTCGTACCATGGATTAACTCGATCCTTATCAGGTATCCTTGCAAGTCTATCGCTAAGATTTTATTATTAATATTTTCATTGTTATGGCAGCAAGAGATAATTAACACTGGATGACGGTGCCGCCATAATAGCGGCTACTAGAAACAACTGCAGAACTGCTAGGGACGCCGACTTAAGATCGGTTTAATGTGCATATAAGGCCCTGAGAGGTATTCCCATAGTAGACTTAAGACGTAAACCGAGAAGCAATTGGGTAAACTGTAAGTATGGATCCTACTAAGCATACCCGTTGCTTGGAGCATATCAGTTATCTAGAGGCCGTAGCACAATTTCATCGAGACGCAAGTCGATCAAGGCAGAGGCACCGCACGGAACGTGAGTATCTTTGTGCGGCTAGAAGCTCGATTAGCTAAGACGATACACTCTTCGAGAGAGGGAGGCACAGTACACCCAGGAGAGAGAGGCCCTCCAGGATCAAGTTCAGCAAGAGAGGGCGATGATACGGGCCAACGCTGAGGAGATCCTTGCGATCCTCCCAGCGGCCCCAATTCCGGTCGTGGGGCAAGAAGTTGCAGAGGCCGAAGAGGATCCCGAAGAGGACCCTGAAGAAACAATCAAAGAAGACCCTGTTGTCGTTAACCCGTGAGATATGCGTAACGGGGCATATTATGTATATGATGTTTTCTTATAAATATACACCGGTGTGATGGTTACGATTTAAGAATAAAATTATTCATGGAGACGATCTATAACCCGAATGTATTTCATTAATATTTTCCCCGTTTCAAGTTTCGAGGGCAAAACTTCTTCTTAGGAGTGAAGGGTGTGATACCCCGTAATAAATAAACTGGGTGATTTTTATATTTTGTGAACCGTCGAATAAATTTGGTTATTATGTAGGAGTCGAGAACTTTATCAAGCCACATTGTTAGAGCAACGAATCTAAATTTCTGTAATTCCTAAGTTTTACCATATGTACTATACATATAACATGTTGTACGTAGCTGTTTTATTGACGAATTATCGGGACCAAAAGTAGTATAATAATAATGATGATTGTGGCAATTATATGATATATAAATATATCTACGTAATTAGTAATATATGTGTGTGTATATATATATACAAGTCGCCTCAACAAAAGAGATAAGAAGAGAACAAAGTAAAAAAGAAGAAGATAAGAGAGTCGCGAATGACCCTGGAAGGAGGAAGAGAGAGAAAAAAGAAAGAAAAAGGAGCAGGAAGAAGCTCCAAGAAGAAAGTCACGAAGGGTTTCATCTTCAGAAGAAGATTTCTCTGGTAAAACTTCGCAATCTATATATCGATCTGTTCGTATTGACGAGTAGATCATGAATATGTATTTATATTTTCAAACCGATGTCAGATTTGTCCGGACGGGGCAAAAGGCGGTATTGCCGTCGACTTACCCGTACGGACTCTCCGGTTGTCGGAATTTCACAAACTTCATATCATTGCGAAGCTTTCATCGTAAGGGTCTCGTTTCTGTCCCGATTGTGAAGTTTCATAGCTGTTTGGTGGGGCGTGTGCGAGATGCGTTTATGTGTATGTTACGTGTGTGTTGTGCTTGTGTCGTGTGTGTGTGTGTGTGTGTGTGTGTTTAGCTGGTGCTGGGCGTGTGTGTAGTGTATGTGTGTGTTCTGTATGTGTGTGTGTTTATGTGTACTGGTGTGGGTGTGTACGTTTGTGTGTGCGGGTGTGAGTCGAGAAAGAGGTATAAATACGGGCTTGCCGATTTGGGGTATAAGTGTATTTTTGCATGTAAAAATAGCGTCAGTCGATGTTAAAGAAGCTCCCGGTAAGGTTACGATAGACGGAAGAAGTTTAAACAAGGATTAGGTGGCCGTAGAAAATTTTAGGGTGGAAACATGAATTTTGAAAGCCGAGGGCTATGCCATTTGAGAATTAGAAATAGAGTTGGACTTGATTGAAGTTTTCAAAATCTTTAATTTGGCTCTAAACTTTAATATTTTCTTGGAAAAGTGTATAACCTTCTCGGTTTCAATCCAAAATGGGTCAAACGAATTTCAAATGGCTCCTAATTCGAAACACAATATTCTTACACCCAATAACGCCCAGTGTGTGTCCGTAACATTATTACACCACAACATTCCTAGTCAATCGAACCTTTTCCATTAGATGGAATGCCACGCAAGTACTTTGATTACGTTTTATGTACTTCGTGTGAATGAATATGTGAAAAAAGTGTTTTTTGTGAAATATGGGAATATCAGAAAATGTGATTTCAGAAAGTGGTGATTGATTTCTGTGGTTTTTGACATGTGTGATCAGCAGAAATGTGAATTTGCGAATACGCATTATCATTGCACATTGACATGAAATAATATGTCATAAACATGCATTGCTGAAAGCGGAAAAATACAAGTAAGCGACTTGGGTTAGCCAAAAGAGCCGAGCGGAATGGGCCCGTGTGCGTGAGTCATGGCATGCATGGGAATTGCATCTCATTGCATATACAATAATGATGATTGTGGTATTGTATTCTAGAATATATATATGATGGCACTATGATTGTGGTTGTTTATTCACTTGTGGTACATATTCATGAATCGTTGTACTTGCAACGGCTGTTTGCTGACCCCTTCTGGGGTAAATATACTTGTTGTGCATTCAGATGCAGGTCTTAGTGGCGAACCGGCACAAGAAGGACACTAGGATGGCGAGCAACACTGATATCATGTACTATTTTGATTATGTGGTCGTCCTGTTGTGAACCGAGTCGTGTTTTGCCTTGTGCTCGCGCGAGTACTGTCGGGTAATATGGTTTGTTTGTGGTTCAGTCATTTTGATGATGTTATTGTGTCAGCTGGAGTCCCACAGGACAGTGTATATTTAGTGTTGTAATATATATTGTTTAAAGTTGAGTATCGTCAATGTATGTGAGGATTTATGTTGGTTTGAGCCCGGTAGGTTCTCCAAAAAGAATCTACGGCACTGTAATATCTCTGTAAATCACGGGGGCGTTACTCTGCAAATATAATTTGATAAGTCCTCGATGATCCCAACACCAAAAGCACCACGTTTCCACTAGCCACGCACCGGGATATGATCGGAACAACAACTACTCAATTATCATCCACGGATACGACTTGAAAAGAATAGTAGGAAATGATCTCTTATGTTTATGATCACTCTAAGTGATATAAGCTTTTGATCTTGATCTTCTTTATCTCTCTAAGAATGTAAGAATATGAAGATGAACTCTCTCTCTCTCTCTAGGTGATGGCCGATTTTCTTGTATTGGTTGAGGAGGATGAAGTTTGTTTTATAACAAGGTCCACACAAAATTCCAAACCTCCCAATCGAAGAGTTGAAATTTGATAAGATCACATCTTATCACCCTATTTGTTCTCAAGTGTTAGGAAGAGTCCTCAACACATGAAAATATGAGGATAAAGTCACCAACAAGGGACCTACAAGGAAGGGGCGGCCTACACCATAATTGAGAAGCATTCGATTCATTTCGGTTCGTAAAATGGATCGTCGTGTGTCCAGTCCGCCTGATACACCTTGGTTCGTCTCAATTAAAATTAATACAATTAATTAATCTAATTAATTATATTAAAATATTATTTCTACAAGAAATAATTAATCATGAATTAAATTAATCACCCAGTGATTTATTTAATTCACCATACCAATTTAATTCATCGAATAAATCAAATAAGACATCCAATGTATAAAATTCACAATAAGAGATCCAGTTCATATTATACCGTCGTGTCCCTAATGCGCGACTCGATAGGTTCGTCTCAGTAAGCAAGGGAAGAACCAAAGAGTTATGACACCACCTAGTCAGTCCTGCGGTCTATACTATAACCTTACTAAGAACGAATGATATGGATCATTCAAGAACCATTCTGTTGTGAATACCAGTAAACATATAAACCCTTCTCCCAAATGTCCCAATCAAGTTATAGGGTCAAGATCATTCAAACCCTATCTATACTTGATGCTATGCATGAGTTAATGCAAATCGAGATCACTGAGCTCACGTGTATCTAACAACTAGCTCCAATGCTTTGGCCAAAGACTTATGGTCACAACCTTTTGACTCCGTCATTGATTGTCCCTGGGTGAAATCCGTGTGATGAATTGAGGGTAAGTTGGTTCGAGTATACTAATCCCATTAGCAAACCTATAATGTGTGCTCCAACTAACCATTAGTGATGATAGGCACTTTCCAAGTCAAAGAACACGTCATACAAGTCTTTACATAAACTTAACGCCCAGTCAAGTTTTATTGACTTGCGAACGATTAAGTATTTGAGCCATTAACATTTCCAGTGCCGATCCCCTTATCCAATAAGGAGTGGAATGTTTGTGCTCAAATATATGTACTAGTTTCTCTATATATATTTACGAGTCAGGAATCCCAGTGACTTCCATTAAATAAAGAAACAAACAATTACTTATTATAAGAATTTACATAACAACAAGTACAATGCCCTCTCTCATACATCTTCTGAGTGGAATTCGAGGGAATGTTCCTAACAATCTCCCACTTTCACTCAATGCCACACACTATGGTATCTAATACCTATTTTCTCCAGATGACGCTCTAAGCTCATCTAAGAAAGTGGCTTGGTCAGTGGACCAGCGACGTTGTCTTCTGAGTCTACTCTATGCAGCACAATGTATCCTTTGCGAACAAATTCTCTCATGAGACGATACTTTCTCTCAATGTGTTTTGTACTGTTATGGAACCTTGGCTCCTTGGCCCGTGCTATAGCTCCATTGTTAAATAGGCAGCTCAGCACATGATATCACTTGAAGTTCACCCAAAAACTTCTTAATCCAAAACCCTTACTTAGAGGCCTCCGAGTCTGCTGGATACTCAGCCTGACAGGTGGAATCAGCAGTCGCGCTTTGCTTGGCGCTACACAAGATACTTCTCTTCATTAAGAGTAAAAATATAGCCAGAAGTAGACATCGAGTCGTCTTTATGTCCTTGGAAGTCTGAATCAGTAAATCCTGTCAAATTCAGTTCTCCATCACCATACATAAGAACCAGATCTCTAGTCCTTCTTAAGTACTTGGGAACGTTCTTTATGGGTTTCCAATGTTCCTTTCCTGGGTTTTTTCCTGAAGCCTACTTACCATGCTCACAACGTGTGCAATGTCAGGTCTCGTACAGAGCATATCATATATAAGGCTACCCATAGGGGATGCATATGGTATATTACTCATTTCCTTCCGTTGTTCCTCACCATGAGGACTCATCTTCGAGGTGAGTTTTATTCCATGTCGCATCGGAAGGAACCCTCTTTTAGAATCATCCATCTTAAATCGTTTTAAGATCATATCTATATATAGGGCTTGGGAAAGACCTATTACTCTCTCTGCTCTATCCCGGTAGAGTCGAATCCTAAGAATATAGGTAGCTTCCCCCAAGTCTTTTATGGAGAACCTACTCGAAAGCCAAGCTTTCACAGAACAGATCATCCCACATCGTTTTCTATTAGTAGAATGTCATCTATATATATTACTAAGAATGCGATCTTGCTTCCACTAAACCTCTTGTATACATAAGGTTCCTCTTCATTTTGCAAGAAGTCAAACTCTTTGACATCTTCGTCAAAACGAAGGTTCCAAGTATGCGAAGCCTGCTTCAGTCCATAAATAGAACGCTGAAGTTTGCACCCTTTATGAATATCGACCTCGGACACAAATCCTTTAGGCTGTGCCATATAGATATCATCCTCGAGGAATTCATTAAGGAAAGTTATCTTTATGTCCATCTGCCATATCACATAATCATGGTAGGCAGCTATAGCAAGCATCATTCGGATAGACTTGATCATATCTACGAGTGAGAAGGTATCGTGGTAATCGATCCCTTCTTTTTGCTTATATCCCTTTGCCACAAGCCTGACCTTATAGGTGTCAACCTTGTCATCCGCATCAGTCTTTCTCTTGTAGATCTACTTTTTCCTAATGGGCACTATGTCCTTGGGGTGGTCTACTAGAGTCCACATCTTATTGCCATGCATCGAGTCTATCTCATCTTCTATAGCTTCCCGCCATTTCGCGGAGTCTACATCCACTATCGCTTGGTCATAGGTCGCGGGGTCGTTCTCTTGGCTATCACCTAGAACCTCATGGAGACCCACTTCCTCCAAGTGTATAAAGCCATACCTCTCAGGTAATTGAGACACCCTACTAGACCTACGAGGTGGTTGTACTTGTGTTTCGGAAGGTTCAGTTCCAACTTCTTGTATATGTGTCTCCTGAAGAGTTTCATTGTATTCTTCCAAATAAATACTTCTAGCTGCTCCACCTTCCGGAATGAACTCATCTTCTAGGAAGCGTGCTTGTAAAGAAACAATAATTTTACGATCTTCGAGTATGTAGAATAGATAATCCATCATCCCAGATAGGAATCCAATGAAACATCCCTTCACGGGCCTTGCTTCTAACTTCTCCACCTTAGTATTCTTGACATGGGCGGGACATCCCCTAATACTAATGTGATTAAGACTTGGTTTCCTACCCTCCCACATCTCATGTGGAGTTTTAGGAACGGACTTGGAAAGATATCTGTTCAAGATATAAGCAACAGTAAGGAGCACATAACCCCATAGGTAAATTGGTAAGTCAGTGTAACTAAGCATGGAGTGAACCATGTCTAACAAGGTTCGGTTCCTTCTTTCCGACACACCATTTTACTGAGGAGTTCCTGGAGGTGTAAGTTGTGATACTATTCTGTGCTCCTTTAGTAACTTGTCAAACTCTATACTCATATACTCGCCACCTCGATCCGACCGAAGTGCTTTGATATTATTACCATTTTTTTTCAACTAGGGCCTTAAATTCTTGGAATTTCTCAAAGGCCTCAGATTTGTGTTTCATTAAGTACACATAACCATACCTTGTTTGATCATCCGTGAATGTAATGAAATATTCATATCCGTCACGTCCTGCTTCCAAAGCACCACACACGTCGGTAAGTACTAATCCAAGTTTATCAGTGGCTCTTTCAGAACTCCGTGTGAACGGGGACTTAGTCATTTTGCCATTAATGCAAGATTCACAAGTTGGAAAGGGATCGAATCCCAATGGGCTTGTAAGTCCATCCTTTTCCATTTTATAAACCTTCGTATGACCAACATGACCAAGTCTAAGATGCCATTTCAAAGCTTGATTAGTTTTATCCCTACCACGCTTCCTAGTCATAGTGTTCACAACGACTTTGTTACTTAGATTTAGATGATACAGTCCATTTAACAATGTAGCAGTGCCTACTAATTTATTTCGTAAATAAATTTTGAAAGTACTATCACCAATGAAAAATGAAAAGCCATTACGATCCATGACCGGAATAGATATAATATTCTTATACCCCTTGGGCAAAACAAGTACATAATCTAAATTAAAATAAAGCTGGATTCCAAATCCAAAAAAAGTGATCCTATATAAGTTGCTGCAACACTATGCTCACTTCTGACAGTAATCATCACTTCCCCAGCTCCAAGCTTCCTACTTTATTCCATATCCTGATTCATGGTATAAATGTGAGAACTAGCACCTGAACCAACTATCCAAGAAGTAGAAAATACAGTAGCAGACAATTCGTTTCCAAAACTAAAAGTTCCGTACCTGATGTGCCATGAAGGATCGGATAATATCTTGCCCAGTGTCCTTTCTCACCGCATTTGAGACATGCTTCCGTCTTCACCTTCTTGCTCTTAGAAACCATCAGGGCCTTGCCCTTACCCTTAAAATCCTTACCTTGTGAGCCCATCTGCTTCTTGGTATTTTTCTTCTTATTCTTGGACCGCTGAGATCCAGAAGAAATCACAAGGGCAGATTCCTTCACCTGTAGAGTCTTCATCTGAGACTGAGCAGTTATAAAGTTTGCTCATCAACCCTGCTAAGTTGCAAGCATTTTCATTGCAGTTGAAGTTCATAACAAACGGAGAGAAGGAATCAGGAAGAGATTGTAGGATAAGGTCAGTTTGGAGAGAAACATGCATCCTAAAATCAACAGCCTCCAATATCTCGATCATAGAGATCGTTTTGAGCCACACTGGACCTGGTCCGCACTGGAGCCGCCGGGATGTCTGCCTCCAAGACGTATCCCAATGCCTCCATATTAAGGACAATCATCATATTGCACAGCTAGTCCACAAAGTTTGGTACAGTTAAGTTGTTCTTCTCGAGTAAAATTACAAGTGGGTTCATTGTCATTTTGAGAGTTGACCCTCACCTTCCAGTTTTCTGGGTCGAATTACTCTAGTAAAAATCTTAATGTCACAAACACATCCCTACTAAAACGTCAAGTCGAAGGTTCACGAATACCTATCACAACCTTTTGATTCCGTCATTGACTGTTCTAGAGTGAAATCCATGTGATGAATCGAGGTGAGTTGGTTCGAGTATACTAATCCCATTAACATACCTACAATGTGTGCTCCACTAACCATTAGTGACGACAGGCACTCTCCAAGTCAAAGAACACGTAATACAAGTCTTCACATAAACTTAACGCCCAATCAAGTTTCATCGACTTGCGAATGATTAAGTATTTGAGCCATTAACTTTTCCAATGCCGATCCCCTTATCTAATAATATTTTCACTACCAAAAATAACACTTTAGCCGACGACTAGCCGGAGTACGGCCGACGGCCGGCCGAAGTCATCGGCTAAAGTCATCAAGTTTAGCGGACGGCTAACTTGTTGTCGGCTAAAGTAGTTTAGCCGACGACTTTACTATTGGTCGTCGGCTAAAGTCAAGTTAGTCGTCGGCTAAAGTTTTGTAGTTTAGCCAACAACTAGTATACTTTAGCCGACGACATGCCGTCGGCTAAAGTCTTACATGTTTTTTTGTGCAGAATATATCACCATCTAACACTTGAAGAGACCATTTACAATACATTCGGAAATTACAGAACAAGAAAATGAAAAACAGTAATTTTCTCTGGTTTGATCATTCAAGAAATCATATTGAAGGTATGTTTATTGAATTTTAATATCAGTTATAATTATATTACGTATATAATATATCTATTTGGATGATTATGAAAATGTTTTAGAATTAGTTCGTTTTCTCGAATATTTCTTGGTGTGTGTGTGTGTGTGTGTGTATATATATATATATATATATATATATGTGGATTTGACATCTTGAATTCGAGCTATATATGATGATTTTAGTCGTAATTTTTGTATGTTCTTGATAAATACGATGTTCTTGTTTTAGGCTGGTGGGTCCCATGTAGGGGCCCACGACACTGTAATATATCTTGAATATCTCGGGGTGTTACGTGCAGACTCTGATGAAGATGATGATGACGAGTCCAGACATATGCTGCCAGTTATCTACTCCGACACAGAGACAGACTCAAGTAGTGATTCTGACTACGAACCTTAGAAGGACATATCATTTGTAAAAGTTTCTTAAATATTTATTGTTGTGTGCCGCTCGAATGAATCGAAAAAGTGATATTATTACCTGGTTTTTTTTATTTTGTTATATATTCATTGTCCCATTTATAATAAAACAAGTATAAATATACAAACTATTAATATTATATAAAAAACAAGTATAAATTTATAAAATATTATTATATAAAAACTGTATAAATTAATATACAGATATATAATCATGTCTAAATATTTATAATTAAATTCAAATATATATGAAATATTATTATATAAAAACATCTCTAAATATATAAAATATTATTATATAAAAACTATATAAATATATCGTCATATTATATATATACACATATATTTATAATTAAATTCAAATATGTAAAATATTATGTTATATAAAAGACATATATAAATATAAAAATTGGGTTAAAATGTTTGAATAATAAACATGACCCAGTGGCAAAATGCCATATTACTTACATAAATGGCTCGGGTTCGAACCCCGGTAGCCACTGGGTCATGTTTTTTTTTTTTTTTTGGAATTAAGAATAGCCGACGGCGATGGTCGTCGGCTAAAGTATTGATATTTTTAATTTTTATTAAATATAGTTACAATTAAATTTAAATATATAGATATCTTAATTTTGTATTAAATATATCTATATTATTTATAATTAAATTCAAAGAATATATTATTTATAATTTTTTTTGGGTATTTAATTTAGCCGACGACAGCCGTCGACTAAAGTCAAAAATATTTATATAATATCTTAATTTTGTATTATATATATTTTATTATATAAAAAATATATAAATATATAAATATCATTTTATAAAAACTGTATAAATATATTATTTATAATTAAATTCAAAGAATATATTATTTATAATTTTTTTTTGGTATTTAGTTTAGCCGACGACAGCCGTCGGCTAAATTCCAAAATATTATTAAATTTAAATATATAATATCTTAATTTTGTATTATATCTATATTATTATATAAAAAAATGTATAAATATATAAATATCATTTAATAAAAACTGTATAAATCTATTATTTATAATTAAATTCAAAGAATATATTATTTAATTCAAAGGATATATATAATTAGTTTAGCCGACGACAGCCGTCGGCTAAAGTTCAAAATATTATTAAATTTAAATATATAACATCTTAATTTTGTATTATATCTATATTATTATATAAAAAAATGTATAAATATATAAATATCATTTTATAAAAATTGTATAAATATATTATTTATAACTAAATTCAAAGAATATATTATTTATAATTTTTTCGGTATTTAGTTTAGCCGACGGCTGTCGTCGGCTAAAGTGACACTACCCCTGTCAATTGATATTTCCCGTGTCGTTGTGGTCTACATTCAAAAAAGTTTTTGGACGGATAACCCGACCGTGTCGATCGACACGGTCGAGTCGGGCTGGTGTTTTGGCCGACGGCGCCGTCGGCTAAAGTTCTTAACAGTTTAGCCGATGACGGCCTTTGTCGTCGGCTAAAGTTCCCTTATCTAAAAAAAAGACGCTGACTTTCTTCCCTGTTGTGTCAAGAATTATACTCTTCGACCGGCGATCGCCTCAGAGACCGGGCGACCCTGCCGCAGCCGAGCAGCCAAGTCAGAACTGCCGACCAGAGGCCAGGCGACCTAGCCATAGCCGAGCAGCCAAGCAGATCGGCCGACCGAAGGTCCCAGGACAAGTCCCGATGCCGAGCGATCGACATCCAAGACAATCATCTCTCGGTACTTGGCGATCGACTCCTGGTGGCTGACTAACAGACGATCATCTCTCGGCACTTGCCGACCGACCCCTGGTGACCGACTAATGCCGATCGCCTCATGCCGCTCAAAGCCGATGGTCATCCAGTCGGCAAATGGCCGAAGCTCAGGACAGCACCCACGTGCAGATCCACAAAAGGCGCTGACAGATAAGACCTTTGACCACAGCCTGTCAGCACCCTTCCACCAGCCGACAGGCCCGCCGAAAGGTGTCAGTAGGACCGCCTGTGACAGCAACTCCGGACGCGTGCTGGCTCCTCATTGGACCGCACAGCTGGCTGCCAGCAGCTGCCTTGGACTTTAGGCAGACAGCCCATGTGACTTAAAGACGATCGCCCCATTATTATACTGGACGAAAGGCGATCGCCCGCTAGGAAACAAGGCATCTCAGCCCCTATAAATAGAAGGCTTCCTGCACTTGAACATAGGTTCAGCACCCACGAGATTTTCACTCTATGAAGTCCATCTCTCCAAGCAATACTCACAACTTGGCTTTGTCCTACTCTTGGCAACAGCTATCTCTCGGTTCCTTCTTCTCTCTCAGCCTCTCTCACACAGAAGACGATCGACCGAGAGCAAGAACACCAAAGCTTCTCTCAAGAGCTGGATTAACAGGATCTTTTTACACTCATTGTACTTAGATTCTCACATTAATACTTGTATCCACGAATATTTGTATTAATAACATCTCGCGAGAGCATTCAAGCCCGGGCCTAACAAACCCGGCAAATCTAGTGTTATTCACACCCCCTCGGAAGTGCTCCCGCAACCTTGTTTGTTGTCCGTTCATTCCAGCAGTATTTCATCTTCGGATAAATATTTCGGGCAACAACATTCCCTATTTTTCCTTTCTTTCCCAGAACCTCCGCCGCCGAAAAAAAAGCTTTCAGCTCATTTCACTTCGGGCGAAAAATTCCACCACTCCTTAAAAAGACGTATCAAGTTATTTTTTTCCTATTATCATTTTTTTTCTTCATAAAGTTCTTTATCTTCTCAGGTACCTGTCAACAAGGTCCGTACATATGGTGATTTGCGGAATATTCCGATGAAGAGGATATTTCTTTCTCCTTTGCATTTCCGCATTAATACAAGATATCAGGTGCATTCATTTTCCTCTTTAATTGGCTACAATGCAGGGAGTCAACTCTGTATGGGTTTGTTTAACTGAAGTATATTTTGGTGCGCTGTTCTGGTTCCTGAGGTTAAGTTAAAATCTAGTTCCTTGCTTCTGCATGTTCCACTTGGTAAAGAGGAAGTAATATGAAATGCAACATTATCCCTTAATGTGTTCTTTCCTCTCAAACTCTTGGCAAAATCAATTTGTAATTTAAAATTCACAACTTGTATAAATGGAAGGTAATTTGATTGATAAATTTAAACATGGTAAACATTCTAATTTATTTGTAACTATGAGTATTATAACATACACTTTTAGAATTACATAAAACATTATAATATTAATTATACATAAAAATAATAAAACTAACACATTAACATTATACAATCATACACAAACAACAAATATAAAATGACATGTAACATAATCACTAAACTTAAATCTTAACATTCAACTGTATATGAATAACATAATAAACAAATAACATTATGAATAAGAATAAAACAATAACACAAAATCACAGTAAATAAATACATAAAATTTACAAAATACTTTACAAATATATTTTACTAATGTTTGATTATAATTTATAAATGTTTGTAATAGGTACAAATCTTGAAAAAATGAGCTACACATGTTCCAGAAATTCCAAGAGGAACAAAGGAAGGTTCAACAAGAGATGTTAGCTCAGCAGCAGGCCATGATGCAGTATATGATGTCATTGAGTCAGACCGTGTGTCAATCGGGAATTTCGGTACCACCACCACCTCAATTCTTCAATTCATAAACACCCCCTCTTTTTTACAGCCTCGGGACGACGATATGCAAGACGGTAGTAATCCTTCTTCTATCTTTAAGAATTTGACGGATCTTTGAGGATTTTAGTTGTCATTATAGTAGTTCTTTTGCTAAATATTTTTTATTTAGACTCGTATTCGTTAACGTTGGTGTTTATAGTGATTTTGTTGATGTTGCTACATGATATGTTGATATGGTTTGTAATTAAATTTTGCTTTTCGTAATTGATTTATGTTGATTGTGATGTATGGTGGTGTATTGTATATTTGGAATAACAGGTTATCTGAACAGGTTTGGTGATTTCGAAATCTGATTTTTTTTTTCGCTGGACTTTAGCCGACGGCATTTGCACAGACTGTCGGCTAAAGTATTTATTTACAAAAATAAAATACAACACTTTAGCCGATGATTATGTAACCGTCGGCTAAAGTATTTATTTAAAAAAAATAAAAAACACTTTAGCCGACGATTATGTAGCTGTCGGCTAAAACCTATACATTTTAGCCGACGATGCTGTAACCGTCAGCTAAAACTATAGAACTTTAGCCGACGACTATGTATCCGTCGGCTAAAACTGGAACTATTTTAGCCGACGACGGTTTAATCGTCGGCTAAACTCGAACTTTAGCCGACGACCGTCCCTATTTACCGTCGGCTAAACTTTAGCCGACCGACCTCAGCCGACCGACTTTTAGCCGACTACTGACCATTTTAGCCGACGATTTTCGACTTTAGCCGACAACTTTTTGTTGTTGGATAAAGTATAAACATTGGTAGTGTTGCTCTCAAACATATCTACAAGTTTCTCTATATATATATTTACGAGCCAAGAATGCCAGTGACTTCCAGTAAATAAAGAAACAAATGATTACCTTCTGATAAGAATTTACATAATAAAAAGTACAATGCCCTCTATCATACATCCTCTGAGTGGCATTCGAGGGCGTATTCCTAACAGACCACTCATGAGGAGGTCTCATCATAGTCAACACCATGAGCCTGTGTATAACCTTTTACAACTAGTCTAGCTTTATATGCTTCCAAATTGTAGTCTATGTCTTTCGTTTTTTTGAACACCAATTTGCACCCAACGATTTTTACACCTTGAGGTCGATCTATCAAGTTCCAAACTTAATTATCGTACATGGACTGCATCTCTGACTTCATGAAATTAGACTCTGGACATTTCTCGGACTCTGGTCCTGAAGCAGCTTCTGGATAGGTACTAGGCTCATCATCTATGTAATATCTGCATATTTCTTCCCCCTTGTATTTTCTTTTTCGGTGTATTTCTCGGTCGTGGTGACCCTCATGTCCCTTACAGTATATCTTTCCCATCATCTATTGATCTGAGACTCGTTATTGTTGTGCGGAACCGCTGTTTCGGGGTTGCCGTGGATCCATTCTATGTTTTGATTCGCTTTGAGGTGTTCCGTTCGATGTTTCGTTCATATTCCGGTGTTGTGAACTGTTTATATTTCGCAACCTAGCGCACGCTATCTTTTCTGCATTGCGCACGCTAGGGGTCCCTTAGTAGCGCACGCTACGACTGATTCGTAGCGCGCGCTAGAGAGCAAGCCCTGGGAGTGGCAGTGCTATTTTCCCAGCCTTCTGGACTGGCGTATTAGCGTACGCTACGTAATCTAGCGCACGCTAATGTCGGGAGGCTAGGGCACGCTGATGATACCCGGTAGCGTGCGCTAGCGTGAGTGTCCAGTACTGGACAGTTTACTAATGAACTCGGTCAGGTGCCAGTTAGCGCACGCTACGCTTGTATGGTAGCGCACGCTAACGGGTCAGGTGAGTAGTGGACAGTTAGCTTCTGGACTCGGCTGATGTCAAGGTAGCGCACGCTATTGGTCGATAGCGCGCGCTACCGGGAGGTTTTTAGCGCACGCTACGTCTCGAGTAGCGCACGCTAACGGCCAGAAGTCTGGCTACTGGACTGGACGCTAACTGTTTTGGCCTATAATTTTATCCCATTAGCGCACGCTAACCTTGAGGATTAGCGCGCGCTAACACTCCCTGGCTATATAAACCAGGGAGTTGACCCAGACGAGCAGATTATTTTCATTTCTTCTCCTCTCCGCGACGCAGAGCTTCTCCAGGCGATTTACGAGCGATCCCTTCCTCCGATTATTTCAGGCATCCTCTACCTTGAGTTTTTGAAGTAGATTAACAACACCTACTTGTGTTCTTCATCCTCAATCCAAGGTAAATCTCTTAGAACCCTACTTTTGGGCGATTTGGGGGTTTTGGGATTTTCTTCCGATCCGTTCCGTTTTGTTGGTGGATTCATGATGATTATGATTAATCTTGTTGGTATTCTTAGTTTCCCTATGGATTCATGGTATATTTCGTAGTTTTTGTGGAATTGAGAGGGATTGGTTGTGGTCCACCCTCGTTGTTGTTTATATACGGATATACATGAATCGTAGGCGGGTTTTCGGGTGTATTCTATTTCCGTATTCGTCTTAGAGTTGGTTGTAATTATGTTCTTAGAATCGTTAGGCTCGGTTCCGTTGATTCCTAGAGTTCGTCGGTGATTATCCTTTACGTTCGTTGCGTCGTCAATTATTTAAGGCAAGTACTTTTGGAAACCTTTATGCTTAACGTGAAATGGTAATGTATATTGTGTGTGATTGCTCACCTCTGGAGGGTCCGACGGGATCATGGAGGGAATCCAATGGTATAGCCCTGGATTCACGAGTTTGTTTCGCTAGCCATCTCGGGAGGGTCCTTAGGGATCACGAAGCGGGATCAATGGTATAGCCCTGTCCCAAGGCGATGCGTGTGCGTGATTTGTTTTATAATATGGCCAGCTGGGGAGGGTCCTTAGGGATCACGGAGCGGGATCAATGGTATAGCCCTGTTCCCATGGCAAATTGTTTGACTGTTTATTTCCGGAAAAGACATGTCTGGTTTTGGTTTTTGAAATGATATTGGTGCATGTACTATGAAATGTGTAAGCGATTGGTTTCCCTTGATTACTTGTACTAGCGTAATTGCTAACCCCTTTGGGGGACCCGTCTTGGGGAAATTCTTGTTATGGATTTCAGGTTATGATCATCCGGACGAGCGAGCGCTGGTACAGTACGAGGATGTTGGCCAGGGTCGTTGGCATGTGCACTCGGGTCTACTTATTTCTTTTGTCCACTTCGATATGGTTGTTTCCTATATTTATAAACTGATAGACTGTACTCGCGAGTACTTAGGCTTTTCAATTCAAACCCCGTGCTGTATTATTTTAAATTGCTACATTGTCGATTGTTGCTCATTTCGTCGGTTGCTTCGGGTGTATTTTCATTTGATGTATTATTTGATTGTGTATCCTCGCTAACCGAGATGGTTAGTAGAGGGGTGTTCGCTTGTAGTAGCCTGGTGGGTCCCATGTAGGTGTCGACGGCGCTGTAATATACTCCGAATATCTCGGGGTGTTACAGAAAATGGTATCAGAGCTCTAGGTTTATGGATACCTAGGCTTGTCGGTTATTTGGGTCTAGTCGTGTGTTGTTTTGCACATTGTCACCCCGCTGCCGGCATCTCAGTACTTCCAGTGTTCGTAAGTTTCCTTACTCGATTCTTTACTTTCTCGTACTGTATTCCGTTTCTTGAACTGTGGTTATTCTCCCTCCTTTGCTTATCATCGTAGTTGCTTTTCCCTTCCTTACTCATCCTCGATATACTTCTGTTACCTCTTAAAACCAGTATGGATGCTGGAGGAAACCGTGCTCGTGGTCGTGGTCGTGGACGTGGACGCGGCCGAGGACGTGCGGCAGCCGGTGGGGCGTCCACGTCACATTCTTCGGGAGCCGGCAGTACCGGCGACCGTCACAGTCATGCTTCTTCTCAGGAGCGCGCCGACCTTGGTATTGCGGCCGTTATGCAGCAGATGGTAAACCAAATGGCGGCGATAGCTCAAGTGGTCCAAAACCCCGATCAGGCCCATGCTAATCGGGGCGGAGCAGACCGTTGGCTCCAAGATGTCATCAAGATGCATCCTCCTCAGTTTTCGGGAGCATCAGACCCGATCGGCTGGGAGGGGTGGATCAAGGAGATATCTAAGGTCTTCGTTGCCACCAACTATCCCGAGGACCGTAAGGTCCCTATCGCCTAGTACTTTCTCACGGGAGACGCTACGGATTGGTGGGAGGCCGTTGGTCCCAAAGATCATGTTGCTTCGTGGGCCGAATTTTAAGAACTGATGGAGACCGAATATTGCCCGTGGCCGGTCAGACAAGCGAGAGTGCATGCCTTCTATGATGCTCAACCTCGGGATATTCCCGTATCCCAAGCTATTGCTGATTTCAACAAGGAGTTGAGGTATGTGAAGACCCAAGTTGTCGCTGAGAGCGACAAAATTTTCCATTTTTCCAGGAGGATGAAACTGTCCATTCGGGACTATATGTCTGGACTCGTCTGCACTACCTTGAAGGACTATCAGAGTAGGGCCCTCGCTTATGATATGTCGGTGACGGCTAGTGATTTGGCTCGTGAGAGCAAGAAGCAGAAGTCGGTCGGAAATTTTTCTGGTCCCAAGAGTGGAGGCCAGCTGAAATCTCGAGCTGCGAATATTTCTACGGGCGGCTCGGCTCGTTTCTCTGGGAGCTTTCGGGGTGTCGCCGGAACCTCCGCTCGTGAACCCACATGCTTTAACTGTGGCTTTTCGGGTCATAAGAACCAGGAGTGTCCTCGTCCGCCTTTAACTTGTCATACTTGTGGTCAGTCGGGCCACAAGGCTTCTTTTTGTGAACAGCTCAGACAGCTTCGCAGTGCCCGTTCTTCTCACCCAGCACCTATGGAGCCGAGTGTGAACCAGGGCTCATTTGCTCCGCCGCCTCCATCGACTGCCGGCCGAGGTAGGGGTCGGGTCAGCCTGCTAGGGGAGGAGCTTCCAGTGTCGGCTCTGCCCAACCGCGTATGTACGAGATGAGGAGGGCCGATGACCCAGCAGCTACTGTAGCGACAGGTACCGTTCATATCCATTCTCATCCTGTAGGTGTGCTTTTTGATTCGGGTGCTACGCATTCATTCATTTCTCTAGAGTGTGTACGCCGTTTGAGTCTCCACTGCTTGTCACCTTGCGAGCCTTTCATCGTTAAACTTCCTAGCGGTGATAGAATTGTCAGTGATCGAGAGGTCCGAGACTGCTCTGTGTTTATTTGTGAGAGAGCTTGGCTCTCTAATCTTATTATTGTTAATATTAAGGGTGAGGATTTGATTATCGGGGATGATTGGCTCGAGTGACATGGCGCAATCATGAACTACCGCACGAGAATCATCACTATGTTAGTCGAGGATGGCACCGAACACTCTTTCGCAGGGCGAAAGAGGGGAAACCAGAAGTTCGTTATTAATGCCTTGAAGGCGATGAGTCTCCTGCGAAAGGGGTGTACTGGTTATTGGTGCTATGCCTTGAAGGCGGAGGATGGTGGAGTCGAGCTTTCGTCGATTCCAGTCGTTAGTGAGTTTCCTGATGTATTTCCTGACGAGTTACCGGGATTGCCACCGGATCGTGAGGTTGAGTTTGCTATAGAGTTAGGGCTCCGATTTCGAAGGCGCCGTATCGCATGGCACCTTCAAAGATGTCAAAATTGAAGAAGCAGTTGAGCGAGCTTCTTGAGTCGGGGTATGTTCGACCGAGCGCCTCGCCTTGGGGCGCACCGGTCCTGTTTGTGCGGAAGAAGGATGGTTCACTACGTTTGTGTATCGACTATCGCGAACTAAACAAGGTGACCATCAAGAACAAGTATCCTTTGCCGAGAATTGATGACTTGTTCGATAATTTGCCGGGAGCTGCGGTATTCTCGAAGATTGATTTGAAATCGGGGTACTATCAGCTTTGGGTGAGAGAGTCCGACGTGCCTAAAACAGCTTTTCGGACGAGATACGGACATTATGAGTTTGTAGTTATGCCTTTCGGGTTAACTAATGCGCCGGCGGTGTTCATGCAATTGATGAACAAAGTCTTTATCGAGTATTTGGATAAGTGTGTCGTCATTTTCATTGACGATATTCTTATTTATTCGAGGAACGAGGAAGATCATGCCCATCATTTGCGGATAGTATTAGACATTTTGAGCACCGAGCAACTCTATGCGAAGTTCTCGAAATGTGAGTTCTGGCTGAGGGAAGTGATGTTTTTGGGTCACGTGATTTCAGCCGAGGGAGTTCGTGTGGATCCGCAGAAAATTGAGGCAGTGTTGGATTGGGCATCGCCCACAAATGTGAAGGAGGTCCGTAGTTTCTTGGATTTGGCTGGCTACTACCGTAGGTTCGTCGAGGGTTTCTCAAAACTAGCTCGGCCACTTACACAGTTGCTCCAGAAATCCGAGAAGTTCGTCTGGAATGACGAGAGACAGTTGAGTTTTGAGGAACTGAAGAAGCGTTTGACTTCAGCCCCGGTTTTGGCGTTGCCATGTGGCAACAAGGGATTCGCCGTTTATAGCGATGCTTCGGGACAGGGTCTTGGGTGCGTGTTGATGCAGCACGGCAAGACCATTGCCTATGCGTCGAGACAGTTGAGGCCATATGAGCTTAACTACCCTACTCACGATTTGGAGTTAGCGGCGGTTGTCTTTGCGCTCAAGATTTGGCGTCACTATCTTTTCGACTCTGCATGTCAGATTTTTACCGATCATAAAAGTCTAAAATACATATTTACTCAACGGGAGTTGAATATGAGGCAGAGGAGGTGGTTAGAACTGATTAAGGATTATGACCTCGAAATCCTTTATCATCCGGTCAAGGCGAACGTCGTGGCCGACGCCTTGAGTCGGAAACCGATCGCATTGCGAACGCTTGAGATCCTTACATCTCAGTCTGAGCTTCGGCGGGCCTTGATTGAGTTAGATGTTGAGGTTTTGTTGCCTGGAGCTGTCGGGCAACTTTGTGCTTTAGAGATTTCGTCGTCTTTGATCGATGAAATTAAGCTGAAGCAATTAGGGGATCCGATGATTACTCAAATCCGAGAGAACGTTCTTAAGGGAAAGTCTCCTGGGCTTGTGATTCACGAGGATGGTATTTTGAGATTCCAGAGTCGGCTTTGTGTGCCGAACGACTCAGAATTGAGACAGAGTATTTTGCGTGAAGCCCATGCTACACCTTACTCCGTTCATCCTGGTTCGAGTAAGATGTACAAGGACCTGAGGAGGAATTTCTGGTGGAATGATATGAAGGAGGAGGTCGCACAGTTTGTAGCGAGATGTTTGACTTGTCAGCAGGTCAAAATCGAGCATCAGCGACCGACTGGGTTATTACAGTCACTTCCCGTTCCAGAATGGAAATGGGAAGATATATCGATGGATTTTGTTACGAGCCTGCCGATATCGAGGTCGGGCATGAATATGGTATGGGTAATTGTTGATCGTCTGACCAAGTCGGCACATTTTCTGGGCATCAAGGACACTTGGGGTCCAGAAAAGTTGGCTCGTGTGTTTATCGCGCACATTGTAAGGCTTCACGGTACTCCGAAGTCTATTGTTTCGGATCGTGATGGCCGTTTCGTATCGCACTTTTGGCAGGCGGTGCATAAGGCGTTGGGTACCCATTTGCATTTGAGTACCTCTTTTCATCCCCAGTCAGATGGACAGTCGGAACGCACTATCCAGACATTCGAGGACATATTGCGTGCTTGTGCTCTCGACTGGAGTAGTAACTGGGAGGAGCAATTGCCATTAATCGAATTCACGTACAACAATAGTTGGCACGCGACGATTCGGATGCCACCGTATGAGGCGCTCTACGGGCGGCATTGTCGATCGCCGATTTGTTGGAATGAGGCGTCCGATTTGGTCGGGACCGAACCGGATGTCGTTTTAGAGACGAGACGGAAGATAGAATTAATTCGGGAACGGATGTTGACTGCCCAGAGTCGACAGAAGTCATATGCCGATGTCCGTCGTCGACCTTTAGAATTCGAGGTGGGAGACCACGTTTTGCTGAAGGTGTCGCCGACGAGAGGAGTTTTCCGTTTCGGGAAGAAGGGGAAGTTGAGTCCAAGATTTATTGGACCCTTCGAGATTCTCGAGCGAGTCGGTGGGTTAGCATACCGTTTGGCGTTACCCCCGGCCTTGAGTCATGTTCATAGCGTTTTTCATGTTTCCCAGCTGAGGAAATATGTCCCGGACCCTAGTCACATCATCGATTATGATGAGATTGACGTCGCCGAGGATATTACTTTTGAGGAGCGTCCTTTGAAGATTTTAGAGCATCGGGAGAAACGACTGAGGCATAAGACCATCCCTTCGGTCAAGGTGCAGTGGTCGAGACACGGTGTCGAGGAGGCAACTTGGGAAACCGAGGATAGCATGCGTGCTAGGTACCCTGAGTTGTTTGTTTCTTAAGTTTCGGGACGAAACTTGTTTTTAGAGGGGTAGAATGTAATATCCGCATTTTTCTTCCCCCTTGTATTTTCTTTTTTGGTGTATTTCTCGGTCTTGGTGACCCTCATGTACCTTACAGTATATCTTTCCCATCATCTATTGATCTGAGACTCGTTATTGTTGTGCGGAACCGCTGTTTCGGTGTTGCCGTGGATCCATTCTATGTTTTAATTCGCATTGAGGTGTTCCGTTTGATGTTTCGTTCATATTCCGGTGTTGTGAACCGTTTATATTTCGCAACCTAGCGCACGCTATCTTTTCTGCATAACGCGCGCTAGGGGTCCCTTAGTAGCGCACGCTACGACTGATTCGTAGCGCGCGTTAGAGAGCAAGCCCTGGGAGTGGCAGTGCTATTTTCCCAGCCTTCTGGACTGGCGTATTAGCGTACGCTACGTAATCTAGCGCATGCTAATGTCGGGAGGCTAGCGCACGCTGATGATACCCGGTAGCGTGCGCTAGCGTGAGTGTCCAGTACTGGATAGTTTACTAATGAACTCGGTCAGGTGCCAGTTAGCGCACGCTATGCTTGTATGGTAGCGCATGCTAACGGGTCAGGTGAGTAGTGGACAGTTAGCTTCTGGACTCGGCTGATGTCCAGGTAGCGCACGCTATTGGTCGATAGCGCGCGCTACCGGGAGGTTTTTAGCGCACGCTACGTCTCGAGTAGCGCACGCTAACGGCCAGAAGTCTGGCTACTGGACTGGACGCTAACTATTTTGGCCTGTAATTTTATCCCGTTAGCGCACGCTAACCTTGAGGATTAGCGTGCGCTAACACTCCCTGGCTATATAAACCAGGGAGTTGACCCAGACGAGCAGATTATTTTCATTTCTTCTCCTCTCCGCGACGCAGAACTTCTCCAGGCGATTTCCGAGCGATCCCTTCCTCCGATTAATTCAGGCATCCTCTACCTTGAGTTTTTGAAGTAGATTAACAACACCTACTTGTGTTCTTCATCCTCAATCCAAGGTAAATCTCTTAGAACCCTACTTTTGGGCGATTTGGGGGTTATGGGATTTTCTTCCGATCCGTTCCGTTTTGTTGGTGGATTCATGATGATTATGATTAATCTTGTTGGTATTCTTAGTTTCCCTACGGATTCATGGTATATTTCGTAGTTTTTGCGGAATCGAGAGGGATTGGTTGTGGTCCACCCTCGTTGTTGTTTATATACGGATATACATGAATCGTAGGCGGGTTTTCGGGTGTATTCCATTTCCGTATTCGTCTTAGAGTTGGTTGTAATTATGTTCTTCGAATCGTTAAGTTCGGTTCCGTTGATTCCTAGAGTTCGTCGGTGATTATCCTTTCCGTTCGTTGCGTCGTCAATTATTCAAGGTAAGTATTTTTGGAAACCTTTATGCTTAACGTGAAATGGTAATGTATATTGTGTGTGATTGCTCACCTCGGGAGGGTCCGACGGGATCACAGAGGGAATCCAATGGTATAGCCCTGGATTCACGAGTTTGTTTCGCTAGCCAGCTCGGGAGGGTCCTTAGGGATCACGGAGCGGGATCAATGGTATAGCCCTGTTCCCATGGCAAATTGTTTGACTGTTTATTTCCGGAAAAGACATGTCATGTACTATGAAATATGTAAGCGATTGGTTTGCCTTGATTACTTGTACTAGCGTAATTGCTAACCCCTTTGGGGGACCCGTCTTGGGGAAATTCTTGTTATGGATTTCAGGTTATGATCATCCGGACGAGCGAGCGCTGGGACAGTACGAGGATGTTGGCCAGGGTCGTTGACATGTGCACTCGGGTCTACTTATTTCTTTTGTCCACTTCGATATGGTTGTTTCCTATATTTATAAACTGATAGACTGTACTCGCGAGTACTTAGGCTTTTCAATTCAAACCCCATGTTGTATTATTTTAAATTGCTACATTGTCGATTATTGCTCATTTCGTCGGTTGCTTCGGGTGTATTTTCATGTGATGTATTATTTGATTGTGTATCCTCGCTAACCGAGATGGTTAGTTGAGGGGTGTCGCTTTTTGTAGCCTGGTGGGTCCCATGTAGGGGTCCACGGCGCTGTAATATACTCCGAATATCTCGGGGTTTTACAATATATGGCAATGCATCATCGTTCTCTATCACGAGATACCCATATCTCTCAAGTTCATGTCGCACCATATCAGATCTACGAGGAACATGTGTACTTTGAACTGGATCCTCAACTAATAATTAAGTTTCTTCAATTTCTATCATCAAAGTAATGTCTTCTTGTGGTTCACGAGTTTCTTTGAGAATTACTTTTCTCCCACTGTCTCTTTTGGATACAAATTCCCCTTCTAAGAAGACAGCATTTCTAGCAACAAACACTTTGCCAAGTTGATTCTGTACTTCATTTTGGAATATTTCGAATATTTCCAAAGATTCATGTTTATGACTCATAAGATAAACATATCCATACCGACTAAAATCATCAGTAAAAGTGATGGAGTATTGATACATGCCTCCGGCATGAGTGCCACGAGGTCCGCAATGTACTAGGCCTAGTAGATCGCTAGAACTTTCTCCATGACAGGTGAAAGGATTCTTCATCATTTTCCAAATAAACAGGATTCACATGTACCAAATTACTCATAGTCAAAGGAGTCTAATAGTCCACCATGATGCAGTTCAGAAATGCATTTCTCATTTATGTATCCAAGACGACAGTTCCATAGGTAAGTCAGATTATCTTATTTGAGCTTTGGTTTCTTGGTTGCAATGTTATACACTTCCAAAATATTAGACTCATCTAGATCAATATTGTAAAGGCCAGTATATAACTTTGCAGTACCATAAAGCAAGTCATCAAAGAAAATACGAATAATCTTATTCTTAATAAGAAGATTGTAGACTTCACAATCAAATGTAAAAACTGAACTAATATTTCTACTCATAGCAGGAACATAATAGCAATTGTTCAAAACTAACAAAAGCCCATTGGGTAAAACTAGATCAGAAGTTCCAAAGGCTAGTGCAGCAACTCTTGCTCCATTGCCGACTCTTAGATCCATTTCCTCTTTTTTCATCTCTCTACCACTTCTCATCTCCTACCAGTATCTAATACCCAAAAGTTAAAGATATATAAGTTAACTTCTATAACAAATATACATATGGTAGTCTCAGTACCCTTAGTATGCTTTTGCTCATACAAGTAAACCTTGCAATTTCTCTCCAAGTGTCCTGGTTTTTGCAATGATGGCAATTTCCATCTTTAGAAGCTTTTGCCTTGAAAATCATTTTAGTCGGGTCTTTAGATTTTGGCAACTTTTGCTTTAGCTTTACCCTTGGATTTACTCTTGATGGACTTTTCTTTGTTGACCATCAGCATGTGGCTTGGTTTCTTCCTAATTTTTGCTCAGCCGTTTCAAGCATCCCATGCAGCTCAGCAATAGACTTCTCCATCTCATTCATATTATAGTCCATAATGAACTGACCGAAACTATCTAGTAATGAGTTTAGGGTCACGTTCGTGGAGTTCACTTTAGAAAGTGTGAAAATCAAGCCTATCAAGATGATCAATGTATCATTTCATCTTGAGTACATGAGCACTGACAGATGTCCCCTCAACCATCTTGAAAGAATACAAGGCTTGAAAGGTCTCATACCTCTCATGCCTAGCGTGCTTTGAGAAAGTATCCTTGAGGTGGGCATTAAGATTATAAGCTTCCATTTCTTCCAGATTCTTCGGAAGTTATGGACACATGGTAGCCAACATAAGACAACTGACAAGAATAGAATCATCATAATGTTTCATCCAATTGTCTTTTGTATCTTTATTAGCATTCAGCATGCTTATCGAGAATTTCTTCCTCAAGAACGTACAACTTTCTTTCTTGCTTGAGAACTATTCTCAAGCTCTAGATCCAACCCAGATAGTTGTTGTCGTTTTTTCGCTTGTTCTTCTCAGGCCTTAAATAATAATAATAAATTAATAGACGACTCGCATACACTAAAACTAATTATATTAAACGACATGCAGGCCGTTAAGACCAACCCAACAATAAATTGAAACATCCAATCACATTTGTCAATTTATGGTCGTGCCATACACCAAACATATACTATAATTATTTATCATATAATTAATAAACACACATCATGAATCTGCCTGACACTTAGACATAAGAATAACTTCCCTGTTAAAATCAACAAACATGGATAGTAGCCCAAATGGCCGCATGGTCGCCGTGGTGCCCTAAGGCTGCGGGTTCGAAACCGGCCGGCTGCAACTTTATTTTGAAACAATGTCTTGACATTAAAACAAACTTTCTGTTCAAATAGTACTACAATGAACAAGATTCACAAAAAGGAGTTGCAACACGGCCCTGAGGACCGGATGTTGCGGGATCGAATCCCGCCTTTAGTGGGATTTATTTTTGTGGATTTACCGCGACCCACGGGTTTTGGTCCGTGGTTCTCTACCCGACCGAGACTAGTGTCGGTCTGACCCATCAGAAAACAGATCTGATCGAGAATAGTTCTGGACAGAAAAATTGCAAAACAGTTCAGAAAAATAATTTTTTACAATCCGATTTAATCAAATGAAATCACGAAAATATTTATAAAAGCTCAATTTTATAAATATGATCAAGAACACAATTCATATATTCAAAACATATAACCATGTTCTACATAAACAATTAAATTACTTGCAAGTTGCGTCTGATACCAATATTGGGCTTTTCATATATCTAATACATCGAATATAAGCAAAAACGTAGCGGAATAATAAACGGAAAAACCCAATATGAGGATCTCATGGAGTAATTTAATTGTTTAATTAAAGGGACGTCGAATTACCTTAATCCGAAGAGGAGATCTACATCCGGACCAGAAGTCGATGGAAGTCACCTTCCTCTTTTGGTGATCCACACACGAATAATTGCACAAGCCGGATTGCTAGATCCTTATGAATAATAATAATTAATAGTGCAACAAACAATTCTTTGCCAGAAGGATTGCACTATCGATCCAGATCAACTAAGGAAATAACACGGGATGGCCGAACCAGGACTTCTTAGACTGAAGAATGGGGCGGCCGATTTTGAGGGGATTCTATGACAACTCGTCATAGATCCCTTATTTATATTAAGTAAACCATAGGTCAAAACTCTAGAATTTGATTAGTTACACCTCAACGTATTAAATAATACAATATATAACACCACATATTATATATTATTAATTATCTAATATTCAAATAAATATAATATCCAGTATTATTTATTATTACCAATTCATATAATTAAATAATATAATATAAAATATCCTAAATTATACATTACTCATTATTTAATTCCTAATACATATAATTTCTAATATTATATCTATTAATTATTCTTGCTTGTCTTTAATTGTCGTATGCATGACCCAAAATCCTTCTATTATGTTGGTAATTATTTAATATATATTATTAAATAATAAATCATAAGCGGTCTCTAGCAAGACATTATGACTACTCAAATAATATAAGTTTATAGTCCATTAAATCATTTAACGTGTCAAATCCCTTTGTCACGCGATATCGTATTTGAACTAAGTCATAAAAATTATTAAACTTATTATGTTAAAATGCTTTCTCGATCTTAAGTAGACTGATTGAATCAAATGACTCTTTATTTGAGCATAGCATGAGAGGGAAAAATCTTCATCTTGTAACCCATTTAGACACTTCAGAAAAGTGCACAAAAATTCTAGGAACTCACAAATAACTTACATATCACTCCTGTAGAAGGAGAGCTCTTATCTCCTTGTGGTTTGTAAACTAAAAATCAAGAACATCGACTGATTTTCAGACTCGATTTCCTAGTTTTGACAATTGAACTCCCAAAAATCAAAAGGCCACCTTGCCGACCTCCAATGACCATAAAACTTGATATTCAGATAGTATACATCATGAAATTAGTTTTAGGCTCAAGAATTATGCAAAAACATGTGGTTATCATTAAATTACACCTTGTGCAAAATGACCCCATTTCTGGACAGCTTGAAATTTCTGGACAGCTTGTTCACATGAAATCACAACCAATTCCTAAACTCTTTTAAACCCTACATCTAACTTATTTTAGATCCGATTAATAGACAAGTTTTATGATGCATAAGTCGAATCATAGAGAGAAAAATAAGAACATCAAGAACCTAATGTCGACTAGGGCGAAAGAAACCGAATGGAACAAGGACTTAGGCTCGAACAAACACCACCAACACTCCAATGTTTAGCACTTCACTCTCGACGCCGAGACCTGCTTCTATTCTTCTTCTTTGGCCGCGAGATGATGATGTGTGTGTGTGTGTTTTCTGGTTGTGGTTCGAAGCAAAAGATGGGAGGGGTGGCTTATGGAATTATAGGGCAAGGCATGTAGTATTTAAGGTATAACCGTGTATGGTTGTTAGGGATAATAATGTATGGGATCTTTATTATAGGAAGGTATTGAAAGCTCATAATTGGGTTTGAATGGGGTGTAAAGGATCAGTTATGATATGTGATAATTAGCCGAGATTAGTGGGATTCCAATCATCATTCGGATGTTGAAAATTATTTTGAACGTGTGATATATGATATAATTTAGGAAGGTCTTATGGATGTGCAACATTTATTTATTATAGGTATAAACTTAGGTTAGTAAATTTTAATTTAATTTTAATACATAACACATAGTTAGGGTTTAAAATAAATCATTACAAAGTTTAGGGAAAAATTCGAAATTAGACGTAAATTAGGAATTCGAATTTTAGGGTTTTACACAAGTATTAATAAATAGGATTCCATACTGCCGGACTCAGCTCGGGTTGAGGGATAAGCCTAAATCTTCTTAAAGAGGGTTCCTTAGAGACAGACTCAGCTCGAGTTGAGCGACAAGCCCAAATCTTCACAAACAGGGTTCGTAGTGCCGGACTCATCTCAAGTTGAGCGGCAAATACACCCAAATCTTCATAAATAGGGTTTCGTATGGCCGAACTCTACTAGAGTTGAGCATCAAGTACACCAAAATCTTCATAAATATGGTTTCATTCTGTCAGATTCAGCTCGAGTTGAGCGGAAAGTATGCCCAAATCTTCATAAATAGGGTTCCCTATAAGTTGACTCAACTCGAGCTGAGCGGCAAGTACACTTGAATCTCAATAAATATGGTTTCTTATGGTCAAAATCAGTTATAGGCAAACACGACCAGGTCTTCATAAATAGGATTTCGTACTAACGGACTCAGCTCGCATTGAGCGGAAGCTAAGCCCAAATCTTCATAAATAGTGTTCTATAGTGCCGAACTCAGCTCTAGTTGAGCGGTAAGTATGCCCAATTTTCATAAATAGTGTTTCACACGGCCCGACTCAGCTCTAGCTTAGCGGCAAGTACGCTCAAATATTCAATAACAAGGTTCCATATACGGACTGATCTCGAGTTGGATGGAAAGTACACCTAAGTCCTCATAAATAGGGTTCCGTACGGCCTGACTTAGCTCTAACTTAGCGCCAAGTATGCCCAATGCTTTTAAATATGAGTGGCAAGTATGCATAAGTCCTCATAAATAGGGTTCTATAGGTCCTGACTCAGCTCGAATCGAGTGGCAAGTACGCCAAAGACTTCATCAACAAGGTTCTGCATGGCCTAACTTAGCTCGATTTGAGCAGTAAGTATTCCCAAGTCCTTATAAATAGGATTCCATACTGCCGGACTCAGCTCGAGTTGAGCGACAAGCCTAAATATTCATAAATAGGATTTCGTAGAGACGGACTCAGCTGGAGTTGAGCGGCAATCCCAAATCTTCATAAACGGGGTTTTGTAGTGCCGAACTCATCTCTAGTTGAGGGGCAAGTATGCCAAAATCTTCATAAATAAGGTTTCCTATAGGTTGACTCAGGTCGAGCTGAGCGGGAAGTACGCTTGAATCTCAATAAATATGGTTTCTTATGGCAGAACTTAGTTATAGGCAAACATGATCAGGTCTTCAGAAATAGGATTTCGTATTGCCGGTCTCAGCTCGAGTTGAGCGTAAACTAAGCCGAAATCTTCATAAATAGGGTTTTATAGTGTTGGAATCAGCTTGAGTTGAGCGGCAAGTATGCCCTATTTTCATTAATAGTGTTTCGCACGGCCTGACTCAGCTCTAGCTGAGCAGAAAGTACGCTGAAATATTCATTAACAAGGTTCCATAAATCCGGACTCATCTCGAGTTGGACGGAAAGTACACCCAAGTCCTCATAAATAGGGTTCCGTACGGCTTGACTTAGCTTTAGCTTAGCGCCAAGTATGCCCAATTCTATTAAATATTGTTTTGAATGGCCTGACTCAGTTCCAAATGAATGGCAAGTACGCATAAGTCTTCATAAATAGGGTTCTGTGACTCAGCTCGAATTAAGTGGCAAGTATGCCCAAGACTTTATTAACAAGGTTTTTCATGGCCTAGCTCAGCTCGAGTTTGAGCAGTAAGTATGCCCAATTCATTATAAATAGGATTCCATACTACCGGACTCAGCTCGAGTTGGGCAACAAGCCTAAATCTTCGTAAATAGGGTTCCATAGAGATAGACTCGGCTGGAGTTGAGACAAGCCCAAATCTTCATAAATAGGGTTCTGTAGTGCCGGACTCATCTCGAGTAGAGGGGAAAGTACGCCCAAATATTTATAAATAGGGTTCCGTATGGTCGAACTCTGCTAGAGTTGAGCATAAAGTACGCCAAAATATTCATAAATAGGGTTTCGTACTGTCGGACTCAGCTCGAGTTGAGCGGAAAGTATGCCCAAAACTTCATAAATGGGGTTCCCTATAGGTTGACTCAGGTCGAGCTGAGCGGGAAGTATGCTTGAATCTCAATAAATATGGTTTCTTATGGTCGAACTTAGTTATAGGCAAACACGACCAGGTCTTCACAAATAGGATTTCGTACTACCGGACTCAGCTCGAGTTGAGTGGAAACGAAGCCCAGAACTCTATAAATAGGGTTCTGTAGTTCCGAACTCAGCTCGGATTGAGCGGCAAGTATGCCCAATTTGATAAATAGTGTTTTGCACGGCCTGACTCAACTCTAGCTAAGCGGAATGTACGCTCAAATATTCATTAACAAGGTTCTATAAATCCGGACTCATCTCTAGTTGGACGGAAAGTAAACCCTAGTCCTCATAAATAGGGTTCTGTACAGCCTGACTTAGCTTTAGCTTAGCGCCAAGTATGCCCAATTATTTTAAATATTGTTTTGTACGGCCTGACTCAGTTCCAAATGAGTGGCAAGTACGCATAAGTCCTCATAAATAGGGTTATGTAGGTCTTGACTCAGCTCGAATCGAGTGGCAAGTACGCGCATAAGTCCTCGTAAATAGGGTTCTGTAGGTCCTGACTCAGCTCAATTCGAGTAGAAGTACGCTAAAGACTTCATCAAGAAGGTTCTGCACGGCCTAACTTAGCTCTAGTTTGAGCAGTAAGTATGCCCAAGTCTTCATAAATAGGATCCCATACGGCCGGACTCAGCTCGTGTTGAGCGACAAGCCTAAATCTTCATAAATAGGGTTCTGTAGAGACAGACTCAGCTGGAGTTGAGACAAGCCCAAATCTTCATAAATAGGGTTCTATAGTGCCGGACTTATCTCGAGTTGAGGGGCAAGTAGGCCTAAATCTTCATAAATAGGGTTCCGTATGGTCGAACTCTGCCAGAGTTGAGCATCAAGTACGCCAAAATCTTCATAAATAGGGTTTCGTACTGTTGCACTCGGCTCGAGTTGAGTGGCAAGTATGCCCAAATCTTCATAAATAGGGTTCCCTATAGGTTGACTTAGCTCGAGCTGAGCGGAAGTATGCTTGAATCTCAATAAATATGGTTTTTTATGGTTGAACTCAGTTATAGGCAAACACGACCAGGTCATCATAAATAAGATTTCATACTGCCGGACTCAGCTCGAGTTGAGCGGAAACTAAGCCCAGATAATTATTAACAGGGTTCTATAGTGCCGAACTCAGCTCGAGTTGAGCGTCAAGTATGCCCAATTTTCATAAAGTGTTTTGCACGGCCTGACTCGGCTCTAATATTCACTAACAAGGTTCCATAAATCCGGACTCATCTCGAGTTAGATGGAAAGTACACCCTAGTCCTCATAAATAGGGTTCTGTACGGCCTAACTTAGCTCTAGCTTAGCACCAAATATGCCCAATTCTTTTAAATATTGTTCTGTATGACCTGACTCAGCTCCAAATGAGTGGAAAGTACGCATAAGTCCTCATAAATAGGGTTTTGTAGGTCCTGACTCAGCTCGAATCGAGTGGCAAGTATGCGCAAGACTTCATCAACAAGGTTCTGCATTGGCCTAACTCAGCTCGAGTTTGAGCAGTAAGTATGCCCAAGTGTTCATAAATAGGATTCCAAACTGCCGGACTCATCTCGAGTTGAGGGACAAATCTAAATCTTCATAAATAGGCTTTTGTAGAGACGGACTTAGATTGAGTTGAGCGGCAAGCCCAAATATTCTTAAACAGGGTTCGTAGTGCCAGACTCATCTCGAGTTGAGCAGAAAGTACGCCCAAATCTTCATATAGGGTTTCATATGGCCGAACTCTACTAAAGTTGAGCAATAAGTATGCCAAAATCTTCACAAATAGGATTTCATACTGTCGGACTCAGCTCGAGTTGAGGGGGAAGTATGCCCAAATCTTCATAAAGAGGGTTCCATATAGGTTGACTCAGCTCGAGCTGAGCGGGAAGTACGCTTGAATCTTAATAAATATGGTTTCTTATTATCAAACTCAGTTATAGGCAAACACGGCCAGGTCTTCATAAATAGGATTTTCTACTACCGGACTCAGCTCGAGTTGAGCGGAAACTAAGGCCAAATTTTCATAAATAGTGTTTCGCACGGCATGACTCAAGAAGGTTTCATTAATCCGGACTCATCTCGAGGTGGACGGAAAGTACACCCAAGTCCTCATAAATAGGGTTCCATACGGCATGACATAGCTTTAGCTTAGCTTTGAGCAGTAAGTATGCCCAAGTCTTCATAAATAGGATTCCAAATTGCCGGACTCAGCTCGAGTTGAGGGACAAACCTAAATCTTCATAAACAGGGTTCCGTAGAGACGGACTTAGCTTGAGTTGAGCGGCAAGCCCAAATCTTCATAAACATGGTTTGTAGTGCCGGACTCATCTCGATTTGAGCGGCTAGTGCGCCCAAATCTTCATAAATAGGGTTTTGTATGGCCGAACTCTGCTAGAGTTGAGCATCAAGTACGCCAAAATCTTCATAAATAGGGTTTCATACTGTCGGACTCAGCTCGAGTTGAGCGAAAAGTATGCCCAAATCTTTATAAATAGGGTTCCCTAAAGGTTGACTCAGCTCAAGTTGAGCAAGAAGTACGCTTGAATCTCAATAAATATTGTTTCTTATGGTCAAACTCAGTTATAGGCAAAAACGACCAAGTCTTCATAAATAGGATTTCGTACTGTCGGACTAAGCTCGAGTTGAGCAGAAACAAAGCCCAAATCTTCATAAACATAGTTCTATAGTTCCGGACTCAGCCCAAGTTGAGCGGCAAGTATGCCCAATTTTCATAATCGTGTTTTCCGCGGCCTGACTCAACTCTAGTTGAGCGACAAGTACGCTGAAATATTCATTAACATGGTTCTATAAATCAGGACTCATATCGAGTTGGACGGAAAGTACACCCAAGTGATCATAAATAGGGTTCCGTATGGCCCGACTTTTCTCTAGCTTAGCACCAAGTATGCCCAATTCTTTTTAAATATTATTCTGTATGGCCTGACTCAGTTCCAAATGAGTGGCAAGTACACATAAGTCCTCATAAATAGGGTTCTGTAGGTCCTAACCCAGATCAAATCGATTGGTAAGTACGCCAAATACTTCATAAACAAGTTTTTGCACGGCCTAACTCAGCTCGAGTTTGAGCAGTAAGTATGCCCAAGTCTTCATAATAGGATTCCATACTGCCGGACTCAGCTCTAGTTGAGCCACAAGCCTAAAACTTCATAAACAGGGTTCCGTAGAGACGAACTCAGCTCCAGTTAAGCGGAAAAACCAAATCTTCATAAACATGGTTTTGTAGTGCTGGACTCAGCTCGAGTTCAGCGTCATGTACACCCAAATCTTCATAAATAGGGTTTTGTATGGCTTTACTCTGTTCGAGTTGAGCATCAAGTACACCAAAATCTTCATAAATAGGGTTTCATATTGTTGGACTCAGCTCGAGTTGAGCAGCAAGTGTGCCCAAATCTTCATAAATCGGGTTCCCTATAGGTTGTCTCACCTCGAGCTGAGTGGAAAGTACGCCTGAATCTCAATAAATATATGGTTTCTTATGGTCGAACTCAATTATAGGAAAACACGACCACATCTTCATAAATAGGATTTTGTACTGCCAGACTCAGCTCAAGTTGAGCAGAAACCAAGCCCAAATCTTCATAAACAGGGTTCTATAGTGCCGAACTCAGCTCGAGTTGAGCGGAAAGTATGCCCATTTTTTCCTAAATAGTGTTCTGCACGACCTGAGTCGGTTATAGCTGAGTGTAAAGTACGCTCAAATATTCATTAAAAAGGTTCACTAAATCCGAACTCATCGAGTTATATGGAAAGTACACCCAAGTGCTCATAAATAAGGTTTCGTACGGCGTGACTTAGCTCTAGCTTAGTGTAAAGTATGCCCAATTCTTTATAAATATTGTTCTGTACGGCCTAACTCAGTTCCAAATGAGTGGCAAGTACCCATAAGTCCTCTTGAATAGGGTTCTGGAGGTCCTGACTCAGCTCAAATCGAGTGGCAAGTACGCTAAAGACTTCATCAACAAGGTTCTGCACGGCCTAACTCAGCTCGAGTTTGAGCAATAAGTACCCAAGTATTCATAAATAGAATTCCATACTGCTGGACTCAGCTCGAGTTGATGGATAAGCCTAAAATATCTTAAACAGGGTTCCTTAGAGATGGACTCAGCTCGAGTTGAGCAGCAAGCCCAAATCTTCATAAACAGGGTTCGTAATGCTGGACTCATCTCGAGTTGAGCAGCAAGTACGCCCAAATCTTCATAAATAGGGTTTCATATGGCCGAACTCTACTAGAGTTGAGAATCAAGTACACCAAAATCTTCATAAATAGGTTTTCATTCTGTCGGATTCAGCTCGAGTTGAGCGAAAAGTATGCCCAAATCTTCATAAATATGGTTCCCTATAGGTTGACTCAACTCGAGCTGAGCGGAAAGTAGACTTGAATCTCATAAATATGGTTTCTTATGGTCAAACTCAGTTATAGGCAAGCACGACCAGGTCTTCATAAATAGGATTTCGTACTAACATACTCAGCTCGAGTTGAGCGGAAGCTAAGCCCGAATCTTCATAAACAGTGTTCTATAGTGCCGAACTTTGCTCGAGTTGAGCGGTAAGTATGCCCAATTTTCATAAATAGTGTTTCACACAGCCTGACTCAGCTCTAGCTTAGCAGCAAGTACGCTCAAATATTCACTAACAAGGTTACATATAGGACTCATCTCGAGTTAGATGGAAAGTACACCCAAGTCCTCATAAATAGGGTTCCGTACGGCTTGACTTAGCTCTAGCTTAGCGCCAAGTATGCCTGAGTGGCAAGTATGCATAAGTCCTCATAAATAGGGGTCTGTAGGTCCTGACTCATCTCGAATCGAGTGGCAAGTAAGCCAAAGACTTCATCAACAAGGTTCTGCATAGCCTAACTTAGCTCGAGTTTGAGCAGTAAGTATGCCCAAGTCTTAATAAATAGGATTCCATACTGCCGAACTCAGCTCGAGTTGAGCGACAAGCCTAAATCTTCATAAATAGGGTTCCGTGGAGACGGACTTGGCTGGAGTTGAGCGGCAAGCCCAAATCTTCATAAACAGGGTTTTGTAGTGCCGGACTCATCTCGAGTTGGGGGGCAAGTACGCCCAAATCTTCATAAATAGGGTTCCGTATGGCCGAACTCTGCTAGAGTTGAGCATCAAGTACGCCAAAATCTTCATAAATAGGGTTTCGTACTGTCAAACTCAGCTCGAGTTGAGCGGCAAGTATGCCCAAATCTTCATAAATGGGGTTCCCTATAGATTGACTCAGGTAGAGCTGAGTGGGAAGTACGCTTGATTCTCAATAAATATGGTTTCTTATGGCAGAACTCAGTTATAAGCAAACATGATCAGGTCTTCATAAATAGGATTTTGTATTGCCGGACTCAGCTCGACTTGAGGGTAAACTAAGCCTAAATCTTCATAAATAGGGTTCTATAGTGCCGGACTCAGCTCGAGTTGAGCGGCAAGTATGCCCAATTTTCATAACTAGTGTTTCGCACGGCCTGACTCAGCTCTAGCTGAGCAGAAAGTAGGCTCAAATATTCATTAACAAGGTTCCATAAATCCGGACTCATCTCGAGTTGGACAGAAAGTACACCCAAGTTGGTGAAAAATCCAAAGGAAGAATAAGAGGAAAAGGAACCAGCTTGTGGGAAAATTCAAAGTCATCGATGTTGTCTGTTTAGAAGGACTACAGTATAATTTACTTAGAATTAGCCAGTTATGTGACAAACATTTCTTGGTCAAATTCTATGTAGATCATTATAGGGTAAAGGACACCAAGACCAAGAAAATTGTCCTTACAAGAAGCTGGTCAGGTAACATGTATATTGCTGATTGGAAACCCACTAGTACCATAATTCCTTGTTTTGTTGCAAAAGGCACTGCAGATCAAAGCTGGCTACGGAACAAGATGATGTCTCATGTCAATTTCAAGACCAAAAACAAGCAAGCTCGACAGGGAATAGTCAGAGGCTTGCCCGATGTCTTATTTCATAAAAACAGTATCTGTGGACCCTGTTAGAAAGGCAACCAGTTCAAGACCTCTTTAAAGAGCAAATCGTACCTTTCCACCCACAGGGTTCTGGATTTGCTACATATGGATCTCTATGGTCTTGTAAACCCTGTCAGTCTGGGAGGTAAGAAATACTTTCTTGGCATTGTTCATGGTTTTTCCAGGTACACTTGGACCATCTTCCCGAATAAAAAGAAAGAGACAACCACAAAGTTGTCGGAACACCTAAAAAAGCTCCAACATGAGAAATGGTTGAGTATTGTATCCATTCATTCCGACAGAGGCACAGAATTCACAAATTGCTTTATAGATCAATACGCGGACAATGGCATACATCATGAATACTCAGCATCCCAGACTCCTCAACAGAATGGTGTTGTCAAGCGAAAAAGCAGGACGCTGAAAGAAGCAACAAGAACCATGTTAGCTGCAAGTAAGATGCTGTTAGGAGTATGCCCTCGAATGCCAATCAGAGGATATTGAGTGAGGGCATTGTACTTGTAATTATGTAAATCATTAATATAAGGCAATGGATGTTTCTTTATTTACTGGTAGTTACTGGCATTCCTAACTCATAAATATACATATAGAAACTAGTCCGTGTATTTGAGAGCAAAACGTTCCACTCCTTATTGGATAAGGGAGTCGGCACTGGAAAGGTTTATAGCTAAAATACTTAATCGTTCGCAAGTCGATGAAACTTGACTGGGCATTAAGTTTATGTGAAGACTTGTATAACATGTTCTTTGACATGGAGAGTCCATGTCGAACGCTAATGGTTAGTGGGAGCACACGTTATAGGTATGTTAATTGGATTAGTATACTCGAACTGACTCACCCTCGATTCGTCGCATGGATTTCACTCCGGGATAGTCAATGACGGAATCGAAAGGTTGTTATAAGTATTCGTGAACCTTCGACTTGAGGATTTAGTAGGGATGTGCTTGTGACGTCAAGATTTTCATTAGAGTAGTTCGACCCTGTAAACAGGAAGGCGGGGGTCAACCTCGACGTGCCTCTTGACGGGTAAGTAGCAGGTCCTACTGAATACCAAGATAGAATTCTTTCTACCGTTAGTGAGCGGGTTATATGTCCTATGCGGTTATTGGCAGATGAGATCATAAGTCCTTGGCCAAAGCATTGGAGCTAGTTGTATTAGATACACGAGAGATCGATGTTCTCGATTTACATTAACGCATGCATAGCGTCAAGTACAGATAGGATTTGACTGACCGTGACCTTATAACTTGATCGGGACATTTGAAAGAAGGGTTTATACGTATAGTGGTATTCACGACATAATGGTTCTTGAATGATCCCATCATTCGTTCTCAGTTGGGGTACAGTGTAGGCCGCCCGGCTGGCCAGGTGGTGCTACTACTCTTTGGTTCCTCCAATTTCTGACTGAGACGGACCTATCGAGTCGCGCAATAGGATTGAAGACAGAATGAATCAAGCTAATTCTTTCATTATGAATATTAGATATTGGATATCTAAATTTGGGACATTAGATGTCTAAATCGATTTATTGAATAAATTGATTTATTGCCTAATGAATTAAATATATCACTGCATGATTAATTTAATTCATGATTATTATTATTTCTTGGAGAAAGTAATTATGTTATTTTGTAGTTGATATGTTTAATTAATTGGAGTAGTTAAATGATATAAATACATCGGAACGGAATCAGAGTTTATCTGTTTGGACTCTCGGGAGTCCGAAAAGAATTAAACTCGTCCGAATTTCATCTTCCCCCCCTCTTTCTACCTACATTCACCTCTTGTTCTTTTGTGTCCATTTTATAATGGATGAAAAGACTTTGTGGGGATCACTCATGTGGCATGAGTTGTTCATCATGTAGGTTAGATTAGAATAAGTAGGGAAGACTTGTATCTCTTATTACTCCATTCATTTCAACGTGAGGAAGATATATATATATATATATATATATATATATATATAGAGAGAGAGAGAGAGAGAGAGGTTTTCTCAAAGTCTTCTCTTCATGTGTTCTTGATGATTCTTGGAGAAAAATCAAGAAAATAAAGAGAGGAAGTGAGTTATACACTTAGAGTGTTGTAATCTCAAATCAATAGCTTCATCACCTAGTCTAGCCTTATCCTTGGAGGATAGCAAGGTGATCGTCATCTCGTTCGTTTCTCCGGCCCGTGGCAAGTAGAGGAGTTGTATTTTCGATGTTGGATCATCCAAGGGCTTGGAGCACGTTTGTATCGTAGGGATATACAACTAAAGCTTGGGGAATAGCTCAAGCGAAGGAATCCATTTAATCAACGGACTACAAGGGTGAGTTTCTATATCTCTTTTGTTTTAGTTTGTATTTTCGTATATATGTAGCTCGATCGATCCTAGTAGGGATTCGGATCGAATTAATTTTGGTTTTACCACTTCCGCTGGGCCTTCGTTTTGGGCACCGAATCCCAACAGTTTCCGCATCATTTCTGTTATACTTAATGCAGATATAACTCTCAATATGACAATGAATCTACTCGCAATTCTACTCGAGAAGAACACCGAGATTGGACCTAACTTTGTGGACTGGCTCCGCAATCTGATGATTGTCCTAAGTATAGAGGCACTGGGATACGTCTTGGAGACGGACATTCCGGCGCCTCCTGTGCGGACCAGAGCCAATTAGGAAGAGATTGAAAACCACAAAAAGTTGGTTAAGGATGACGTAAAAGTCCGTGCATACATGATGGCTTCTATGTCTAATGAGCTTTAGAGAGCTCATGAGAAAATGACTTCTGCTAGGCAGATTCTATCTCACTTAACCAAATTTTATGGTGAGCACAGCAGAACTGCTAGATATGAGATATCCAAGCAACTGTTCGGTGGAAGTATGAAGGAAGGTGAGAAGGTTGGGGAACACGTCTGTAACACCCCCAAAATCTCTCGAGGTATTACAGTGCCGTGAATCCCACGTGGGACCCACAAGGCTAGTTAGAAAAATAGGCAATTTAAGAAAATCGCGATAAAACATTAAGTTCAAGGTTTACATAACGTGAGTCGAAGGATTAAAGGAAAAATGTAATTCGAAGTCCAATTATTACACAACAAAGGTTTTTCAAAAGAAAACAAATTTATTTCAATTTAAGCAGCGGCTAGAGAATAATTCCAACACCGCTCAAGTCTGACCGGACCCCTCGGGAATATCCTACACATGATGACTAATTTTACCTGGTACGACGAATCATACAAGGTAACCAGGGTCAGAGAATGCATACCAAATAATAGCTTCTAACAACAATATACGCCATTTTTACAATCACAGTATCTAGTAATCAACAGAGAATATTTCATCACTCAACCGACGTTGTCTCTCTCTTTTATCACATAAGCCCCAAGGTCGCAACCAAGGGTCACGGAAGTATCCACACGGGAATACCCCGGAACATAGGCGTCCAATTCAGGTCATACCCCCTAACACATTTCCACACGGGTACCATACAGGTTTTATCCCCAACACATCGGCCCATTTATAACATATTTTATAGAAAGACAAACGTCAGCATTCATCAAAATGGCACATACTCACAAACGGTATAATATTAATATTAGAAAATTCTCGAGCAAGATTTCACTTGCCTGTGATCCGATAGTAGGTGCTTTGTGATAAACGGAGTCCCCACACCCGCTCGAGCTTAACCTAGCCACGTAATATCCGGTTAACACCTCGTACGGATCATGATGAATAAACTAGTCTCCCTTTCCTAATCGGATTCCTAGTGTAGTTTTAATTGTCGATATTAGTATCGTTTCTAAGTTCGTAAGTATTGTGTACCATTATTACGTTCAATCTTACAGTTAACATTAGATATATATCGATTCGCTCAACACGATTATCCCTATCATTTTTCAGTTGTCGACAATCGATTATAGCATAATCGAATCTCATGCTTTCTAATTCTATTCTATATTCCGAATACTACGATCGACGGATTCTATTACACAATCACTTTGGTGGTTTGATATCCAATAATGATTTTACTATCGAATTGTTTTCCTTAGTTTACTAAGTGTCAAAAATCACAAGGTAAGGGTGGCTACAACAATGGATTATATGGTGACGGATCACTACGAATTCTCCTACAATTGATTCGTCAAATTTTACATTCCTAGTGATGATTTGAAATGAAATTTCGTATGATAAATATGATTTTCATGAAACAAGACATATGAGAAACGATAACTCCGGTTACTACAATTCCATTAGAAAGGTTGTCTACGAAGGATGGCAAGAATCTACCCAATACCCGCAATCTAATAAATATATATAAGAGAACATCGAAGATATAACTCCAGGGATTGGTGGCTTACCTTATTGGAAGAAGAATAATGAAGAGAGTTGGCGAATCCACAAGAACTACGAGGAGAAACGAGAAGTGACTTGAACAACTTGGATAATCTTCACCGGAGCTCAAGAAACCACTTCCTCAGTGTTAATTCAAGTATATAAGAGTTTAAGAACCGAGTATAAGGCTAGGAATCTCTCTCAAGGGTGTTATCTTGTAGTGTTGGGTCGTGCAAATGAAGAAGGGAGTTGTCATTTTATAAACTTGATTTTGCTAACGTACGTTAATGATACTGGTGTTACGTACGTAAGGCTTCTTACGTACGTAACAGTTTAATGACAACGTACGTAAAGACCGCCACTGCCCGAAATGTGCCCAAGTGTTACGTACATTATATTTGGGACATAACGTACGTTATAAAGAGTTGACTCGTTTGTCCTCTAGCCCGCCGAAAGTAGCTTCGTCCGTGTCAAAGAAAGATTCTGGTCGGGAGACTGACTCGCCCGTTACGTACGTAATATAACTACCTTAACGTACGTAACAGTCGGAATATAGCGTACGTTAGGCATAAGTTGTAGCGCGCATTAGACAAAACACTAAAGCGCGTTAGACATAAACTCTAGCGTGCGTTAGACAGAAACTCTTTAGCCACATATCACATTCTAACCATCTCGGGGTGACCATCCCTTCCACTCGTCAACAATAATCGGGGAACAAGACGTTGTTCACCGTCATATTCGCACCGACGATCGTCCCACAGCGTCAAGCCGTGTCACCTCCGTTTCATTTACATCGCACAATTATATAGCACTTAATGAAATACATAAATAGAAATGACGTCACATTACAAAAATTCACACAGTACAAGGTAATCAAGCATGAAATACCGAAGGTATTACATATCACCCCCCTTAAAAATAGTTTCGTCACGAAACTTAAGAAAATAACTCGGGATGAGTCTCTTTCATGCTCGACTCGGTCTCCCAAGTTGCTTCTTCCACGCTGTGGTGCGACCACTGAATCTTCACGAGAGGTATGGCTTTATTTCTTAACATCTTCACACGCCGATCCAAAATGGCGATCGGTACCTCTCTAAAGGTAGCGTCATTGGAAATTTCCACTTCTTCGAAATTGAGCTTGTGACTCGGGTCATAGACATACTTCCTTAACTGGGAGATGTGAAAAACGTTATGCACTCCATCCAGATGCGGCGGTAGCACTAATCGATACGCGAGCTTCCCCACCCGGTCCAATATCTCAAACGGACCTATAAATCTCGGGCTTAACTTGCCCTTTTGGCCAAAGAGTCGGATGCCCCGCATAGGTGATACTTTGACCCAAACATGATCCCCGACCGTAAATTCTAATGGTCGCTGTCGGTTTTCGGCATAAGATTTCTGCCGACTCTGTGCGGCTAGCATGTGCTTTCTAACAATAGAGATCTTCTTAATGGATTCCTGGATAAGATCTAACTCGGTAACCGCTGTGTCGGAGGCATCATACCAGCATAACGGCGACTTGCATCTTCGCCCATATAGGGCCTCAAACGGTGCCATACCTATACTTGCATGCCAGCTGTTGTTGTACGAGAACTCCACTAATCCCAAATGTCTAGTCCAATCCTTACCCCAATCGAGCACACATTCCCTCAAAATATCTTCCAATGTTTAAATTGTACGCTCGGTCTGTCCATCTGTCTGAGGGTGATAAGTCGTGCTAAAGTTTATTTGGGTCCCCATAGCTTTGTGGACGGCTTTCCAAAAACGAGACACATATTTGGTGTCCCTATCTGAAATGATGGATGAGGGAACGCCATGTAGCCTTACGATCTCTCTGATGAAAATGACGGCCAGTTGCTCTGTCCCGGTTGTCTCTTGAATAGAAATGAAATGTGCCGATTTTGTCAATCGATCAACAATGACCCAAATTGTATCTTTTCCTCCCACCGCCGTAGGTAACTTAGTGACAAAATCCATTGATATGCTCTCCCACTTCCACTCCGGGATGGGTAGGGGTTGCATAATTCCGGATGGTCTGCGGTGTTCAATCTTTACTTGCTGGCACGTCATACATCGGGCGACGAACCTAGAAACTTCCCATTTCATATTCTTTCACCAAAAACTCTGTCGCAAATCTTTGTGCATCTTGCTTGCTCCGGGGTGAGTAGAATAGGGAGTGGAGTGCGCCTCCTTTAGTATAGTTTGCTTCAGCCCGTCATTCGGTGGAATACAGATCCTGTTCTTGAACCTCACCAAATCACCCTGAATCTTATAATCGGAAACATCTCCTTCCTCGATTCTTGCACCAATCGCACATAATTCAGGATCTTCCATCTGTGCTAGACGTATATCGTCTAGTAAGGACGAAAGTATGTTGATTGAGCATAATTGTCCTTGCCTATGTTGTATCCATACTTCGGTGTTGCTTCTCCTGATGTCTTGCTGCAGTTTGGGCTGAACTGTTATGCTGGATACCATTACCTCTTATGTAGTTTTCCGACTAAGAGCATCGGCTACCACATTGGCTTTTCCGGGATGATAAGAGATTTCCACATTGTAGTCCTTGATTAGCTCCAACCAACGCCTCTGCATCATGTTTAATTCTCTCTGAGTGAAGATTTATTTCAAACTCTTATGATCCGTGAAAACTTTGCAAGTAACTCCATAAAGATAGTGCCTCCAAATCTTGAGGGCATGCACCACTGCAGCTAGCTCCAAGTAATGCGTCGGGTAATTTACTTCGTACGGCTTCAGTTGTCGGGATGCGTACGCAACGACTCTGCCATTCTGCATGAAGACACAACCTAGTCTGTGCTTAGATGCATCCGTGTATATAATGAATCCTTCTGTACCCTGCGGTAACACTAGTACTGGGGCAGTAGTTAGCCTACTCTTGAGCTCGTCGAAGCTCTTCTGGCAGTCTGCAGTCCATACAAATTTTGTGCTATTTCTGAGTAGGTTCGTTAACGGTCGGGCGATACAGGAAAAGGCCTCGACGAATCTTCGATAGTAACCCGCCAGTCCTAGGAAACTCCTAACCTCTTTGACGTTCTTCGATGGTTCCCAACACGTTATTGTCTCGATATTTTTTGGGTCAACCTTGACACCTGCTGCCGAGACAACATGTCCGAGAAAAATTACCTCCGGCATCCAGAATTCGCACTTGGATAGTTTCGCATAAAGTTGGTGTTGCCTTAACACGCTCAGCACTTGCCTAAAATGTTCCTCGTGTTCCTGTCGGCTTCGAGAATATATCAGGATGTCGTCAATAAAAACCACCACGCATTTATCGAGGAAATCAATCAAAACTCTATTCATCAGTTCTATGAAAACGGCTGGGGCATTAGTCAACCCGAATGATACCACGATATACTCATAATGTCCATACCTCGACCGAAATGCAGTCTTGGGTATATCTTCCTCCCGAATCCTCAATTGGTGATATCCGGACCGTAAATCAATCTTTGAAAACACGACTGCCCCTTGTAATTGATCCAAGATGTCATCAATTCTTTGTAGTGGATAACGATTCTTGATAGTAACCTTATTCAGATCCCTGTAGTCGATGCACAAGCGTAGAGAGTTGTCTTTCTTCTTAACGAAAAGTACCGGCGCGCCCCACGGCGAGGTGCTTGGGCGGATCAACCCTTTCTCCAACAGATCTTCGAGCTGTATCTTTAATTCCTTCATCTCGTCCGGTGCCATCCTGTAAGGAGCTTTGGAAATAGGTCTCGTCCCCGGCTCGAGTTCAATGGAAAGGTCAACTTCTCGGTGCAGTGGCAGCCCTGGTAGTTCATCGGGAAAAACGTCTGGAAACTCATTCACCACCGGAATGTTTGTGATTGTAAGTTGTGAAGTATCCTCTCGAAGAACATAACACCAATAGTACTCACTTCGAGAGCTGCAGGAGGCTTCTGATGCGATAATGCTGAGAGACCCTTTCGTACTAAAGTGTTCACGTCCGCTGATGACATGTGTGGTACCGTCATGAGCTGAAATGGAAATAGTCAAGTGGTAGGTATCCAAGATTGTTCTGTGCAATGGCATCCATTCCATACCTAATATGATATCTTCATTCTGGAGCGGAAAGACCATAAGATTAGCGGTCCAACTATGATTGTTGATGCAGATCCGACAGTCTCGAACCCTTTGATCGCCGCCTAATCTACTACCCTCGGGTAGTTTAACAATGAAGGGCTCACAAGGTACACAAACAAGATTTAAGCGTTCAACACATTCCACAGATATAAACGAATCGGTGGCTCTGGTATCAAATAGTACATGCACTGGCTGAGAGTTAACAAGAAGAGCACCTGAGATAGCTGGCGCAGACTGACCATCCGTAGCCCTCATCTCAAATACACGGGACGGCACTGACTCCGAAAAGGATGAGGTACCTCCGCTACGCCCACGGCCTCATCCGGCACCGTGTAGCGGTGGTTGGTTCTGGTGCGATGGAGCTCGGTAGTTGGAAACAGCAGGCGTCCTAGGGGATTGCACAGAGCTTTGTTGACTTGGTTGGTAAGCTGGACTCTGAGTGGGATTGGCCCGCCAGCAGTAACGAGACATGTGTCCACTATTTCCGCAAGTGAAACATTTGGTAGCCGTCTTCTGACACCGATCCTTAGTATGCCCGGTCATGCCACAATTGAAATAGTCCCTATGGTAAGGCCAATCAGATATACCCTTATGTTGGTACGAAACCGCCGACTTAAAAGAAGATGTGGGCCCCGAATTCGTTTTGTTGTTGCTCCCAGGCTGAACTGATGTCTTCTTCTTCTTCGAGTTATGCCCGATGTCGGTATTAACAACTGTACCAGCATATGCTGTGACTACGTCTTCATATGCCCTCAGGGTCGTGCAGTGCAATCCGGCGGCATAGCGTTGTACATCCTCCGGAAACCTCTGTGCAAGATGGCATATTCGTTGATCTTCTGATGGAACCATCTGGGAGATGTAACTTAGCTCGGTTCGGTAGGCCCGAATGATCTCTAGTACTAGCATGTTCTGAGGCCCAGCACTAAAAATGTCTCGTGCGCGAGCGGTTCGGGCTGATCTGGGACAGTACTCGCTCCGTAGTAGTCGGGCAAATTCGGTCCACCCGACCACTCGGTCCTCTGGCCTGTAAGTCCTCCACCAACGTGCAGCAGTGTCACGGAGTTGATTAATCCCGAGCGGCACCTTCCGGTTTTCTGGGCATCCGATCACTTCGAAGGCAGTCTCCATTTCAGAAATCCAGTCGTCCACATGTTTCTCCCCTGTCCCGTCAAATAATGGAGGCCTAGCCTTTAGCATCTCTCCCAACCATCGGTCTCTTCCTGTGTTTTCTTCCACATTGATGACCGGTATCCGTTCCGCCTGATTGACCTGAGCAATTCCCATGGCGATAGCCTGGGCAAGGGCCTGAACAAAAGCTGGGTCCATGCCTCCCGAGTTGTTATTCTGGCGTTCTGCCTCCTGATCGTCTTGATTAACTGGTGGCGGCTGGCCCCCAGCAGGATGGGTCTCGACAGTGTTCCAGTCCTCATTGTGGTTCGCGGCGGAACCCTGAGCGTCATTCACCACCCTCCTTGCTCCTCGGCGTGCCATCACTGACGGTATTAATCTAAAGCCAGTTCCATACACGGTTTACAATTAAATGTAGTACATATACAGAAACACACATATCACTTACTTTGCATTCCCATGATGAGCTTCGATCACTTGGGGTGTTGGACTTTGAAAAATTAGGAGAAATTTTATTCAAACCAGGAGTTTCGCTCCGATACCATTTTCTGTAACACCCCCAAAATATCTCGAGGTATTACAGTGCCGTGAATCCCACGTGGGACCCACAAGGCTAGTTAGAAAAATAGGCAATTTAAGAAAATCGCGATAAAACATTAAGTTCAAGGTTTACATAACGTGAGTCGAATGATTAAAGGAAAATGTAATTCAAAGTCCAATTATTACACAACAAAGGTTTTTCAAAAGAAAACAAATTTATTTCAATTTAAGCAGCGGCTAGAGAATAATTCCAACACCGCTCAAGTCTGACTGGACCCCTCGGGAATGTCCTGCACATGATGAACAATTTTACCTGGTACGACGAATCATACCAGGTAACCAGGGTCAGAGAATGCATACCAAATAACAGCTACTAACAACGATATACGCCATTTTTACAATCACAGTATCTAGTAATCAATAGAGAATATTTCATCACTCAACCGACGTTGTCTCTCTCTTTTATCACATAAGCCCCAAGGTCGCAACCAAGGGTCACAGAAGTATCCACACGGGAATACCCCAGAACATAGGCGCCCAATTCGGGTCTTACCCCCTAACACATTTCCACACGGGTACCATACAGGTTTTATCCCCAACACATTGGCCCATTTATAACATATTTTAGAGAAAGACAAACGTCAGCATTCATCAAAATGGCACATACGCACAAACGGTGTAATATTAATATTAGAAAATTCTCGAGCAAGATTTCACTTGCCTGTGATCCGATAGTAGGTGCTTTGTGATAAACGGAGTCCCCAAGCCCGCTCGAGCTTAACCTAGCCACGTAATATCCTGTTAACACCTCGTACGGATCATGATGAATAAACTAGTCTCCCTTTCCTAATCGGATTTCTAGTGTAGTTTTAATTGTCGATATTAGTATCATTTCTAAGTTCGTATGTATTATGTACCATTATTCCGTTCAATCCTATAGTTAACATTAGATATATATCGATTCGCTCAACACGATTATCCCTCTCATTTTTCGGTTGTCGACAATCGATTATAGCATAATCGAATCTCATGCTTTCTAATTCTATTCTATATTCCGAATACTACGATCGACGGATTCTATTACACAATCACTTTGGTGGTTTGATATCCAATAATGATTTTACTATCGAATTGTTTTCCTTAGTTTACTAAGTGTCAAAAATCACAAGGTAAGGGTGGCTACAACAATGGATTATACGGTGGCGGATCACTACGAATTCTCCTACAATTGATTCATCAAATTTTACATTCCTAGTGATGATTTGAAATGAAATTTCGTATGATAAATATGATTTGCATGAAACAATACATATGAGAAACGATAACTCCGGTTACTACAATTCCATTAGAAAGGTTGTCTACGAAGGATGGCAAGAATCTACCCAATACCCGCAATCTAATAAATATATATAAGAGAACATCGAAGATATAACTCCAGGGATTGGTGGCTTACCTTATTAGAAGAAGAATAATGAAGAGAGTTGGCGAATCCACAAGAACTACGAGGAGAAACGAGAAGTGACTTGAACAACTTGGATAATCTTCACCGGAGCTCAAGAAACCACTTCCTCAGTGTTAATTCAAGTATATAAGAGGCTAAGAACCGAGTATAAGGCTAGGAATCTCTCTCAAGGGTGTTATCTTGTAGTGTTGGGTCGTGCAAATGAAGAAGGGAGTTATCATTTTATAAACTTGTTTTGCTAACGTACGTTAATGATACTGGTGTTACGTACGTAAGGCTTCTTACGTACGTAACAGTTTAATGACAACGTACGTAAAGACCGCCACTACCCGAAATGTGCCCAAGTGTTACGTACGTTATATTTGGGACATAACGTACGTTATAAAGAGTTGACTCGTTTGTCCTCTAGCCCGCCGAAAGTAGCTTCGTCCGTGTCAAAGAAAGATTCTGGTCGGGAGACTGACTCGCCCGTTACGTACGTAATATAACTACCTTAACGTACGTAACAGTCGGAATATAGCGTACGTTAGGCATAAGTTGTAGCGCGCATTAGACAAAACTCTAACGCGCGTTAGACATAAACTCTAGCGTGCGTTAGACAGAAACTCTTTAGCCACATATCACATTCTAACCATCTCGGGGTGACCATCCCTTCCACTCGTCAACAATAATCGGGGAACAAGACGTTGTTCACCGTCATATTCGCACCGACGATCGTCCCACAGCGTCAAGCCGTGTCACCTCCGTTTCATTTACATCGCACAATTATATAGCACTCGATGAAATACATAAATAGAAATGACGTCACATTACAAAAATTCACACAGTACAAGGTAATCAAGCATGAAATACGGAAGGTATTACATATCACCCCCCTTAAAAATAGTTTCATCACGAAACTTAAGAAAATAACTCGGGATGACACTCTTTCATGCTCGACTCGGTCTCCCAAGTTGCTTCTTCCGAGCTGTGGTGCGACCACTGAATCTTCACGAGAGGTATGGCTTTATTTCTTAACATCTTCACACGCCGATCCAAAATGGCGATCGGTACCTCTCTAAAGGTAGCGTCATTGGAAATTTCCACTTCTTCGAAATTGAGCTTGTGACTCGGGTCATAGACATACTTCCTTAACTGGGAGATGTGAAAAACGTTATGCACTCCATCCAGATGCGGCGGTAGCACTAATCGATACGCGAGCTTCCCCACCCGGTCCAATATCTCAAACGGACCTATAAATCTCGGGCTTAACTTGCCCTTTTGGCCGAAGAGTCGGATGCCCCGCATAGGTGATACTTTGACCCAAACATGATCCCCGACCGTAAATTCTAATGGTCGCTGTCGGTTTTCGGCATAAGATTTCTGCCGACTCTGTGCGGCTAGCATGTGCTTTCTAACAATAGAGATCTTCTTAATGGATTCCTGGATAAGATCTAACTCGGTAACCGCTGTGTCGGAGGCATCATACCAGCATAACGGCGACTTGCATCTTCGCCCATATAGGGCCTCAAACGGTGCCATACCTATACTTGCATGCCAGCTGTTGTTGTACGAGAACTCCACTAATCCCAAATGTCTAGTCCAATCCTTACCCCAATCGAGCACACATTCCCTCAAAATATCTTCCAATGTTTAAATTATACGCTCGGTCTGTCCATCTGTCTGAGGGTGATAAGTCGTGCTAAAGTTTATTTGGGTCCCCATAGCTTTGTGGACGGCTTTCCAAAAATGAGACACATATTTGGTGTCCTTATCTGAAATGATGGATGAGGGAACGCCATGTAGCCTTACGATCTCTCTGATGAAAATGACGGCCAGTTGCTCTGTCCCGGTTGTCTCTTGAATAGAAATGAAATGTGCCGATTTTGTCAATCGATCAACAATGACCCAAATTTTATCTTTTCCTCCCACCGCCGTAGGTAACTTAGTGACAAAATCCATTGATATGCTCTCCCACATCCACTCCGGGATGGGTAGGGGTTGCATAATTCCGGATGGTCTGCGGTGTTCAATCTTTACTTGCTGGCACGTCATACATCGGGCGACGAACCTAGAAACTTCCCATTTCATATTCTTTCACCAAAAACTCTGTCGCAAATCTTTGTGCATCTTGCTTGCTCCGGGGTGAGTAGAATAGGGAGTGGAGTGCGCCTCCTTTAGTATAGTTTGCTTCAGCCCGTCATTCGGTGGAATACAGATCCTGTTCTTGAACCTCACCAAATCACCCTGAATCTTATAATCGGAAACATCTCCTTCCTCGATTCTTGCACCAATCGCACATAATTCAGGATCTTCCATCTGTGCTAGACGTATATCGTCTAGTAAGGACGAAAGTATGTTGATTGAGCATAATTGTCCTTGCCTATGTTGTATCCATACTTCGGTGTTGCTTCTCCTGATGTCTTGCTGCAGTTTGGGCTGAACTGTTATGCTGGATACCATTACCTCTTATGTAGTTTTCCGACTAAGAGCATCGGCTACCACATTGGCTTTTCCGGGATGATAAGAGATTTCCACATTGTAGTCCTTGATTAGCTCCAACCAACGCCTCTGCATCATGTTTAATTCTCTCTGAGTGAAGATTTATTTCAAACTCTAATGATCCGTGAAAACTTTGCAAGTAACTCCATAAAGATAGTGCCTCCAAATCTTGAGGGTATGCACCACTGCAGCTAGCTCCAAGTAATGCGTCGGGTAATTTACTTCGTACGGCTTCAGTTGTCGGGATGCGTACGCAATGACTCTGCCATTCTGCATGAAGACACAACCTAGTCTGTGCTTAGATGTATCCGTGTATATAATGAATCCTTCTGTACCCTGCGGTAACACTAGTACTGGGGCAGTAGTTAGCCTACTCTTGAGCTCGTCGAAGCTCTTCTGGCAGTCTGCAGTCCATACAAATTTTGTGCTCTTTCTCAGTAGGTTTGTTAACGGTCGGGCGATACAGGAAAAGGCCTCGACGAATCTTCGATAGTAACCCGCCAGTCCTAGGAAACTCCTAACCTCTTTGACGTTCTTCGATGGTTCCCAACACGTTATTGTCTCGATATTTTTTGGGTCAACCTTGACACCTGCTGCCGAGACAACATGTCCGAGAAAAATTACCTCCGGCATCCAGAATTCGCACTTGGATAGTTTCGCATAAAGTTGGTGTTGCCTTAACACGCTCAGCACTTGCCTAAAATGTTCCTCGTGTTCCTGTCGGCTTCGAGAATATATCAGGATGTCGTCAATAAAAACCACCACGCATTTATCGAGGAAATCAATCAAAACTCTATTCATCAGTTCTATGAAAACGGCTGGGGCATTAGTCAACCCGAATGATACCACGATATACTCATAATGTCCATACCTCGACCGAAATGCAGTCTTGGGTATATCTTCCTCCCGAATCCTCAATTGGTGATATCCGACCGTAAATCAATCTTTGAAAACACGACTGCCCCTTGTAATTGATCCAAGATGTCATCAATTCTTTGTAGTGGATAACGATTCTTGATAGTAACCTTATTCAGATCCCTGTAGTCGATGCACAAGCGTAGAGAGTTGTCTTTCTTCTTAACGAAAATGCGGCGCGCCCCACGGCGAGGTGCTTGGGCGGATCAACCCTTTCTCCAACAGATCTTCGAGCCGTATCTTTAATTCCTTCATCTCGTCCGGTGCCATCCTGTAAGGAGCTTTGGAAATAGGTCTCGTCCCCGCTCGAGTTCAATGGAAAGGTCAACTTCTCGGTGCGGTGGCGCCACAGTAGTTCATCGGGAAAACGTCTGAAACTCATTCACCACCGGAATGTTTGTGATTGTAAGTTGTGAAGTATCCTCTCGAAGAACATAACACCAATAGTACTCACTTCGAGAGGCTGCGGGAGGCTTCGATGCGATAATCTTTGAGAGACCCTTTCGTACTAAAGTGTTCACGTCCGCTGATGACATGTGTGGTACCGTCATGAGCTGAAATGGAAATAGTCAAGTGGTAGGTATCCAAGATTGTTCTGTGCAATGGCATCCATTCCATACCTAATATGATATCTTCATTCTGGAGCGGAAAGACCATAAGATTAGCGGTCCAACTATGATTGTTGATGCAGATCCGACAGTCTCGAACCCTTTGATCGCCGCCTAATCTACTACCCTCGGGTAGTTTAACAATGAAGGGCTCACAAGGTACACAAACAAGATTTAAGCGTTCAACACATTCCACAGATATAAACGAATCGGTGGCTCTGGTATCAAATAGTACATGCACTGGCTGAGAGTTAACAAGAAGAGCACCTGAGATAGCTGGCGCAGACTGACCATCCGTAGCCCTCAGCTCAAATACACGGGACGGCACTGACTCCGAAAAGGATGAGGTACCTCCGCTGCGCCCACGGCCTCATCCGGCACCGTGTAGCGGTGGTTGGTTCTGGTGCGATGGAGCTCGGTAGTTGGAAACAGCAGGCGTCCTAGGGGATTGCACAGAGCTTTGTTGACTTGGTTGGGAAGCTGGACTCTGAGTGGGATTGGCCCGCCAGCAGTAACGAGACATGTGTCCACTATTTCCGCAAGTGAAACATTTGGTAGCCGTCTTCTGACACCGATCCTTAGTATGCCCGGTCATGCCACAATTGAAATAGTCCCTATGGTAAGGCCAATCAGATATACCCTTATGTTGGTACGAAACCGCCGACTTAAAAGAAGATGTGGGCCCCGAATTCGTTTTGTTGTTGCTCCCAGGCTGAACTGATGTCTTCTTCTTCTTCGAGTTATGCCCGATGTCGGTATTAACAACTGTACCAGCATATGCTGTGACTACGTCTTCATATGCCCTCAGGGTCGTGCAGTGCAATCCGGCGGCATAGCGTTGTACATCCTCCGGAAACCTCTATGCAAGATGGCATATTCGTTGATCTTCTGATGGAACCATCTGGGAGATGTAACTTAGCTCGGTTCGGTAGGCCCGAATGATCTCTAGTACTAGCATGTTCTGAGGCCCAGCACTAAAAATGTCTCGTGCGCGAGCGGTTCGGGCTGATCTGGGACAGTACTCGCTCCGTAGTAGTCGGGCAAATTCGGTCCACCCGACCACTCGGTCCTCTGGCCTGTAAGTCCTCCACCAACGTGCAGCAGTGTCACGGAGTTGATTAATCCCGAGTGGCACCTTCCGGTTTTCTGGGCATCCGATCACTTCGAAGGCAGTCTCCATTTCAGAAATCCAGTCGTCCACATGTTTCTCTCCTATCCCATCAAATAATGGAGGCCTAGCCTTTAGCATCTCTCCCAATCATCGGTCTCTTCCTGCGTTTTCTTTCACATTGATGACCGGTATCCGTTCCGCCTGATTGACCTGAGCAATTCCCATGGCGATAGCCTGGGCAAGGGCCTCAACAAAAGCTGGGTCCATGCCTCCCGGATTGTTATTCTGGCGTTCTGCCTCCTGATCGTCTTGATTAACTGGTGGCGGCTGGCCCCCAGCACGATGGGTCTCGGCAGTGTTCCCGTCCTCATTGTGGTTCGCGACGGAACCCTGAGCATCATTCACCACCCTCCTAGCTCCTTGGCGTGCCATCACTGACGGTATTAATCTAAAGCCAGTTCCATACACGGTTTACAATTAAATGTAGTACATATACAGAAACACACATATCACTTACTTTGCATTCCCATGAGGAGCTTCGATCACTTGGGGTGTTGGACTTTGAAAAATTAGGAGAAATTTTATTCAAACCAGGAGTTTCGCTCCGATACCATTTTCTGTAACACCCCCAAAATCTCTCGAGGTATTACAGTGCCGTGAATCCCACGTGGGACCCACAAGGCTAGTTAGAAAAATAGGCAATTTAAGAAAATCGCGATAAAACATTAAGTTCAAGGTTTACATAACGTGAGTCGAAGGATTAAAGGAAAATGTAATTCGAAGTCCAATTATTACACAACAATGGTTTTTCAAAAGAAAACAAATTTATTTCAATTTAAGCAGCGGCTAGAGAATAATTCCAACACCGCTCAAGTCTGACCGGACCCCTCGGGAATGTCCTGCACATGATGAACAATTTTACCTGGTACGACGAATCATACCAGGTAACCAGGGTCAGAGAATGCATACCAAATAACAGCTACTAATAACTATATACGCCATTTTTACAATCACAGTATCTAGTAATCAAAAGAGAATATTTCATCACTCAACCGACGTTGTCTCTCTCTTTTATCACATAAGCCCCACGGTCGCAACCAAGGGTCACGGAAGTATCCACACGGGAATACCCCGGAACATAGGCGCCCAATTCGGGTCTTACCCCCTAACACATTTCCACACGGGTACCATACAGGTTTTATCCCCAACACATCGGCCCATTTATAACATATTTTAGAGAAAGACAAACGTCGGCATTCATCAAAATGGCACATACGCACAAACGGTATAATATTAATATTAGAAAATTCTCGAGCAAGATTTCACTTGCCTGTGATCCGATAGTAGGTGCTTTGTGATAAACGGAGTCCCCAAGCCCGCTCGAGCTTAACCTAGCCACGTAATATCCTGTTAACACCTCGTACGGATCATGATGAATAAACTAGTCTCCCTTTCCTAATCGGATTTCTAGTGTAGTTTTAATTGTCGATATTAGTATCGTTTCTAAGTTCGTAAGTATTGTGTACCATTATTCCGTTCAATCCTACAGTTAACATTAGATATATATCAATTCGCTCAACACGATTATCCCTCTCATTTTTCGGTTGTCGACAATCGATTATAGCATAATCGAATCTCATGATTTCTAATTCTATTCTATATTCCGAATACTACGATTGACGGATTCTATTACACAATCACTTTGGTGGTTTGATATCCAATAATGATTTTACTATCGAATTGTTTTCCTTAGTTTACTAAGTGTCAAAAATCACAAGGTAAGGGTGGCTACAACAATGGATTATACGGTGACGGATCACTACGAATTCTCCTACAATTGATTCGTTAAATTTTACATTCCTAGTGATGATTTGAAATGAAATTTCGTATGATAAATATGATTTGCATGAAACAAGACATATGAGAAACGATAACTCCGGTTACTACAATTCCATTAGAAAGGTTGTCTACGAAGGATGGCAAGAATCTACCCAATACCCGCAATCTAATAAATATATATAAGAGAACATCGAAGATATAACTCCAGGGATTGGTGGCTTACCTTATTGGAAGAAGAATAATGAAGAGAGTTGGCGAATCCACAAGAACTACGAGGAGAAATGAGAAGTGACTTGAACAACTTGGATAATCTTCACCGGAGCTCAAGAAACCACTTCCTCAGTGTTAATTCAAGTATATAAGAGGCTAAGAACCGAGTATAAGGCTAGGAATCTCTCTCAAGGGTGTTATCTTGTAGTGTTGGGTCGTGCAAATGAAGAAGGGAGTTGTCATTTTATAAACTTGATTTTGCTAATGTACGTTAGTGATACTGGTGTTACGTACGTAAGGCTTCTTACGTACGTAACAGTTCAATGACAACGTACATAAAGACCGCCACTGCCCGAAATGTGCCCAAGTGTTGTGTACGTTATATTTGGGACATAACGTACGTTATAAAGAGTTGAATTGTTTGTCCTCTAGCCCGCCGAAAGTAGCTCCGTCCGTGTCAAAGAAAGATTCTGGTTGGGAGACTGACTCACCCATTACGTACATAATATAACTACCTTAACGTACGTAACAGTCGGAATATAGCGTACGTTAGGCATAAGTTGTAGCGCGCGTTAGACAAAACTCTAACGCGCATTAGACATAAACTCTAGCGTGCGTTAGACATAAACTCTCTACCCACATATCACATTCTAACCATCTCGGGGTGACCATCCCTTCCACTCGTCAACAAGTATCGGGGAACAATACGTTGGCCACTGTCATATTCGCACAGACGGTCGTCCCACGGCGTCAAGGCGTGTTACCTCCGTTTCATTTACATTGCACAATTATATAGCACTCAATGAAATACATAAATAGAAATGACGTCACATTACAAAAATTCACACAGTACAAGGTAATCAAGCATGAAATACTGGAGGTATTACATATCACCCCCCTTAAAAATAGTTTCGTCACGAAACTTAAGAAAATAACTCGGGATGACTCTCTTTCATGCTCGAATCGGTCTCCCAAGTTGCTTCTTCCGCGCTGTGGTGCGACCACTGAATCTTGACGAGAGGTATGGCTTTATTTCTTAACATCTTCACACGCCGATCCAAAATGGCGACTGGGCTAGTGGCTGTCCGATTCTTCATGGCACTTCAGCTACAGAACTTTTAGTTTTGGAAACAAATTGTTCTTCTACTGTATTTTCTACTTCCTGGATACTGGATTCTGGTGCTAGTTCTCATATTTGTACCGTGAATCAGGATCTGGAACAAAGTAGGAAGCTTGGAGCTGGAGAAGTTATGATCACAGTCGGAAGCGGGCATAGTGTCGAGGCGACAGACATAGGATCACTTCTTTTGGGTTTAGAATCCGGCTTTGTTTTGACTTTAAAAGATGTACTTGTTTTGCCCAAGGGGCACAAAAACATTGTATCCATTTCGGTCATGGACCGAAAAGGCTTTTCATTTTTCATTGGTGATGGTTCCTGCAAAATTTATTTCAGAAATAAACTAGTGGGTACTGCTACATTGTTAAATGGATTGTATCATATAAATCTCAGCAACAAAGTAGTTGTGAATACTATGACTAGAAAATGTGGTAGGGATTAAACCAATCAAGTTTTGAAATGGCATCTTAGACTTGGTCATGTTGGTCAGACCAAGGTTTACAAGATGGAAAAAGATGGACTTATGGGTCCATTGGGATCGGATCTCTTTCCTACTTGTGAATCTTGCCTTAAAGGCAAAATGACTAAGTCCCCATTCACAGGGACTTTTTGAAAGAGCTGACAAACTGGGATTAATCCATACCGACGTATGTGGTGCTTTGGAAGCAGCACGTGACGGATATCAATATTTCATTACGTTTACAGATGATCATACTAGGTATGGTTATGTATACTTAATGAAACATAAATCCGATGCCTTTGAGAAATTCCAGAATTCAAGGCCGTAGTCGAGAAACAAACTGGTAATCATATCAAAGCACTTCGGTCGAACAGAGGTGGTGAGTATATGAGTATGGAGTTTGATGAGTTCCTTAAGGAACATGGAATAGTTTCACAACTAACACCTCCAGGTACTTCTCAGTAAAATGGTGTGTCGGAAAGAAGGAACCGGACCTTGTTGAATATGGTCTGTTCCATGCTGGGCTATACTGACTTACCAATTTACCTATGGGGGTATGCACTCCGGACTGCCGCTTACATCTTGAACAGATGTCCTTCCAAATCCATTCCTAAAACTACATATGATATGTTGGAGGGCAGGAAACCAAGTCTTAATCATATTAGGATTTGGGGATGTCCTGCCTATGTCAAGAAGACTAAGGTGGAAAAGTTGGAAGTGAGATCCGCGAAGGGACGTTTCATTGGATTCCCGTATGGGACGATGGGGTATCTATTCTACATGCCCCAAGATCGAAAGATCGTTGTTTCTTTACAAGCACACTTCCTAGAAGATGAGTTCATTCAGGAAGGGGGAGCAGGTAGAAGTATTTCTTTAGAAGAATACAATGAAAATCCTCGGGAGACACCTGTGCAAGAAAATAGAACCAAACCTTCTGAAACATAAGTATAACCACCTCATAGGTCTAGTAGGGTGTCTCATTTACCTGAGAGGTATGGGCTTGTGCACTTGGAGGAACTAGGTCTCCATGAGGTTCCAAGTGATAGCCAAGAGACCGACCCAACGACCTATGACCAAGCGATGGTAGATGTAGACTCCGCGAAATGGCGTGAACCTATGGAAGCTGAGATAGACTCGATGCATGTCAATTAGGTCTGGACTCTAGTAGACCGCACCAAGGGCATAGTGCCTATTGGGAACAAGTGGATCTACAAGAGAAAGACTAATGGTGATGGCAAGGTTGATGCCTATAAGGCCAGACTTGTGGCAAAGGGTTATACCCATAAAGAAGGGATCGACTACCACGATACCTTCTCGCCCGTAGCTATGATCAAGTCTATTCGCATGATGCTTGCTATAGCTGCCTACCACGATTATGAGATATGGCAAATGGACGTAAAGATGGCTTTGCTTAATGGATTCCTCGAAGAGGAAATCTATATGGAGCAGCCTAAAGGCTTTGTGTCCGAAGTCGATATTCAGAAAGTGTGCAAGCTTCAGCATTCCATTTATGGACTGAAGCAAGCATTGCGTAGTTGGAACCTTTGTTTTGACGAGGCGGTCAAAGAGTTTGACTTCGTGCAAAAATGAAGAGGAACCTTGTGTATACAAGAGGGTTAGTGGGAGCAAGATCGTATTCTTAGTACTATATGTGGATGACATTCTACTAATAGGAAATGATGTGGGAATGCTCAGTTCTATGAAAGCTTAGATTTCGAATAATTTCTCCATGAAAGACTTGGGAGAAGCAACCTATATTCTTGGAATTCGACTCTACCAGGATAGAGCAAAGAGAATAATAGGTCTTTCCCAATCCCTCTATATAGATAAAATCTTAAAGCAATTTAAGATGGATGATTCTAAAAGAGGGTTCCTACCAATGCGACATGGAATAAAACTCTCCTTGAAGATGTGTCCTCAAAGTGAGGAACAACGAAAGGAAATGAGTAATATACCATATGCTATGTTGTGTACAAGACCTGACATTGCGCATGCTGTAAGCGTGGTGAGTAGGTTTCAGGCATGTTGGAACATTTTGTTCCATACATACTATAATAATGTTTTGATGATTTAAGTTGTTTCAGGCATGACGTAAGCTTAACGTACGTAATGCAAGATTGGATAACGTACGTAAGGAAAAGAATTAATGCTACTGAACTAAACTGCATATGTGCTAACGTACATAACGATAAATATATAACGTACATAAACGTTGTAGCGTACGTCGTGTAAAGGAGATAACGGCCGTAATCAATGCACAGAAGGCTAACGGCTAGTTTGGGTGATGAAGCCTATAAATACCATTCCTATTGTATTGTTTCAACACAACAACTTCAAGCAAACATCTCATTGATTAGATATTCATATTGATATTATTGTTGTTGTGATATTGAGCTTATATTGTTTGTTTGAGTGTTTATACATTCAACATCATAAAGGAGAGGTAAAAGAAAATATACGATTAGATTCGGTGTTATTAGGATCAAGGATCCGGCATTATTAGAATCGCAATCAATATCTAAGTGAGGTTTATGTAGTACCCATAGAAAGCTATAGCGGTTGATTCCTTATCCGATAGAAAAGGAAAACGGTTTAACTTGGACCGACACAAAGACAAGTACGAGTGGTTTATCACGAACCAATAGAAGATGTGATTGTAAACGGTTATCCCTTGACCGATAGAAGAGAGGTGCAGTGGTTTTGATCTTGAGCCTATAGAAAAAGATACTGAGAGAGGACGTAGGCTCGTTTATAGCCAAACCTCTAAAAATCTGTGTGTCGTTTAATTTCCGCACATTTATTTTACGCTTCCGCAACACGGCGCATATTCCAATCTTGCTCCAACAGTTGGTATCGGAGCAGTACCTCCAATACACGGCTTAACATCCAAGGAGTTGATCCAAATGGCGTTTCAATTTGCTCCAGTTGAAGGCCTTGCTCTTAACCGACCACCATTTTTTGATGGCGCAAATTTCATGACATGGAAGAAAAAGATGTCAATATTCATCCGAGCGTATGACATCGAGATTTGGAAGATCATTTGTCTTGGCCCGAAAGTTCCAATCAAACTTGACGGATCTCTTAAGACTTTCGAAGAATATAATGACGAGGATTGGAAGAACGACCATCTAAATTGTAAGGCTACTCAACTATTATATTGTGCCTTAAATCCGGAAGAGGTCAATCGTATCTCTTCATGCGAAAGTGCTAAAGAGATATGGAAAATTCTTGAAATCACACACGAAGGGACAACTCAAGTCAAGGAGACAAAGATCAATATGCTTCTCCATGACTACGAGTTATTCATGATGAAAGGTGACGAGTCCATCACCAACATGCTCGACCAATTTTCGGTCATCACCAATGGACTAAATTCGTTCGGTAAACCATTATCTAGTAGTGAAAAAGTCAAGAAAATTTTACGATCACTACCTAGCGAATGGGATAGAACTGCGATTATGGAATCGAAAGATCTCAATACGCTTGATTTTAGCGCACTCGTTGGTTCGCTAATTAATTATGAGATAGTTTTAAAATCACGAAGTGTCAAGCCAAAGCCGAAGGAAAGATCGATAGCCTTGAAGGCTAAAATGTCCAAAAAGGAAGAAATCCCGGTTGATGATAGCGACGAAGAATCGGCATATATGCCAAGAATATTAATAAGTTTCAAACTGGAGAAAGAAGGACATCCAAACGAGCGAATCTAAGAAATTCGACAACTCTTGTCGATTATGTGAAAAACCAGGCCACTTTGCTAAGAATTGCCGAGCTAAACCCAAGAAGGAGGTCCTCGTTGCAACATGGAGCGATGACGACGAAGATGATGATTTTATCAATCAAAATCTCGCACTCATGGCCCGAAGTTCATTCGACGATAGCGACGTCGAAAGCCAAGTAAGTAATGCTTACGACGAACTTTTTGAAGCATTTGAATTATTGCATACGGATTATCAAAATGCTTTATCCAAAATTAAATCCCTTCAATTTAAAAATAAATCATTGGAAATTGAATATCCCAAAATTCTTGAAAAAGTAAAAATTGTCGAGATCGATCATTCAAAATGCCTTGAAAACGAAAATATTTTAAAGGATGATCTTGTTAAAATGCAAACTGAGCTCAAAATTTAACGAAGAGATTTTCTCTTGGAAACGAGAAATTTGAAAATATGCTCTCGGTTCAAAAGTTTACTTTAAATAAATAGGGGTTGGGATTCAAACCTCGTTCTAAAAACGAATCCTTAAATTTAAAGATACCCCGTTGCGAAAAATATTTGAAAATCGGGCATCATATTTCTAACTGTAAAAGCCCACGCTGGACGATTAAAATTAAAAAGATTTAGGTTCCTAAAGGAACAAATATTTTAAATATCGTCTATGTTTCAAATGAAAAACCAACTCTCGGTTGGATCCCCAAAAATTCATTTTTATCAAAATATATTTTACTTAGGGGAAGTAATAATTTTTTTAAGGGAGATAATATTTTCGGGGGAGTTTATACCCTTTTTATAAATATAGTTATTTATCATTTGGTATCATGCATATTTTATATTTGGTATCATTATATTTAGTTTTTTATTACACTTTTTGATGAAAACAAAAAGGGGTAGAAAGGAGAAGAGAAAGGAGAATGGGATTAACCCTCAAAGGGGGAGAAATATCGAAGAAAAGTCGAAAAGATGAAGTTGGAAAGAAAAATGAGGAGACGTCGAAAAGATGATGAAAATTTAAAAAATTCGAAAAGACAAAGAAAAGTAAAGAAGGAGTCGAAAAAGAAATGGGAGAAGAAACTAACGAAACAGACAATGTCGAAAACTTTGGTCTGTACACATATACATATATTTGTATTTTTGCAGGTAAATCCCATTGATGAAGTATTGTTTTGTAATCATCAAAAAGGGGGAGATTGTTGGAACATTTTGTTCCATACATACTACAATAATGTTTTGATGATTTAAGTTGTTACACAATACAAAACAACAAAGAGACGAAGCAAAGCATCGAAGAAGACGAATTGCAAAAAACTGGAAAAACACAAGACTAACGTACGTAGCATGTGATGTTTAACGTACGTAATTGAAGCAGCTTAGCGTACGTAAGAAGAGTTGGATAGCGTACGTAATGGTGTTCAAACCAGATAAACGTTGGGAGAGTCAAAGTCAGAAAAGCAGCAACAGATATATGACGTCAGCAATGACGTAAGCTTAACGTACATAATGCAAGATTGGCTATCGTACGTAAGGGAAAGAACGAATGCTACTGAACTAAACTGCGTACGTGCTAACGTACGTAACGAGAAAGATATAGCGTACGTAAACGTTGTAGCGTACGTAATGTCAAGGAGATAATGGCCGTAATCAATGCATAGGAGGCTAACGGCTAGTTTGGGTGATGAAGCCTATAAATACCATTCCTATGGTATTGTTTCAACACAACAACTTCAAGCAAACATCTAATTGATTAGATATTCTTATTGATATTATTGTTGTTGTGACATTGAGCTTATATTATTATTTGGAGTGTTTATACATTCAACATCATACACGAGAGGTAAAAGAAAAGATACGATTGGATTCGGTGTTATTAGGATCAAGGATATGGCATTATTAGAATCGCAATCGATATCTAAGTGAGGTTTATCTAGTACCCATAGAAAGCTAGAGCAGTTGATTCCTTGTCCGATAGAAAAGGAAAACGGTTTAACTTGGACCGACACAAAGACAAGTATGAGTGGTTTATCACGGACCAATAGAAGACGTGATTGTAAACAGTTATCCCTCGACCGATAGAAGAGAGGTGCAGAGGTTTTGATCTTGAGCCTATAGAAAAAGATACCGAGAGAGGACGTAGGCTCGTTTATAGCCGAACCTCTATAAATCTGTGTGTCGTTTAATTTCCGCACATTTATTTTACGCTTCTGCAACACGGCGCAGATTCCGATCTTGCTCCAACAAGGCAAACCCAGATAGGGAACATTGGACTGCCATAAAGAACGTTCTCAAGTACTTAAGAAGGACTAGAGATATGGTTCTGATGTATGGCAGTGGAGAATTGGATGGGGTTGGATTCACTGATTCGGACTTCCAAGGACTGAAGGAGGATTTGATGTTTACTTATGGCTACATATTTACTCTTAATGGAGGAGCAGTATCTTGGTGTAGCGCCAAGCAAAGCGCGAATACTGATTCCACCTTTCAGGCTGAGTATCAAGCAGCCTCGGAAGCTTCCAAGGAAGGGTTCTGGATTAAGAAGTTTCTGGGAGAACTTCAAGTGATACCATGTGCTGAGCTTCCTATTCTGCGACAATGACGGAACTGTAGCACAGGCCAAGGAGCCGAGGTTTCACAACAGTACCAAGCACATTGTGAGGAAGTATCATCTCGTTAGAGAATTTGTTCGCAAGGGATACATTATGTTGTATAGAGTAGACTCAGCCGACAACGTCACTGATCCACTGACCAAGCCACTTTCTCAAACTAGCTTGGAGCGTCATCTGGAGAATATGGGTATTAGATACCATAGTGTTTGGCATTGAGTGCAAGTAGGAGATTGTTAGGAGTATGCCCTCGAATGCCACTCAGAGGATGTTGAGTGAGGGCATTGTACTTGTAATTATGTAAATCATTAATATAAGGCAATGGATGTTCCTTTATTTACTGGTAGTTACTGGCATTCCTAACTCATAAATATACATATAGAATCTAGTCCGTGTATTTGAGAGCAAAACGTTCCACTCCTTATTGGATAAGGGAGTCGGCACTGGAAAGGTTTATAGCTCAAATACTTAATCGTTCGCAAGTTGATGAAACTTTACTGGCATTAAGTTTATGTGAAGACTTGTATAACGTGTTCTTTGACATGGAGAGTGCCTGTCGAACTCTAATGGTTAGTGGGAGCACATGTTATAGGTATGCTAATTGGATTAGTATACTCGAACCGACTCAACCTCAATTCGTCACATGGATTTCACTCCGGGACAGTCAATGACGGAATCGAAAGGTTGTGATAAGTATTCGTGAACCTTCGACTTGAGGATTTAGTAGGGATGTGCTTGTGATGTCAAGATTTTCATTGGAGTAGTTAGACCCCGTAAACCGGGAGGCGGGGGTCAACCTCGACGTGCATCTTTACGGGCAAGTAGCAGGTCCTACTGAATACCAAGATAGAATTCTTTATCCCATTAGTGAGCGGGTTATATGTCCTGTGCAGTTATTGGCAGATGAGATCATAAGTCTTTGGCCAAAGCATTGAAGCTAGTTGTATTGGATACACGAGAGCTCGATGATCTCGATTTGCATTAACGCATGCATTGCGTCAAGTACAGATAGGGTTTGACTGACCGTGACCCTATAACTTGATCGGGACATTTGAAAGAAGGGTTTATACGTATACTGGTATTAACGACATAATGGTTCTTGAATGATCCCATTATTCGTTCTCAGTTGGGGTACAGTGTAGGCCGCCAGTCTGGCTAGGTGGTGCTACTACCCTTTGGTTCCTCCCATTACTGATTGAGACGGATCTACCGAGTCACGCAATAGGATTGACGACGGAATGAATGAAGCTAATTCTCTCATTATGAATATTAGATATTGGATATCTAAATTTGGGACATTAGATGTCTAAATTGATTTATTGGATAAATTGATTTACAGCCTAACGAATTAAATATATCATTGGATGATTAATTTAATTCATGAATATAATTATTTCTTGGAGAAATTAATTATGTTATTTTGTATTTGATATGTTTAATTAATAGGATTCATTAAATGATATAAATACATCGGAACGGAATCAGAGTTTATCTGTTTGGACTCACGGGAGTCCGAAAGAATCGAACTCATCCGAATTTCATCTTGCCCCCCCCCCCTTTCCACCTACCGTCACCTCTTGTTCTTTTGTGTCCATTTTATAATGGATGAAAAGACTTTTTGGGGATCACTCATGTGGCATGAGTTGTTCATCATGTAGGTGAGATTAGAATAAGTAGGGAAGACTTGTATCTCTTATCACTCCATTCATTTCAACGTGAGGAAGAGATATATATAGAGACAGAGAGAGAGAAAAAGGTTTTTCTCAAAGTCTTATTCTTCTTCATGTGTTCTTGATGATTCTTGGAGAAAAATCAAGAAAATAAAGAGTGGAAGTGAGTTATACACTTAGAGTGTTGTAATCACATATCAATAGCTTCATCACCTAGCTCTAGCCGTATCCTTGGAGGATAGCAAGGTGATCGTCTTCCCGTTCATTTCTCCAGCGCGTGGCAAGTAGAGGGGTTGTATTTTCGACGTTGGATCATCCAAGGGCTTGCAGCATGTTTGGATCGTAGGGATATACAACTAAAGCTTGGGGAATAGCTCAAGAGAAGGAATCCATTTAATCAACGGACTACAAGGGTGAGTTTCTATATTTCTTGTGTTTTGTTTGTATTTTCGTATATATGTCGCTCGATCGATCCTCGTAGGGATTCAGATCAAATTAATTTTCGTTTTACTGCTTCCACTGGGCCTTCTTTTTAGGCACCGAATCCCAACAGTTGTCGCATCATTTTTGGGGAGAAGAAATAAATGCAGTATGCTATACACAAAACCGGTGTATCATCAACAAGCACCACAACAAAACAGCATATGAGGTATGGAACAATAAAACTCCAATAGTTGTGTACTTTCACATATTTAGATGTGGGTGTTATCTTCTCAACAATGGGAAGGATCAAGTGAAGACCTTCGATGAAAAGTCTGATGATGGTATTTTTGTTGGATACTCCTCTGTCAGCGAGGCATTCGGGATATTCAACAAAAGAAAGCCGAAAATAGAAGAATCACTCCACATAGTCTTGGATGAACGCAATTGCGACCCTACAGAAATAGAAGGCCTAACCCAAGGTACCTAGACGTTATCCATCGAGGTAGTACTCCAGACTCTAATTGAACCTGTTGTAAACCTAGAAATAAATCCTGCTGCTGTAAGAACAGAAGAAGTAGTCGAAGCTGGTGTTGTAGAAGATAAAGCTGAGGCTACATCCCATCAAGATACAACATGAGATTCCAAACTACAACCAGACAGGAGGTGGTTGAGCGATCACCCCATGAGATAATAATTGGAGATATTGATGCTAATGTGATCACTCGTAGAAAAATACAGAGTACACAAGGAACCGTGCTCTATGCATAGGAAGAGATAGAATCCAGTTTTGAAAAGTCTCAATTCCCTGTATGGAAATCCCAAGCTGAACTTAGAAGACTTACACTGTATTCCTAGCGCAGCCTGAACCTATTTCGACCAATGAGACTCAACAATTCTCACTGGATCACTTCTAAGGAAGAAGAGCTCAATGGCTTTGAAAGAAATAATGTTTGGTACCTAATTCCTAGACCAACCCATCAAGCAGTCATAGGAACCAAATGGTTATTCTGAAATGAAAAAGACAAAAATGGACTTGTTATCGAGAACAAATCCAGATTAATCGCCTAAGGGTACAGATGGGAATAGGGAATCGATTATGATGAAACTTTTGCCCCTGTTTCTAGACTAGAAGCCATTGGGATATTCTTAGCATTTGCCACTCACAAAAACTTTATTATATGCCAAATGGATGTTAAGAGTGCATTCCTGAATGAAGACCTATCCGATGAAATTTATGTTGAACAACCTCCAGGGTTTGCCAATATAAAAGGTGGAGACCTTGTGTACAGGATAAGTAAAGCATTGTACGGGATAAGCAAGTACCTAGGCATGGTATTAAACCCTATCACTGTATCTCATCAATAATAGAGTTGAAAAAGGTGCAGTTGACAAAACTCTCTTTAAAATCCTGGAAGGCGACGATCTTCTCATGGTACAAATATACCTAGACAATATTATTTTAGGTTCAATTAACCTTTCTTTATGTCAAAAGTTCTCTCATCTCATGCAAAGTATATTGGAAATGAGTATGATGGGAGAACTTAGCTATTTATCTAGATTGTAGGTGAAACAACTCCCTACAGGAATATTTATCCACCTGGAAAAATACATCAGAGAGCTGCTCAACAAGTTCGGGATGAATACTTTCAAATCATCATCTACCCCCATGAGCACTTCTACACAGATAAGTGCTGACGAAGTTGGAAAGCCGGTTGATCAATAACTCTACATGAAGCTTATAGTCTCACTACTGTACTTAACAGCTAATAGGCCCGATATCCAATTTGTTGTAGGAGTGTGTGCTCCGTATCAAGTAGCACCTAAATAATCAGACTTCACGACAGCCAAATGAATTCTTAAGTACATAAAAGGAATAATCAATGCAGGATTGTGGTATCCTAAGGAAAGAGGATTCAATTTGGTGGGCTACAGTGACTCGGATCTCGGAGGCTGTAAGTTAGATAGGAAGAGTACGATTAGAACTTGTCACTTCCTTAGACGAAGACTTGTGTCATGGTTCAGTAAGAAACAATTGAAAATTTTGCTTTCTACAGGTGAGCCAGAATATTATGCTGCTCGAAGTTGTTGTATGCAGATTCTCTGGATGAAACAGTAGTTACAGTACTATGGCATCCATGCAAGAGAAACTCCAATCATGTGCCATGGCACAAGTGCAATCACAATCACGCACAATCCTGTATTGCACTCGAGGACTAAGCAAATTGATATGAAGCATCATTTCATTCTGAATCATGTGGAGAATAAAGATGTTCGAATCGAGAAGATTCATAGAAACGTTCAGTTAGCCGACATCTTTACAAAGCCTCTTAGCAGCACCAGGTTTTATATGCTCCGCCAAGAATTGGGAATGCTACAGCTCGACTCCCTGTAAGTTTTTACAGTTTTACTCATCAATTAAGAGGTAATGGTGTAAGACCCATGAATACAGTATCCACTTCAATTAATCGTACACTCAGAAATACAAGTTATATCCTTACTGTAGAAAGAAGAAGGCATAATTACCTTCCTAGAGATTACTTGTGAATTAATTAAGGGGGAACACAGTATGGCCCAAGAATACAGCATTAATCCAAAATTATTGTAAGAACTGAATCCTGTATGTACCTTTTAAGTGGGAACGTTGTTGCAGATATAGCACATACACTATAGGATTTCAATTAATATTTTAGGCGTATCTTAATTCATACACTTAAACCTTCATATTGTTTCTAGTCCATGTGTATCGTCTTAATTTAAAACGATCTATCTTTCAGTACTGAAATGACACCTAGACTTTAATGCCTTAAACCATGCAATATAAAAATTCAAACCGCAGTATCCTGTAATAGTGGAAGCCGAACGGTGTCAGAGATGGGACTGGTCATTAGATGTACCAGTTGCATCTGAATTCATCCTTTACATTCATATAAAGATAGTTCCCATCCCTTAAATCTGACCGTTCACTGTAACCTAGCTTTCCTGCACACTATAAAAGGGCCAGCATGTTGATCCACAAACTCTTTATGCTTTCTGCATAATGTCTTCTTCTCAAACTTAGTCATCTCTCTTGTCAAACAAACCTATCTTTCGTGTCAAAAAAACCGGTCTCTATAGATTGGATAGTCTGCACCTATAGAACTACGATGAACAGATCATAGAGGAATTTTTCCTTGATGCTGAGTTCATATATGCGTCTGAGAATAAGGGCTATGCCCTTACTGCCGTTGTCAGTATTGTCCAGGAGAAGGAGATCTCCATCAACTGGGAACTCCTTGAAAGACTGTATAAAATGCCCTATGAGGGTCTGGTCGTGGAGGAATCATAATCATTTGGGTCTGATGACTTGCTGAAGGCCTACTGGAACTTCTTCACTGGCAACTCTCAGGCATCGCAAGTTCATATTTCCTGCCACAAGAAGAATCTCACTTTGCAGTAACTTTAACTACATGATTTCTATTGCAGAATTGTGGAGAATAGGACTGGAGCATTCGAGATGTGAACTAGCCTGAGATTCCAGATGATGGTATATATCATATCCGGAAAGAAAGTCAACTGGTACAAGGTGATCTTGGAACAGCTTCGGGAGGAGGCTTCCAAAGCGGACTCTGCCAGGAAGTCTTTCGGCTTGATCTTGAACTACATTCTAACCAGTTGTGGCATACAGCAGTCACCCAATGCCAAGAAGATCCTTGTTGGAAAGTTTCTCGGTGGTTCTAAGCACACTTTAATCAACAAGGCACCTATTCTCGCCGACAGGCCAAGCCCCTTCTCCATTCCCACATCGAGTGATCCTAGAGATGTTACTGTTAGGAATATGCCCTCGAATGCCACTCAGAGGATGAAAGAGTGAGAGCATTTGTATTGTAATTATGAATATTATATTTAATAAGGTAATTATTATTTCTATATTATTGTATATCACTGGCATTATGATTTGGTATATAGAATAATAGTCCTTGCATTTGAGAGAAAACATTCTACTCCTTATGGAGATAAAGAGATAGGCACTGGAAATATTTAGAGCTCGAATGCTTAACTAGTTCGCAAGTCGATAAAACTTAATTGGGCATTAAGTTTAGCCAAGATTTGTATAACGTGTACTTTTAAATGAAGAGTATCTTTATTTACTAAGAGTTAGTGAGAGCACACGTTATAGGTATGCTAATGATATTAGTATACTCGAACATGACTCACCTCGATTCAGTCACATGGCACTACGCCATAAGTGTTCATATGCAACGCTTCCTATTGTTGCACTATGCCCCATTTTATGTTGCCTTAGGCCAGAAATTGATCTATCCAACACTTTGTGGGTGTTGCATCTGATAGCGTGGCATTTGACCTCCAATCCAACACTTTTCATTTTTAATGCAACAGAGGGAAAGTATTTCATTATATACATAGTGCAACACAAAATAAAATATATGCAACAAAAAATAATGTTGCCTTAGAGGAGAATACAGTTTAGAACAGTGGGGCCCAAACTAATGACACATCATCAGTGGGCCCTTTGGCCACGTCAGCAGTGGGCCCCACTTCATCCATGTCTGCAGTGGGTCCTTTTGCCACGTCAGAGGTGGGTCCTTCTACCACGTCAGCAGTGGGTCCCACTTCATCCATGTCACTAGTGGGTCCCACCAGACATAATGCAACACTATTCTTATATCCAACAGTAATATGGTTTTTATGTGCAACACTAATTTGAGAATATGCAACACTGATTGGAGAATATGCAACAATAACTGAAAGATAAATGCAATACTTTAAATAAAAATTTCGCAATAACTATTTCGTACGTGCATCATTCCATACAAATAAAATACCATATCCAATATTCACACCCTTCCATTCAGTACCAAATACCAACATCCCAACAAATAGTCGACGCAAAATACCAACTCCAACTACTATCCAACAAATCTTATACTAACAATTTGACATGCAACACCCTCAGTGCTAAGTAAGCATTTACGGAACCAGGAGATGCTCTATTGGTTGCCTGTTGAAACACTTTACTGTATGTTGGTTTTAAAGCTGGTGCACGGTATGAACTTGTCACTTCCTTCTCATTTTTAGTTACAGTGTTCCTTGGTTCCTTCCCAGCTCCAGCTGCAGCTGCATTCGCTCGCGAATGGGTTCTCGGTCCCTGTGTAAACTTCTTTTTCTTAGCATCTTTGGCTCTCTACAAAACAAAATTTAAGTTTCACATTAGTGCAATTCATAAAATTTATATGCATAAAGCCAAAACAGTAAGCAATTAATATTCTATTTTTAAGTAAAACAGATGCAAAAAGTACTTTTTTTAAAAAAAATATTTTTTTTTGTATTTTCAACTAGCACCTATCCAATTCATTATGCTACACCCCAAAATATCAAAATTCAATATACATCTCAACCTCAACAATATAAAATTATTATCATATAATAGACTGCTATACCGCTATAACAAAACATATAATAGACCACTATAAGTAAACACAGGAAAAATTACAAGTATGAATATTTATATGCTTTCGAATTTGCATGTACAAAGAGTTGCATGCACCTGTGCAAAGCAGTACTGTCAGCAGGAATTAAGTGTACAAGCAATTTGCTAACAGAAAGATTAGAAAGAAGCTGCTAGGTTCATTTCCACATTGGCAGGAAACTTAAATTTTTAACAAATAACTTGCAATGATTGAAGAAAAAAGCTTGTTACAACAAAATATAATGTAGGGAGATGTACAAATTAAACATCCTATTACTGCACTAATCTGTGGCATATTAATAAAGCCTAGGTGCTAGCAGTTAAGATTAAAAAATAATAGGGGAAAGACTAAGAGGGACATGGTTCTGCTTACAAGATGCATTTGTATACCATCCAAAGTTTCAAGTTATACCAAAGGCTCCACGAGATAAGCTTTGTAAGTTGGAACTGGAGGAGTCTCCTTAATCATAGTGCTTTGCATGAAGGCTATCAACTGCATAAGCATATATACAACTTAAAAGGGCTTTGCTCGAATGATTTAAGACCCAAATAATTGATAGAACTAACTGCAATTTAAACCTGTGACTTCATATATCATGAAATTAAACTAAAGTTATACTTGTGTATAACTATGTCCTACTTTGAAACCTTGTTAAGTACACAAGTATCTCACCCAGTTAGTTAGCCTCCTACCATAAGACTAAAACCAGGGAAATGAAACGATGCGATGTCAAATAAGAACAAAGCTGAAAGAAGATATAACTTTATTAGTTTTAATGTACCTCTGGGACTAACTGATAAACAGAGTTCAAACTAAAATTTCACATACATGTTAAAGGACTAAATACCGAGGGAGAAACAACATTGGAGAGGGAACATATGCATGTAATGCACCCTTGAAGTAAATGAGATGAAGTAACTAATACAATAAAACAAATGTTACTAATAAAGCTATACTTGCTATTAGTCTATTTTAAAAATTCTTCACGGATCCTTATTAATCCTGTAAGCTACTTCTAATTACCTTATCTCCTCTGGTTTATTCATTGTAATTAAGTTTAGTACCGCCAACTGAATAAAAGGAAGTATAATTAAGTTAAAATGAAGTTTTAAAACACTCAAACAAATTGAAATTTGATGGTAGTGAGACAGCAGGACTTGGAAAAGAAGGCAAACCAAACGATCAATAGAAAAGAGAAAAAACAATCTGTCAAGAATGCCCAAGGCTGTAATACCCGTACTTTTTATTGACTGTTTGATCATGTTGTTCTTCCTATTTTGTCACTCTGTAAACTCTTTGTGATGTTGTCGATATTGTTATAGAGTTTCGTACCTTGTTTGGATCACGATTATGTTGTTTAGACCTTGCGGAAGTGTTCTGGGTCGAAGATATAGCGCACGCTAGGCCTAGGCTAACGCACGCTAATTCTGCTTGAGTAGCGCACGCTGGTTTTGAGCCGTAGCGTGCGCCAAGGGACCAGTCAGGTCAGAACCAGTAACTTATGCTGCTCTCTGGACTAGTGTAACACCCCCAAACCAATCGGGAATATTACAGCGCCGCAGACCCTCTCCGCGAGGATCTACCAGGCTAAATACAAAACAATGCGTCACTTCACATGCCGACATGGCTACGTAAAGGACCGTTAGACCGATTAGGTCTTATATCACAACACACACAACATTACATACATGATACTTGCCCAGAACACATACCCACGCAGGGGCTAGAATACAATAACACTTCCATAAATCGGGGTACAACACATCGGAGGGATAACCAACATGACTCTACCATATACTCTACAATTGGTCTTCACGTGATTAGTATCTTCGTCTCCCATCATCCTTCGTATCGATCCTGTGATTCGCTCCCACTACTGCAAGTACACGGGCCTTGTCTGAGACATCCACCCCCGAATACTCGGGGGTTAGCAAACTCCACTGTTTTGCTAGTGCAAGTATAAAACCAAAAGTACAAGCCATACATAACTTGCTTCAAGAATATAAAATCTTGAATATATTTCCCGAGATAATTCACTTAATCAAAAGCAGTTTGATTTATAAAAGGTAGGAAAAGAACCATGTGTCTCATACAAAATATTTTACGGTCTCGGGAGTTTGAAAACATTTGGAAATAATGAATTCTCAAGTCTTTCGAAAACACTTGGGGACACGGCCCAAAATCATCTTTCCAAAATACGATTCCAATAATAAAACGCAGTTCCACAACCCAATTCACAACACACGGGGTCCAAGACCCAAATCATAAGCCACAGGGTCCACGACCCGAATCACATAACACATGTTCCTAAGGATTATTCGCGTCCCGTGCTAACAAGCCACGAACCTCAGATGCTCCCGTAGAACATACCCGAGTGAATAACCCAATAGGAAACCATACCAAATCACATGTCCTCGTGACAACAGTCACGGAACCATTCCATACCACAACCATAAGTTATCCCGGCATCGGGCTAACAAGCCACGAACCTCGGAGTCCCCGCAAGACATACCCGATGATAACCCCACAAGTTATCTCGGCATCGGGCTAGCAAGCCCCGAACCTCGGAGTCCCCGCAAGACATACCCGGATTGGATAACCCTACGGTCACGCCCGACCCATACTAGCAAGTATGGATCCCGGAGATTCAACAATCCTACCCGGAGGCACATCACTTTCAGAAATCACATCACAAGGAGTAGAACATCAAGCCAAGCAACACTTAAACATCACAGCCTCCTTTCAAAGGAGTAACAACCAATATCACCCGTCACATATTCACCAAACAAGCACACATAACAACACGTTATCCTCAGTAAATGATTACGGTTTATTACATTCACTAAATGTGATCATAAGTCTTTCAACCAACGGAGTCAACACACATAGGCCAAAAACACACTTATTCACGAAGCATCCGAGTTATCGTTGAAAGACAACATTTATCGGGAACATATCAATCTCTTTTTACGTTCATTAAACATTGAGTTTCGTATATAATCATTTATCAATAATTACGCCTACGAAACATGAAACGTATGGACAAGATACTTGCCTCGATATCACGAGCAACGAAGCATTTAACGGGCGCGATCGGGCAACCTTCAACCTCCAAAACGATCAAGACTTGACGGCCCACGAATACTACGAAAATAGCATCACCACAATTCAATAACACTAATCGAAATCAAAGCGATCCTAAAAGCGACAAGGATCTAAGTATTCTCAAAGAAATCAAGAATCGTTGATCCGGCGATAAAAGTCGATGAACGGTTAACAAAATCAAGATTACGGTCAAGACAAACAAGAACAAATAACCGATCGGATGAGATCGGTCAAGAATCACAAATCCAAGCAAAAACCCCAAATTTAAGAAAATAGGGTTCTAACAAGAGATTACCTTGATTTGGACCAAGAAGACGATTAGATGTTGTTAAACATCTACAAATCCACTCAAAGATGAAGCTAGAAGAAAAGGATCGGTCCTACTCGCCTCTGGATCTCACTCCCGTCGGAAGAGATGAAGAAAAGTGGGAAAATGACGACTTAATCTGCTGTCGGTATTTATCTTTGGACGGTATTAGCGTGCGCTAATCATCCCTCATTAGCGTGCGCTAACGGGTCAACGCTCCAGAAACCGCGTATAACCTAGTTAGCGTGCGCTAGCCCAAAAGCCGTAGCATGCGCTAACGGGTCAAAAAACCACCCGGTAGCCTCGACGAATCGCATCTACCGAGTAGCGTGCGCTAGAAAGAAGAGGGAGCGTGCGCTAAGCGACCGATAGCGTGTGCTAGCTATCGGCCTTAGCGTGCGCTAACAAAGCTCGATCCCAGTCCGGTAGTTACCGGATCGCTCTGAATCGCCAGTTTAGCGTGCGCTACACATTCGGTAGCGTGCGCTAAACACCACGCAAAGAGCGTGCGCTATGCTTCAAGCATTAGCGTGCGCTACACCACAAAATCTCAAAAACTCACAAAGTGATCCCAAATGCCTCCAAAAACATGTCCCAACAAGTCACAACCAAACATGGCACGAAATTCCTACGATGAGGACCATGACAATCCGATAAAACCCAGAAAACCCAACAAATCCGGAATAAAGATCTCGGGTATTACATTCTACCCCTCTTAAAAGAAGTTTCGTCCTCGAAACTTGAAACATAAAACGAACGACGCAAAACAAACTCAGATAACACACGTTATCCGTTGCCGAAATAACAAAACACGACGAACGAAAATCAATACGGTTGAATAATTCAACAGTACATCAACCAAAACACGAGCTATACGCTGGACCAATACGAAATTCCACAGCCCAAGGGTTGGGAGATCGAACACAAAACAAATTTCCTGAACTTAAGGAAATTACGAAGGAGTCCTAACGCTCAACAATTACGAAACGAGATCAACAAAAACTGAACCATCAAACGATTGAGTTACAACGATCGAGACAACAACAGTCGATCAATCATGTTCGAATCACGACGAACAATAATACTCAAACAACAACCCCAAAGTTCACATCTCGGCTTGAGACAATATACGATCCGGTGAAGAGAACAAGATGTGTATTCACATAAGATCCACAGGAAAGGGAATAGCAATTGGAAAGTCATAGCGACAAATGGTTTATTCTGAAACAATACTACAACTCGTTTGATCAACCAAAAGCACAAGACAGGACAAGTTCAGAAAATATCAACGAACATAAACGATTCGACAGAGTCGAAAGTACAGAGTTCAAAGTCCGATTCACTTCGAATAAAAGAAGTTAACCTCCGGAATATCAAAACAACAAAACGAGTGAAATAACATAACAAACATCTGATAGGATAAGCCACTCAGGGTTTCTCGGAGTCGATCCAGATGTCGGTGCTCAAGTCCGTGCCCCGGAAGGCTCGGAAACCATCTCGCAAAACTGAACTCGGTGCCCCTCGAGTCCACACCTGTAACACGTTACTGGCGGAGAAGGACAATGTGCACGAACATGTCCCGCCACATTACAGTAAAAACATCTCCTGGCTTTACCAGGAGTCAGAACAGAAGACTTGGAATTCTCAGTTCCACGCATCGAGCGATGGAGCTTCACAGCGGAAAGACTGCTACGTTGCAAATTGGAAACACCGACTCCTGCGCTGTCCACGCGATCATCGGACTTCTTCTTCTTCTTCGACTCGGAGACACGCTCCGATGATAACGAAGCTAGTTCACGGGCTAGTGCTCGATCTTGATAGTCCCTCAACGAAGTGCAATTGAATCCCGACATATACACGCGAATATCCGGCTTCATCCGTCTGTCAAAGTGAAGGATTCTCTCTTCCTCGGTTCTCACCCGGTCTCGTACATAACTGAGTTGTTTGCTATAATCGATGATAGCTTGCGACACCGATATATCTTGCGGTTCTGCCAAGTAGAATTCGCGAATCCTCTGCTCTCTAATCGGTTTCGGACAGAACTCGGCTTCCATAAATGCTTGGAACTCCGCCCACGTGACATCACGATCACGAGGTTTAACAGCTTCCCACCAATTAGCGGCATCTTTGTCGAGAAGGTGCGAGCGATAGGTACCTTCCGCTCTTCGTGACATCCGACGGCCTCGAAAATCTTTCCCAATGGAAAATCCAACCATCCCGACCCAACGCATCCGCGGCAAAGGCGAATCGAGGGGATTCATACGAACTACCTCGCGAAGCCATTGATTTACACCAACGCGTTCGACTCGCGTCAATGCTGCGTTGAACCACACAGGTCAATCGAGTCATCCGAGTCGCTACTTGTTGCAATATAGTAGCAACACCCAAACTAAAATCATTCCCAGTGCATTCTCTCGATTCCGCATCGATCCCGTGGCCATCAACACCACGGTTACGACCACGACCTCTCGCCCTCGGCATACTAACAAACAACAACCTATGGTAACGAAAGATCATGACACATAGCAAGATATTCACATCTCTGTCTTTAATCCAACATCATTAAATTATATACATATTACCATTTAATTCCAACTAGAGCACAATATACAAACTATTATACCAACAATCTTCATTTATAATGCCGTTGTTATGCGATTTATAAATGCAATGAAATTGAAATCATCCATTATATCAAAGTCACTTTCATGCGGTTTCGCTACGGAACTCACCAAGTTGAAAACCATTTTCGAAAACGTTCCAAAATGCCAAAAAGGCCGATGACGGTAATACTTTCCAAATACTCCCCAAAAATCATTATCCAAACACCAAATACCGTCACCAAATACCGTTTGAAATTACAAGGCGTAGACGCGAAAACTCAATAGTTTCAAAATAGATGTTAAATCACCCAACAAAAGAGTTAGGAAAAAGGGTCAACGAAATAATTCAAATTTACAAACCCAGAAGGTCATTTTGAAACACACACTATTTGGTAAAAGTACCCAAAAAGTCACTTTGGACTTTACACACGCAGCGGATAAGAACACAGTTCAAGTTACACATAACCACACACAACAATTGTTATTCATGAACATATACCAAATAATGCCGAAAGTCGAAGGTTACAAATAAACAACAACATACGAATCCAAACGCCAACAATTTACATCCTCACTACATATCGTTTAACCGGAAAAGTTGAAGGCGAAAGTCACGTCTCAAGTAAACTATTGGTAGACCTCGTTTAAGCATTTAAAATATTTTGAAAATTTTCAATGCAAGATGAAAATATAATATATATAGTTTGAATTCTCAAAATCTTTGGTCTCGAGGTCCTCATACGAAAATCAAATCATTTTTCCTTCTCGAAGGATATTTTTAAATAGAATTTACGTGACTTCCCCAAAACATTTGAAATTGATATACCACATTGATAAACTTTTATTGAGTAACCACTCCAAAACATCACTCCTGTAAAAACGATTTTACACAAAGATGTAAATATATATATACATACATACCGGTACTACTCTTTATTCCAACACAATACGAGAATCAAACAAGTATGGAGTAAGTATTCATGAGGCACAATTAAACTCCACATAATAACATAGTATCACGTAAACTCGTATAATACGAGACACAACAAGGTAGGGAGACTTACATCCACAGATCGCACGAAGATGATGGTTGCACCTCGATACTAATCACGACCGACAACTCGGACGACGCGTCGCGACACCACTCAGTCAGACCAAATCTGACAAGACAAGACCCGACAACACTCAACTCAACCCGACAGCCTAGGTTTCCTCAACCTAAGCTCTGATACCATATTCTGTAACACCCCCAAACCAATCGGGAATATTACAGCGCCGCAGACCCTCTCCGCGAGGATCTACCAGGCTAAATACAAAACAATGCGTCACTTCACATGCCGACATGGCTACGTAAAGGACCGTTAGACCGATTAGGTCTTATATCACAACACACACAACATTACATACATGATACTTGCCCAGAACACATACCCACGCAGGGGCTAGAATACAATAACACTTCCATAAATCGGGGTACAACACATCGGAGGGATAACCAACATGACTCTACCATATACTCTACAATTGGTCTTCACGTGATTAGTATCTTCGTCTCCCATCATCCTTCGTATCGATCCTTTGATTCGCTCCCCAGCTACCTGCAAGTACCTGGACGCAATACAGACATCCACCCCCCAAATACTCGGGGGTTAGCAAAACTCCACTGTTTTGCTAGTGCAAGTATAAAACCAAAAGTACAAGCCATACATAACTTGCTTCAAGAATATAAAATCTTGAATATATTTCCCGAGATAATTCACTTAATCAAAACAGTTTGATTTATAAAAGGTAGGAAAAGAACCATGTGTCTCATACAAAATATTTTACGGTCTCGGGAGTTTGAAAACATTTGGAAATAATGAATTCTCAAGTCTTTCGAAAACACTTGGGGACACGGCCCAAAATCATCTTTCCAAAATACGATTCCAATAATAAAACGCAGTTCCACAACCCAATTCACAACACACGGGGTCCAAGACCCAAATCATAAGCCACAGGGTCCACGACCCGAATCACATAACACATGTTCCTAAGGATTATTCGTGTCCCGTGCTAACAAGCCACGAACCTCAGATGCTCCCGTAGAACATACCCGAGTGAATAACCCAATAGGAAACCATACCAAATCACATCTCCTCGTGACAACAGTCACGGAACCATTCCATACCACAACCATAAGTTATCCCGGCATCGGGCTAACAAGCCACGAACCTCGGAGTCCCCGCAAGACATACCCGATGATAACCCCACAAGTTATCTCGGCATCGGGCTAGCAAGCCCCGAACCTCGGAGTCCCCGCAAGACATACCCGGATTGGATAACCCTACGGTCACGCCCGACCCATACTAGCAAGTATGGATCCCGGAGATTCAACAATCCTACCCGGAGGCACATCACTTTCAGAAATCACATCACAAGGAGTAGAACATCAAGCCAAGCAACACTTAAACATCACAGCCTCCTTTCAAAGGAGTAACAACCAATATCACCCGTCACATATTCACCAAACAAGCACACATAACAACACGTTATCCTCAGTAAATGATTACGGTTTATTACATTCACTAAATGTGATCATAAGTCTTTCAACCAACGGAGTCAACACACATAGGCCAAAAACACACTTATTCACGAAGCATCCGAGTTATCGTTGAAAGACAACATCTATCGGGAACATACCAATCTCTTTTTACGTTCATTAAACATAGAGTTTCGTATAAAATCATTTATCAATAATTACGCCTATGAAACATGAAACGTATGGACAAGATACTTGCCTCGATATCACGAGCAACGAAACGACGAACGGGCGCGATCGGGCAACCTTTGAACCTCCAAAAACAATCAAGACTTCGACAGCCCACGAATACTACGAAAATAGCATCACCACAATTCAATAACACTAATCGAAATCCGAAACGATCCTAAAAACGACAAGGATCTAAGTATTCTCAAAGAAATCAAGAATCGTTGATCCGGGCGATAAAAGTCGATGCACGGTTAACAAAATCTGAAGATTACGGTCAAGACAAACAAGAACAAATAACCGATCGGATGAGATCGGTCAAGAATCACAAATCCAAGCAAAAACCCCAAATTTAAGAAAATAGGGTTCTAACAAGAGATTACCTTGATTTGGACCAAGAAGACGATTAGATGTTGTTAAACATCTACAAATCCACTCAAAGATCAAGCTAGAAGAAAAGGATCGGTCCTACTCGCCTCTGGATCTCACTCCCGTCGGAAGAGATGAAGAAAAGTGGGAAAATGACGACTTAATGCTGTTGTCCAGTATTTATACTGGATAGTATTAGCGTGCGCTAATCATCCCTCATTAGCGTGCGCTAACGGGGTCAACGCTCCAGAGAAACCGCGTATAACCTAGTTAGCGTGCGCTAACCCAAAAGCCGTAGCGTGCGCTAACGGGTCACAAAACCAGTCCAGAGCCTGCAGGCGATCGCATCTACCGAGTAGCGTGCGCTAGAAAGAAGAGGGAGCGTGCGCTAAGCAGTCGATAGCGTGCGCTAGCTATCGGACTTAGCGTGCGCTAACAAAGCTCCAGTCCCAGTCCAGTAGTTACTGGACTGCCTCTGAACTACTAGTTTAGCGTGCGCTACACATTCGGTAGCGTGCGCTAAACACCACGCAGTAGCGTGCGCTATGGTTCAAGCATTAGCGTGCGCTACACCACAAAATCTCAAAAACTCACAAAGTGATCCCAAATGCCTCCAAAAACATGTCCCAACAAGTCACAACCAAACATGGCACGAAATTCCTACGATGAGGACCATGACAATCCGATAAAACCCAGAAAACCCAACAAATCCGGAATAAAGATCTCGGGTATTACAACTAGCAATTAGCGCACGCTAGGAGTTAGCTAGCGAACGCTATTCATGAGTAGTAGCACACGCTAACAGGCTGAGTCGGCAGAGGCAGTGAAGTTATCAGGTTTTCTGGACTATCAGGTAACGTATGCTAGGCTTCGGCTAGCGCACGCTATATGGGCTGCGTAGCGCACGCTAAGCCATAGCAGTAGCGTACGCTAAGACTCGAACAGGGCAAAGGACAGTAGGTTCTGGAATCCAAGTCCTGAACACCATTTTCGGCTAGCGCACGCTAAAGGAAGGCGATTAACGCATGCTAACGGGAGCGACAGAAGCCACTAGACTACCCGGTGACCTCGCTAGCGCACGCTAATATGAGATGCATAGCGTGCGTTAGACTGGGTGAGTATATATTGGACAGTTGACTTCCATTTCGTCATTTTCTAATCTTTCTCACATTACCGATCGGGAGCAGTGGATTTGGGCGATTCGGGGAGTTTGGAAGCGATCTTTCTTCAGATATCAACATCTTTGGTTGGAGAACAAGGATTTAACAACATCTAATCCATTCTATCGTCCAAATCATGGTAAAAATCCTTAGAACCCTATTTTTGGGAATTTTGGGGTTTTTCTTAGATTCATTCGATTTATCCGGTTTGAAGCATTTCGTGGTGACTTGCGTGTTATCGCACCTGTGTGAGCTGTTAAAGCTTGGGTTTGTACGTTTGTGTACATCTGTGATTGTTTCATGATGTTTGTAATTATGTGCTGGTTATTGTTCAGGCCGTTAAGGTCGCAGAATGATACCGTCGTTGCTGTATTGTTTGTGTGTGTATTACTTTACGATGGTAATCGTTGTATGTGATATGTGTTATGATTCTTTGCTGTGCTGAGTTGGCATCTCCGCTATGTTGTTTTGCGACGTTATGCCCCAATGTATCTAGCATTTGTATTTTTGGTATGCCGAGTCGAGACGTTTCAACCGTGATGTGCCGGGGCATATGCACGTGTAAATTGTCCTTCTCGTCGGTAACACATTTCAAGTGTGGACTCGAGGGACAACGAATTCAGTTTTGCGAGTTGGCTACCGAGACTTGCGGAGTTCGCGCTTCAGCACGGTTATCAGAATCGGCTTTGAGAGGCCTTCGAAGGATGTTTCTGTCGGTTGCTTGTTGTGTCGTCTCCTTGACTTCGTTGTTGTGAGTTTCGGGGGACGACACTTCTTTTAGAAGAGGTCGAATATAATACCCGTATTATTTTTTGCTTCTGTATTTTCTCTTTCTCAATTCTATCGACTCGCTCGTGTTCGTCGATACTTTCTGAACTTGTTCTGTATTTCGGTTTCATCGTTCGGACGAGCTGTGATCTTGTTTTGAGTCGATCTGGTTATCGATGTGACTTTTCCAAGTTCGGTTCGATTCTTGTGAACCTTGGAGTTGTTGTTTGAATTTTATTGTTCTTCGGATTCGAACATGATTGTTCGCTTTTTGTTGTCTCGACCGTTGTGGTTCGATCGTTTGATTGTTCGGTTTTTGTTGATCTCGTCTCGTGATTGTTGAGCGTTCAGACTCCTTTGGGAAATTAGTCTCGTTTCGATCTTCCAACCCTTGGGCGGTGGAATTCCGTATTTGTTCAGCGTTTGGCTCGCGTTTTGATTGATGAACCGTTGGGTTGGTCAATCGTATTGATTTTCGTTCATTGTGTTTTGTGATTGTTCGGATAATCGACTCGATTGTATTGTCTGTTTGATGACGCTTGTCACTTGTTGATTTTATTATATCTCTATCGGTGGCGTTGTGTTAGTCGCCGCGGAGCGTATTTTCACGCCGTATGTCTCTTTGCGTTTCTTGCAGCGTTTCGCCGTTGGGCGCGAGTTTTCGGTTTTTATGTATCTCGTCGAGTTTTCCTGGCAGGGGATATTGCTTCTCCCTACTTATTTTAAGTTTCGGGACGAAATTTCTTTTAAGGAGGGTAGAATGTAATACCCGTAATTTTGATTTCCGGTAATTTATTTTTTTTCGGCGGAAGTCCGTTTTGATGACTCTCTCATGACCGTTTCATCATTCTGAGAATGATTAATTCTACACTTTTTGACATCCGAGTTCGTTTCGGTGTCGTTTTGTTGAGTTCTGTGCTTTTTAGCGACCTTTCCGCACTTGAGTTCGATTCTTGCGAATCTCATTCGAAACTGCTGTTTCGAGTTTCCCATAAGTCCGTTTAACTTTGTTAGACGTGTTGTGATCTTCGGTTTGGTTGTTCGATCACGTATAGTGATTTTCGGGCGTTTTGGGCCATTTTGTAATTTACCCAAAGTTATGGGTATCCGTATCTGTATTTGTTCTCTCGACCCTTTTCTTGATCGCGTATGATTAATTATTGCATTATGTTTTCATTTCGGGTCGATGATGTTGTCCGCAAGCTTTTCGTCGTGTTCGTTCCGTACGTTTTTGGAAATCGAGTCGTCGGATCATGACGGCTGGGCACTGGCCGGACAGGTGCGGCCGGCACGGTCGGAAGTGCTGGGCACTGGCCGGGCAAGCACGGCAGGAATCGGCGTAGCACACGCTACGGCCGGAAGGCTGCACGCGCTAACCGGCAGGTGTAGCGCACGTTATGCGGCCGGCCGACGGACGCTATCGGGCTGGGCAGTAGGGGCAGTGAGGCTCTAGACTCTGGTGGATCGGCAGTTAGCGCACGCTACTGTCGGACACTGCGCAAGCTAACCGGCAGGGGTAGCGCACGCTGTCGGCCGACTAGCGTACGTTACCTGGGCGAGCTGTTTAGTCCAGAGGTTACTGGACAGGTCGGCTAGCGCGCGCAGGCTTCCGACCGTAGCGCACGCTAGCGGGGCTCGGACGGACAGGTCACGTTCGGCAGGATTGGTCGGTGGTGTCGGGTAGTGCGGGCCCTGGCCGAGGGTACTGGGCCGATACTGTCCGATAGCGCACGCTAGTCCGGGAAGGCTAGCGCACGCTAGTTCCGGCCCAGTATAAATGTGACAGAGCAGTCGCATTTTCATTCATTTTCACTTCCTTCCTTTTCTGTCCGCAGCTGGCGATTCGGAGGTGGCGAAGCCATGTTGTTTAACAACAAATCCATGAAGTTCTTGAGGTTATATCATTGATCAATCATCCTATAACATCCTTCGGTCCAGCGAATCAAGGTGAGATTTCCTAGAACCCTATTTTGAGAAATTTTGGGGGTTTTGCGTTTTTGTCCGATTCGTTCCGTATTATTGATTAATTCATGTTGGGTATGATTAATCTTGGTAGTATTCTTGTGTTTAACATCATTTAATCCATCGTTCTTCGTCAAATCAAAGTATAATTCTTGATTTCATTCGAATCAACTTTTTGGGGGATTTGTTCTCGATCTCGTCTTCCATCCATTTTTGATGGATCGATTGCGGTTAAATGATGTTGTTAAACATATTCTATGGATTGTATATCCATATTTCAACTTGGAATTCCATTTTCGTGTTTTGACGGGACGAATCGTGTTCTTGGCCGTTTTGGGGGAAACACTTGAACTTTCGTCATTCGTTCTTTGAATTCAACGGCTTTAAGTCGTGCTATGGAATTCATTTCATTGTTGTTATTGTCCTTCGTAGTTTATTATTGCGAGTTGGCGATCGGTGGATTCGGCGGGTTCGTAGTCGGTTCGTGTTAACCTACTTCGGTCGATTCTCCGTGTTGTTCTTATTCGAGGCAAGTACCTTGCCCATACTTTTCTTGTTTTGTGGATATGATAATTAGTGATCGTCTAAATGTGTTTGTTGGTCATTTGCATTGAACTTTCAAAAGATTCGGGTTAGCCTTGTTAAAGGCTTGTTTTCAAAACGCGTGTGTATTGTGAATGGTGTGTCTTGTAAATGACTATGTGAATCATATGGATATGTTTGGTGTTGATGTTGCACTTGGTATTTGCGTGTGGACGTATATTGTTCCATTTCGGTGCATTGTGGTTTGACGTGTTGTTTTGCTAAGTGTTTGATGCCTCTTGTTGAGTTGTTTGGATATCCTTGGTGTGATATATTACTTGTGCTTGATTATTTCTCGGCTAGCTCGGGAGGGTCCGACGGGGCCTCGAGTGGGATTCGTGGCTTCGTCCCGGTCCTAGGTGACGTGTGGTGCTTGAGTATTTCGCTAGCCAGCTCGGGAGGGTCCGACGGGGCCTCGAGTGGGATTTGTGGCTTCGTCCCGGTCCTAGGCGATGCGAGCACGTGTTTTGTGAATGTGTTTGCTCACCTCGGGAGGGTTCAACGGGACCACGGAGGGAATTCCAATGGCTTCGACCTGGGTTCACGAGTGAAACTTCACCGCTACGTGTGTATATTTTGTGATTGTTTTTCGCTCACCTCGGGAGGATCCGATGGGATCACGGAGGGAGTCCAATGGTATAGCCCTGGATTCACGAGTGCGGTTGCTTATGTTTTGTGAATGTGTTTGCTCACCTCGGGAGGGTTCGACGGGGCTACGGAGGGAATTCCAATGGCTTCAACCTGGATTCACGAGTGAAACTTCACGGGTGCGTGTGTATTTTATGTCCATCGAGGACGTATTACGTGGGTTTTAACCTTGTGTATTATGGTTGGTTTTATTTGTGAAAACAAAACCTTTGGGCTGTGACCCCTATTGATTTTGGAAAGATAAGGATTCGGTAATCCGAAACTGTTTTCTAGTAAAACTCTCGATGGCATTATAAACCGTTCTATAAATTGTTTTCCCTTGAATTACGACCTTTCGGTTTTAGAATATTTTACCAAACTCTTGCCTCGGGAAGTGCTTTTCGTTCCGTTTGGTCTTTGAGGATTCCTGGTTATTGTTATTCGTGGAATGTGAATTGTATGGCTCGTATTTACACTTTGTTCTTGCACTAGCAAAACAGTGAAGTTTTGATAGCCCACGAGTATTCGGGGGGTGGACGTCTATTTTTCATTCAGTTTTTGGAGCAAAACACCAGGTCGGCATGAAGGATGATGAAAGATGATCGATACTAATCACATGAGGAACCGTACATTGTTTATTGGTTCAGTTGTACTTTATTTTCCGCTGCTATATTTTTCCCATTGTACGGGTGTGGTTGTATTTTGACCCCTGCGTGGGCATGAGTTGTATTTGAGTTGTATGTATTTATTGAACGACCAAATCGGTCTACTGAGTCATTTTAGTCTTAAAGGCGTTATTGAGTCGTTCGGTTTTGTTACCAACCTGGTAGAACCTTGAGGAAAGGTTCTACGGCGTGTAATATCCCTGAGCGGATTGGGGGTGTTACATTTACTAGGGAGTCCTTGCCACGATCCCGATAAAGGCTTATTTATTCTGGGGATTAATCGAAAGCAAGTATCCAGTCTTTAGGGTGGGTGAGCCGTTCACCTTATTTGTGCCTGGATTTCATCAGCATTTTCAAAGAAATCTTTACTTCTGCTAACAGCCTTGAGAATTCATCTACAGCATCCGCCAGTGTCTTGAACTTGTTGAATATGGCAGACTCCCTGATGAGCTTAACGAAGTATCTCATCAATTCATTTTTCTTCCAGTTATTTAGATCATCGGCTGAAGGCTGTTTGTCAGTGGGCAGCAGAATCTCGAAAGGCTTTCGCATGTTGTTCTTCCAAGGAACGTTGGGATCATGGAACTCAGGTCCAGAACTAGATACCCTGTATCCTCTTGTAGGAGAGGCCAGAGGGCCTATTGCAGCAACAACACTTTCTTCCAGCGCTGCTTCCATCTCTCTTTCTCCACTACTGGAGACATACCCTTTAATGACACTTATTTTATGACGTTTTGAGATAAACGTCATTGTAGGGGGCTTCCATGCTGTTTAGGATAACAAACGTCATGGATGTAAGATGAGGAACAATTATATGACGTTTTATAAATGTCATGGCAGATTAGAGATTTGATGACGTCTTTTCCTGTCATCAATTGTATAACAATATTTGTATTGGTTATCAATAACGTTTAGAAAATGTCATGGTTTACTTATATCATGACGTTTTAAAACTATCATGTAATAGGTTTCGATGATAGTTTTAGGGTGTCATGACATGTTATTTGAGTCATGATAGTTTGTTACTATCATCAAAATATTTGATTCAATTTTATGCCCAAAATTTCAAATAATTTCATATTATTTTGGTCAGATTTTATACCTCCAAATCTGCAATTCCCAGCCAAATCCTCTCTTCTCTTGTGAGACCGTGTTTCTCAGAGGTATGTCCGACTCTCTTCTTCCGATTTTAGTCTCCCTTGAGTTTCAAATTCCAGTTTAGAAACCTAATCCTTGTTTTATCAAATTTAGGCTTTCTCTCCGTTGCCGACAACTCTTCGGGACCCTCGGACAATCTATCGACCTCCGAATGGGTTTTATTTTTACTATATATTCCGACAGTATTGGATACCATAATTCGATCTTCTAATCTATATATATGTATTTTGATTGTCTAGAAATAATTCTAACTCTCATTCCAGATTTTATGAAACTTGGACATGACCAATATGTTTATCGCAATTTCAACGAGTGTCGCTTCATTATGGGTGGACGAAAATAACAAAATTCAATATACCGAGCATATTGTGCCGAAAATACCGTTTTTCGGTATATCAAAATTTCGGTACAGTATATGATATAGAAATTTGAAATTTTGTTATTTCGAATCTACCGAAATACCGAGAAATAATTCGGTATATTAAATAATAACAGTATTTCGGTATATATACCAAAATATCGTGATATAGCATATGTAAAATTTAATATTGTTCCGGGAATTATTATTCCCGTGATGTGTCTTACCTAATACTGGTTGTAGATACATATATGGAAGATTCTAGATCCTTCTAGAGGTAGTAGGATCCTATTAGATGTCTTACCTTATCTAGGAATCATATGTATGGAAGGACTCTCATTGTAATGCCTATATAAAGGCCCCTCTATCAGTGTTATGAATACAATTGATTGACTCTATTTACAGTCTTTTTACTTTCTCCTGAAACACGTTATCAGCACGTAGCTCAAAGAAAAAGAAAAAAAGAAAAGAAAAAAATCGGCTAGGACCGCCGCCGTCGCCGCCCAGCACAACCAGCATGGACCATCGACGCCGAGCACCGCCATCGATCCAGTCCAGCCAACCACCGCCGGACCATCACCGCCGAGCACCGCCGCCGATCCAGTCCAGCCGACCACCGTCGGACCATCGCCGCCGACCACCGTCGTCGATCCAGTCCAGCCGACCGCCGCCGGAACGCCGCCGCCTCTCCCCTAAATCCCCTTTCCTCCAAATCGGCCATCTTTGTCTTTTCTATTTCCATCTGTTCCATCACCACCACTGGTATTCAATTTCTGGGAAGATTCGTTGGTGGTGGAGCCCCAGAGAAGAATTCGCAGAGGTGGACGATGTCGGAGTGCTGGAGAAAGAGACAATAAGATCTGCAGCGGATGGAGAAGGATTCACAAAGAGTGGTAGAACCCTGTCGGCTCTGCCGCTGCTGTGGCTCATTTCACTATGTTTGAAAACCTAGTGCAGTCAAGACAAACCTATCAAATTCAAAAAAAACGAGAGACGAGAATTTCCACGTGTAAATTTTCTGCACAGCGCAGTTGTACCAAAATTATGTTTTTTGATTCGTTAACCGTTGGATCGGTGTGAAACTTTGACAGCAACTTACCAACACAAATACCTGTATATTCAATGGTGGAGATCAGATTTAGAGTAGTATTGCTTACTGAATCTGTTGCCGAACAGAAGCAGATTTTTATAAGAAAATTTGGAGATCCGACCTCATCCAATACCAAACTGCTGCATCGCCGCGCTCGAGTCCTTTTTCGGACGAATTATCAAGCCCAGTAGCCCTATCCGGGCGTTTCTCAACTCTCCATCTTTCCTAATTAATGATTCATTTGTTCATTAATTTGTACACTTATAAATCTTACCATGTTTATGTTTTACATGTACATAGGAAAATGCGTCGCTCATGATGATGTGCACGCTATGGAGAAAAGCCATATTTGTTATCACGTTCAAGGATCAAAGTAAATATGGAACCAAATATCACGAAAATATGTTTCTCATATGGAGAGAAGCTTCCGTTCAAGGATCAAAACAAATATGGAACCAAGTACCCGTAAGATTTTATTAAAGTTCCCATTTTTTAATTTCTCTCTTTTGGGATATTTTTTTTGGGAACTGGGGAATTGGGTTCTTTATCTCCCACGCTACTTTGCGGTGGATGAAACTATGAGAGGTGGTATCGCTCTCATATGTCGAAGTAAACTGTGTGACGGTCCTGGGGGAGTCACGGATAATTGTTGAAAGTCGATATTTGTGGTTGTTGCATACACCACGTTTTGGGTGCGATTTGACGTCGCCGTTTTGTCGATTTTAAACCAACAATTGAATAAAATGAATATTGTCGGTAACGGTAAAGTTATGACTTGTTCATGATAAGTTACGGAATTGTGACGTACAAATGGGACAAACATCGATTGCGACGGATATGTCGTGGTTAAAATCGATTTGTGATGGATTTGTCACGATGAATTGAGCGACCACCATGTTGGTCTTGACCCAATCCCATACTTGGAAAACTCCATCTTTCATCCTATTAAAATAAAATATTGCATGTGGGTGTAGTCATGCACCGTCTCCTTGCAATATAATATATGAAAGAGTGTAAGAGTAATTCTCATGAATTTCAACATATAAAGCAATGGCATATTGCAATAAATACATGAATTCGTTGACCTCTATTATAGTTCATATGACTATAGGTCCGAATACTTTTCTGAGTATTCGTAAAGGCATGTGCCTTATACATTTGACTATGTTTAGTCGATCTTATTAGATGGTCAAGACAAGTTGGTTATGGTATATTCATTATGTCTCATGGTTCAAAATGCTTAATTATGATGCACCGCGTTGTATCTATATAACATGGCTATTATGACGTATACTTGCAAATTAAGAATTAAAATTCTTGGTTGATTTGATGCATTTTGGTGGATTTTGTCTACACTTTGATCATGACTAGGCACATCCTCCTTGGTATTTGTTTATGCTTTGAAAGTTCAAACGGAATTAGTGGTTTTTAAACAGCCTTAGCTGTACCGACATTCCTACTTTCTCTGCAAGTCTACCAAGTTGGAGTTACCGAAAGGATCATTAGTCGAGATAAGAAATCGAACACCTTGCTGCATTTAGACGCACCTATGGCTGTTATTGCTATGTTTTTGCATCAACACTTATGCCATTGGATATGGTCTCAACCTTGTTTTCTCACTAAACTTGGGAAATACTAAAGCAGTCAATTAAAACATGCACAGTGATCTGAGTTTAATGATCCGTGTGGTTCACAACCTATGGATAGAAAGATACGGAAGTCTAGTTTCCAGAACATCTGACTGTTCGTCCATAGCCTTCCTAACAAGGGAGTTATCGCTGTTTTAGTGAATAAAGGTCAAGCTGCGCAGAATTTTATTTCCAGCGATTGTGCTAACTTTTGTCCCAACCAACTTGGTTCCTATCTTGAATTTGCAAGTGGTCTTACGACACATATTTTTCAACCTCTTTTTGGCCGAATTTACCATAGATGATGCAGTTTTTGGTATGCGTTATACGCTAAACTATCATCTTTCAAATGTTGAAAAACAGTTTCCTTGGGGAAGCCCAAAATACGCACCCTTATAAGAAGGTCGAGCGTATGCATGCTAGTGTTACACTATGCTTGTGTCGTAATTTTGCCCCTTAGGCATATAATGTTTGATTCATCTCCATAGAATGTGACGAGTTTTACACTGGCTGCCACTAACCTACCGCAACCCTCCTCTTTTATCCGGGCTTGGGACCGGCAATGGATGTCAAGAAGACACCCACAGGCAGAGAATGAGAGAGAAGAAGACGCGAGATATTGGAAAAGTTAAATGTGTAAAAGATACTGACCAAAAAGTTTTGGTTCAAGATAAAGAGATAAAAGAGAGATGGAGGTCATACTTTGATACCCTATTCAATGGCCATCAAGAACAAGATATTGGGAATTTAAACATCCCGTAAAGTATGGTTAACCGAGAGTTTAAGAGAAGAATTCAAAAGGGTGAAGTGACAATTTTATTGAAGAAGATGGGGTCAAAGAAAGCAGAAGGACCAGATGGTATACCTATTGAAGTTTGGAGGTGTTTGAGGGAGAGAGGGATCGAATGGGTAACTATGCTTTTCAATAAGATTTGGAGAAGCAATAAGATGCCATCAGCATGGAGGAAAAGTATTCTCGTCCCTTTGTATAAGAACAAAGGTGATGTTCAAGATTGTTCTAATTATCGCGGAATTAAACTAATGAGTCATACCATAAAGTTGTGGGAATGAGTGATTGAACAAAGGATCATAAAATGTGTGAAGATAACAGAAAATCAGTTTGGATTTATGCCTGGAAGATCGACCATGGAAGCAATTTATCTTATCCGGCAGTTGATGGAACATTATCGAGATAAAAAGAAAGATCTGCATATGGTTTTTATTGATTTAGAGAAGGCATATGATAAAGTACCAAGAGAAGTACTTTGGTGGGCCTTAGCAAAGAAGGGTGTATCGCGGAAATATATTGATATTATAAAGGACATGTATGAGGGAGCTAGTACAAGTGTACGTACTAATGTTGGGAGGACAGAAGAATTCCCTATTACGATTGGGGTGCATCAAGGATCTGCTCTTAGTCCTTTTCTCTTTGCCATAGTCATGGACGAATTGACAAGAGAAATTCAAAATGACGTTCCGTGGTGTATGATGTTCGCAGATGATATTGTGTTGATAGATGAAACGAAGGTTGGAGTGCAACAGAAATTAGAACTTTGGAGGGATACTTTGGAAGCTCGAGGCTTTAGGCTGAGCAGAAGTAAGACTGAATATATGGAGTGTAGGTTTAGCGAAAACAGTGATAGAGCGGTGGGGATGATCACATTTGATGGGAAAGTTGTTCATGGATCCACTTTCTTTCGGTATCTTGGATCTATTATCCAAAAGGATGGAGAGCTAGATGGCGATGTGGCTCACAGAATAAATGCAGGGTGATTGAAGTGGAAGAGTGCCACAGGGGTTTTATGTGATCCTGGCATGCCTCATAGATTAAAGGGTAAATTTTACCGCACGGCAATTAGGCCTGCACTGTTATATGGCACCGAGTGTTGGGGGTCAGAAAGCGATGTCACGTTCAAAAGATGAATGTGGCAGAGATGCGTATGCTATGATGGATGTGTGGTCATATAAAAAAGGATCGGCTCAGAAATGAGGTGATTAGAGAGAAGGTAAGAGTTGCGTCTATAGAAGACAAGATGATGGAGAATCGATTACGATGGTTTGGTCATGTGAGAAGAAGACCTATTGATGCCCCAGTGAGGAGGCTAGAAAGTTGGGAAACAAGTAATGTTGTGAAAGGTAGAGGGAGACCCAAGAAAACTTGGATAAAGATGATTGAAAAGGATATGCGGTTTCTTGGAATTGGAGAAAGTATGGCGATGGAGAGACAAATGTGTCGGGAAAGAATACGGATGGTGGATGGAGTCTGATTCCTTTTATTTTTTTTTTTTTTAATTCCTATTTTCTTTTATTTCATGTTATCTTTTAATTTATTTTTCAGTTTTTTTTTTACATTCATTCTCTTTTTTTATTTGCTTTTTTCTCTACTTTTTCCCTCTTTTTTCCTTTTATATTATTTATGTAACGATTATTGACGGTTTCAACGTTTGATTCATGTTAGCCGACCCCAAATCATTTTGAGACTAAGGCTTAGATGTTGTTGTTGTTGTTGTTGTAGGCATATAACCTTGCCATGTTATGCACTTAATATGATAGATCATTTTGATCGTATCTGGTATAAAATCTCTATGTTGTTAGAGTATTCGCTATGCTCATATTTGTAAAATTTTGCAAGCGAAATTGAGTGCATATTAAGCTATTTTCATGGAACACGATATTTTTTGAATTTCGGTTTATAAATCCATTGTGACTATGATGACTAGGTCATCACAATCAATGAGTGGTATAATGCTCAAGTTGTTGAATGCCGAATGGCGTTTTCTAGTCACATATGTTCCGTAACAATTGAACCGTGTTATGACTCGATGACATATATGCCAATGTGTATCACTCATAGCATCTCATTGTGATTTGTGAGAAATAAAATCTTATGCATCACTTGTATTGGATATGTGAAAAGGAAAAATATTCATGAGTCAATATGGTCCGGCTTGCATCGGTTTTTGTAACCAGAAGATGTATTGGGACATTGACACATTTAGGCTTTAATAGTCCGGAGTTTGGACAGTTTGATGATCCATATACCACGGTATTGTCATGGACATCATTTTCTTTGAACAAATAAATTAGTTGGATCAAAGACACCAAAGTACGTTGGTGGAGTCGTGAGCAGGGCTCCTGACCGATGATGATATTTATGTCATCCGCGTCTTAGCCATGTTCATTTATTAAAGCCTATTCTTTGGCACGATTAGGAGACGACACCCTCCTATGCTAAAGAGAAAAATGTAGCGACTCGCATAAGCATGGTGCTGAGTCCTCCCTTTTCACCGAGTCCTTATACATACATGATCATAAGTATTAGCCTGGGTGGCTTATGATGTTATAATGGTGTTCACAAATGGTCGTACTCAAGTAATAACATTTACATGTTATGTTGTTCCTTTGACAATGATTGATAAGTTGATGAAACCTGAGTTTATGGTTGTCCAACTTGCGGACCAGTCATTGTAAAGGTCGGTTCACCCACTTTTTAGACCAAGTCTTAAAGTGAAATTTTAACGAGTACTTCCTAACATCCAAGGCTACCTTTTCACAAATTTTGGTGCCATTTGGAGACTTGGAAGGAGGTGAACCACTTAAATGGAGTTTTCACATACCACCAGCCGTCCCAACAACCAGTTTGATATCATTTCGATCGGTTTTTGACCACAAGGTTGATGGTTTTAGAATCCTAAACACCCGTTTATACATGCTCACGAAATTTTGAGGTGTTTGGGACTGGTGAAGGGAGTGAACTCTTCAAGAAAGCACTAGAAGTTCGATAAAACCAACGGCCTATCATCGGTTCAATCGTTTATTGATGTTCGATCCCGATGGTGCATGATGGCGGTTTTGTTGGATTCTCAAGACCAGTAGCTATGGCTATGTAGCATAGGTCAACATGTCATATTCACATATACCTAACATCATTCAAATGCTTAGTTACAAGTGTAACAGTATGCATTTTGTTAACTGGATTATGTTAACACTGAAAACCTTTATCGTCCACATGTTCATGTGCCAAAGTGCGTCACCACAACGCATTATGATGGGTTATAAATGATGAATATGACATGCGCTTTCACTCATAGTCCGCTTAAAATATACCTTGGCAGACGATCTCGTAAGTCACTTTGATGAGCCAGTCTTCCCATCGTTAGGGGGAGATGCGAACGATCATGTTCAAGTAGAACGACTTGGAATTGTCGTAGTTTTTCCCTACTGTATCTCACCAAGTTCCCTAAAGTGACGAGATTAAATACATGCTGCAAACATGTCTGCAAGGATTGTGTCCGGTCATGGACGTTCGTCATCTATAAATGGTGATATGATAACACCACAAATTGTGGTAGATGGTGTTACTAGGCCGTGGATCTCATAGAGTATTGGGATGCCACTTGGTTCGATAAATCTCTCGCTAAGAATGTATGCGAGTTTGGTACATGAACATGATCATATGATCAAATGAGCTCATCCGTCTCATGTGATTCTGGATTACAGTCATCATTGGGGAACACCTCAATGAATGCCAATCCATAAAGAGTACTCTATGAATAAAGCCGGTACATGAGGACGTGGAATGTGAGTTTAATCGAACCATACTTCGTTGAAAATCTACAACGTTTTAGCCTTGGCCTGAAATGGAAACATATGCGATTTTAGTATAAACAAAGTGATAGCCCTTTGTTGAAGTGGTGCCGACACTCCAAAGATAAGATCTATCCGGATACTTTGTCAAAGCGAGTGAGATAAGGAGTTAAACTCACCTCATGGCGGGAGGTTTCTCATGAACGCACTGGAATCGACTACGATGACACGAAACTTAGTTGTGCTATCGTAATGGATGTTATATCATCCACTATCTTTTCAGTTAGATAGTTTCCCAAAAACTGACGTGCAACTTGTGGTTAAATCTTATCATAGTAGGGAACTAAGTTAAGTGATGAAAGGATCTCGTGGTGGATCAAACTCAAATCAAGTGGCTCATGACAACGGAGCGCGTCGGGAACGCATACTAAGTATATACTTGATTTGGAAGAGATATGAAGCTTTTGCGTGTAAAACTAAGGGTTTATAGTGATGTACTCTTGTGAGACTAAGAGATTCCGCTAAATCGAAAGTTAAGAATGAAAGGATCTTGGGGACACTTGATGATGCGTATTCATCAATCGGTTTAAGGCAATCTAAGGGACGGTTTCCCTAAGAGATGATAAAGTAATGCCTATATGATTCCCAATGATTAGTCGAAGTCATCATAAGACTTGGCTCACTTAAGTGATGATGCAGTCTTAAGAGAAAAGTACGGTATTATGTACTCATGTTTGACTCGATGTACTCATTCGTAATAATCCGGTAAAGCCACTGTGATGATGGACTAGGATGCGCTCATGCAATGTCTGTGATTGACAAGAAGCTTGAAGCTCGCTCTATCTCGACAAAAGGACACTTGAAAACTGATACCCGAATCTGCCCAGAATGTGTTGGTCTATCTCCCATATGACCTACAGGACAGCTCACTTGCTGGAAAATGGTGAAATTGGTACCATTGGAAAGGTTTGTGTCTACTTTCCAAGGAAACCAACCATTTGATCACATCCATCATGTTGAGTGACATATGACTATTGTTGCAAAGTGGGACATGATATGTCCGGTAATTTGCTGAGTCAACTTCGATAGAGCTTTGTGATCTGCTCAGGTCGATCTAGGTTACGTACTATATGTGAATGAAAAGCTATGGGTGTCTAGCTTTCATAAGTTCTTAAAGTTTCATTTATGCCTATTGAATCGAAGAAGTTATGACCGATTTAGTGCATGGAGGTCAAGACTCTAGAAAAATTGATAAGTCTTTAGCGACTCTGCACTTTGGATGTGTCGCGCTCTTTTTGTCCTTAGACCAAAGTTTGTTTTTTCCCAATGGGTTTTCACTTGGTAAGGTTTTTAACAAGGCGACCTATGAGAACATCCATACAATGATGCGTTGTACTTCTGTTCAACTTAGACCAAGAGGTATTTTTCCCACTGGGTTTTTCCTTGGTATAGTTGTGAGGGCAACTTGGCATCTGACTCCTATGATTTGAGGTACTCATCAGGGGGAGTCATTATGTATACATCAGGGGGAGTATACATGACATGTTATATTGGTGCGTTGCAATCTTTTCCTCATCAAGCCTTTATTTTTCCCATGGGGTTTTGTTTTGGCTTGGAATAGGTTTTTACGAAGACAACATCTTTTGCACCATTGTTGTATTAGTGCTCGACACGGAGTGTTAGGAATTATTATTCCGTGATGTGTCTTACCTAATCGGTTGTAGATACATAGATGGAAGGTTCTAGATCCTTCTAGAGGTAGTAGGATCCTATTAGATGTCTTACCTTATCTAGGAATCCTATGTATGGAAGGACTCTCATTGTAATGCCTATATAAAGGCCCCTCTATCAGTGTTATGAATGCAATTGATTGACTCTATTTACAGTCTTTTTATTTTCTCCTGAAACAAATATAATATATATATTAAATTTAATATTTAGATCTAGATGAAGAAACCTACTCTTCTTTTTTCGTAAAAAAAACACCTGCTCCTCTTTCCAAATCCCAGATCTAAAACCTTGTCTCTCACTCTCTCCGCCCACCATCCATCGCGCTGCTTCTCGGCCAGACTGATCTCCACCGCGCCGCTGCACAGAGCAGATCTCATGCGCTCTCTGAACACTCGTATCTTACTTTGGTCGCTCACCATACAACGGTGTTGCTTCACCGCTGCACAGAGTCGATCCACAGGTAACTGTTATTGTAGGAAGGTTTGGGGCTATGGCATCAAGAGCAATTCATTCTTTTCCATAGACACAACCTAATTATCTTATTGAATGATATTGTTGAGCTATTCTTTATGGTCCATGTGATTGTGCCATACTTAACAAGAGAACATCATTTTTCTTCAGGTTGATGTTGCTTAAGGCTAAAAAATTGTCCTTTCAAGGTTTAGTTTTATTCTGGTTGATATGCCATTTTTGTTCTAAGGATCAATTTTTCTTCATCTCATGAGTGGATATCTATGTTTCTGTAGGAACAAATAATTCTTATGGAAAAATAATTATACGTAATTGATACTTGTTTAATAATTCAGTTGTTAGTGAACTTTTGCAGGCTTCTTGACAGTTGGATGACTGGAGTTTCATAATAAATTATAGTTTTATATTCGAGCATGAATCACATTGTTGTTTTTAATATATGTTGTGTTAGGATATGGAATATGGATTATTTGTTTTTCTTTTGAGATGTTGGACTTGTGTAGGATTTATGTTGGATTGTAAACTTGTAGTTACTATTGTTGTTTTTGCATTTTGTTGTAGTCTTGCACATGTTTATAGATTTCATTTTTAAAAAAAATTATAAATGGTATGCTGATTATTTTTTTTGGTATACCGACATTTTAATATACCGAACTTTATACCGAATATGTTTCGGCATACCGATAAGTTCAGTAAAAACGTTATCATATTGATACCGTATTGAAATTTAAATATACCGATTTTCGATATACCAATAGTTTCAATAAGGTATCAATATGAAATTTCCCATACGAAATTTTTCAATAAGGTATAAGGTATGAGTAAAAAATATCAAATATTGTACCGTCCACCCCTACTCTTCATTTATATTCTTCATTCTTTTTGTATGATTGTATGTAATGTTTGAATGAAGGATGTTTGCTTACTTTTCTTGAATGGTTGTTTTATATATCAGATTGTGTGTGATTGGTTTAGCTTCAACACGTGTCGGTTTAAAGGATGAAAGTGTTATCACAGCTATTGATTTCAATGTTGGAAAATTGGATCGCAATGGCCATAAGGTTACTGGAAAGGGAAAAAGGGTATTTTCTTTTTTAATCCCAGAGATAGTATTCAATTGATAGCTTGTAGGACATGTGAGAAACCAAAAGAAAAAATAGAATGATTTTTTTTGTATTTCTTAGATGTTTTCATTATCTATGTCATTCTTCTTTATCCTTTTCTTTTGAGTAAGTAATATATAATATTATAATTGTAGTAGCTCATCAAAATGTTGCATAGTGTATTGTGATTTCATAACATAGGAATGTTCTTATGCGGAGAATACCCAACACTTGGAGTCCAACTCAGCTTTGCGTAAAGTTTGCACCAAGGAGGCAATATATATTGTTCAGTAGAAATATTTTCACCCAATGCCTTGTTCTTTTGTGGTCTGCAATATTCTCCATCTACTTCTTTTCATGTATGAGGTTTGAAGTTATAGTTACTTTTTGAAGGTGTTGTGTAAAAGGTTCTCTATTGGAAGTGAATGATAGACTAATTAAGCAGCCCGTTAGTATTATAAAAAGTAATAATGAACTTACATTTTTAAGATTTATAATATGAACAAAGTAAACATACAGTTAATTATTGAATATTATTGCAGTGTATACAACTTTGTGTTTGAGAAATGCAATTTGCAGCTTTACTTCATTTTTCAATATTGAGTGTACTTTACAGGTTGCCTAACACACTTGCAAGCTGATCAACTTTTTGTAAATTAACTACTTCTAAGAATACTGTGGTCCTATGAAAAGTACTTTTGTGCATTATAGGTTAGCCTTGTTGTATTGGATATCCATAGGTTGCATTTTGTTAATTGCAGCATTATCTTGAGGAGTAAAGGAAGAGAAAATGAGAAAGAGGAACATATACAAGAAGCTAACCATTTTGCGTTGCTATGCAGGAAGCAGATGTTCCAAATCTGTTGATCATATGCAGGGAGCAAGGCTAGAGCTTGGCAGCAAGTTAGAGAGCACGGCAATGGGGTTCTAGGTAGCATGCAGAGTCAGCATTCTAAAGTAAGTTTAATTTTCTAAATTTGAGGTCTCTTTCTTTGTGTATGAGTTGTAATGTTTTCCATTTTAAAATGTCATGATTTTATAGTCAGGGAAGTGTAATTGCTAATATAATGTTAGGAATTCTTAAGATTATGTTAGAAAATGTTCAAATTTTTTCATCAGCTCAGCTCTTGTTATTCTGAAAAAAAATAAGAAAAAAAAAAAAATTTTACTTTGTTCTCAGTTTTTTCTCTCTGTCATAATAGATGGAAAATTAAGATGGTTTAGATTGGTATTGATCTTGTGTAATGCAGGATTTAATTGCCAGGCTATCATTCTTAGCTGAAATTTATGTTGTCAAATTGATTCATGTAAATATCTACTGGAAAGCGTAGCTGTGCTCAAAGCATTTTCATGTAAATGTGCATATATCGGTCAAGTTTGTTGCCTGCATATTTTCATGTCTTGTTAGTTATGTTTTGAGTTAGAAATTATACATTTCACTGTGATGTATAATGTTCAATTTGTTGATTGTGAGCGCAACTTGTTGTATATCGGCTGATTTTCAAGTTAGTTTGGATTGTGTAGTCTGTACAAGCAAGCAACCTTGGTCTTAATCAACCATGCAACATACTTAGCTGGATGGGCACACATGAAGTGGTGGCAAAGGGAGAGTATCTGCAATTGACCCTTCAAGCAAAGTGCATGGCCGTCTGGCTCCCGCTCGCCAAAGAATTGAGCTCGGCGGCAGAGACCTCGTCACCTACCACGGGGCCAGGAGATCGGTACACGATCGCCTCCGCTCCTGCTCTGAGAGACAAACCGCGAGCAGTCAGGCCACAGCGATGGCCACTATGCAGCGCCAGCTCGACGAAATGAAGGCGCTCATTGAAACTGGGGCAGGCACCAAGAGATCGATTGCCGGACCAAGTGAGCCACTCGCGGTCCAGATCGAGCTTGCCCCCGTGCAACCGAAGATTGCTCCTCCTCAAACACCTCTATATGAGGGGAGATCGGATCCTGAGACCCACTTGAGAAAGTTCCGGATCTACATGACCGGATGCGGGGCATCGGACGCGACGAAGTGCCGAATGTTCCCATTAACATTGGGCGATCTTGCCCATAGGTGGTACATCTCGTTGCCACCGCGCTTAATCAACTGTTTTGAGAAACTGGCGAACGACTTCACATCGTATTTCGCCGCCAAAGTTGCTCGTCCAGAAGGCCCCCACCGCATGATGAAGATCAGGCAGGGGAAGGATGAGCCCGACGAATACTACATCGACCGGGTGGATGAAATAGTCCTCACCGGTGAACCCATTAGCGATGAGCTCGCCCTCAACTCGGTCCTAGGGGGATTCTATGGCCATTCACTCATGTTCAGGCACCTCACGAAGGACATCCCCCCGACCTACGCGATCTTCCGCGTCAGGGCCGCCGACTTTCTGGCTAGGCGAAGGATGCTCACCCTTCGCTTAGGCGAGGGATCTACTGGAGAAGGGAAGGCGCCATATCCCGTCCCGAAGAAGGCGGTCGCCAAGCCCAGAAAGGCGGTCGCAAAGCTGCCCGGTGAGTTCAAGGCCTTCGAGGATGTGGAAGTTCACCTCCGCCGCAACCTCAATCTGTCTCCAGCCCATATTTTCAACAGCATCAAGGGGCGCGAGTGGCTTAGCAAGCCGAAGCCGATGAGGGACAACGATCATCTGGATCGCAGCAAATTTTGTACCTACCATTAAAGTCCCAGCCACAACACCAGTCAGTGCTGCGACCTCCTCAGACAACTCTGGATATTGTTCGAGGAAGGCAAGCTGGAAAATTTGGTGACCAAGCCAGAACCACAGGCAGAAAGGACCGGGGGACGCGATCGCCGACAGAATGACGGAATCCCTCCCAATCCGGTCACCAGGATCGAGCAAAACGAGCCGGAGTACTCAGACGAGTCAATCCCTCCGATCAACCCTGGCGGCCGGATCAATATGCTTCAGTCGGGAGGTGGAAACCTCGGAGGCCTTTCCCCAGTTTCCACCATATCAAATAGAAAGCGGAAGGCCGAGCTGAGGGCATTCGTTGGGGTCCATGTCGTGGTGCCCCCAGAGCCGACCATCTCCAAAGACGCGCTCATCTCCTTCTCCAACAAGGATAGGGAGGGAGTGCAGTGCCCCAAAGAGGATGCATTGGTAATCTCTGCATGTATCCTTGGGAAAATGGTCGACCGCGTGCTGGTTGACAATGGGAGCTTTTGCAACATCATATTCAAATATACTCTGGACCAGTTCGGTAACCTGCCCAAGTTCATCAAGCCATTTGATACCGTGCTTGAAGGGTTCGGCGACAACACGGTCCAAGCCTATGGAAGGATCAAGCTCTCTGTCGAGCTAATATGCTGTTACGATCCCATGGTTAGGATCACTAGGAACCTCAATTTTGTAATCATAGATAGGCCCAGCATCTATAATCGGTTCCTAGGTCGCCCCTTTCTAGAAACCTTCGAGGCGGTCGCCTCTTCTTTCTTTTACTGTATCAAGTTCCCCACCACCAATGGGACGGTCGGTACTCTAAAAGGAGACCAGCTAATGGCAAAGAAATGTTTGAATTACTCCTGCGTCATAACTTACCTTTTAAATGTTTCCCGTGCTATTTATAACATTGAGGCGATCGACATTCAACCAATGGAGATCGACGAGCCAAGCACCTCATACCAACCCGACTCAGAGGACGTCATCTTGCAACAATTGTAGGACGACATCGAGCCAAGGATTGGTTTCGAGCCAAGCCTCGACATTAATCCAAGGATCGAGTCTGGAAATCATTCCAAACGAGAAGATACCGTCCCCATTAAAGAGTTGTAAATTATAGCAATCGATCCGGCTCGCCTGGAGCGGGAAGTGCAGATCGGCTCAAGCGTTGGTCCTGAGTTAAAAGACGATCTGATCAGCTTACTACGTAAGAACATCGGAATCTTTGCCTGGTCGCATCAAGATATGGTCGACATTAGTTCTGAACACGCTTGCCACAATCTAAAGATCGACCCGGCAAGGAAGCCCGTTCACCAGAAATGTAGGAAATTCGGTCTAGAGAAGTACGCTGCACTCGACGCAGAAGTCAAAAAGTTGCTCGACAACAAACTGATCGGAGTAGCTACCGACGAGCCACAGTGGGTAGCCAATGCGGTGCTAATCAAAAAGGCGAGCAACTCATGGAGGTTATGCATCGATTTCACCGACCTCAACACATCATGTCCGAAAGACCACTTTCCGATGCCTCATATTGACCACTTGGTCGATAGCATGGTAGGTTGCGAAATGATGTCTTTAATGGACGCCTTTGCCGGGTACCATCAGATCCCAATGGCGGAGAAAGACGTAAAACACACATCGTTCCACACGGAAAAAGACGTGTATTTTTGGGTCCGAATGCCTTTCGGCCTAAAAACGCGGGGGCGACCTACCAACGACTAGTCAACGGGATGTTCGTCGATCAGATCGGCAAGACCATGGCGGTTTACATTGACGACATCGTGGTCAAGAGCCTCAAAAAGGAAGATCACCTCAAAGACCTTGCCGAGACGTTCGCCATCCTCGAGATATTTAACATGAAACTGAACCCCAAGAAATGCAATTTTGGGGTAAGCTCCGGAAAGTTCCTGGGGCACATCGTGAGCCAAATGGGGATCGAAGCGAACCTCACCAAGATCCAGGCGATCCTCGACATGCAGGAGCCACGAAATATCAAACAGGTGCAACGTCTCACGGGTTGTCTAGCAGCCCTTAACCGTTTCATTTCTCGGCTCGTAGACAAAAGAAAGCCATTCTTTGCCACAATAAAGAATAAGAAATTTGCATGGACAAAGGAAAGTCAAATAGCGTTCGCCAAAATCAAGGTGTACTTGTCTAATCCCCAAATTTTGGCGAAACCAATCCCCGGCGAAAAGCTTTTCCTCTACCTGACAGCCTCAGAGGTCGCACTGAGCGTTGTGTTAGTGCGAGCAGAGGGGCAAGCCTACTTGCCGATCTACTTCATCAGTCAAGCGCTTCATGACGCGGAAACGCGGTACACACCTCTGGAGAAGCTCGCCTACGCACTAATCATGAGTGTTCTCAAGCTGAGGGCCTACTTCTTCGAACATCAGGTGGAGGTTCTGATGACTCTCCCTCTAAGGCAAGTTCTGCACCGGCCAAACACCAACAAGTGACTCCTAAAGTGGTCACTGGAGATCGCCCAATACGGTGTTACATACGCTCCTCGCATGGCAATCAAAGGCCAAGATCTGGCGGACTTCGTGGTGGAATTAACGTTCCCGCCCAGTCCGACCTAGGTCGGCCGTCCTGCTTGGAAATTGTACGTAGATGGCTCGGCGACCAACTCGCGAGCAGGGGCAGGGATTGTCCTCATCATCCCCGACGGCCAATGTTTCACAAATGTTGTGCGTTTCGGGTTCCGTGCGACCAACAATGAAGCCGAGTATGAAGCCTTGGTAGGCGGACTCGATCTAGCACTCGCCCTGGACGTTCGTCACCTCCACATCTTCATGGACTCCCTCTTGGTCGTAAACCAAGTCAAGGGGGAATATGAGGCGCGCGGCGAACAGATGATCAAATATCAAGAATTGGTCGCCGAGATGTGCACAAAGTTTGAAGAAGTGCTGATTAAACAAGTCCCGAGAGAGCACAACTCCCAGGCCGATGCCCTATCCTAACTCGCATCGTCAGATGGGGCGGCAGACTTATCTAACATCCAAATCACGAAGTCAGCGAAATCGGCGATCGACAGAAGCCTGGTCACCACAGTTGCCATCGCCGAAGAGAACTGGATGACTCCGTTCATTAAATACTTAAAAGACGGAACGATCCCCGCAGATCGGATCAAAGCTCGCCAGCTTCAGCTCCTAGCGACTAGATACACCCTATTGGACGACCGGCAAGCGAGCTTTCAGCCTACCTCTCCTCAAGTGCATTACGCCGGAGGAAGGCCAACTCGTTTTAGCCGAAATCCATGACGGGATTTGTGGAAATCACGCTGGAGGGCGAGCTCTCATCCACAAGACGACCAAGCAAGGCTTTTTCTAGCCTACACTACAAAAAGACGCGATCGCCTATGCCCGATTTTGTCACAGGTGTCAAGTGATGGGCCCGAACATCAAGCTCTCCCCCGAGCAGCTCACTTCTATGTAAAGTCCGTAGCCGTTCGCCCAATAGGGCATCGACCTCATTGGTCCTTTGCCGACGGCGCCAGGGGGATGTAAATTTGCCATCGTGGGGGTCAATTATTTCACGAGATGGGCTGAGGCCAAGACACTCAACAAGATCGGCCAAGAACAAGTAATCAAGTTCATTTGGAAGAACATCATATGCCGGTTCGGTCTACCCCAGGCTATCATCTTCGACAACGGAAAGCAGTTCGACGGTTTGGAAGTCATGCAATTCTGCGAGAAATGGGGAATTAAAAAGTTGTTCTCGGCCCCTTACCACCCTCAGACGAACGGTCAGGTAGAGGTTGTAAACAAGATTCTCAAACATACGATCAAAGCAAGACTCGAATCCAAACATGGACGTTGGGCGAGCGAGCTCCCGAATGTTTTGTGGTCCTACCGAACGATGACAAGAAATTCAACCGGAGAAACCCCATTCACCCTCGCCTTCGGAACAGAAGCAGTGATCCCTTCGGAGTTCGCCGTCCTCAGCCACCGAACTGAACAAGAAATGACGACGGACAATGATGTAGCCCGATGGATCGACTTGGATATGCTCAAAGAACAACGACTGACCTCGGAAATGAAGAACACGATCCACAAAAGGAAATCCGAGAATTTCTTCAATTCGAAGGTCAAGGAAAGGCGATTCCAAGTGGGCGACCTAGTCCTCAAAAAGGTCCAGACTCACACGGGAGTATTCGGCCCAAATTGGGAGGGACCATACAGGATATCCAAATGGCTGACCAAAGGAACCTACGAGCTCCAACACCCAGATGGTACTCCGGACCAATATCCCTGGAACGCCGTTCATTTGAAGAAATATTATCAGTAAAAACTCTGTATTCAGTTACCCAGTGTACAAAGAGCTTAATGAGATTTCCCGATCCCCTCTAAATGATTCGCCTCGACAATACAAACAAATAAAAAAGAGGACGACTCGCTCGCCTCCAAGAGTTCGTCATCTAACCTGATGGACCTAGGCAGGCGATCGCCCCCCTCCAAGCACGACGTATACCATCGAGGATCGTCATCTAACATGGCGATCCGAGGTAGAAAAGTGCAGCCATGGTTCTGGGAGTCGATGAAACCGATAGCCCGTCCATGCAAGGTTCCTTTGCACAGAGATCGCCCGCACTTTCGTTTAAATACGAGGCGGACGTAGCCGAAGGACCCTCCAAAATAGATCAGTGGACACGCTCACCCGTCCTCGGATCCATCATCTAACCTGATGGACCTAGGCAGGCGATTGCGTCCTGCCCTCGTCACAACGTATGCCCTATTAGGCAGAAAAATGCTAACAAGCCACGGTAGCGAAGTCGATTTATCCGACGGCGCCCCGCGCAAGGACTCCTCTAGGCAAAGACCGATCGCCCATTCGCCACATTGCGAGGCAAAACGTAGCCTATGGAGGACCCTCACAATTAAGTGAGTCGCGATAAGTTAACCATCAGACGAAATGTCGCTCGCGCACAAGACATAGTCGTAGAGGTCGGTTCCATCGAACCCCACGATTGTGCGAAATCTTTCCAGGCCGGGACGTTCGGCCTCCCCCGAGGAACCAACAAAATTGAAGATCGCAAGAACCAAACTAAAGATAGCTCACTAAACGAATTATTTTCGTTCCCTTACTTTCACCAAGTAAACAAAAACAAGGGGCAAAGCGGAGCCATACATACATGCGATCAGGAGGACGGAACCACATACGATCGGCTTTGTTCAAACATACATATGACGATTGGTTTTGTTCAGAATTTTAAGTATACCAATACATTCGGATCTATTCATACAATGGCCGCTCCACAAATAATTGTGTAAAGTCAAAATGCGAAACGTTCAGACAGACGATCGTACAAGCAAGGAATCAGGTGAAATTATGCAAACACTTGTGTAAAGTCGTATGCAAAGCATTCAGACAGACGATTGTACAAACAAGGAATCAGATGCAAATACGTATTTTATTTCATTCAAGTCATTTGTACATACGCCCGAAGACAAAACACGAAGAAACTGGAAAATTATAAGGGAAAAGCAAAATGATAGTGGGCTGACTCAGGCCGCCCCCGCCTGGCCTTCGTCACCAGCAGCTGGATCGGCACGCGCTTCTTTGCCGGCTTCTGGATGAACGAGTTTCTCCGGCGATGGATACCAGCTCGGGTCTATCCCGAGGTCGGTGAGGTTAAGGATCGGCACAAAGAATGCCGGCTGCAAGGGATGCTCAAGCACGTAGGCTTTGAAGTTACCGAGCAGAGGGCCGACCTCGAGCCCTACCTTCTTGGTAGCGCGGATGGCGTCAGCATAAGCCATGTAATAGGCAAACTCGCCAACATACTCCACATGAAGGAAGGGATCGGCTTCTATGACCTCCAACTTCTCCTTCAGCCTCGCGATGTTTTTGTCCGCGTCCTGGAGCTCGACAACCTTGGCGGCCATCTCCCCCTTCGACGACTCTAACTCTCCATTCAACCGATCCACCACCGCCTTCAGCCCGGTCGCCTCCTCCTACGAGGCCATATGCAACTGATGGGCCGTCATCTGATAGCGCATCTGATCGGTCGCCGCCTGGGACCGGTCGAGCTCCTGCCTCATCCAGTCGAGGTCCTGTTTAGCCCGCTTGGCTGTCTCAGCATACTCCTTCTCCATCGTCGCAATCCTGTCGACTAACTCAGCATTCCGGCTCCGAGCAGCCTCGAGGTCCGAATGGAGACGGGCAGTAGAGGGCCTCCCCTCATAATCCTTTACAGCTTGAGTGGCCATCGTCGCTGCTTGGAGGGTCAGGGCAAGAGTCGTCTGCATTGCGTCTCCAGACTGCCGGCGCGCGATCGCATCCAGGTCGGTCGTCCAAGCCTTCGGTAGGGAGGAGATAGCCCGGGAGACATAGTGAGGGACTTCGCTAGGCTCGCGGGGAGACCTGCTCGCGAGGAAGTCCAACACCATCGGCGAGGTGTTCGGATCGGCAAGGTGGACCCTGCAACAAGAAGAAAGGAGTTAGTATGCACCCTACACAAGTGACTTAACTCAACAAGATCAACCAAACTTACCTCTCGACCTTCTCGGGCTCGACGATCGGCACCATGAGAGGTCTCGCCTCAGGGATAGGACGGGTCGTCGTTGCAGGGGCACGTACCGCCTTCTTCCCTTGGCGGAGACGATTTATAAGGCCGGGGTTCGACATAGCAATCTCTCTCGGCGGCTCGGAATAGTGGGGGAAGTAGATCTCTGTCAAAGAAAATATTCAACCAGGTTAGACATCTCTTTCAATCAAAGGCGATCGTCAAGCAGAAAGGAGATCGTAAACATTTGTACGTGGGACCTTCAAGTGGCGGGGGAAGCAAAACAACCGAGCGCCCAACCAATGAGCTTCGTTGTTGATCACACGAACATCGATGTAATTGTCCGGAAGACCACGGACTCGCTCACAGACGATCAAAAAGTCAAATGGAAGGTCGCCGGCCACTGGAACAAGGGAGCCTGCAAAAAAAAAAATTGATCAGTTCAAGGTGTATCCGAACAAAGGGAGAGTTAAAACCCTTACTCGGATTCCTCTTCTGGAAGCCGGTGGGGATATCTAATTCATCCTCGGTTTTATTGCTCGCCGCCTACTTCCATGCTCCGCCGACCCAACACCATTTTGTCAGATCGCCCCAGACCTTGTTCGGCACCCCAAGGACCACCCTGCCCATGCGACCTTGAATGTGGTAGCCACCAACTGAACCCTTCTGCGCCGTCAACTTGAAGAGGTAGTTCATTTCCAGCGCAGAAGGAAGACGGAACAGACGGTGACCGCCAAAAAGAGTCAAAGTACTGACGATCTGCAACTAGGCGTTCGGCGTCAGTTGGAGCGGCGCCACATTCCAGGCGGTCAACAGGTATGACACGGCGAACGGCAATAGGAACCGAAATCCGGCCCCCATGATCAATTCATTAACGGCGACCATACCCTTGGGAGGTTGGTCGGCGCGCTCGTTCTCCGCGGGTACATACAATGAGACATCAGAGGGGACATGGAACTCCGCCCTCCAACGACTCAAGTCCTTCTTAGTCGCAGAACTCCTGATCTGACTGAGGGTCCATGGGGAGCGATCCGCGGCCCGAAATGACGTCCGCTTCACGGGTTCATAGGGGTGGGAGACCGAGTATGCGCGAAAATCAAACTGAGGACGTGGTCCGGCCAGCCTTTCCATAAGCTCGGCAAATTCCCGAAAGGCCCGGCCGAACACACTGTTCTGCTCCCAAAACAGTCTCACCGCCTCATCCTCGTCTACGGACGAGCCCTTCTGCTCCGCCGCCACCGACCTCGCCGCGTCATCCTCGTTGAAAAGCTCTTCAACCTCCGCGGGTACAATTCCCGTGCGAATGGCCTCGACGGCTGTCTCCACGTGCAAATCCGCGGAGGTTTCATCCCTGGCGGCCGAAGTCGCGGCGGCGGAAGTGCTACCCGCCTCGTACACAGTGGATCCTCCTCCAGACATGTTCAAAGAGAAAGGGGGGAGATAAGTTTTTTTTCTTACCTAGAGAGAACGTCGATCGGCGCATGAAGCTTCAAGAAATTTCGGCTAAGTCTTCTTCTAAAGGCAAGAGCGCATAAAGATCTAAACCCCAGTAGCCCTAGCCCCTTTTATAGGCGAGAGCAGGGACTTCTGGGCCAATAAGCGGATATTCGAGGGCTGAAGTGCAACCGTCGGGTGAGCCGCATTTAATCCAAACCTCGAAACCCGCGTAAGCGTCGTTTCGAGGGCACGCCAGACGATAAGTCTGACAAAAACCGTTGGACTCCCCCAATGGGAGCGCGACGCATGCCCCAATGACGTCTCAAAGCCCGCCTTCAAATCCCGCTCTTTCCAGCATCCAAGGAGATCGTCCAAATTCAAAATCAGTTCGTCCGGGAGATGATCATCCGCTTCATAAAGTAGATGAGTCGCTTGTCTAAAACAAGTGATCGCCAGCAGTGCCACCTCGCCCCACATCTTCAACATCGGAGCGAGCTGGGGGGGGGGGGGGAAATTGTTGTGCGGCGATTTTTACGCCTCAATGGCGATCGACATAATGGTCGGGAGCCAACCAAAGAAGACAGATGCTGGGCAAGCACCTCGCGATCGACGTCCAAGGCGATCGTCTTTTGGCATCTGGCGATCGCCTCTAATGTCTGACCGGGGACGACCGTCCCGTGCCACGTGTGAATACGACACCCGTCAAAGTCTGCGAAGACCGAATCTCGGGTGATGACCCACGTGCATATCCGCAAAAGGCGCCGCAAGAACAGGCCCTACTCCAGCCCATCAGCAGCTGTCAGTGACAAGGACGGCCTCACCTACCGACAGACCCACCGAAAGGCCCTAGGTGGGACCTCCCAAGGCAGCAAGAAGAGGCACCTGTCATCTCCTAATAGGTTCGCGCATCTGTCTGCCACCAGCAGCTGCGAACTTTATGGAAACAGTCATACGTGCTAGGACGATCGCCCGCCTTATTTAAATGCAGGAACGACGATCGCCCGCGGTTGACGGAGACGTCCCAGTAACCCTTTCTCCAATAAATAGGAGGCCTCCAGCATTGGCAAGAGTACGGGTGACAACGTTAAAACAGTAAGAGTGACAACGTTAACACGATTACACACAGTAAACAGTACAGAGAATTCCTCATCTTTGTAACAAAAACTAACAGAGCTTCAACTCTGGTTCTTCCGTCAATCTTTAGCACTCGATAGCTAAGATAACTAGGGTCTTTACACTCATTGTAATTGTACTCTAACATTAATATTTGTACTCACAAGTATTCATATTAATAACATCTCGCAAGAGCGTTCAAGCTCGGGACTAACAACCCCGAAAAATCTTGTGTTGTTTATTTCCCCACGGACGTGCTCTTGCATTTTGTTTGTTACTCGTCCATTCCAGCATATCATCTCCGGATAATATTTTGGGTAACAACAATAAGAACATTGTTGCTTTACAATCACGCTTCCTTGAAGATGAGTTCATTTAGAAAGGAGGCACAGGTAAAAATATTTCTTTATAAGAAATAAAATAAACACCCATTGAGATACCTGTACAAGATATTGGAACAAATCCTTCTGAAATACAAAAACAACCTCGCATTTCTAGTAGAGCTTCTCATTTTGCTAAAAGGTATGGCTATTTACATTAAGAGGATCTGGGTCCTCATGAGATGAAGGAAAGTAGCCAAGCGAATGATCCCTCTACTTATGATCAGGCGATGGTAGATGTAGACTCCGTGAAGTGGCAAGTGGCCATGGAAGCTGAGATAAACTCTATGCATGCTAATTAGATCTGGACTTTAGTGGATCGTCCTAAGGACATAGTGCCTATTGGAAATAAATGGATCTATAAGAGAAAAACTGATGGAGATGGCAAGGTTGAAACCTATAAGGCCAGACTTGTTGCGAAGGGTTATTCCCAAAGAGAAGGAATCGATTACTTCGAGACCTATTCCCCTGTAGCCATGATAAATTCTATTCGCATGATGCTTGCCATAGCAGCCTATTTTGATTATGAAATATGGAAAATGGATGTGAAAATGGCGTTCCTGAATGGATACCTCAAGGAGGAGATCTATATGGAACAACCAAAGGGATTCATATCTGAGGACAATATTCTTAAGATATGCAAGCTTCAGCATGCCATCTATGGATTAAAGCAGGCTTCACAAAGTTAGAGTCTTTGTTTTGATGAGACAGTCAAAGAGTTTGATTTTGTCAAAACTAAAGAGGAGCTATGTAGTTACAAGAAGGTTAGTGGGAGCAAAATTGCGTTCTTAGTATTATATGTGGATGATATTCTACTTATAGGAAATGACGTAGGAAAACTCAGTTTTGTGAAAGCTTGGCTTTCTAGTAAGTTTTTAATGAAAGACTGGGGACAAGACACCTATATTCTAGGTATTCGTCCCCATGAGGATATAGCAAAGAGAATGATAGGTCTTTCCTAATCCCTCTGTATAGAAAAGATCCTAAAACGATTTAGGATGGAAAATCTAAAAGAGGGTTCCTACCTATGCAACATGGTGCAAAACTTTCCTTAGATATGTGCCCAGAAAGTGAGGAATACATAAAGGAAATGAGTAAGGTTCCCTATGCTTCGACAGTGTCTAGCCTCATGTATGATATGATTTGCACTAGATCGGACATTGCCTATGTTGTGAGTGTAGTAAGTCGGTTTCAGTCCAATCTAGGGCAAGAACATTGGACTACTGTAAAGAACAATCTTAAGTACCCAAATAGGACTAAAGACTTGGTTCTTACATACTATGGAGAAGAACTTAAAGTGATAGGTTATATGTGTAATACCCGAGATATTCATCTCGGTTTCGTTGAACATTTCTTCAGTTGAGCGGTTTGTGGTCGTCCACATCTTTGGAATCGTGTTCTTGTACTGTGGTACATTGGGTTTCGAAGCCTGCTCATTATTGTTTTGAATCATAGCTAGTGTATTGGTGAACCGATATGTCTAACGTCTAACCGGGCTGTCGGAGTTGGCCACGGCCGAGTCACGACCGCACGTTTTGGGGCAGAGACTCGCCTGGCCGAGTTGCGGCCGTAAGGGACCTGATAGTTATGGCCGTAAGGTGGCTGTCGGTTACGGCCGCAATGGGTACTCCGTTACGGCCTTAAGGTGCTTGTCGGTTACGACCACAATAGGTGCTCGGTTACGGCCGCAATGAGGTTGTCAGTTACGGCCGCAATGGGTTGGCCGGTTACGGCCGTAAGGATGCTGCACAAATTGGACAAAAGGCTCAGGAAGGCCGATTACGACCGTAATGCCCTACCGGTTACGTCCGTAATGGCTCGGCAGATTCAGTATATAAGGCCTGGGCTCGGCATTTTTCCTCATTTCTTCATTTCTTTCGTAATCCTTCGGCAAGATTCGAGGGTTTTGACTAGTACATCTTTGAGGATCATTTGGGAAGCTTGCTTGGTGTCTATTATCATCATCTTTCAATTTCTTGTCATCCGGATCGAAGGTAATCCCTTGCAATTTCCTATAATTGATTTTTTTGGAAGTTCTTTATCGATCTCGTCGTTTCATCCAATTTTGTGGGATAAGATGGTGTTGTTGGGCATTGTGGATCATGATTTGTGGATTGTATATCCGTATCTTGAATTCGTTTGAGTCCAACCTTGATTTTTATGTTCGTAGGGAGCCTTGAGCATTTAATGTCCGATTAAATGCCTCTAAGGGTTTTCCCTTGGTTCATGGGTGCGTTTTTCGTTGTTGTTAATCGTTATACTTGTAGTGATCATGTTTTAGCTGTTTTTGCCGGAAGATTTTAGGTGTTCGAGGTTTCTCGGTTGAGCCGTGTTCGTCGGAGGTTTCGGTATCGATTATTGAGGCAAGTACCTTGCCTATACACTTCATGTTTCGTAGTTGTGATAGTTGGTAATTGACTATGTGTGTGACTGGATTGTTTTAATGAACTTATAAAAGAATCGGTATATTCTCGATAAAGGCTCTCTTTAAAATCTACTTATATGTTTGTGAACAATTGTGTTGTTCTGAGAATGTGTATTAGTGGTGTGCATTGGAACATCTTCTTTGCGTATGGTACCGTTGTGTGTGGTTATGTCGATAGTGGACTTAAAGCTATGTCTTTTTGGCAAGAAGTGTGAGTGTGTGTATGTGTGTGGATATGTGTGTCATTGCTAAGTACGTGATGTTGTGTGATGTGAGTATGCGTCAGATGTAGTGGTCGTTTCTAACAAGTACCTTGGCTTATAGTTGATGTGCTTCAGGGGAATGAATTCGTGAAATATATTGCGGACTGTGATTTCAGAAATTGTGACTTGTGGTCGTGTGCCAAGTAAAACCAGTTGAGGGTCCCCTGGGTTCCCTAGACTGAGGCCTCTGCGGTCCACTTGGCTGGGTTTGTACAACCAGGGAGGCCTGACGAGGACTTTCTGGGGAGAGGCATGTATCTTGCGTGAGGTGCAGTACCTGTACAGCCCCCATTGTTGTTTTGTGATGATATTGTTTTCGATAATTGTGATATGTCCGAAATATCACAACGTTGTAATTCCCAATGTGAGATACGTCATATGTAGGGTCTTGGTACTTGGCTAGAATGGCACCAATATAGTGTCGTATATGTTTCGTTTCTTTGGTTGGGATATTTTTGACATAAGGATGCAGGCCCCGTGATTATTTCCATGCATTGTGGTTTGACTGTGTATCGAGTGTGACCATTGGGTTATTCATTCGAGTATGTGATGTGGATGATTTGGGTCGTGGACCCCGTGTTTTGTAACCGGATTGGTATTTCATTTTGAACAAAAACAATTCTTTGGACGCGTCCCTATGTGGTTTTTGTCAAGTTGAGAATTCATTAGTTCAGAAATGCTTTTCTAAAAACTCCCCAGAATCTTTAAATGTTTTTCAAAGAGTCTACATGTCTCATTCCAACTTTTTACGGTTTGAACTATTTTACCCAATGAAATATCTCGGGAAGTCTTCGTTGGGTTGAATTGTGGAATTAATTAAGTTATTATATTCTTGGAGTATGTTGTGTATAGCTCGTATTTGCACTTTATACTTGCACTAGCAAAACAGTGGAGTTTTGCTAACCCCCGAGTATTCAGGGGGTGGATGTCTGTATTGCGTCCAGGTACTTGCAGGTTGCTGGGAAGCGAATCACATGATCGGTACGAAGGATGATGTAAGACGACGATACTAATCACATGAGGACCAATGTTGAGTATTTTAGTAAAGCCTTGTTGTCTTATCTTTCCTTTGTGGTATTTTTCCCGTCTTATGGGAATGTTGATGTATTCTAACCCCTGCGTGGGTATGAGTTGTGGGAAAGAGTTATGTATGTTGATGTGTATGTTGTGGTAACAGACCAAATCAGTCTAATGGTTCATTATTTAGCCATGTTGGCATGTAATGTGATGTGTTATTTTTGTATTTAGCTTGGTAGATCCTCACGGAGGGGGTCTGCGGCGCTGTAGTATTCCCGAGTGGTTTGGGGGGTGCTACAGAATATGGTATCAGAGCTTAGGTTGTGGAAACCTAGGCTGTCGGGTCACGTTGTGTGTTGTCGAGTCTTGTCTTGTCTTGTTAGATTTTGTCTGACTGAGTCATGTCGTGACACGTCGTCTGAGATGTCAGTCATGATTAGTATCAAGGTGCAGCCATCATCTTCGTGCGACCTGTGGATGTAAGTCTCCCCATTTATATATTATACGTTATATTTTGTGTTACCCGATTTTGTTTATAAGTAAGAGTTCGGATAGGAATCGTATTAAATACTTGTGGTATATTACGTGTATAGCAATTGAGATATGCTGTTAAGATTGTGTTTTGTTTGGTGCAATGCGTTGTGGGAGTTTATGGACAATTAGGTGTTCCAGAAGACGTGTTGACGACAGAGTTGGTCGTAAACACAAACAGAGGGCTTCGATGTATGTCCGAATTTAAGGCTATACTCGTGAATGGTATCGGTTAGTATGATGATTTGAGTGTTAGATGGGCACGTGTATTGGGAACCGGGTATGTTTAATTAATTGTTGCTAATTGCTACATAAGTGCTCGTAGTGACAACTGTGTTGGTTGCTCGTGTAACTGTAAAACGTTTTTTAAAACTTCATTGATTTATATAAACCAATTATTAATTGATTTCAGAAGTTGCCTTTGGCGTATTTGCAAATGACTTTTTGAAAACTTTTATAAACTTAGATATGTTTTGAAGTACTTGTGATATTTTGTAAAACCTCACTGTCGGTGATCATTTGTCATGTTTGAGAAGGATTTGTGAAAGCGATTTTGTCGATTGATTCTATTTTCAGATAACCGAGTGAGGAGACCTCGACTTAAACTTTGAAGTTCGAACTTGGAAAACTTCCTTGGGGAGTCATGTGATTTTTTTAATTGATATCTCATTTTCAATTTGTACTATAATTTTTCAAATTATAATTTTAAATTCAATTGAGCTCATCCAAATCAATACAAGACGTGACCCTCGTTTTTAAACATTCAGTTTCATGATGTTAATCAGGTGGTATGAAGTGATTATGATGTTGGGTTGGGTAAAAATGCTCAGGATTGTGGTTAAGTTGATGGTGTGAACCGTGGGCGCTTGGATTTTGTATGTTGTTGGCTATTTATAACCTTCAGCTCTAATACTATGTGGGTTGTGTTCGTAATTAGACTACTGAATCAGACAGTTAGTGCCCGCTAATCTCGATTGTAATGTATGCTAATCAAACTGGGCAGAAGCTTTAGGACTGCATTTTCGCCGTTAAGTGTAACTTTTACAGTCATAAACCTGTCACCTGTGATTGTATTCTATGTGCGTTGTCCGTTCATGATGATTGTTTCATTTGGGTGTGAATTTTGATTTTTGTCGGAATAGATGGTTACTGGTTAGTATGCCGAGAGGCATAGGTCGTGGTCATAATTGTGGTACAGATAGCTACGGGGGTCAGATATGAGACGAAGAGAATGCTGCCGGGAATGAAGTTGGCCTTGGTATTGCTACCATCTTGCAACAGGTAGTGACACTGATGACTCACTTGACCGAGGCGGTTCAACGTAACACTGACGCGATTCAAAATATCAGGGCAAACCTTTGGCTCCGAGAGGCAGTTAGTATGAATCCTCCTCGATTTGTTGGTATGGCGGATGCATTGGGTTGGTATGGTTGGCTTCTTCAGTTGGAAAAGATATTCGAGGCCATTGATTGTCCCGAAGATCGGAAGGTTCCTATTGCTCAGTACCTTCTTGGCAAAGATGCCGCTCATTGGTGGGAAGCTGTTAAACCTCGGGATCGTGTCATCATGTGGGCGGAGTTCCGAGAACTTTTGGAAGCTGGGTTTTGTCTCGAACCAATTAGAAAGCAGAGGAAGTTGGATGATATTGTGGTTAGTGCTGGAGCTGGAGTTTCTAAATTGCAACACCGTAGTCTTTCTGCCGTAAAGCTTCATCGTTCAATAAGTGGAATTGGGAGTTACAAGTCGTCATCTTTGACTTCTGGTAGGAACAAAAGGTGTTTCAACTGTAATATGCCGGGGCATGTACGTGCACGTTGTCCTTCCCTGCCGATAACGTGTCACAAGTGCGGACATGAAGGTCACAGGATTCAGTTTTATGTTCATACATTCATTATGTCGTTGATTATTCATGTTTTGTTGAAACCTGTATGTGACATTTGTGTTACGATTGCTTCATGATTATTTGTTTTGGAGCATGTGTGCTCTAGATTGGCTATGATTAGTATGATTGATGTGATTGTTTTGAGTATGTATGCTCATGTTTGGCTATGGACTTAGCATTCTGGATTGGCCGTTGAGGCCTATTTGAGTTATGATCATGATTGAACGTTATTCTTTCAGTATGGATAGAGGAATCCGAGGACGTGGCATAGGGTGTAAGGGCTGCAGATCGAGCCAGAACCCAGATTACCGAGCATTCCGAGGCACGGATGTGAGCACTGATATCAGGATCGACTCTAAGGAGTCTCTGAGATGAGTAGTCTACCAATTGTATGTTATGTTATTTCCTTGCTTCGTTGTTTTGAATTTCTTTTATTAGAGGTGGATCGGATTGTTGAACTTCTGTATTTTTCAGTCATATCGACTCGTTTGTGGTCGTTGATATTTTCTGAACCTGTTCTATTCTATGCTTTTTGTTGTTCAAAAGAGTGGTGGTATTGTTTCGGATTAACCCGTTTCTCGTCGTGATTTTTTTTCCTAACTCGGATTCCATCCCCGTGAATCTGATCCAGATGAACATCTTGTAGTCTTTACCAGAACATCTATTGTCTTGAGCCGATGTGTGAACATCAGAATTGTTCTTCGATTTCTTTTTGTTGTTCGTTGTGATCCAAATATGCATGTTCGAGCTTTGTTGTTTTAATCGTTATTGTTCGATCGTTTGTTGTCTGGATTTTGTTGACCTTGTATCATGATTTTTTTTCAATCATTCGGATCACTCCGTAATTTCCTTAAGTTCGGGAAATTAGCTTCGTATTCAATCTTTCAAACCTTGGATTGTGGAATTTCGTATTTATTCAGTGTTTAACTCGTGTTTTGATCGTTGTGCTGCTTGGGTCAGTCAACCGTATTGATTTTTGTTAATTGCGTTTTGTTATCATTATGGTGTAGTAGTGTGGATGGTAGCAGCCTCGTACTGCTCTTTATTCGTTGCCTGTCGGCGACGGATAGAATGTGTTATCTGAGATAGTCTTGCATTGATTGTTTCATGTTTTAAGTTTCGGGGACAAAACTTCTTGTAAGAGGGGTAGAATGTAATACCCGAGATCTTCATCCCGGTTTCATTGAACCTTTCTTCGGTCGAGCGGTTTGTGGTCGTCTACGTCTTTGGAATCGTGTTCTTGTACTGTGGTACGTTAGGTTTCGAAGCCTGCTCGTTATTTTTTTGAATCATAGCTAGTGTATTGGTGAACCGAGATGTCGAACGTCTAACCGGTCTGTCGGAGTTGGCCACGACCGAGTTACGACCGCATGTTTTGGGGCAGAGACTCGTCTGGCCGAGTTACGGCCGTAAGGGACCTTCCGGTTACGGCCATAAGGTGCCTGTCGGTTACGGCCGCAATGGGTGCTCGGTTACGGCCGCAATGAGGTGGTCGGTTACGGCCACAATGGGTTGGCCAGTTACGGCCATAAGGATGCTGCACAAATTCGACAGAATGCTCGGGAAGGCCGATTATGACCGTAATGCCCTGCTGGTTACGGCCATAATAGCTCGGCAGATTCAGTATATAAGGCCTGGGCTCAACATTTTTTCTCATTTCTTCATTTCTTTTGCGATCCTTCGGCAAGATTCGAGGGTTTTAACTGGTACATCTTTGAGGATCATTTGGGAAGCTTGCTTGGTGTCTATTATCATCATCTTTCAATTTATTGCCGTCCGGATCGAAGGTAATCCCTTGTAATTTCCTAGAATTAATTTTTTCGGAAGTTCTTTCTCGATCTCGTTGTTTCATACGATTTTGAGGGATAAGATGGTGTTGTTGGGCATCGTGCATCATGATGTACGGATTGTATATCCGTATCTTGAATTCGTTTGAGTCCAACCTTGGTTTTTATGTTTGTAGGGAGCCTTGAGCATTTAATGTCCGATTAAATGCCTCTAAGGGTTTTCCCTTGGTTCATGGGTGCGTTTTTCGTTGTTGTTAATCGTTATACTTGTAGTGATCATGTTTTAGCTGTTTTTGCCGGAAGATTTTAGGTGTTCGAGGTTTCTCGGTTGAGCCGTGTTCGTCGGAGGTTTTGGTATCAATTATTGAGGCAAGTATCTTGCCTATACACTTCATGTTTCGTAGTTGTGATAGTCGGTAATTGACTATGTGTGTGATTGGATTGTTTTAATGAACTTATAAAAGAATCGGTATATTCTCGATAAAGGCTCTCTTTAAAATCTACTTATGTGTTTGTGAACAATTGTGTTGTTCTGAGAATGTGTATTAGTGGTGTGCATTGGAACATCTTCTTTGCGTATGGTACCATTGTGTGTGGTTATGTCGATAGTGGACTTAAAGCTATGTCTTTTTGGCAAGAAGTGTGAGTGTGTGTATGTGTGTGGATATGTGTGTCATTGATAAGTACGTGATGTTATGTGATGTGAGTATGTGTCAGATATAGTGGCCGTTTCTAACAAGTACCTTGGCTTACAGTTGATGTGCTTCGGGGGAATGAATTCGTGAAATATATTGCGGAATGTGATTTCAGAAATTGCTACTTGTGGTCGTGTGCCAAGTAAAACCAGTTGAGGGTCCCCTGGGTTCTGTAGACTAAGGCCTCTGCGGTCCACTTCGCTGGGTTTGTACAACCAGGGAGGCCTGACGAGGACTTTCTAGGGAGAGGCATGTATCTGGCATGAGGTGCAGTACCTGTACAGCCCCCATTGTTGTTTTGTGATGATATTGTTTTCGATAATTGTGATATGTCCGGAATATCACAACGTTGTAATTCCCGATGTGAGATACGTCATATGTAGGGTCTTGGTACTTGGATATATTGGCACTAATATAGTGTCGTATATGTTTCGTTTCTTTGGTTGGGATATTTTTGACATAAGGATGCAGGCCCTGTGATTGTTTCCATGCATTGTGGTTTGACTGTGTATCGAGTGTGACCATTGGGTTATTCATTCGAGTATGTGATGTGGATGATTTGGGTCGTGGACCCCATGTTTTGTAACCGGATTGGTATTTCTTTTTTAACAAAAACAATACTTTGGCCGCGTCCCTATGTGGTTTTTGTCAAGTTGAGAATTCATTAGTTCAGAAATGCTTTTCTAAAAACTCTCCAGAATCTTTAAATGTTTTTCAAAGAGTCTACATGTCTCATTCCAACTTTTTACGGTTTGAACTATTTTACCCAATGAAATATCTCGAGAAGTCTTCGTTGGGTTGAATTGTGGAATTAATTAAGTTATTATATTCTTGGAGTATGTTGTGTATAGCTCGTATTTGCACTTTATACTTGCACTAGCAAAACAGTGGAGTTTTGCTAACCCCCAAATATTCGGGGGGTGGATTTCTGTATTGCGTCCAGGTACTTGCAGGTTGCTGGGAAGTGAAACAGATGATCGGTACGAAGGAAGATGGAAGAGGACGATACTAATCACATGAAGACCAATGTTGGGTATTTTAGTAAAGCCTTGTTGTCTTATCTTTCCGTTGTGGTATTTTTCCCGTCTTATGGGAATGTTGATGTATTCTAACCCCTGCGTGGTTATGAGTTGTGGGAAAGAGTTATGTATGTTGATGTGTATGTTGTGCTAACAGACCAAATCAGTCTAATGGTTCATTATTTAGCCATGTTGGCATGTAATGTGATGTATTATTTTTGCATTTAGCTTGGTAGATCCTCACGGAGAAGGTTTGCGGCGCTGTAGTATTTCCGAGTGGTTTGGGGGGTGCTACAGAACATGGTATCAGAGCATGGGTTGTGGAAACCTAGGTTGTCGGGTCACGTTTTGTGTTGTCTAGTCTTGTCTTGTCTTGTCATATTTTGTCTGACTGAGTCGTGTCGCGACGCGTCGTCTGAGATGTCAGTCGTGATTAGTATCAAGGTGCAGCCATCATCTTCGTGCGACCTATGGATGTAAGTCTCCCCATTTATATATTATACGTTATATTTTGTGTTACCCGATTTTGTTTCTAAGTAAGAGTTAGGATAGGAATCGTATTAAATACTTGTGGTATATTACGTGTATAGCAATTGAGATATGCTGTTAAGATTGAGTTTTGTTTGGTGTAATGCGTTGTGGAAGTTTATGGACAATTAGGTGTTCCAGAAGACGTGTTGACGACAGAGTTGGTCGTAATCACAAACAGATGGCTTCGATGTATGTCCGAATTTAAGGCTATACTTGTGAATGGTATCGGTTAGTATGATGATTTGAGTGTTAGATGGGCACGTGTATTGGGAACCGGGTATGTTTAATTAATTGTTGCTAATTGCTACATAAGTGCTCGTATTGACAACTGTGTTGGTTGGTCGTGTAACTGTAAAACATTTTTGAAAACTTCATAGAATTATATAAACCAATTATTAATTGATTTCAGAAGTTGCCTTTGGCGTATATGCAAATGACTTTTTGAAACTTTTATAAACTTAGATATGTTTTGAAGTACTTGTGATATTTTGTAAAACCTCACTGTCGGTGATCATTTGTCATGTTTGAGAAGGATTTGTGAAAGCGATTTTGTCGATTGGTTCTATTTTCAGATAACCGAGTGAGGAGACCTCGACTTAAACTTTGAAGTTCGAACTTGGAAAACTTCCTTGGGGAGTCAAGTGATTTTTTTTAATTGATATCTCATTTTCAATTTGTACTATAATTTTTCAAAATATAATTTTAAATTCAATTGAGCTATTCCAAATCAATACAAGACGTGACCCTCATTTTTAAACATTTAGTTTCATGATGTTAATCAGGGGGTATGCAGTGATTATGACGTTGGGTTGGGTAAAAATGCTCAGGATTGTGGTTAAGTTGATGGTGTGAACCGTGGGCGTTTGGATTTTGTATGTTGTTGGCTATTTATAACCTTCAGCTCTAATACTATGTGGGTTGTGTTCGTAATTAGACTACTGAATCAGACAGTTAGTGCACGCTAATCAAACTGGGCAGAAGCTTTAGGACTGCATTTTCGCCGTTGAGTGTAACTTTTACAGTCATAAACCTATCACATGTGATTGTATTCTATGTGCGTTGTCCGTTCATGACGATTGTTGCATTTGGGTGTGAATTTTGATTATTGTCGTAATAGGTGGTTACTGGTTAGTATGCCGAGAGGCATAGGTCGTGGTCATAATTGTGGTACAGATAGCTACGGGGGTCAGATACGAGACGAAGAGAATGCTGCCGGGAATGAAGTTGGCCTTGGTATTGCTACCATCTTGCAACAGGTAGTGACACAGATGACTCACTTGACCGAGGCGGTTCAATGTAACAATGACGCCATTCAAAATATCGGGGCAAACCTTTGGCTTTGAGAGGCAGTTAGTATGAATCCTCCTCGATTTGTTGGTATGGCGGATGCATTGGGTTGGGATGGTTGGCTTCTTCAGTTGGAAAAGATATTCGAGGCCATTGATTGTCCCGAAGATCGGAAGGTTCCTATTGCTCAGTACCTTCTTGGTAAAGATGCCGCTCATTGGTGGGAAGCTGTTAAACCTCAGGATCGTGTCGTCATGTGGGCGGAGTTCCGAGAACTTCTGGAAGCTGGGTTTTGTCTCGAACCAATTAGAAAGCAGAGGAAGTTGGATGATATTGTGGTTAGTGCTGGAGCTGGAGTTTCTAAATTGCAACACCGTAGTCTTTCTGCCGTAAAGCTTCATCGTTCAATAAGTGGAATTGGGAGTTCCAAGTCATCATCTTTGACTTCTGGTAGGAGCAAAAGGTGTCTCAACTGTAATATGTCGGGGCATGTACGTGCACGTTGTCCTTCCCCGCCGATAACGTGTCACAAGTGCGGACATGAAGGTCACATGATTCAGTTTTATGTTCATACATTCATTATGTCGTTGATTATTCATGTTTTGTTGAAACCTGTATGTGACATTTGTGTTACGATTGCTTCATGATTATTTGTTTTGGAGCATGTGTGCTCTAGATTGGCTATGATTGGTATGATTGATGTGATTGTTTTGAGTATGTATGCTCATGTTTGGCTATTGACTTAGCATCCTGGATTGGCCGTTGAGGCCTATTTGAGTTATGATCATGATTGAACGTTATTCTTTCAGTATGGATAGAAGAATCCGAGGACGTGGCATAGGGGGTAACGGCTGCAGATCGAGCCAGAACCCAGATTACCGAGCATTCCGAGGCACGGATGTGAGCACTGATATCAGGATCGACTCTGAGGAGTCTCTGAGATGAGTAGTCTACTAATTGTATGTTATGTTATTTCCTTGCTTCGTTGTTTTGAATTTCTTTTATTAGAGGTGGATTGTATTGTTGAACTTCTGTATTTTTCAGTCATATCGACTCGTTTGTGGTCGTTGATATTTTCTGAACCTGTTCTATTCTATGCTTTTTGTTGTTCAAAAGAGTGGTGGTATTGTTTCGGATTAACTCGTTTGTCGTCGTGATTTTTTTTCCTAACTCGGATTCCATCCCCGTGAATCTGATGCAGATGAACATCTTGTAGTCTTTACCAGAACATCTATTGTCTTGAGCCGATGTGTGAACATCGGAATTGTTCTTCGATTTCTTTTTGTTGTTCGTTGTGATCCGAATATGCATGTTCGAGCTTTGTTGTTTCAATCGTTATTGTTCGATCGTTTGTTGTTTGGATTTTGTTGACCTTGTATCATGATTTTTTTTTCAATCGTTCGGATCACTCCGTAATTTCCTTAGGTTTGGGAAATTAGCTTCGTATTCAATCTTTCAAACCTTGGATTGTGGAATTTCGTATTTATTCAACGTTTAACTCGTGTTTTGATCGCTGTGCAGTTCGGGTCAGTCAACCATATTGATTTTTGTTAATTGCATTTTGTTATCATTCTGGTGTAGCAGTGTGGATGGTAGCAGCCTCGTACTGCTCTTGATTCATTGCCGGTCGTCGGCGACGGATAGCATGTGTTATCTGAGATTGTCTTGCATTGATTGTTTCATGTTTTAAGTTTCGGGGACAAAACTTGTAAGAGGGGTGGAAGGTAATACCCGAGATCTTCATCCCGGTTTCGTTGAACCTTTCTTCGGTCAAGCGTTTTGTGGTCGTCCACGTCTTTGGAATCGTGTTCTTGTACTGTGGTACGTTGTGTTTCGAAGCCTGCTCGTTATTTTTTTGAATCATAGCTAGTGTATTGGTGAACCGAGATGTCGAACGTCTAACCGGTCTGTCGAAGTTGGCCACGGCCGAGTCACGACCGCACGATTTGGGGCAGAGACTCGTCTAGCCGAGTTAGGCCGTAAGGTGCCTGTCGGTTACGGCCGCAATGGGTGCTCGTTTACGGCCGCAATGAGGTGGTCGGTTACTGCCACAATGGGTTGGTCAGTTACGGCCATAAGGATGCTGCACAAATTCAACAGAATGCTCAGGAAGGCCAATTACGACCGTAATTCCCTGCTGGTTACGGCCATAATGGCTCGGCAGATTCAGTATATAAGGCCTGGGCTCGGCATTTTTTCTCATTTCTTCATTTCTTTTGCGATCCTTCAGCAAGATTCGAGGGTTTTGACTGGTACATCTTTGAGGATCATTTGGGAAGCTTGCTTGGTGTCTATTATCATCATCTTTCAATTTATTGCCGTCCGGATCGAAGGTAAGCCCTTGTAATTTCATAGAATTAATTTTTTCGGAAGTTCTTTCTTGATCTCGTTGTTTCATCTGATTTTGAGGGATAAGATGGTGTTGTTGGGCATCGTGGATCATGATTTACTGATTGTATATCCGTATCTTGAATTCGTTTGAGTCCAACGTTGATTTTTATGTTTGTAGGGAGCCTTGAGCATTTAATGTCCGATTAAATGCCTCCAAAGGTTTTCCCTTGGTTCATGGGTGCGTTTTTCGTTGTTGTTAATCGTTATACTTGTAGTGATCATGTTTTAACTGTTTTTGCCGGAAGATTTTAGGTGTTCGTGGTTTCTCGGTGGAGCCGTGTTCGTCGGAGGTTTTGGTATCGATTATTGAGGCAAGTATCTTGCCTATACACTTCATGTTTCGTAGTTGTGATAGTCGGTAATTGACTATGTGTGTGATTGGATTGTTTTAATGAACTTATAAAAGAATCGGTATATTCTCGATAAAGGCTCTCTTTAAAATCTACTTATGTGTTTGTGAACAATTGTGTTGTTCTGAGAATGTGTATTAGTGGTGTGCATTGGAACATCTTCTTTGCGTATGGTACCGTTGTGTGTGGTTATGTCGATAATGGACTTAAATCTATGTCTTTTTGGCAAAGAAGTGTGAGTGTGTGTATGTGTGTGGATACGTGTGTCATTGATAAGTACGTGATGTTGTGTGATGTGAGTATGTGTCAGATATAATGGCCGTTTCTAACAAGTACCTTGGCTTACAGTTGATGTGCTTCGGGGGAATGAATTCATGAAATATATTGCGGACTGTGATTTCAGAAATTGCGACTTGTGGTTGTGTGCCAAGTAAAACCAGTTGAGGGTCCCCTGGGTTCCGTAGACTGAGGCCTCTACAGTCCACTTGGCTGGGTTTGTACAACCAGGGAGGCCTGACGAGGACTTTCTGGGGAGAGGCATGTATCTTGCGTGGGGTACAGTACCTGTACAGCCCCCATTGTTGTTTTGTGATAATATTGTTTTCGATAATTGTGATATGTCCGGAATATCACAACGTTGTAATCCCCGATGTGAGATACGTCATATGTAGGGTCTTGGTACTTGGCTAGAATGGCACCAATATAGTGTCGTATATGTTTCGTTTCTTTGGTTGGGATATTTTTGACATAAGGATGCATGCCCTGTGATTGTTTTCATGCATTGTGGTTTGACTGTGTATCGAGTGTGACCATTGGGTTATTCATTCGAGTATATGATGTGGATGATTTGGGTCGTGGACCCCGTATTTTGTAACCGGATTGGTATTTCTTTTTGAACAAAAACAATTTTTGGCCGCGTCCCTATGTGGTTTTTGTCAAGTTGAGAATTCATTAGTTCAGAAATGCTTTTCTAAAAACTCCCCAGAATCTTTAAATGTTTTTCAAAGAGTCTACATGTCTCATTCCAACTTTTTACGGTTTGAACTATTTTACCCAATGAAATATCTCGGGAAGTCTTCGTTGGGTTGAATTGTGGAATTAATTAAGTTATTATATTCTTGGAGTATGTTGTGTATAGCTCGTATTTGCACTTTATACTTGCACTAGCAAAACAGTGGAGTTTTGCTAACCCCCGAGTATTCGGAGGGTGGATGTCTGTATTGCGTCCAGGTACTTGCAGGTTGCTGGGAAGCGAATCACATGATCGGTATGATGGATGATGGAAGACGACGATACTAATCACATGAAGACCAATATTGAGTATTTTAGTAAAGCCTTGTTGTCTTATCTTTCCGTTGTGGTATTTTTCCCGTCTTATGGGAATGTTGATATATTCTAACCCCTGCGTGGGTATGAGTTGTGGGAAAGAGTTATGTATGTTAATGTGTATGTTGTGGTAACAGACCAAATCAGTCTAATGGTTTATTATTTAGCCATGTTGGCATGTAATGTGATGTATTATTTTTGTATTTAGCTTGGTAGATCCTCACGGAGAGGGTCTGCGGCGCTGTAGTATTCCCGAGTGGTTTGGGGGGTGCTACAGAATATGGTATCAGAGCTTAGGTTGTGGAAACCTAGGCTATCGGGTCATGTTGTGTGTTGTCGATTCTTGTCTTGTCTTGTCAGATTTTGTCTGACTGAGTCGTGTCGCGACGCGTCGTCTGAGATGTTAGTCGTGATTAGTATCAAGGTGCAGCCATCATCTTCGTGCGACCTGTGGATGTAAGTCTCCCATTTATATATTATACGTTATATTTTGTGTTACCCGATTTTGTTTATAAGTAAGAGTTCGGATAGGAATCGTATTAAATACTTGTGGTATATTACGTGTATAGCAATTGAGATATGCTCTTAAGATTGAGTTTTGTTTGGTGTAATGCGTTGTGGGAGTTTATGGACAATTAGGTGTTCCAGAAGACGTGTTGACGACAGAGTTGGTCGTAAACACAAATAGATGGCTTCGATGTATGTCCGAATTTAAGGCTATACTCGTGAATGTTATCGGTTAGTATGATGATTTGAGTGTTTGATGGGCACGTGTATTGGGAACCGGGTATGTTTAATTAATTGTTGCTAATTGCTACATAAGTGCTCGTATTGACAACTGTGTTGGTTGCTTGTGTAACTGTAAAACGTTTTTGAAAACTTCATAGATTTATATAAACCAATTATTAATTGATTTCAGAAGTTGCCTTTGGCGTATTTGTAAATGACTTTTTGAAAACTTTTATAAACTTAGATATGTTTTGAAGTACTTGTGATATTTTGTAAAACCTCACTGTCGGTGATCATTTGTCATGTTTGAGAAGGATTTGTGAAAGCGATTTTGTCGATTGATTCTATTTTCAGATAACCGAGTGAGGAGACCTCGACTTAAACTTTGAAGTTCGAACTTGGAAAACTTCCTTGGGGAGTCACGTGATTTTTTTTAATTGATATCTCATTTTCAATTTGTACTATAATTTTTCAAAATATAATTTTCAATTCAATTGAGCTCTTCCAAATCAATACAAGAAGTGACCCTCGTTTTTAAACATTTAGTTTCATCATGTTAATCAGGGGGTATGCAGTGATTATGACGTTGGGTTAGGTAAAAATGCTCAGGATTGTGGTTAAGTTGATGGTGTGAACCGTGGGCGTTTGGATTTTGTATGTTGTTGGCTATTTATAACCTTCAGCTCTAATACCATGTGGGGTGTGTTTGTAATTAGACTACTGAATCAGACAGTTAGTGCACGCTAATCTCGATTGTAACGCACGCTAATCAAACTGGGCAGAAGCTTTAGGACTGCATTTTCGCCGTTGAGTGTAACTTTTACAGTCATAAACCTGTCACCTGTGATTGTATTCTATGTGTGTTGTCCGTTCATGATGATTGTTGCATTTGGGTGTGAATTTTGATTTTAGTCGTAATAGGTGGTTACTGGTTAGTATGCCGAGAGGCATAGGTCGTGGTCATAATTGTGGTACAGATAGCTACGGGGGTCAGATACGAGACGAAGAGAATGCTGTCGGGAATGAAGTTGGCCTTGGTATTGCTACCATCTTGCAACAGGTAGTGACACAGATGACTCACTTGACCGAGGCGGTTCAACATAACACTGATGCGATTCAAAATATCGGGGCAAACTTTTGGCTCCGAGAGGCAGTTAGTATGAATCCTCCTCGATTTGTTGGTATGGCGGATGCATTGGGTTGGGATGGTTGGCTTCTTTAGTTGGAAAAGATATTCGAGGCCAATGATTGTACCGAAGATCAGAAGGTTCCTATTGCTCTGTACCTTCTTGGAAAAGATGACGCTCACTGGTGGGAAGCTGTTAAACCTCGGGATCGTGTCGTCATGTGGGCGGAGTTCTGAGAACTTCTGGAAGCTGGGTTTTGTCTTGAACCAATTAGAAAGCAGAGGAAGTTGGATGATATTGTGGTTAGTGCTGGAGCTGGAGTTTCTAAATTGCAACATTGTAGTCTTTCTGCCGTAAAGCTTCATCGTTCAATAAGTGGAATTGGGAGTTCCAAGTCGTCATCTTTGACTTCTGGTGGGAACAAAAGGTGTTTCAACTGTAATATGCCGGGGCATGTACGTGCACGTTGTTCGTCCCCACCGATAACGTGTCACAAGTGCGTACATGAAGGTCACAGGATTCAGTTTTATGTTCATACATTCATTATGTCATTGATTATTCATGTTTTGTTGAAACCTGTATGTGACATTTGTGTTACGATTGCTTCATGATTATTTGTTTTGGAGCATGTGTGCTCTAGATTGGCTATGATTAGTATGATTGATGTGATTGTTTTGAGTATGTATGCTCATGTTTGGCTATTGACTTAGCATTCTGGATTGGCCGTTGAGGCCTATTTGAGTTATGATCATGATTGAACGTTATTCTTTCAGTATGGATAGAGGAATCCGAGGACGTGGCAGAGGGGGTAAGGGCTGTAGATCGAGCCAGAACCCAGATTACCGAGCATTCCAAGGCACGGATGTGAGCACTGATATCAGGATTGACTCTGAGGAGTCTCTGAGATGAGTAGTCTACCAGTTGTATGTTATGTTATTTCCTTGCTTCGTTGTTTTGAATTTCTTTTATTAGAGGTGGATCGGATTGTTGAACTTCTGTATTTTTCAGTCATATCGACTCGTTTGTGGTCGTTGATATTTTCTGAACCTGTTCTATTCTATGTTTTTTGTTGTTCAAAAGAGTGGTGGTATTGTTTCGGATTAACCCGTTTGTCGTCGTTATTTTTTTTCCGAACTCGGATTCCATCCCCGCGAATCTGATGCAGATGAACATCTTGTAGTCTTTACCAGAACATCTATTGTCTTGAGCGGATGTGTGAACATCGGAATTGTTCTTCGATTTCTTTTTGTTGTTCGTTCTGATCCGAATATGCATGTTCGAGCTTTGTTGTTTCAATCGTTATTGTTCGATCGTTTTTTGTCTGGATTTTGTTGACCTTGTATCATGATTTATTTTTCAATCGTTCGGATCACTCCGTAATTTCATGGGAAATTAGCTTCGTATTCAATCTTTCAAACCTTGTATTGTGGAATTTCGTATTTATTCAGCGTTTAACTCGTGTTTTGATCGCTGTGCAGCTCGGGTCAGTCAACCGTTTTGTTATCATTCTGGTGTAGCAGTGTGGATGGTAGCAGCCTCGTACTGCTCTTGATTCATTTCCGGTCATCGGCGACAGATAGCATGTGTTATCTGAGATTGTCTTGCATTGATTGTTTCATGTTTTAAGTTTCGAGCACAAAACTTCTTGTATGAGGGGTAGAAGGTAATACCCGAGATCTTCATCCCGGTTTCTTTGAACCTTTCTTCGGTCGAGCGGTTTGTGGTCGTCCACGTCTTTGGAATCGTGTTCTTGTACTGTGGTACGTTGGATTTCGAAGCCTGCTCGTTATTTTTTTGAATCATAGCTAGTGTATTGGTGAACCGAGATGTCGAACGTCTAACCGGTCTGTCGGAGTTGGCCACGGCCGAGTCATGACCGCATGTTTTAGGGCAGAGACTCGTCTGGCCGAGTTACGGCCGTAAGGGACCTCTCAGTTACGGCTGTAAGGTGCCTGTCGGTTACGGCCGCAATGGGTGCTCGGTTACGGCCGCAATGAGGTGGTCGGTTACGGCCACAATGGGTTGGCCAGTTACGGCCATAAGGATGCTGCACAAATTCGCCAGAATGCTCGGGAAGGCCGATTATGACCGTAATGCCCTGCTGGTTACGGCCATAATGGCTCGGCAGATTCAGTATATAAGGCCTGGGCTCGGCATTTTTTCTAATTTCGTCATTTCTTTTGCGATCCTTCGGCAAGATTCGAGGGTTTTGACTGGTACATCTTTGAGGATCATTTAGGAAGCTTGCTTGGTGTCTATTATCATCATCTATCAATTTCTTGTCATCCGGATCGAAGGTAATCCCTTGTAATTTCTTAAAATTGATTTTTTTGGAAGTTTTTTCTCGATCTCGTCGTTTCATCCGATTTTGTGGGATAAGATGGTGTTGTTGGGCATCGTGGATCATGATTTACGGATTGTATATTCGTATCTTGAATTCGTTTGAGTCCAACCTTGATTTTTATGTTCGTAGGGAGCCTTGACCATTTAATGTCCGACTAAATGCCTCTAAGGGTGTTCTCTTGGTTCTTGGGTGCGTTTCTCATCATCGTTAACCGTAATACTTGTAGTGATCATGTTTTAACTGTTTTTGCCGGAAGATTTTAGGTGTTCGTGGTTTCTCGGTTGAGACGTGTTCGTCGGAGGTTTTGGTATCAATTATTGAGGTAAGTATCTTGCCTATACACTTCATGTTTCGTAGTTGTGATAGTCGGTAATTGACTATGTGTGTGATTGGATTATTTTTAATGAACTTATAAAAGAATCGGTATATTCTCGATAAAGGCTCTCTTTAAAATCTACTTATGTGTTTGTGAACGATTGTGTTGTTCTGAGAATGTGTATTAGTGGTGTGCATTGGAACATCTTCTTTGCTTATGGTACCGTTGTGTGTGGTTATGTCGATAATGGACTTAAAGCTATGTCTTTTTGGCAAGAAGTGTGAGTGTGTATGTGTGTGTATGTATGTGTGTGGATATGTATTTCATTGATAAGTACGTGATGTTGTGTGATGTGAGTATGTGCCAGATATTGTAACACCCCCAAAACCGTATGGGAATATTACACGCCGTAGACTGTTTCCACAAGGATCTTCGAGGCTAAACATCCATAAACAACCAAATGCTTGCCCGGCCAGGGTCAAACAATATAATAATACAGACCGTTTAGGTCACTTACACATAAACACACAGACCGATGAGGTCACACAACTCTATCAACGGAACTGACTAACAACATTACCCACACAAGGGTCGAAACACAATATAGCGGAAGACTGAATCAACTCTAACAATACAACCAAACTCTACCAACTCTCGACTCTTGATTAGTATCGCAGCTCGTCATCCCCTTGTGCCAATCCTGTGACTGCTCCCCTGAACCTGCATGTACCTGGACGCAGAACAGACATCCACCCCCCGATTACTCGGGGGTTAGTAAAACTCCACTGTTTTATGAGTGCAAGTATAAAACGATACGAAATACAAGTAAATAGCAACTACGAATTTAATACGGAAATCAATTATCAAAATGTTCCCGAGAAGTTTTAGAATTTCGAACTCAAGCAAGAGATATTTGAAAAGGAACACATCATCTCGGGGATTTTTAAAGCAGAAATTCTTTTGGACCTCGAGTCGCAATTTACAAAACCTTTTTGTAAACATTAGGGCCTTAGCCCGATTCTCGTTTCAAAGCACACTAGATAATATATCATTATGAGTCCGAGACCCATATTTAAAATGTTACCCAAACAATCACTGCTACACGGTCATTGTTCGTACACATCATGTACCGAACTCCGGAGGCCTCAACGGACCTTACTCGGACCACACACGCTGTTCGTACACATCATGTACCGAACTCCGGAGGCCTCAACGGACCCTACCCGGCCACAAACATCGTTCGTACACATCATGTACCGAACTCCAGAGGTCTCGTCAGACCCTACCTGGATCACACACCTTGTTCGTACACATCATGTACCGAACTCCAGAGGCCTCGTCAGACCCTACCTGGAACACACACCTGGTTCGTACACATCATGTACCGAACTCCAGAGGCCTCGTCAGCCCTACCTGGAACACACACACACATCGACACGACACAACTCATAATCATCAAATGTCAAGCCATTCCACATTACACCGAAATGTACAATCAAGTATGTAAACCAAAACAACATAAATATCATGATCATCACAAAAACTCGACAATGACCAACCACGCCCGGTACAAATTTAGATGATTTGCACATCCGACACAATTCCACGATGTTAATTAAGTGAAGGTATTATCGTTACTGTCAATCATTCATAATAATCAATTCATACGAAGCATATTCGCTAAGATAAATCAATTCATCATAACCATAACACAACGTCCCTATTCACAAGACACAATTCGTATAATAAAATACTTGCCTCGATAGTCGGCACCCGAATATTCCTACGAATACGGTCCGAACGACCCCGAAACCCGAACTTGAATATGAATCGAAAATACGGTTACGAAGTACTCGCAAAGACGAACCCAAGCGCTAAGAGAACACACGATTCCAACCACCCGAAGGCTCGAAATTCGACAACGGAAAGTAATTACCCCAAACTTTGGGAAATTACGAAAATGGCCCAAAACGTCCGAAAATCACGATACGTGATCGAATAACCAAACCGAAGTTCACAACACGTCTAAAAAAGTTAAACGGACTTACGGGAAACTCAAAACAGTAGTTTCCAACGAGATTCGCAAGAATCAAACTCAAGTGCGGAAAAGTCGCCAAAAAGCACGAAACTCAACAAAACGACACCGCAACGAACTCGGATGACAAAAAGCGCAGAATTAATCATTCTCGGAATGACGAAACGGTCATGAGCGAGTCATCAAAACGGACTTTTGCCAAAAGAAAAAAAAAATTACCGGAAATCGAAATTACGGGTATTACAGATATAATGGCTATTTCTAACAAGTACCTTGGCTTACAGTTGATGTGCTTCGGGGGAATGAATTCGTGAAATATATTGTGGACTGTAATTTCAGAAATTGTGATTTGTGGTCGTGTGCCAAGTAAAACCAGTTGAGGGTCCCAAGGGTCCCGTAGACTGAGGCCTCTGCGGTCCACTTGGCTGGGTTTGTACAACCAGGGAGGCCTGTCGAGGACTTTCTGGGGAGAGGTATGTATCTCGCGTGAGGTGAAGTACCTGTATAGCCCCCATTGTTTTTTTGTGATGATATTGTTTTCGATAATTGTGATATGTCCGGAATATCACAACGTTGTAATTACTGATGTGAGATACGTCATAAGTAGGGTCTGGGTAGTTGGGTAGAATGGCACCAATATAGTGTTGTATATGTTTCGTTTCTTTGGTTGGGATATTTTTGACATAAGGATGCAGGCCTTGTGATTGTTTCCGTGCATTGTGGTTTGACTGTGTATCGAGTGTGACCATTGGGTTATTCATTCGAGTATGTGATGTGGATGATTTGGGTCGTGGACCCCTTCTTTTGTAACCGGATTGGTATTTCTTTTTTAACAAAAACAATTCTTTGGCCGCATCCCTATGTGGTTTTTGTCAAGTTGAGAATTCATTAGTTCATAAATGCTTTTCTAAAAACTCCCGAGAATCTTTAAATGCTTTTCAAAGAGTCTACATGTCTCATTCCAACTTTTTATGGTTTGAACTATTTTACCCAATGAAATATCTCGGGAAGTCTTCGTTGGGTTGAATTATGGAATTAATCAAATTATTATATTCTTGGAGTATGTTGTGTATAGCTCATATTTGCACTTTATACTTGCACTAGCAAAACAGTGGAGTTTTTCTAACCCCCGAGTATTCGGGGGGTGGATGTCTGTATTGCGTCTAGGTACTTGCAGGTTGCTAGGGAGCGAATCGCAGGATCGGTACAAAGGATGATGGAAGACGACGATACTAATCACATAAATACCAATGTTGAGCATTTTAGTAAAGCCTTATTGTCTTATCTTTCCGTTGTGGTATTTTTCCTGTCTTATGGGAATGTTGATGTATTCTAATCCCTGCGTGGGTATGAGTTATGGGAAAGAGTTATGTATGTTTATGTGTATGTTGTGGTAACAGACCAAATCGGTCTAATGGTTCATTATTTAGCCATGTCGTCATGTAATGTGATGTATTGTTTTTGTATTTAGCCTGATAGATCCTCAAGGAGTGGGTCTGCGGTGCTGTAATATTCCCGAGTGGTTTGGGGGGTGCTACAATACAGGCTCATATTTTTCAGGAGACATGGATGCACAAATGTCCACATCAGGGTATATTTTTACTCTGAATGGTGGAGCAGTATCTTGTAGAACTGCAAAGCAAATTGCGACTGCGATTTATACATGTCAAGCCGAATATCAGGTAGCTACGGAGGTTGTTAAAGAGGCATTTTGGATTAAGTTCACTGAGGAACTTCAAGTGGTTTCTGACACAGATCGGCCTATGACGCAGTTTTGTGACAACGCCGAAGCTATTGCACATGCTGGGGAGCCTAGGGCTCACAACACCAAACACATTGAGAAAAAGTATAATTTTGTTAGGGAAATAGTTCAGAAATGGAATATTACACTGCAGAGAATAGACATAACGTTGCTGATCTGCTGACAAAGCCACTATCTCAGAAGGTCTTAGTGAGATATCTGGAGAGTATGGGTGTTAGATACCATATTTTGTGGCATTTAGTGCATGTGGGAGATTGTTATGAATATGCCACTCAGAGGATGAGAGAGTGAGAGCATTGTATTGTGATTTTGAATATTAAATTAAATAAGGTATTTATTATTTATATGTTATTGTATATCACTGTCATTGTGATTTGGTATGTAGAATAATAGTCCTTTCATTTGAGAAAAACATTCCATCCCTTATGAAAATAAGGAGATATGCACTGGAAGGGTTTATGGCTCGAATGCTTAACTGGTTCGTAAATCGATAACTTAACTGGGCTATAACGTGTACTTTAACATATAAGGGTTAGTGGGAGCACACGTTATAGGTACGATAACTGGATTAATATACCCAAACTCGACTCACCTCGATTCGATCACATGAATTTAACTCTGGGATTGTCAACGACTGAACCGAAAGGTTGTGAAAGGTATACGTGAACCTTTGACTTAAGGTTTCAGTAGGAGATGCGCCTCTGACATTAAGTTGGCCATTTAAGTAGTTCGATCCAATCACCGGTTGGTGGGGTCAACCTCGAAATGCAACTTAGTGGGTAAGTAGTAGTCTCTACTGAATACCAAGATATGATTCTTTCTCCTGTAAGTGAGCAGGTAAATGTCCTATGCGGTTAATGACAAATGAAATTATATGTCATTGGCCAAAGCATCAGAGTTAATTGTATTGATACACGAGAGCTCGATGATCTCAGTTTGAATTAACAAATGCATAGAGTCAAGTTACAATAGGGTTTGACTTTACCTGACCCTAATACTTGACCGGGACATATGATTGAAGGGTTTATACATATACGGTATTCATAACTAAGGTGAAATGATCCCTATTCACTAGTACAAATATCCCCTTTACTGACACTAAAATAGTGTCAGTAATTATTTTTACTGACACTTTATAATTGTGTCAGTAATGCTAAAGCCAGAAAATACTGACACTAATTTTTAGTGTCAGTAATACAAGTGTCAGTAAATACCGACACTAAAATAGTGTCAGTAATTATTTTTACTTTAGTGTCAGTAATTAGTTTTACTGACACTAAACATTAGTGTCGGTATATTCTGGCTTTAGCATTACTGACACTAATATAAAGTGTTAGTAAAAATAATTACTGACACTATTTTCGTGTCAGTATATGTTCAGATTTGTGAAAAAAAAACTATTTTTATCTCAATTCTATTTTTATCTTAACTACATTTTTTGGTTTAGTTACGTGAAAAAAAATTACCATAAATTAAAATTATCAAACAGACAATTCACTTATAAAACATCCCAAATGCATTATTAAATTGAATAATCAACATCGATCGATGACGTTTTAGTCTCGAAAAAAAAGAGCAGAGAATACAAAACTCAAAATCTTATTAAACTACTACTAGAACGAAATTAAAGCACTACAGAATCTTAGTAGAAGAGCACAACAGTACAGCACAACTCAGAATCTAAGAATTCACATTAGCACAACAGTCCAGCAGTCCAGCATCTAAGAATTCAACTTGGCAAGTATACAAGTCTGTATTTTAGCACCACATATTTTTCCAGTAGAGCTAAAGTGGATCTCAATTAATTTCCCCTGCAACAAGTTTGAAACACTATCAAGCCAAATATTTGTAAGTTGAGTACTAAAGATTAATGTTGGATACTAATTCAAGTAGGAAGTAATGGACAGAGAGAACTCACGAATCGGCTGGAGTTATCATTCCTGGAAGTAACTTGATTATCGAACTTAAAAATCAAAATATCTAAGTAAATGTCAACAACCTTCAATGGAAGATTTCTGACAATAAGCTTCCACTTCTGAGTTTTAAAGCCCTGGGACGACACATATAACATTCAGAAAAAAAAAATCTTGGTGAAAAATCCAGAAGAAACTCATGATTGAAGCAATAAGTGGCAACCAACAACTATAAACGTCTAAGCTACAAAACATAGAGGCTATGGAACTCTCTTATATGGACAAAATGTCAGAACAAGTTCAAAATTAAAGATAATACCAACCACCATGCAATCTAAAATTCAGTGGCAAACAGTCATCGTTTTTCCCGCAAAATAGACAACACTATGGAGATTGGTGGGAAAAATTTACATTCAAGTCTTTGCATGTCTTCTTCATTCTCTCCTTTTTTCCTTTTCATTAATAAATTGTTAATAGACCAAAAGAAAACATCGTTTGGCATGTCTAAGAATCAATACACTCGACCATGAAAATGCATATGGTTGATAAATTACGGAGAAGAATATCAAGAGAATACTTGGTATAATCATTGGGATCGATGAGACCCATCAAAAGAGTTGGTACAAGAGCGTATATTTCGGATTTTTATCACACTTCCAACCTAAGAAAACCGCTCACAAAATATGACTAATACAAATGCAAGAAGTGAACATTAGATAATTATTATTTTACTCTTTGGAGGGCCGTATGCCCAGCCGACTGAACTTTGGGGTTAGTATCCGTGAGAACGTAGATATAGTTGAGAAAACAGCTCAACTACACCAACTCATAAGCATGCGTAAAATAAAGAAACAACCATGTTAAAGCAAGAGATATATTTATGTCATTGCACAAACCTCGGTCAACTTTGGCACAATCTTGGGAAGACACTGAGAGAGTTGTTGTGGAGCACAAGAAGCCATAGCACCTAGTAGTGTACCGCCCGCTTCGTTCTCCAAGCTCTATCTTCAAGGCCCTGACATAAGAAGCATAATAGTTAAACCTTGAGTCACATGGTGCACAATATGGGACTGATTACTTATACTCTCTTTTTCTTCCCTCAAGTGATTGCTACCGTGAAGCACCAACTAGAGAAAGAAAATAACACTTAAGAAATTGTCGAAGGTTGTAAACCCAAATAAACCAGTGGGAGAAAGGATAAAGGATAACAATGCTAACTCTTACAAAAACGGTTATTACAACAAACTTGTAATTCTTAGCATTGCCGAAACGATGTTTTCTTTTGGTCTATTAACAATTTATTAATGAAAAGGGAAAAAAGGGAGAGAATGAAGAAGACATGCAGCACTTGAACAGAAATTTTTTCCCACCAATCTCCATAGACCAAAAGCGCATCAACAGCATCCTTCCTAAGCTCATCGTTTTTCCTGCAAAATCAATACCTAGCTTACTTGATGCTGAAATGAAAACTAAAACAACTATCACAGACAATAATCAGCTACTAAATTTGAGCAAGAAAACAGATAATCCTCTTGATATAAGAGTGAACTCAGTATACATTTCAACCTAAGAACTGTGCCTTGCGAATCGAAGTAATTAAGCCTCTCTTATCAGATTGCTGAGCATGTATTTCTAGTGATGCATAAACAACTTTATTGTAGAAAATCCCAATTGAATACACCCCTCAATTACCATTTCTAGATTCAACAAACAAAAATGCCCCCCTACGTTCAAAAACTAAAAGATAAAAACCTACACTGAACCATCATGCCACAACATTTAAAATAGAGCAACATCCGATTCACGCTCTACAATGAACTGCATAACACCAAACAAAAATCAATCTGCATCCCACTACTTCCCCACAAAATACACAAAATATGACATCATAATTTCATAGATATATGATATCCAGCAATTTGGGACCATGAAGGATGCTCCTGCATAAACAAAATACTCAAAAAGAAAAACAAACACTGAAGAAAAAAACAAGAGATCGGCATATGATTTGTCATAAACTTGTAACTGATACTACCAGTTATAACCTTTAAGGAGCTGCACACTACTTACAAAATGAAAAATGCAGCTTCAAAACAGCACGGACGAGTTCTTACAGTATTCAATAACAGTACATCAAACCAAGAAAATTATGACCCGCTGTCATTAAATAAGACAGATCAAAGTAGATATAGATAGATAACGAACCCAAATTCTTGTCAAGGGTTTTGGAGAATTGTTGAATCGCCGGCGGAACCTTCAATCGCTCCCTTCAAGATCCTCTTCATTCTCTGGATCCTCACACCTTTCGGCCATTTCGTAAACCTGCGAAGATCCTTCTTGGGTGGTAGTGCACCTCCTATACCAAACTGCTTTGGCCTTTTCTCGAACAGAGGATTTACAACTTTCTCCGCCTTCTTCTTAGCAGCGGCCGGCAGCTTTACGCCCTTCTTTGGAGCCTGAAAAATGATGGCATTCAAAGAAAAAGAATTAGGAAAAAAAATAGGAAGCACATCACCATCGTGGGTAGAGATTAGAGTGGATTTTTACCATTTCCCTGTAGAGATTAGGGTAGATAATATTTCCATGAAGCTTCCTCAACTGAAATCGAAAAGAAGATAATATTTACTGGGGAAGGAAGAAAGGAGAAGGCTAAATAGAAAAAAAGAAAGAAAAAACAGAGAATAATATGGGATCGATTGTATGCATCGATTGATGCTCGATGAAGATGAACCCTAGAATCGCATGTGGAGATGCTCGATTGTGTTTACCTGAGGAAGATTTTGCGAAAGAGGAAGAAGGAACCCGTCGGAGATCGAACCATCATTGGTGAAGCTGAAGAATGTGAGAATGGGGGGCGGCGTGCGTGCTGATGTAAATGAGGGAGATGGAGATTTCTATTGAGTAGGGTTAGGTGTGAAGTATTATAAATAAATTATATGTTTTAAATAAATTGAGTTTTTTGTTATTATTGATATTTAAGTGTCAGTAAATTTTGATACTTAAATTACTGATACTTAAGTGTCAGTATTTTATGACACAATTATGTTAAAAAAAAATGAGTCAAATGTCTGAAGTTACTGACACTTTTGATAAAGTGTCAGAAACTAAGTGTCAGTAAATGCTGTTTTTGTAGTAGTGATTATTCATTCTTAGTTGGGTTATAGTGTGAGCGACGGGACTGGCTATGTGTTACTCGCACTTTTTGGTTCCTCCCATTGCCGACTGAGACGAACCTATGGAGTCGCGGCACATGATATAAGACGGAAAATTTAGGATATTCTCTCTTAATGAATATTGGACATTAGATGTCTAATTTAAATTATTGGATAATTGCTATTTTTAATTGATTGGATAAATTAAATTGGTCTAGTGAATTAAATAAATTACTGGGTAATTAGTTTAATTCATATTATTTTTTAGAGAATTTAGATTTAATACTCCCTCCGACCCACAAGAGTGTGCTCAATTTGCCATTTTTGTCCGTCTCACAAGAGTGTGCTTATTCCATTTATAGAAAATATTCCTTATAATTTTCCTCCACCTTTTCAACTTATTTACAATAATACCAAGGTTTATATATCGGACTAGATACGTGAAGGAGTAACATTAATTAATTGGACTAGTTAATTGTATTAATATTTAAATGTACCAAGGCTTATCTATAGGACTAGATACAGGAGGGTCTGTTTCAGGTACCGAAACAAACCAACTCCTTTCTTCTCATATATAGAAGCCCCCCTCCCCCCACCCCACTCACATCTCACATGGCGTGAAGTTGACAATTTTGTCTTTGTAAAGACATTATTATGGTGTGGGATTATTTATATGCTTTTGGTGTATATAATAACATGGAATAATTGATATCATGTGTGTGGTGTGTGTTGTTTATAAATCAAAATTCATTCACCACTTTGATCAAGTGAACTCACGACCAAAACAAGAGAAAAGGAGAAAGGGAGAGAAAGAGAGAAAAGAAAAGAAAGAGAAAGAAGTTTGCTTTTAAAATAATTTTGAGATAAATTCGCTCTTCAAATCTTCTCTTGGAGAGTAAGAAGATAACAACAAAAATATATCGTATCACTACCACTTAATAGCCATCGACCATGGAAGTAAATTGGTGATCGTTGCAATTTTTTTGGTCGTCTATCCGACGCGTGATATGTAGAGGCACGGTGCTTCGGTGCTCGGAAATTTTCAAAGGCTCGTTCGATTGGATTCGTGTTCGTACTTGGAATCAAGAAGAAATTATCAAAGGACTACTAGGGTATGAATTCTTTAATTCTTATCTTTATCAATTTTTATATATTTGATATACGATGCTTGATCGATCCTCTTAGGGGTTTGGTTTTTCGGTTAGACCACTTTTATTTTTTCGCTACGTAACTCGATTTTAGTTACGAATCCCAGCATACTGATATTGTGAAAGTGACAATATCATATATACCAGTTGCAAATATGCCTGTGAGGTTGCAAGTCCTTGATAAGTGGCGTAGCACCAACGAACCGAGTGCTGCCCTCGCACATGGTGGATGTGTGATTTAGGCCATATATCCCTAAAGAAAGAGGCGGAAGCTCCATAGTTTGACTTAATACCCCACCTAACGAAGAGGTAGAAAGGCACATATTTATATATTAGTCATCACTGAACTCGTTTCATGAGATCATACTTGATTTTACCATGTCCATGTGTCATGATGAGGGGGACGCCCCGAAGATTGATATGATTCAAAAAATCATGAAATCTCGATGAATCACAAGAATATGGACTTATCATCCATCCAATTTGAGGATCTATCGTTTCTCAAAGCATAGATAGAGACACTGTCGAACCTTGCTATGTTGTATGATATCAATATTGAGTTGATTGGCCTTAAAGGATAAAGCATTCCACGCAGAACTAGATTTTTTGACAAAGAAACAGGTAATTGGTAGGTAGTGATAACCTAATCAAGTGTAAATTCTGTAGGAAATAAAATAAACCTTTGTCAATAAGTGTAATGAGAAGAATGAAGTCCTGAAGCACCATACTCAAGGTTCTCATAAACGCCCTAGAATTGACTTAGGGGATATACTCTCCCCTAAGCTACTTCATTAGCTTAGAAATTTTCGAAGGACTGGAAATACGAATCATAAATATGGTTAGTGATATCTCTACAGGGATCTTAATACATATATATATATATAAAAGTGCTCTTTGAATTTTTATTACCTAAGGCAAGTAACTCTAGACCATGGAGTGCCTTTGTAGTACGATTGAAACACTCACTTTACAGAATAAATTAATCCAGGAGGTTGTGGTATACCCACCTTAGTGACTACTTGATTGGAAGGTAATATAAGAATGACGAATGGTGTCCCAGCGTATATATTAGGAAAACAAGTTTCAGATTTATGATTGTAGCTGTGTATGTCAACGATAAGAACATAATCGGTATTCTTAAAGGAAAACGCCAGCTACCTAGAATTCGAATTTGAGATGGAAGATCTGGGGGAAATCCGGTCTTGTCTAGGTAACATCGAGTTAGTGGAATCCTTATCCGCCTGTCTGCCTATGTCTGGAAGAAAATCAGGCATTTTAACATGGACAAGACACATACGGTTAGCACTTCCATGATTGATCGTAGTTTGGACTTGAGAAAAGACCCATTTCATCCTATGGAATGTGAGAAAGAGTTTTAGGGAGATGAAATTCCTTACCTAAAGTGAATTAGATGTGAGATACGTCATAAGTAGGGTCTGGGTAGTTGGGTAGAATGGCACCAATATAGTGTTGTATATGTTTCGTTTCTTTGGTTGGGATATTTTTGACATAAGGATGCAGGCCTTGTGATTGTTTCCGTGCATTGTGGTTTGACTGTGTATCGAGTGTGACCATTGGGTTATTCATTCGAGTATGTGATTTGGATGATTTGGGTCGTGGACCCCTTCTTTTGTAACCGGATTGGTATTTCTTTTTTAACAAAAACAATTCTTTGGCCGCATCCCTATGTGGTTTTTGTCAAGTTGAGAATTCATTAGTTCATAAATGCTTTTCTAAAAACTCCTGAGAATCTTTAAATGCTTTTCAAAGAGTCTTCATGTCTCATTCCAACTTTTTATGGTTTGAACTATTTTACCCAATGAAATATCTCGGGAAGTCTTCGTTGGGTTGAATTATGGAATTAATCAAATTATTATATTCTTGGAGTATGTTGTGTATAGCTCATATTTGCACTTTATACTTGCACTAGCAAAACAGTGGAGTTTTTCTAACCCCCGAGTATTCGGGGGGTGGATGTCTGTATTGCGTCTAGGTACTTGCAGGTTGCTAGGGAGCGAATCGCAGGATCGGTACAAAGGATGATGGAAGACGACGATACTAATCACATAAATACCAATGTTGAGTATTTTAGTAAAGCCTTATTGTCTTATCTTTCCGTTGTGGTATTTTTCCTGTCTTATGGGAATGTTGATGTATTCTAATCCCTGCGTGGGTATGAGTTATGGGAAAGAGTTATGTATGTTTATGTGTATGTTGTGGTAACAGACCAAATCGGTCTAATGGTTCATTATTTAGCCATGTCGTCATGTAATGTGATGTATTGTTTTTGTATTTAGCCTGATAGATCCTCAAGGAGTGGGTCTGCGGTGCTGTAATATTCCCGAGTGGTTTGGGGGGTGCTACAATACAGGCTCATATTTTTCAGGAGACATGGATGCACAAATGTCCACATCAGGGTATATTTTTACTCTGAATGGTGGAGCAGTATCTTGTAGAACTGCAAAGCAAATTGCGACTGCGATTTCTACATGTCAAGCCGAATATCAGGTAGCTACGGAGGTTGTTAAAGAGGCATTTTGGATTAAGTTCACTGAGGAACTTCAAGTGGTTTCTGACACAGATCGGCCTATGACGCAGTTTTGTGACAACGCCGAAGCTATTGCACATGCTGGGGAGCCTAGGGCTCACAACACCAAACACACTGAGAAAAAGTATAATTTTGTTAGGGAAATAGTTCAGAAATGGAATATTACACTGCAGAGAATAGACATAACGTTGTTGATCTGCTGACAAAGCCACTATCTCAGAAGGTCTTAGTGAGATATCTGGAGAGTATGGGTGTTAGATACCATATTTTGTGGCATTTAGTGCATGTGGGAGATTGTTATGAATATGCCACTCAGAGGATGAGAGAGTGAGAGCATTGTATTGTGATTTTGAATATTAAATTAAATAAGGTATTTATTATTTATATGTTATTGTATATCACTGTCATTGTGATTTGGTATGTAGAATAATAGTCCTTTCATTTGAGAAAAACATTCCATCCCTTATGAAAATAAGGAGATATGCACTGGAAGGGTTTATGGCTCGAATGCTTAACTGGTTCGTAAATCGATAACTTAACTGGGCTATAACGTGTACTTTAACATATAAGGGTTAGTGGGAGCACACGTTATAGGTACGATAACTGGATTAATATACCCAAACTCGACTCACCTCGATTCGATCACATGAATTTAACTCTGGGATTGTCAACGACTGAACCGAAAGGTTGTGAAAGGTATACGTGAACCTTTGACTTAAGGTTTCAGTAGGAGATGCGCCTCTGACATTAAGTTGGCCATTTAAGTAGTTCGATCCAATCACCGGTTGGCGGGGTCAACCTCGAAATGCAACTTAGTGGGTAAGTAGTAGTCTCTACTGAATACCAAGATATGATTCTTTCTCCTGTAAGTGAGCAGGTAAATGTCCTATGCGGTTAATGACAAATGAAATTATATGTCGTTGGCCAAAGCATCAGAGTTAATTGTATTGATACACGAGAGCTCGATGATCTCAGTTTGAATTAACAAATGCATAGAGTCAAGTTACAATAGGGTTTGACTTTACCTGACCCTAATACTTGATCGGGACATATGATTGAAGGGTTTATACATATACGGTATTCATAACTAAGGTGAAATGATCCCTATTCACTAGTACAAATATCCCCTTTACTGACACTAAAATAGTGTCAGTAATTATTTTTACTGACACTTTATAATTGTGTCAGTAATGCTAAAGCCAGAAAATACTGACACTAATTTTTAGTGTCAGTAATACAAGTGTCAGTAAATACCGACACTAAAATAGTGTCAGTAATTATTTTTACTTTAGTGTCAGTAATTAGTTTTACTGACACTAAACATTAGTGTCGGTATATTCTGGCTTTAGCATTACTGACACTAATATAAAGTGTTAGTAAAAATAATTACTGACACTATTTTCGTGTCAGTATATGTTCAGATTTGTGAAAAAAAAACTATTTTTATCTCAATTCTATTTTTATCTTAACTACATTTTTTGGTTTAGTTACGTGAAAAAAATTTACCATAAATTAGAATTATCAAACAGACAATTCACTTATAAAACATCCCAAATGCATTATTAAATTGAATAATCAACATCGATCGATGACGTTTTAGTCTCGAAAAAAAAGAGCAGAGAATACAAAACTCAAAATCTTATTAAACTACTACTAGAACGAAATTAAAGCACTACAGAATCTTAGTAGAAGAGCACAACAGTACAGCACAACACAGAATCTAAGAATTCACATTAGAACAACAGTCCAGCAGTCCAGCATCTAAGAATTCAACTTGTCAAGTATACAAGTCTGTATTTTAGCACCACATATTTTTCCAGTAGAGCTAAAGTGGATCTCAATTAATTTCCCCTGCAACAAGTTTGAAACACTATCAAGCCAAATATTTGTAAGTTGAGTACTAAAGATTAATGTTGGATACTAATTCAAGTAGGAAGTAATGGACAGAGAGAACTTACGAATCGGCTGGAGTTATCATTCCTGGAAGTAACTTGATTATCGAACTTAAAAATCAAAATATCTAAGTAAATGTCAACAACCTTCAATGGAAGATTTCTGACAATAAGCTTCCACTTCTGAGTTTTAAAGCCCTGGGACGACACATATAACATTCAGAAAAAAAAAATCTTGGTGAAAAATCCAGAAGAAACTCATGATTGAAGCAATAAGTGGCAACCAACAACTATAAACGTCTAAGCTACAAAACATAGAGGCTATGGAACTCTCTTATATGGACAAAATGTCAGAACAAGTTCAAAATTAAAGATAATACCAACCACCATGCAATCTAAAATTCAGGTGGCAAACAGGTCATCGTTTTTCCTGCAAAATAGACAACACTATGGAGATTGGTGGGAAAAAATTTCTGTTCAAGTGCTGCATGTCTTCTTCATTCTCTCCTTTTTTTTCCTTTTCATTAATAAATTGTTAATAGACCAAAAGAAAACATCGTTTCGGCATGTCTAAGAATCAATACACTCGACCATGAAAATGCATATGGTTGATAAATTACCTGGAGAAGAATATCAAGAGAATACTTGGTATAATCATTGGGATCAGTGAGACCCATCAAAAGAGTTGGTACAAGAGCAGATATTTCTGGATTTTTTATCACACTTCCAACCTAAGAAAACTGTCTGTCAAAATATGACTAATACAAATGCAGTAAGTGAACATTAGATAATTATTATTTTACCTGCTGGAGGGCCGTATGCCCAGCCGACTGAACTTTGGGGTTAGTATCCGTGAGAACGTAGATATAGTTGAGAAAACAGCTCAACTACACCAACTCATAAGCATGCGTAAAATAAAGAAACAACCATGTTAAAGCAAGAGATATATTTATGTCATTGCACAAACCTCGGTCAACTTTGGCACAATCTTGGGAAGACACTGAGAGAGTTGTTGTGGAGCACAGTAAGCCATAGCACCTAGTAGTCAGACACCGCCCGCTCTGTTCTCCAAGCTCTATCTTCAAGGCCCTGACATAAGAAGCATAATAGTTAAACCTTGAGTCACATGGTGCACAATATGGGACTGATTACTTATACTCTCTTTTTCTTCCCTCAAGTGATTGCTACCGTGAAGCACCAACTAGAGAAAGAAAATAACACTTAAGAAATTGTCGAAGGTTGTAAACCCAAATAAACCAGTGGGAGAAAGGATAAAGGATAACAATGCTAACTCTTACAAAAACGGTTATTACAACAAACTTGTAATTCTTAGCATTGCCGAAACGATGTTTTCTTTTGGTCTATTAACAATTTATTAATGAAAAGGGAAAAAAGGGAGAGAATGAAGAAGACATGCAGCACTTGAATGTAAATTTTTTCCCACCAATCTCCATAGACCAAAAGCGCATCAACAAGATCCTTCCTAAGCTCATCGTTTTCCCGCAAAATCAATACCTAGCTTACTTGATGCAAATGAAAACTAAAACAACTATCACAGCATAATAATCAGCTACTAAATTTGAGCAAGAAAACAGATAATCCTCTTGATATAAGAGTGAACTCGGATACATTTCAACCTAAGAACTGTGCCTTGCGAATCGAAGTAATTAAGCCTCTCTTATCAGATTGCTGAGCATGTATTTCTAGTGATGCATAAACAACTTTATTGTAGAAAATCCCAATTGAATACACCCCTCAATTACCATTTCTAGATTCAACAAACAAAAATGCCCCCTACGTTCAAAAACTAAAAGATAAAAACCTACACTGAACCATCATGCCACAACATTTAAAATAGAGCAACATCCGATTCACGCTCTACAATGAACTGCATAACACCAAACAAAAATCAATCTGCATCCCACTACTTCCCCACAAAATACACAAAATATGACATCATAATTTCATAGATATATGATATCCAGCAATTTGGGACCATGAAGGATGCTCCTGCATAAACAAAATACTCAAAAAGAAAAACAAACACTGAAGAAAAAAACAAGAGATCGGCATATGATTTGTCATAAACTTGTAATCGATACTACCAGCTATAACCTTTAAGGAGCCGCACACTACTTACAAAATGAAAATGCGACTTCAAAACAAAGACGACGAGTTCTTACAGTATTCAATAACAGTACATCAAACCAAGAAAATTATGACCCGCTGTCATTAAATAAGACAGATCAAAGTAGATATAGATAGATAACGAACCCAAATTCTTGTCAAGGGTTTTGGAGAATTGTTTAATCGCCGGCGGAACCTTCAATCGCTCCCTTCAAGATCCTCTTCATTCTCTGGATCCTCACACCTTTCGGCCATTTCGTAAACCTGCGAAGATCCTTCTTGGGTGGTAGTGCACCTCCTATACCAAACTGCTTTGGCCTTTTCTTGAAGAGAGGATTTACAACTTTCTCCGCCTTCTTCTTAGCAGTAGCCGGCAGCTTTACGCCCTTCTTTGGAGCCTGAAAAATGATGGCATTCAAAGAAAAAGAATTAGGAAAAAAATAGGAAGAACATCACCATCGTGGGTAGAGATTAGAGTGGATTTTTACCATTTCCCTGTAGAGATTAGGGTAGATAATATTTCCATGAAGCTTCCTCAACTGAAATCGAAAAGAAGATAATATTTACTGGGGAAGGAAGAAAGGAGAAGGCTAAATAGAAAAAAAGAAAGAAAAAACAGAGAATAATATGGGATCGATTGTATGCATCGATTGATGCTCGATGAAGATGAACCCTAGAATCGCATGTGGAGATGCTCGATTGTGTTTACCTGAGGAAGATTTTGCGAAAGAGGAAGAAGGAACCCGTCGGAGATCGAACCATCGTTGGTGAAGCTGAAGAATGTGAGAATGGGGGCGCGTGCGTCCGATGTAAATGAGGGAGATGGAGATTTCTATTGAGTAGGGTTAGGTGTGAAGTATTATAAATAAATTATATGTTTTAAATAAATTGAGTTTTTTGTTATTATTGATATTTAAGTGTCAGTAAATTTTGATACTTAAATTACTGATACTTAAGTGTCAGTATTTTATGACACAATTATGTTAAAAAAAATGAGTCAAATGTCTGAAGTTACTGACACTTTTGATAAAGTGTCAGAAACTAAGTGTCAGTAAATGCTGTTTTTGTAGTAGTGATTATTCATTCTTAGTTGGGTTATAGTGTGAGCGACGGGACTGGCTATGTGTTACTCGCACTTTTTGGTTCCTCCCATTGCCGACTGAGACGAACCTATGGAGTCGCGGCACATGATATAAGACGGAAAATTTAGGATATTCTCTCTTAATGAATATTGGACATTAGATGTCTAATTTAAATTATTGGATAATTGCTATTTTTAATTGATTGGATAAATTAAATTGGTCTAGTGAATTAAATAAATTACTGGGTAATTAGTTTAATTCATATTATTTTTTAGAGAATTTAGATTTAATACTCCCTCCGACCCACAAGAGTGTGCTCAATTTGCCATTTTTGTCCGTCTCACAAGAGTGTGCTTATTCCATTTATAGAAAATATTCCTTATAATTTTCCTCCACCTTTTCAACTTATTTACAATAATACCAAGGTTTATATATCGGACTAGATACATGAAGGAGTAACATTAATTAATTGGACTAGTTAATTGTATTAATATTTAAATGTACCAAGGCTTATCTATAGGACTAGATACACGAGGGTCTGTTTCAGGTACCGAAACAAACCAACTCCTTTCTTCTCATATATAGAAGCCCCCCTCCCCCCCACCCCACTCACATCTCACATGGCGTGAAGTTGACAATTTTGTCTTTGTAAAGACATTATTATGGTGTGGGATTATTTATATGCTTTTGGTGTATATAATAACATGGAATAATTGATATCATGTGTGTGGTGTGTGTTGTTTATAAATCAAAATTCATTCACCACTTTGATCAAGTGAACTCACGACCAAAACAAGAGAAAAGGAGAAAGGGAGAGAAAGAGAGAAAAGAAAAGAAAGAGAAAGAAGTTTGCTTTTAAAATAATTTTGAGATAAATTCGCTCTTCAAATCTTCTCTTGGAGAGTAAGAAGATAACAACAAAAATATATCGTATCACTACCACTTAATAGCCATCGACCATGGAAGTAAATTGGTGATCGTTGCAATTTTTTTGGTCGTCTATCCGACGCGTGATATGTAGAGGCACGGTGCTTCGGTGCTCGGAAATTTTCAAAGGCTCGTTCGATTGGATTCGTGTTCGTACTTGGAATCAAGAAGAAATTATCAAAGGACTACTAGGGTATGAATTCTTTAATTCTTATCTTTATCAATTTTTATATATTTGATATACGATGCTTGATCGATCCTCTTAGGGGTTTGGTTTTTCGGTTAGACCACTTTTATTTTTTCGCTACGTAACTCGATTTTAGTTACGAATCCCAGCATACTGATATTGTGAAAGTGACAATATCATATATACCAGTTGCAAATATGCCTGTGAGGTTGCAAGTCCTTGATAAGTGGCGTAGCACCAACGAACCGAGTGCTGCCCTCGCACATGGTGGATGTGTGATTTAGGCCATATATCCCTAAAGAAAGAGGCGGAAGCTCCATGGTTTGACTTAATACCCCACCTAACGAAGAGGTAGAAAGGCACATATTTATATATTAGTCATCACTGAACTCGTTTCATGAGATCATACTTGATTTTACCATGTCCATGTGTCATGATGAGGGGGACGCCCCGAAGATTGATATGATTCAAAAAATCATGAAATCTCGATGAATCACAAGAATATGGACTTATCATCCATCCAATTTGAGGATCTATCGTTTCTCAAAGCATAGAGAGAGACACTGTCGAACCTCGCTATGTTGTATGATATCAATATTGAGTTGATTGGCCTTAAAGGATAAAGCATTCCACGCAGAACTAGATTTTTTGACAAAGAAACAGGTAATTGGTAGGTAGTGATAACCTAATCAAGTGTAAATTCTGTAGGACATAAAATAAACCTTTGTCAATAAGTGTAATGAGAAGAATGAAGTCCTGAAGCACCATACTCAAGGTTCTCATAAACGCCCTAGAATTGACTTAGGGGATATACTCTCCCCTAAGCTACTTCATTAGCTTAGAAATTTTCGAAGGACTGGAAATACGAATCATGAATATGGTTAGTGATATCTCTACAGGGATCTTAATACATAGATATATATATAAAAGTGCTCTTTGAATTTTTATTACCTAAGGCAAGTAACTCTAGACCATGGAGTGCCTTTGTAGTACGATTGAAACACTCACTTTACAGAATAAATTAATCCAGGAGGTTGTGGTATACCCACCTTAGTGACTACTTGATTGGAAGGTAATATAAGAATGACGAATGGTGTCCCAGCGTATATATTAGGAAAACAAGTTTCAGATTTATGATTGTAGCTGTGTATGTCAACGATAAGAACATAATCGGTATTCTTAAGGGAAAACGCCAGCTACCTAGAATTCGAATTTGAGATGGAAGATCTGGGGGAAATCCGGTCTTGTCTAGGTAACATCGAGTTAGTGGAATCCTTATCCGCCTGTCTGCCTATGTCTGGAAGAAAATCAGGCATTTTAACATGGACAAGACACATACGGTTAGCACTTCCATGATCGATCGTAGTTTGGACTTGAGAAAAGACCCATTTCATCCTATGGAATGTGAGAAAGAGTTTTAGGGAGATGAAATTCCTTACCTAAAGTGAATTAGATGCATTATTATACTTGGCTTAGTGTACTCGACCTGATATTGCTTTCTCAGTAAACTTGTTGGGTATATATAGTTCTGAGCCCATGCAACGTCATTGAAATAGTATCTGTAACACCCCCAAAACTGTATGGGAATATTACACGCCGTAGACCCTTTCCACAAGGATCTACCAGGCTAAACATCCATAAACAACCAAATGCTTGCCCGACCAGGGTCAAACAATATAATAATACAGACCGTTAAGGTCACTTACACATAAACACACAGACCGATGAGGTCACACCACTCTATCAACAGAACTGACTAACAACATTACCCACACAGGGGTCGAAACACAATACAGTGGAAGACTGAATTAATTCTAACAATACAACCAAACTCTACCAACTCTCGACTCTTGATTAGTATCGCAGCTCGTCATCCACTTGTGCCAATCCTGTGACTGCTCCCCTGAACCTGCATGTACCTGGACGCAAAACAGACATCCACCCCTCGATTACTCGGGGGTTAGTAAAACTCCACTGTTTTACTAGTGCAAGTATAATACGATACGAAATGCAACAAGTAAATAGCAACTACAATTTTAATACGGAAATCTATTATCAAAATGTTCCTGAGAAGTTTTAGAATTTCGAACTCAAGCAAGAGATATTTGAAAAGGAACACATCATCTCGGGACTTTTTAAAGCAGAAATTCTTTTAGACCTCGAGTCCCAATTTACAAAACCTTTTCGAAAACATTAGGGCCTTGGCCCGATTCTCGATTCAAAACACACTAGATAAGACATCATTATGAGTCCGAGACCCATATTTAAAAGGTTACCCAAATAAGTACTATAACACGATCATTGTTCGTACACATCATGTACCGAACTCCGGAGGCATCAATGGACCTTACCCGGACCGCACACACTGTTCGTACACATCATGTACCAAACTTTGGAGGCCTCGACGGACCTTACCCGGACCGCACACACTGTTCGTACACATCATGTACCGAACTCCAGAGGCCTCGACGGACCCTACCCGGCCACAAACATCGTTCGTACACATCATGTACCGAACTCCAGAGGCCTCGTCAGACCCTACCTGGATCACACACCTTGTCCGTACACATCATGTACCGAACTCCAGAGGCCTCGTCAGACCCTACCTTGATCACACACCTTATTCGTACACATCATGTACCAAACTCCAGAGGCCTCGTCAGACCCTACCTAGAACACACACACACACATATCGACACGACACAACTCATAATCATCAAATGTCAAGCCGTTCCACATTACACCGAAATGTACAATCAAATATGTAAACCAAGACAACACACACATCATAATCATCACAACAACTCAACAATGACCGACCACGCCCGACACAAACTTAGATGATTTGCACATCCAACACGATTCCAAAATGTTAACTAAGTGAAGGTATCATTGTTACCATCAATTGTTCGTAATAATCAATTCATACGAAGCATATACACGAAAGTAAACCAATGCATCGCAACCATAATACGACGTCCCTATTCACAAGACACAATTCGTATAGTAAAATACTTGCCTTAATAACCGCTACTGAATACTCCGAAGAACACGATTCGACCGGGAAGCTCGGACCTCGAAGAAGACAACGAACGGAAGGGTTCCGACTCGGTTTCTTCGCAAGAAACTCGACCCTAATAACATATAATCAATAAATCATCGATCATATGAGGAAGAATAATCGTAGAACGCCTGAAAACCCTTCTATGACATTTTACCGACACCTACAAGGCGTCGATCAAGAACTCGACCAAAACAACGAATCGATACGATCCAACCATGGAATAACAAGGGAAATGATATAATACATCTAAATAATCATCAATCCATCACAATCCTAAGTTAAATCGGATTAAACGGATGAAAACAACCAAAACACCCAGATTCCCCAAAACTAGATTTCTAGGAAATCTGACCTGATTCGGTAGATCGGAGGATGTTATAGGATGGATGATTGATGATATTGTTGTGTCGAGAATTATACTCTCCGACCGGCAATCGCCTCGGAGATCGGGCGACCTAACCATTGCCGAGCAGCCGAGGCAGAACTGCCGACCAGCAACCAGGCGGCCTAGCCTTAGCCCGGCAGCCAAGATAAATCGGCCAACCGAAGGTCCCAGGACAAGTCCCGATGCCGAGCGATCAACATCAAAGACGATCGTCTCTCGGTACTTGGCGATCGACTCCTGGCGACCGACTAGCGGACGATCATCTCTCGGCACCTGGCGACCGACCCTTGGTGACCGACCGATGCCGACCCTTAGTGACCAGCTAGAGACGACCGCCGCATGCCGCTCGAAGCCGATAGTCATCCAGTCGGCAAAGGCCGAGCCTCAGGATTGAACCCATGTGCAGAGCCGAGACAAGATCCGAACATCACGGATCGTTGACCACAGCCTGTCAGCATCTTCCCAGCAACCGACAGGCCCGCCGAAAGGTGTCAGTAGGACCGCATGTGACAGTGACTCCGGACGCGTGCTGGCTCCTCATTGGACCGCACAGCTGGCTGCCAGCAGCTGCCTTGTACTTTAGGCCGACAGCCCGTGTGACTTAAGGACGATCACCCCATTATTATATTGGCCGGCAGATGATCGCCCCATTATTATATTGGTCGGAAGGCGATCGCCCGCCAGAAGACAAGGCTCCGCTGCCCCTATAAACAGAAGGCAGTCTGCACTTGTCCAAGCACCGAATTTCTGCTCCATAACTTCAACTCTCTGGCATTATCGCGATTTTAGCACACAATACAGAAGCAATACACAACACTTGGCTTTCTCCTACTCTTGGCAACAGCTATCTTTTGGTTCTTTCTTCTCTCGGCCTCTCTCATCAAGAAGACGATCGGCAGGGACGAAGAACACCAAGCTTCGCTCAATAGCTAGATTAACAGAGTCTTTTTACACTCATTGTACTTAGATTCTCACATTAATACTTGTATCCACGAATATTTGTATTAATGACATCTCGCGAGAGCATTCAAGCCCGGGCCTAACAAACCCGGCAAATCTTATGTTTATTCATATTCTCTCGGAAGTGCTCCCGCAACTTTGTTTGTTGTCCGTTCATTCCAGCAATATTTAATCTTTGGATAAATATTTTGGGCAACAACAATTGGCGCTAGAGGAAGGGCATCTAACCCTCAATTTTTATTCCTACCGTCTCGAAGAACACTCACTGTTCTCCGGGACATATACCTGAAGAAACACTCACTGTTCTTCATAGAAAGCTTTCAGAATCATGTCTTCCGCCTCCGCGTCGAAGAAAGCCGCCGGCCAGCCCGCCAGACGCCTCTTTCCGTCTCAGTCCGAGCCGCAGCCGATGGCGGAGGGTAGCCACCGCGGTCCGAGATGCTCGATCCCGCCCCTGACGGGTGGCCCAAGCCTCTCGCTCGATCAGCTTCGAACCGCGGAATAGATCGACGAGGTCATGGCCGTCCTACAGGAGCGACGGAGTGCTCTCGACGCGCCTCCCGCTATCACCCCCTCGGTCGTCCGCCAGAAGACCAAGCGGAAGTTCAAGGCGTTACTGGCCGAGCGATCGCCAGGAGGCTCTCATACGCAAGGAGAGGCGCTCGCCAGCCGGGGCACGTCTGTTTTCGATCGCCTGGCGGGACCCGACTCGGCGATCCGGGCCCGGCCTGCCACGAGACGACAGAGTTTGAGTCCGTCACCAGGATCTCGGCCTACCCGACTCCTAGAAGGAAGCCCAGCCGTCTGGCTCCCCCTCGCCAAATAGCTGAGGTCGGCAGCAGCGGAGTCAGGAGATCGGTACACGATCGCCTCGGCTCCCGCTCCCAAAGCCGATCTGCGAGCGACCGAGCCACGGCGATGGCCGCGATGCAACGTCAACTCGACGACATGAGGACGGTCCTGTAATCCGGGGCAGGCGCCAAGAAGAAGATCGCCGAGCCGAGCGAGCCGCTTGCAGTCCAGATCGAGCTCGCCCCCGTGTAGCACAAGATCGCTCCCCCGCAAACGCCTTTGTACGAGGGGAGATCGGACCCCGAAGTGCACCTGAGCAAGTTCAACATCTACATGACCGGGTGTGGGGCATCTGACGTGACCAGGTGCCGAATGTTCCCTATGACCCTGGACGACCTCGCCTACAGGTGGTACACCTCATTGCCGCCTCGGTCCATCAGCTCCTTTAACCAACTGGCGAACGTCTTCATAGAGTACTTCGCCACGAGGGCCGCTCGGCCAGAAGGTCCCCATCGCATGTTGCGAATCAATCAAGGGGAAGAAGAGTCCGACTCGGACTATATCGACCAGGTAGACGAGATCATCCTCAACGGCGAGTCCGTAAGCAATGAGATCGCCCTCTACGTGGTCCTAGGAGGATTCCATGGTCTTTCGCCTTTGTTCAGGCATCTTACGAAGGACCAACCTGCGACCTACGCGATCTTCCGAGCTAGAGCCGTAGACTTTCTGGCCAGGCAAAGGTTTCTTCTCAACCTTTGAGCAGCGCGATCGGCGCCCGAACGACGATCTCCCGCCCGATCGCCGATATCAACCTATGAATAACGCGATCGGCAGCCGAGCGACGATCGTAGTCCTCCAGCCCGATCGTCATCATCAAGCTACATCACCAAACCGGAGGACTCGATCGCTATCTACAGTTCACCATCTAACATGATGGACTAAGGCACGAGATCGCCTCCACCGCACATCATAAAGCCATGGTCCTGGTAGTCGATGGAACCGGCTGCTTCGGCCATGTAAGGTCCCTTTGGGCCAAGATCGCCCGCCCTTCGTTTAAATACGAGGCCGGCATAGTCTGAGGGCCGTCCAAAACTAATCATTGGACACGATCGCCCGCCCTCAAAGGATCATCATCTAACATGGTGAACCCGGAAAATGCGACGTGCCACTACCCCCGTCTCAACGTACACCGTCGAGGTTCGCCATCTTCATGGTGGGCCGAGGTGGAAGCAGAGCTAACAAGCCGCGGACGTGGAGTTGAATCATCCGACGCTGCCCTGCGCAAGGACTCCTCTAGACCGAGACCGCACGCCCTTCGTTTAAATACGAGGCGAGGCGCATCCTAACATAGGACCCTCACAATAAAATGAGTCACGAGACACTCAATGTCTTCACGCACAAGACACGGTCATGGAGTCGGTCCATCGAACTCCGCGACTGTGCACGATTCCTCAAAACGATGAAACCATCAATTTTCTGAGGGGGATCGGCCAATGTTGTTTTTTGCAGGTACAATACCGAAAGATAGCTAGCCAATCGACCAGATAGCCCAAGTCCGAATTCAAAGTCAGCTCAACGGTTCGCCCGTCCTCATCTTACACGATCGCCAGCAAGAACCACCTCACCCCGTGTCTTCAACATCGGAGCAAGCTGGGGGGCAATTGTTGTGTCGAGAATTATACTCTCCGACCCACGATCGCCTCGGAGATCGAGCGACCTAGCCATTGCCGAGCAGCCGAGGCAGAACTGCCGACCAGCGACTAGGCGGCCTAGCCTTAGCCCGGCAGCCAAGATAAATCGGCCAACCGAAGGTCCCAGGACAAGTCCCGGTGCCGAGCGATCGACATCAAAGACGATCGTCTCTCGGTACTTGGCGATCGACTCCTGGCGACCGACTAGCGGACGATCATCTCTCGGCACCTGGCGACCGACCCTTGGTGACCGACCGATGCCGACCCTCAGTGACCAGCTAGAGACGACCGCCTCATGCCGCTCGAAGCCGATAGTCATCCAGTCGGCAAAGGCCGAGCCTCAGGATTGAACCCACGTGCAGAGCCGAGACAAGATCCGCACATCACGGATCGTTGACAACCACCTGTCAGCATCTTCCCACCAGCCGACAGGCCCGCCGAAAGGTGTCAGTAGGACCGCATGTGACAGTGACTCTGGACGCGTGCTGGCTCCTCATTGGACCGCACAGCTGGCTGCCAGCAGCTGCCTTGAACTTTAGGCCGACAGCCCGTGTGACTTAAGGACGATCGCCCTATTATTATATTGGCCGGCAGACGATCGCCCCATTATTATATTGGCCGGAAGGCGATCGCCCGCCAGAAGACAAGGCTCCGCTGCCCCTATAAACAGAAGGCAGTCTGCACTTGTCCAAGCACCGAATTTCTGCTCCATAACTTCAACTCTCTGGCATTATCGTGATTTCAGCACACAATACAGAAGCAATACATAGCACTTGGCTTTCTCCTACTCTTGGCAACAGCTATCTTTTGGTTCTTTCTTCTCTCGGCCTCTCTCATCAAGAAGACGATCGGCAGGGACGAAGAACACCAAGCTTCGCTCAAGAGCTGGATTAACAAAGTCTTTTTACACTCATTGTACTTAGATTCTCACATTAATACTTGTATCCACGAATATTTGTATTAATAACATCTCGCGAGAGCATTCAAGCCCGGGCCTAACAAACTCGGCAAATCTTGTGTTTATTCATATTCTCTCGGAAGTGCTCCCGCAACTTTGTTTGTTGTCCATTCATTCCAGCAGTATTTAATCTTCGGATAAATATTTTGGGCAACAACAGATATGAACTCCAAAACTTCATGGATTGATTGTCCAACAACATCTTTCCATGATTCCCACACCTCCAGCCGCGGAAGATAAGGAAGAGAATGAGAAAATGGGTGAAAAACACGCTGCCAGGCCTTATATAGCCGGACACTGCCGGACGCTTACGTACGTAACCGGCAATGGCCGAAACCTCTGCCAAGAAATGCCGGCATCATTACGTACGTAACTGGTAGAGGCTTACGTATGTAACCGGCCTTACGTACGTAACTGCCGAGCACTACCGGCCGTAACTCGGCCAGTGCCGGCCTCGGCCTAGACTGCCCGGCCATGACTCGGCTAGGGCCAACTCCGACGGCCCGAACGACCCCGAAACCCGAACCTGAATACGAATCGAAGATATGGTTACGAAGTACTCGCAAAGACGAATTCGAGCACTAAGAGAACACACGATTCCGACCACCCGAAGGCTCAAAATTCGACAAGGGAAAGTAATTACCCTAAACTTTGGGAAATTACGAAAATGGCCCAAAACATCCGAAAATCACGATACGTGATCGCATAACCGAACCGAAGTTCACAACACGTCTAACAAAGTTAAACGGACTTACGGGAAACTCAAGATAGTAGTTTCCAACGAGATTCGCAAGGATCGAACTCAAGTGCGGAAAAGTCGCCAAAAAGCGCGGAACTCAACAAAACGACACCGAAACGAACTCGGATGACAAAAAGTGTAGAATTAATCATTCTCGGAATGACGAAACGGTGATGAGAGAGTCGTCAAAATGGACTTTCGCCGAAAAAAAAAGAAATTACCGGAAATCGAAATTACGGGTATTACCTTCTACCCTCCTTAAAAGAAGTTTCGTCCCGGAACTTAAAACAAGTAGGGAGAAGCAATATCCCCACCAGGAAAACTCGAGAAGATACAAAAAACCGAAAACTCGCACCCAACGGCGAAACACTGCAAGAAACGCAAAGACACATACGGCGTGAAAACACGCTCCACGACGACCAACACAACGCCACCGATAAAGACATAATAAAACCAACAAGTGGCAAGCGTCATCAAACTAATAATACAACCAAGTAGATTATCCGAACAATTACAAAACACAAAGCACCCATTACAAGGAAACACGCACAATCAAGAAAACAGAAATAAACACACAAACGATCCACAAGGACAACCACAAACAATTCGGACTACGCCGAAGTCCTCAAAAACTACACTAGGCATTTCTGTCTCCTTTCGGAGCAGAGACGCAACCTCAATCCCCAAATCTCTCAACTACCGTCTCACAATGCACGGATCGGTGACCCACTTGGCCACACTCGAAACAGTTGACTAACGGTGAACGATAATTCTTCGCAGTACGAGATCAGGCAACAACAGTCAGACAACCCCGATCGAACAAAAACGATCGAACAACAACGACCGAACAACAATGATCGAACAACAACGATCAAATAACAATTATCGAACAAGAATGATCAAATAACAATGATCGAACAACAACAATCAAACAACAATGATCGAATGACAACAGTCGAACAATGACTCCGAAGTCCCCACTTCAACTCCAGACATTAAAAGAACTGGTAGGAAGTGAAAGACGTTACTTCCAAACAAGGTTCACAAGAATCGAACCGAACTCGGAAAGGTCACGATGATAAACAGGTTGATCTGAAACAAGGTCACAACCAGTTCGAACGATGACAACTGAGACATCAAACAAGTTCAAAAAGTATCGACGAACACGTGCAAGTCGATAGAATTTAGAAGGAGAAACTGCAGAAGTCAAATATAGTACGGGTATTACATCCGACCCCTTATAAAAGAAATGTCGTCCCCGCAACTCAAAACAACGGAAACAAGGTCACAACACAAAAAGCATCCGACAGAAAAATTTCCCATGAGTCTCTCAGAGCCGATCCTGATATCTGTGCTGAAGCGCGAACTCCGAAAGACTCAGTAGCCAATTCACAAAACTGAATTCGGTGTCCCTCGAGTCCGCACTTGAATCGCGTTACAGACGAGAAGGACAATTTACACGTGCATGCCCTGACACATCACGGTTGAGACACCTCGGCTCGGCAGACCGAAAATACAAATGCTAGGTACAATGGGGCATAACGTCGCAAAACAATATAGCGGAGATGCCAACTCAGCACAACAAGGAATCATAACACATATCATATACAACGATTACCATCGTAAACTAATACACACACAAACACTTACAACGACGATGGTATCGTTCGGCGACCTCAACGGCCCGAACGATAACCAGCACATAATTACAAACATTATGAAACAATCACATGTACACAAACGTACAAACCCGAGCTTTAACAGCTCACACTCGTGCGACAACACGCAAATCACCACGAGGCGATAAACAGTAAACACCAGTTCACACCTCTCACAGAGGGTCAGTACAACAAATGCGTGGCAACGCCTCAACGTTCATGCCACCAATTCGATCATATTCGGGAGCAAACATCATAATGACAACGCGAACATCATACATACATACCCAGCCCTCAAACGGGAATGGATAGGTTTTAAAAACGAAAACCTCCTTTTGAAAATAATTAGAAAAACACCGGTTGATCTTGAGTATCACCTTTCAAAAAAAGTACAAACGTGAAACATCGTTATCGAGACTTTGGAGAACCATTTCGCATTTGATAAAAATGAGGACACTTTCTCTTAGTGAAAAACTTTCAGAATAACACAACCAACCTAACATCCCAACGTCAACATAGGACGATAAATAGCAGCACGATAAAACATCAACTCCAATTCATCACATAAGTGCACGGACTAACACTGTAATTTAAGAACTTCATTCAAAAATAATTCACACAGTCACATCAACAGAGATGTTTGGATTTTACCAAATCAAACACAGTCAAAACCACACACGCATCGTAGGGATCAAACACTAGCAACAAAAATAAAATATTTCCGGGGTATTATTCAAATGATAAAATTTTAAAATTCTCAAGTTTGAAAAATTTGGTGAAATAAAATTTTTGAAAACACTTTTAATACCCCGATCGTCCAATCAAAACCATGTATCTCAACATTTAGAAAACACTGAAACATTCTCCGGCGAGCACAACAACACCACAAACTTATCACAACCACTTGCCCCAACACGTGGACATATGAAGTTCAAAATTACGAAAACCAAAAATCGTTCTGCAAAATAAAAATTTTCCAAAATCCTTTAGTTCATAACCAAAACGACGGTAATATTTTACAATATCCGAAGTACTTCAAAACACATTTTTCAAATACCGTCTGATTGTGTCATTTGAAAATACACGACCCATTTGTCAAAGTTTAACAAATTTTAAAAATCCATATAAACCGTGGTTTGACCGCACCACCAAAATATTTTCCAAAAATCGATTTTTACAAAAATTCTCAAACTATAAAGTCCTTCAGAAAACATTCTCAAACTTACCCATAGCGGGCAAAAATTACAACATTCCAAAAACAGTCGAATTTAAAACCACATACTCAAATGGCAACCAGGGTCGCCAATTCAATCAAATGCGTCTCGTGGTATCAAGTTTAAACACACAGCAAAATCATTCATCGGAGTTTCTCACAAACTCTACCGTAAAACCCATCAAGGTTCACAACTTTCACACCATACCAGCCCACATGGTGGTTCGAGGGCCAAACATCAATACATCTAGTTCTATACATATACGGCGTATCCAAGTATCGAATACAACTTCATTGCACAACACCGCGTAAATAAAATTATGCACTACAAATATCACACATAAATGAAATCATGAACACATATATTATGCATAAAAGAGGAGACTTACATCCACAGGCCGCACGGAGATGACGGTCGCCTACGATACTAATCTCATCCGACAACATATACAACGCGTTGTGACTACGCACAACTCAACTTGTCACCTGACGACTCGAACGACAAGACAACACATTACTCGACAAATCACGACTCGACTCGACCCGACAGCCTAGGTTTCCGCAACCTAAGCTCTGATACCATAAATGTAACACCCCCAAAACCGTATGGGAATATTACACGCTGTAGACCCTTTCCACAAGGATCTACCAGGCTAAACATCCATAAACAACCAAATGCTTGCCCGGCCAGGGTCAAACAATATAATAATACAGACCGTTAAGGTCACTTACACATAAACACACAGACCGATGAGGTCACACCACTCTATCAACAGAACTGACTAACAACATTACCTACACAGGGGTCGAAACACAATACAGTGGAAGACTGAATCAATTCTAACAATACAACCAACCTCTACCAACTCTCGACTCTTGATTAGTATCGCATCTCGTCATCCACTTGTGCCAATCCTGTGATTGCTCCCCTGAACCTGCATGTACCTGGACGCAAAACAGACATCCACCCCCCGATTACTCGGGGGTTAGTAAAACTCCACTGTTTTACTAGTGCAAGTATAATACGATACGAAATGCAACAAGTAAATAGCAACTACAATTTTAATACGGAAATCTATTATCAAAATGTTCCCGAGAAGTTTTAGAATTTCGAACTCAAGCAAGAGATATTTGAAAAGGAACACATCATCTCGGGGATTTTTAAAGCAGAAATTCTTTTGGACCTCGAGTCCCAATTTACAAAACCTTTTCGAAAACATTAGGGCCTTGGCCCGATTCTCGATTCAAAACACACTAGATAAGATATCATTATGAGTCCGAGACCCATATTTAAAAGGTTACCCAAACAAGCACTATAACACGATCATTGTTCGTACACATCATGTACCGAACTCCGGAGGCCTCAACGGACCTTACCCGGACCGCACACACTGTTCGTACACATCATGTACCGAACTCTGGAGGCCTCGACGGAACCTACCCGGACCGTACACACTGTTCGTACACATCATGTACCGAACTCCGGAGGCCTCTACGGACCCTACCCGGCCACAAACATCGTTCGTACACATCATGTACCGAACTCCAGAGGCCTCGTTAGACCCTACCTGGATCACACACCTTGTCCGTACACATCATGTACCGAACTCCAGATGCCTCGTCAGACCCTACCTGTAATATCCGCAATTTTCGATTTTCGGTAAATTTCTTTTTTTTCGGTCGGAGTCCATTTTGACGACTCGCCCATGACCGTTTCGTCATTCTGAGAATGATTAATTCTACACTTTTTGACATCCGAGTTCGTTTCGGTGTCGTTTCGTTGAGTTCTGTGCTTTTTAGCGACTTTTCCGCACTTGAGTTCGATTCTTGCGAATCTCGTCCGAAACTGTTGTTTCGAGTTTCCCGCAAGTCCGTTTAACTTTGTTGGACGTGTTGTGAACTTCGGTTTGATTATTCGATCACGTATCGTGATTTCCGGGCGTTTTGGGCCATTCTGTAATTTCTTGAAAGTTACGGGTATCCGTATCTGTAATTGTTGTCTCGACCCGTTTCTTGGTCGCGTATGACTAATTATGGTATTACGCTTTCATTTCGAGTCGTTTATGTTGTCCGCGTACTTTTCGCCGTGTTCGCCCGCACGCTTTCGAAATCGGGTCGCCGAGCCCTCGACGGTGGATCGCCGACGATTGCGGCACCGCCGGACGGTGCGGCAGAACCGGCGAGCGCACGCCACGGCCGGAAGGTCGCGACGCTAACCGGCAGTGTAGAGCACGCCGCCGGTGGCCTAGCGACGCCATCGGCCCGGGCAGCTGGGTTTCGAGGTTCTCAGACGGCCAGATCGGGTAGCGCACGCTACGCCGAGCGTAGCGCGCGCTAGTCGGGCGTAGCGCACGCCGTCGGCCGGCTAGCGACGTTACTGGGCCGGCGATACCCGGTGGCTACCGGACAGCCGGCTAGCGCGCGCAGTATCCGGCCGTAGCGCACGCTAGCGGGAGTCGGGTCGATGTTCGGCCGGGCAGGTTGGTCGGTGATGCCGGTCGCAGGCCCCGCCGAGGGTACTCGGCCGATACCGGCCGATAGCGCACGCTAGTCCGGGAAGGCTAGCGCACGCTAGTCTGGCCGAGTATAAATATGGCTGAGCAGTCACATTTCACTTCGTTTTTCATTTCCTTCCTTCTCCATCCGCGAGTGGCGATTCATGGGCGACGAAGCCATGTTGTTTAACAACAAAACCATGAAGTTCTGGAGTCCATAACATCAATCAATCGTCCGTTATCATCCTTTGATCCAGCGAATCAAGGTAATCTTCCTTAGAACCCTAATTTCGGGAATTTGGGGATTTTTGCAATTTCGTCCGATTCGTTCCGTGTTGTTGATTAATTCATGATGGGTATGATTAATCTTGGTAGTATTCTTGTGTTTAACATCATTTAATCCATTGTTCTTCGTCGAATCGAAGTATATTTCTTGATTTCCTTCGAATTGACTTTTTGGGGGATTTGTCCCGATCTCGTTTTTCATCCGTTTTCGATGGATCGATTATGGTTAAATGATGTTGTTAAACATATTCTATGGATTGTATATCCATATTTCAACTTGGAATTCCGCTGGGTTTTGACGGAACGAATCGTGTTCTTGGCCATTTTGGGGGAAATCCGTGAACTTTCGTCATTCGTTCTTTGAATTCAACGGCTTTGAGTCGTGTTATGGAATTCATTTCATTGTTATTATTTGTCCTTCGTAGTTTATGAACGTGAGTTGGCGTTCGGTGGAGTCGGCGGGTACGTAGTCGGTTCGGGCCAACCTACTTCGGTCGATTCTCCGCGTTGTTCTTATTCGAGGCAAGTACCTTGCCCATACTTTTCTCGTTTTATGGATATGATGATCGGTGGTCGTATTGATGCGTTTGTTTGGTTATTTGAAATGAAGTTTCAAAAGATTTCGGTTTGGCCTCGTTAAAGGCTTTCTTTCAAATGCGTGTGTGTTTTGTGAACGGCGTATTTTGGGAATTGATTATGATTTGATTATTTTGAACGTTGAAGGATTTGACAATGATACTCCTATTGTTTAAAGTTATGGAATCGTGTATTCCGTATTTAATCTTGTTATTGTGTTTTGAAGAGTTTGATAATGTTGTCGAGTTAATGGCCATCTCTAGTGAGTATTCTTAATGAACTTACATTCTTAGCATGTTAGTTTTGCATGAGTAACGTGTGTGTGTATGCTCACTACGGGTTAGATCCGACGGGGTCTCGGTAGGGGTCCACAGAGACGTGGATCGACGAGCTTGCTTTTAACCACTACGGGTTAGATCCGACGGGGTCTCGGTAGGGGTCCACAGAGACGTGGATCGACAGTTAATTGTGGTGCATTTTACAAATGTGATTTGATAATGGCATTTCCGGAAATGAGTGCTTTTGAACGGTTTTCATTTGCATGCATTGACTAAATGTGTAAGAGGTAAGTTGTTCGTTTGGCCTACTTGGCTAGGATGGCTCTAGAGTATTTTGTTGTTTGTTTTAAATCGTTTATTTGTTGATTTTGACGTTGGAAGACGAACCTTGTTGACGTTCTCGTGTACTGTGAGTTGATGAGATTTGGGGCTAAAATCCCAATGGTTTTATAAAAGTCGTTTTACGGATTTGGGGCTAAAATCCCAATGGTTTAGTTAATGTCATTTTTCAGAAGGTAAATCTTTGGGGCGGTGACCCCTTTTGTCCTTTGGTTTTCGAAAAGTAGGATTTGATAATCCTAAATTGTTTTCTATTAAAACTCTCGATGGCATTCTAAACTGTTTTATAAATTACTTCCATTGATTTATGATATTTCGTTTTTGAAATGTTTTCTCAAACCCTTGCCTCGGGAAGTACTTTTCGTTTCGTTTGGATCTTTGAGGATCCTCGGTTATTGTTATTCGTGGAATGTGAATTGTATGGCTCGTATTTGCACTTTGTATTTGCACTAGCAAAACAGTGGAGTTTTGCTAACCCCCGAGTATTCGGGGGGTGGATGTCTGTTTTTGCATTCAGGTTTTGGAGCATAACACAGGGTCGGCACGAAGGATGATGAAAGATGATCGATACTAATCACATGAGGAACCGTACATCGTGTGTTAGTTCAGTTGTACTTTATTTTCCACTGCTGTATTGTTCCCGTTGTACGGGTGTAGTTGTATTTTGTCCCCTGCGTGGGCATGAGTTGTATTTGAGTTGTATGTATTTGTGGAAAGACCAAATCGGTCTACTGAGTCATTGTAGCCTTGAAGGCATTGTCGAGATGTTAAATGTTGTCACCAGCCTGGTAGATCCTCGAGGAGAGGGTCTACGGCGTGTAATATCCCTGAGTGGATTGGGGGTGTTACATAAATGGTATCAGAGCTTAGGTTGAGGAAACCTAGGCTGTCGGGTCAAGTCGTGTTGTTTGAGTCTTGTTTCGTCGGATTTTATCGGACTGAGTCGTGTCGCGACGCGTCGTTTGAGTTTGTTGGTCGTGATTAGTATCGTGAGGCGATCATCATCTTCGTGCGACCTGTGGAAGTAAGTCTCCCTTCTTTGTGTTGTGCCTCATGTGACACGAGCTATTTATATGATTATTTGTTAAGTGGTGGAATTTTATGTGAATTTTGATTTCACGATATGTATTTAGTCGACTCTCGTATTTGATTTATACGAGGAGTGTCGTCGTTTGTGATGTCTTTTTATTGTTGTTTTTCTCCGTTGTTGATGATTTTCGAATCGATTTGCACGTTTTACAAGTTCTATTGTGGAAGCTTTGTGCTTATACGCGTTCGACTTGTTCACTAGCCAGTGCGGGAGGGTATTTTATCGGTGGTTTTGTTCTGAATGTGGCATTTTATCGTTTATTTCCTTTTAAAGACATGTATTGTCTTGATTTTAAACGTTTTGATGCGTGTGCTAGGAGTTGTTTTAGTGAACGTCGGTATGTGTGAGTTTTGGGCATTCTGGCCTATTGGATTTTTGAAAACCTTGAGTATCTTAGAAAAATAAACTTCGAGACATACTTTTCAAATGACTTATTTTCTTGCGGTACATCCTAGGTGCCACAATGTATTTCAAAAATTTTCTACCTCGAGGACCAAAATATTTTGAGATATTTTCAACACTTTTATTTAGACCCGAGGGTCGAATATTTTGAAAGTTTTCACTAAGAGAAAATGTCCTCATTTTTATCAAATGTGATATGGTTCTCCAAAGTCTCGATAATGATGTTTCACGTTTGTACTTTTTGAAAGGTGATACTCAAGATCAATCGGTGTTCTTCTAAATTATTTTCAAAATGAGGTTTTCGTTTTTAAAACCTATCCATTCCCGTTTGAAGACTGGGTATGTATGTGTGATGTTCGCGTTGTCATTTTGATACTTCTCCCGAGTATGATCGAATTGGCGGTGTGAGCGTTGAGACGCTTTCCACACATTGGTTGTGCTAGCCCCTGTGAAAGGCGGAGTGTTGGTATTGAATGTTGTCGCCTCATGGCAATTTCTGCGTTGTCGCGCATGTGCGAGCTGTTAGAGCTTGGTTTGGTATGACCGTGTGCATCGGTGATGGTTCCGTTATGCGTCGATTGTTTAATGTCTTGTTACCTTGCTCCCGTTTTTGTGAATTTCGTGGACGAGGTCGGAGGTAATGCCCGTACTAATTTGACTTCTGTATTTTCTCTTTCTCCAGTCTATCGATTCGCTCATGTTCGTTGGCACTTTATGAACTTGTTCTGTATTTCGATTTCATCGTCCGAACGAGCTGTGATCTTGTTGTGGGTCGATCTGGTTATCGATGTTACTTTTTTGGGTTCAGTTCGATTCTTGTGAACCTTGTTTGGGAGTGACATCATCTGGTTCTACTAGTTCTTTTATTCGAAGTGGATCGGATTTGGAACTCTTATGTTTTCGACTCTGTCGACTCATTTATGTTTGTTGACATTTCTGAGATTGTCCGCCCCTTGTTTTTGTTTATCGAACGAGTGTGATATCATTTCGGAATAACTCGTTTGTCGTTGTGACTTTTCAATCGCTATTCCCTTTCCTGTGGATCTTATGGGAATGCATGTCTTGTAGTTCTCACCAGATCATCCTGGGAGTTATTGTTTGAACTTTATTGTTCTTCGTGATTCGAACATGATTCTTCGATTTTTGTTGTCTCGATCGTTTGTTTGTTCGGTTTTTGTTCTCGTTTTGTGATTATTGAGCATTCAGACTCCTCCGTAATTCCCTTTAGTTCGGGAAATTAGTTTCGTTTTCGATCTTCCATCCCTTAGGCAATGGGATTCCGTGTTTGTTCAGCGGTTGATTCGCGTTTTGATTGATGTACCGTTGGGTTGGTCAATCATATTGGTTTTCGTTCGTTGTGTTTTGTGATTGTCGGATAATTGACTTGGATATATTATCCGTTTGATGACGCTTGTCACTTGTTGGTTTTATTATATCCCTAACGGCAACGTTGTGTTGGTCGCCGTGGAGCGTGTTTCCACGCCGTATATTCCTTTGCGTTGTTTGTGACATTTCGCCGTTGGGCGTTAGTTACGCATTCTTGTGTGTCTCGTTGAGTTTTTCCTGGCGGAATATTTCTTCTCCCTACTTGTTTTAAGTTTCGGGACGAAACTTCTTTTAAGGAGGGTAGAATGTAATATCCGCAATTTTCGATTTTCGGTAAATTTCTTTTTTTTCGGTCGGAGTCCGTTTTGACGACTCGCCCATGACCGTTTCGTCATTCTGAGAATGATTAATTCTACACTTTTTGACATCCGAGTTCGTTTCGGTGTCGTTTCGTTGAGTTCTGTGCTTTTTAGCGACTTTTCCGCACTTGAGTTCGATTCTTGCGAATCTCGTCCGAAACTGTTGTTTCGAGTTTCCCGCAAGTCCGTTTAACTTTGTTGGACGTGTTGTGAACTTCGGTTTGATTATTCGATCACGTATCGTGATTTCCGGGCGTTTTGGGCCATTCTGTAATTTCTTGAAAGTTACGGGTATCCGTATCTGTAATTGTTGTCTCGACCCGTTTCTTGGTCGCGTATGACTAATTATGGTATTACGCTTTCATTTCGAGTCGTTTATGTTGTCCGCGAACTTTTCGTCGTGTTCGTTCCGTACGTTTTCGGAAATCGGGTCGCCGAGCCACACGGTGGCGGGGCGGCCGGACGATTGCGGGCACCGGCCGGACGGTGCGGCGAGAACCGGCGTAGCGCACGCTTCGGCCGGAAAGGCTGCGCCACGCTAACCGGCAGTGTAGAGCACGCCGCCGGGTGGCCTAGCGACGCTATCGGGCACAGCGTGGGGTTTCGAGGTTACATGCTCGGTCGGGATCGGCGAGTGGCGCACGCTACGCCGGCGTAGCGCGCGCTAGTCGGCAGCGTAGCGCCGCAGCTGTCGGCCGGCTAGCGTCGTTACAGGTGGCGATGCAGATCCGGTGGCTCTTTGGGCCAGTCGGCTAGCGCGCGCATCCGGCCGTAGCGCACGCTAGCGGGAGTTGGGTCGGCAGTTCGGTCGGCGGGGTTGGTCGGTGATGCCGGTCGCGTGGGCCACGGCCGAGGGTACTCGGCGATCTGGGCCGATAGCGCACGCTAGTCCGGGAAGGCTAGCGCCGCTAGTCGGCCGAGTATAAATATGGTGGCGATCACATTTCACTTCGTTTTCATTTCCTTCCTTCTCCATCCGCGAGTGGCGATTCATGGCGGCGAAGCCATGTTGTTTAACAACAAGAGTTCGGAGTCCATAACATCAATCAATCGGCCGTTATCATCCTTTGATCCAAATAATCAAGGTAATCTTCCTTAGAACCCTAATTTCGGGAATTTGGGGATTTTTGCAATTTCGTCAGATTCGTTCCGTGTTGTTGATTAATTCGTGATGGGTATGTTTAATCTTGGTAGTTTTATTGTGTTTATAATCATTTAATCCATTGTTATTCGTCGAATCAAGTATATTTCTTGATTTCCTTCGAATTGACTTTTTGGGGGAATTGTCACGATCTCGTTATTCATCCGTTTTCGATGGATCGATTATGGTTAAATGATGTTGTTAAACATATTCTATGGATTGTATATCCATATTTCAACTTGGAATTCCGTTTTCGGGTTTTGACGGAACGAATCGTGTCTTGGCCATTTTGGGGAAATCCGTGAACTTTCGTCATTCGTTCTTTGAATTCAACGGCTTTGAGTCGTGTTATGGAATTCATTTCATTGTTATTATTTGTCCTTCGTAGTTTATGAACGTGAGTTGGCGTTCGGTGGAGTCGGCGGGTACGTAGTCGGTTCGGGCCAACCTACTTCGGTCGATTCTCCGCGTTGTTCTTATTCGAGGCAAGTACCTTGCCCATACTTTTCTCGTTTTATGGATATGATGATCGGTGGTCGTCTTGATGCGTTTGTTTGGTTATTTGAAATGAAGTTTCAAAAGATTTCGGTTTGGCCTCGTTAAAGGCTTTCTTTCAAATGCGTGTGTGTTTTGTGAACGGCGTATTTTGGGAATTGATTATGATTTGATTATTTTGAACGTTGAAGGATTTGACAATGATACTCCTATTGTTTAAAGTTATGGAATCGTGTATTCCGTATTTAATCTTGTTATTGTGTTTTGAAGAGTTTGATAATGTTGTCGAGTTAATGGCCATCTCTAGTGAGTATTCTTAATGAACTTACATTCTTAGCATGTTAGTTTTGCATGAGTAACGTGTGTGTGTATGCTCACTACGGGTTAGATCCGACGGGGTCTCGGTAGGGGTCCACAGAGACGTGGATCGACGAGCTTGCTTTTAACCACTACGGGTTAGATCCGACGGGGTCTCGGTAGGGGTCCACAGAGACGTGGATCGACGGTTAATTGTGGTGCATTTTACAAATGTGATTTGATAATGGCATTTCCGGAAATGAGTGCTTTTGAACGGTTTTCATTTGCATGCATTGACTAAATGTGTAAGAGGTAAGTTGTTCGTTTGGCCTACTTGGCTAGGATGGCTCTAGAGTATTTTGTTGTTTGTTTTAAATCGTTTATTTGTGGATTTTGACGTTGGAAGACGAACCTTGTTGACGTTCTCGTGTCGTGAGTTGATGAGATTTGGGGCTAAAATCCCAATGGTTTTATAAAAGTCGCTTTTACGGATTTGGGGCTAAAATCCCAATGGTTTGGTTAATGTCATTTTTCAGAAGGTAAATCTTTGGGGCGGTGACCCCTTTTGTCCTTTGGTTTTCGAAAAGTAGGATTTGATAATCCTAAATTGTTTTCTATTAAAACTCTCGATGGCATTCTAAACTGTTTTATAAATTACTTCCATTGATTTATGATATTTCGTTTTTGAAATGTTTTCTCAAACCCTTGCCTCGGGAAGTACTTTTCGATTCTTTTGGATCTTTGAGGATCCTCGGTTATTGTTATTCGTGGAATGTGAAAAGTATGGCTCGTATTTGCACTTTGTATTTGCACTAGCAAAACAAAGGAGTTTGCTAACCCCGAGTATTCGGGGGTGGATGTCTGTTTTTGCATTCAGGTTTTGGAGCATAACACAGGGTCGGCACGAAGGATGATGAAAGATGATCGATACTAATCACATGAGGAACCGTACATCGTGTGTTGGTTCAGTTGTACTTTATTTTCCGCTGCTGTATTGTTCCCGTTGTACGGGTGTAGTTGTATTTTGTCCCCTGCGTGGGCATGAGTTGTATTTGAGTTGTATGTATTTGTGGAAAGACCAAATCGGTCTACTGAGTCATTGTAGCCTTGAAGGCATTGTCGAGATGTTAAATGTTGTCACCAGCCTGGTAGATCCTCGAGGAGAGGGTCTACGGCGTGTAATATCCCTGAGTGGATTGGGGGTGTTACACTACCTGGATCACACACCTTATTCGTACACATTATGTACCAAACTCCAGAGGCCTCGTCAGACCCTACCTAGAACACACACACACATATCGACACGACACAACTCATAATCATCAAATGTCAAGCCGTTCCACATTACACCGAAATGTACAATCAAATATGTAAACCAAGACAACACACACATCATAATCATCACAACAACTCAACAATGACCGACCACGCCCGGCACAAACTTAGATGATTTGCACATCCAACACGATTCCAAAATGTTAACTAAGTGAAGGTATCCTCGTTACCATCAATTGTTCGTAATAATCAATTCATACGAAGCATATACACGAAAGTAAACCAATGCATCGCAACCATAATACGACGTCCATATTCACAAGACACAATTCGTATAGTAAAATACTTGCCTTAATAACCGCTACCGAATACTCCGAAGAACACGATTCGACCGGGAAGCTCGGACCTCGAAGAAGACAACGAACGGAAGGGTTCCGACTCGGTTTCTTCGCAAGAAACTCGACCCTAATAACATATAATCAATAAATCATCGATCATACGAGGAAGAATAATCGTAGAACGCCCGAAAACCCCTCTATGACATTTTACCGGACACCTACAAGGCGTCGATCAAGAACTCGACCAAAACAACGAATCGATACGATCCAACCATGGAATAACAAGGGAAATGATATAATACATCTAAATAATAATCAATCCATCACAATCCTAAGTTAAATCGGATTAAACGGGTGAAAACAACCAAAACACCCAAATTCCCCAAAACTAGATTTCTAGGAAATCTGACCTGATTCGGTAGATCGGAGGATGTTATAGGATGGATGATTGATGATATGAACTCCAAAACTTCATGGATTGATTGTCCAACAACATCTTTCCATGATTCCCACACCTCCAGCCGCGGAAGATAAGGAAGAGAATGAGAAAATGGGTGAAAAACACGCTGCCAGGCCTTATATAGCCGGACACTGCCGGACGCTTACGTACGTAACCGGCCGGGCCCTTACGTACGTAACCGGCCATGGCCGAAACCTCTGCCCAGAAATTCCGGCATCGTTACGTACGTAACCGGCAGAGGCTTACGTACGTAACTGCCGAGCACTACCGGCCGTAACTCGGCCAGTGCCGGCCTCGGCCCAAACTGCCCGGCCATGACTCGGTCGGGGCCAACTCCGACGGCCCGAACGACCCCGAAACCCGAACCTGAATATGAATCGAAGATATGGTTATGAATTACTCGCAAAGACGAATTCGAGCACTAAGAGAACACACGATTCCGACCACCCGAAGGCTCAAAATTCGACAAGGGAAAGTAATTACCCCAAACTTTGGGAAATTACGAAAATGGCCCAAAACGTCCGAAAATCACGATACGTGATCGCATAACCAAACCTAAGTTCACAACACATATAACAAAGTTAAACGACTTACGGGAAACTCGAGACAGCAGTTTCCAACGAGATTCGCAAGGATCGAACTCAAGTGCGGAAAAGTCGCCAAAAAGCACGGAACTCAACAAAACGACACCGAAACGAACTCGGATGACAAAAAGTGCAGAATTAATCATTCTCGTAATGACGAAACGGTCATGAACGAGTCGTCAAAATGGACTTTCGCCAAAAAAAAGAAATTACCGGAAATCAAAATTACGGGTATTACAGTATCAGGAACATCTTTCGATACCTTAAAAGAACCATTGACTTGGACTTTTCTTTCCCTATAAAGCTAATGAAACTACCGATGAATATGCAATCGCTAAAATAAGTGTGAATGCCGACAAAACTACCCCGAATGAATGTGTTGGTAAGATTTGCTAATGTTGGGTACCTCTGAGACCCACATAAATGTCGCTCCCAGATCGGTTTTGGTTGTACCATTGGGAACACTGCTAGATGTGGCTAGTGGGCCGGGCCGTCCCCGCCCAAACCGGCCCAGCCCGGGTTTTCTAGGCCCGTCGGCCGCTCGGGCCAGTGCGGCCCAGGACCGAGCCCATCCCCTTGGACACCCGGGCGGTCCCGGTTCCGAACTCTTCAGCCCAATCCCAGCCCGTCCTGGCCCTTCCCCTAGCCCAGACCGGCCCGGCCCCCAGCCCATTCGTAGCTCGGCCCCCAACCCACCCGCAACCCGGCCCCCAGCCCACCTGCAGCCCGCCCGCAGCCCACCCCAAGCCCATCCTAGCCCACCATTTAAATTTGAATGGGGTTAGGCTAGGACCCATGCCATGTGGCACCAACCGATTAGTTGGTGCACTAGCCGTTTCCCTATAGCCAGCACATGGGGCAGGCCGGGCCTAATCGTCAGAATTTTAAATTTTTTTTGTGAAAAATCATCTTATAAATACTCACCTCCTCTCAACCATTTTTTCACACCAACAAATCTAATCTCCATTCTTCTTAATTCTTAAGTTTTTACAACTCTCATATTTTCACAATTCTCAAGTTTTCACAACTTGTATCATTGTTAAGTGACTTCATATAAATGTATTAATCTAAATCTATATTTATTAAAAAAAATACTATGGCGGACGGATCAAGGACCGTTCATCATGAACGTCGACATTGATTCCAACTTGCATTTTCGTAAGTTTACTATTTCTACTTTGTATTATTTTTTTATGCTTACTAGTGTTTTTTTTATTTAGCTTATTATTACAAATTGTTATTAGTTCACAATCTCTCAAGACTCTACTACCATGCCACCTTCATCCGAATCTACGACAGAAGCTTCAAATAAGAATAAAAAATCACGGGTTGGGGCATTTTATGAGAGGACTCTCGATACCGTACCAATGCATTATAAACTGAATTGTCTTGTATGCAAAAATCAAAAGAAAACTACTACTTTTTTGTGGAAGATTGGTACCGAAACTGAAACACTAGCTCGTCATTTGACAAATGACCATGGTATGACTAAGGATAATCATGATCAAGAATATTCGGATGGCCAATCCGAACTATCCGTCTATTTCTCAAAAGCGCTCGGCTGAGGTATGCCTTTTGTTTACAATCAATAAAAATTAATTGACGGATTTGCTAAATATGTTACTCTTGATGAATTGCCTTTAAGTCATGGTGAGAGTGAAAATTTAGAAATTATGAGTAAGACTTTAATGCAACCAGCATATAGAAGAATACCAAGGAATACTCTTAAGCGTTGTATTCAACAATAATAATATATTCAACATGCTCAATTAATTGATTTTTTTAAATATTTGAAGGTTGTATATGTCTTACTAGTGATTGTTGGACTTCTCCAACTGGTGAACCTTATCTTTGCATTACGGTTCATTGGATTGGGACTGAATATGTGATAGAAATCTAAAAATCTAAAAGATAGAATAATTGAATGTTGTGAGGAATTTAATATATTTGATAAAGTGCTTTATTTTTCTCTCGATAATGCGGCCGCGTATAATAAATGTATGGAATATTTGTTGGACGAGTTGCCTTTACTTGCAAACGGTAATTATGCATATTAGATGTTGTGCTCATATATACATATTAGGAGTGTTGGCCACTAAGTATACAGGATACAGCTTGGAAAGTGTTTTAAACAACAATCTGTACGGTTTTCAAATCTGAGTGCGTAGCGGAAGTCTTGTTAAGATAAGTTGCTGCAAATATTAAAACAGTAAATGCATAAGGTAACTGACACGGTAATTAAAGTGGTTCGAGGTAAACCCCTCTACATCCACTGGTCCTCCATACAGGAGTGAAAATGTTTATTATAAATACTATGTACACAACTACGTATTTATAATCAAACCTAATCAGTATATCGTTCACACAGATTGATATAATGATCTTAGCCTTCAACCGTTCACACAGATTGGTTTAAGCTTTCACTTGACTGGCTTCTTCACAAACAGTTCTGAAGCTTCATCTCTTCAATGCAAGTCTGTCACACACAGTTCAGGAATAGCAAGGTTTCTCAGTCCACACAAGTTGATGGGTTTTGTTCAAGTGTAGAACAATGATTGAACAAGAGCTTTAACTTTCTGAGCTTATAGTTGATGATGTGTTGTTCACAGTTTGAGTACTTGTATATCTCTTCTTTCAGAATAGCATTATGCTTTGGGAGATATGTTTGCTCAGATGTATATGATGATAACTTCATTGTAGTTGATTTCGTGTGCTTCGATCTTCAAAGACTGGGGATATATATATATATATATATATATATATATATAGCCTTCTGAAATATATCCGTTGATATAAATTTTTTGAGCAAGATTCCGTTCCAACGGGATGATGTGTTTGAATAAAACACGATCCGGATTTTGCGCTAGATTGAAGATCTCTGACGGCTTGATATTTAAATACTTTATCCTTTAGTATTTAAATATATCTTCTTAAACGGGACTTTGACTTTAGCGAATACCAAAGATTCCTTCTTGTCCTGTTTGGATACTGTATGGAATGATAGCTGTATTGTCGATTCGAGACAGCTTCCATACTTAGTCTTTATGAGATTCCTTTGCTGTATGATTGGTTCACTGTATGCTGGGGCTACGAGAAGTCTTCGATACAGATTGACATCTTTTGATCAGCTTTTCGATACAGCTGTTTGTTGTATGCTAGATTGGCATATTTGTCAAAACATTCTATCATGATCTTTCGATACAGGGATTGTTAATCCCGACAATTTCGATACCGGGTATTTGTTATCCCAACAAGGAGATATTATAAACGTCTATGTAAGGAACATAATTTAAAACCAAAAAATGGAGCATTGATACACCTACCCATTGGAATATTACTACTTTATGATGCTATTCCTTATAAGGATATTATTACTCAATTATATAACTCTGATCCAATATATTTAGCCAAGCAAGACCTCATAACTGAGGCTCATTGTGAAGTTTCTACGATCATTCATAATATACTACGTGCTTATAATAATTCTACATATTTATTTTTTTATGTTTATGAACCTAATTTGCACTTGGAGATTTTAGAATGTTGTAAAATTGCTGGTTTTTTAAGTGAACACCAAAATAATATATATTTATCACAAGTTATTTTTATAATGCAAGAAAAATGGTTAGAGTATTTGGCACAATTTTCTTACATATATGGTAATGCATATCTTCTTGACTTGGTGTGAAAAAAGAAGCACTCAACAATCTTATTGATTATTATTATTATGCATTAGGTAATACTTCTTTTCATAGTGAAGAGTACGTAAATGAGTGCGTCAAAATATTAGCATCATTAGTTGATTTGCATATTAAAAAATATTAACTGGAGGTTCTAGCCTCTCAGTCAACTTCAAAAAATAAAGTTATATTTGATCAATTTACATCTTAAATCTTTTTCAAAAGACCAAAATCGTCATCAAGATCTACTTCTTCAACTTCTTCTAGTCAAATCTTAAATGAGTAAATATGTGTCCGCATGAGCTTGATGCCGATTTTAAAATTTTAAAATGGTAAAAATTACGTGAAGAACAATATCCTATATTGGATGGAATTACAAGGGATCTCCTTGTCGTTCCAGCCTCTATAATTGCTTCGGAGTCGCTTTTAGTGCAAGTAGAAGAGTTATAACAGATAAACGGGCATCTTTATCGCTCGACATTGTGAAGATTCTGGTCTGTAAAAAAGATTGAGAACAAGCAGAAAAACGTCAACAAGGACGGACGGAAGAAGAAGACCAACACAACGAGGATGATGATCCATGGATGATGATGGATTTTTCATCCAAATCGGGAGCGTCGGAGAGTGTCCAACATGATGATTGAGCACATCATCCTACCTTTAAGTTCCAGGTAAGTAAAGAGGTAAGTTAAAAGAACTATGTGGACTTTGATTTCTTAGGATACGTAGACAACTTCATTTTAAAAGTTAGATTATATTTTAAAAAATAATCTAATTTTTACAAATTAAGTCCAAGTCCAATTGTTTTTCCCTTTTCTCTCCATTTAATTTGATGTTAACATATCTTAAAAAATTAAAATGAATTTTCTTAAATAGATTGAAGCAATTATTTTACTAATTTTTACAATTTTGTTAATTCAAAATAGTTTTTTAATTGATTTTTTAATTAATATTAACTAATTTATCTTAAAAATTCAAAACATTTTTTTTTCAAATTGATTTATAATTTAATGTTAATATATTTTTATATTCAATTTTTTTTAATATTCGACCCGGGCCCAGCCCAGACCGGCCCATGATAGCTCGGGGGTGGGCGTGGAGTGGGTCGCGGCCGCTCCAGCCCGGCCATGGCCACCTCTAAGCACCGCGATATTTTGGAGATCAACTAAGCAAATCCTTGTTGCTGTTGGGATTCGGTGCCTAAAACGAAGGCCCAGCGGAAGCAGTAAAACGAAAATTAATTCGATCCGAATCCTTACGAAGATCGATCAAGCTACGTATATATGAATATATAAACGAAAAGCAAGAGTTGTAAGAAACTAACCCTCGAAGTCCGTTGATTAAATGGTAACCTTCTCTTGAGCTATTCCCCAAGCTTTGCTTGATCTCTACGAATCCAATCCGCTCCAAGCCCTTGAACGATCCAACGCTGAAACCACCGCGTCTCTACTTGCCATGCGCCGGAAAAACAACCGGAATAACAACACTTGATTAACCTCTAAGGTTACGGCTAGAATCAAGTGATGAAGCTTTTATTATTACACTCTAAGTGTATAATATATATCTCTCTATCTCACAAATATTTTCTCCAAGAAAACTTATGAATGAAGATGAAGATGATGAAGAATGCAAATGAAGTCTTGGAAAGATTTTTCCTCTATCCTTTTTCTTGCCCAAACCGTGAGTTGTGCAAGTATGTGCAAAAGAGATTTAGTCTTCATATTTATTCTCATCATATCTCCCAAGAAATCACCTCCCTTTGACAAAATCACCAAGAGTGATATTTGGTCCCCTTGATTGGTCACAAGGCTTGAACCCCACCAAGTGAAGACCAAGACCAATTGAGGGGTAGGTGATTGGGGCGGCCATCTAGAAGGTGCCGGACGAGTTCAGTCCGTTTCGGACTCCCGTGAGTCCAAACAGATAAACTCTGATTCCGTCCGATGTATTTATATCGATTAATTAATCCAATTAATTAATCATATCAAATACATAATAACGTAATTAATTTCTCCAAGAAATAATTATATTCATGAATTAAATTAATCACTTAGTAATTTATTTAAGTCATTAGGCCGTAAATCAATTTATCCAATAAATCGATTTAGACATCCAATGTCCCAAATTAGATATCCAATATCTAAAATTCATAATGAGATAATAAGCTTGATTTATTCCGTCGTCAATCCTATTGCGCGAGTCGGTAGGTCCGTCTCAGTCAGCAATGGGAGGAACCAAAGAGTAGTAGAACCACCTAGCTAGTCTGGCAGCCTACACTGTACCCCAACTGAGAACGAATGATGGGATCATTCAAGAACCATTCTGTCGTCAATACCAGTATACGTATAAACCCTTCTTTCAAATGTCCCAATCAAGTTATAGGGTCACGGTCAGTCAAACCCTATCTGTACTTGATGCTATGCATGCGTTAATGCAAATCGAGATCATTGAGCTCTCGTGTATCCAATACAACTAGCTCCAATGCTTTGGCCAAAGACTTGTGATCTCATCTGCCAATAACCGCATAGGACATATAACCCGCTCACTAACGGGAGAAAGAATTCTATCTTGGTATTCAGTAGGACCTGCTACTTGCCCGTTAAGATGCACGTCGAGGTTGACCCCCACCTCCCGGTTTATAGGGTCGAACTACTCTAATGAAAATCTTAACGTCACAAGCACATCCCTACTAAATCCTCAAGTCGAAGGTTCACGAATACCTATCACAACCTTTTGATTCCGTCATTGACTGTCCCGGAGTGAAATCCGTGTGACGAGTCGAGGGTGAGTCAGTTCGAGTATACTAATCCAATTAGCATACCTATCACGTGTGCTCCCTCTAACCATTAGTGTTCGACAGACACTCTCCATGTCAAAGAACACGTCATACAAGTCTTCACATAAACTTAACGCCCAGTCAAGTTTCATCAACTTGCGAACGATTAAGTATTTGAGCTATAAACCTTTCCAGTGCCGACCCCCTTATCAAATAAGGAGTGGAACATTTTGCTCTCAAATACACAGACTAGTTTCTATATGTATATTTACGAGTTAGGAATGCCGGTAACTTCCAGTAAATAAAGAAACATCCATTGCCTTATATTAATGATTTACATAATTACAAGTACAATGCCCTCACTCAACATCCTCTGAGTGTCATTCGAGGGCATACTCCTACCAATCTCCCACTTGCACTCAATACCACACACTATGGTATCTAATACCCATGTTCTCCAGATGACGCTCCAAGCTAGTCTGAGAAAGTGGCTTGGTCAGTGGATCGGCGACGTTGTCGGCCGAGTCTACTGCGGCAAGACAATATATCCCTTGCGAACAAATTCTCTTACGAGATGATACTTCCTCTCAATATGTTTGATGTCATTGTGAAACCTCGGCTCCTTGGCTCGCGCTACGACTCCGTCGTTGTCGCAAAGATGCTGAACAGTAACTCAAGACATGGTATCACTTGAGGTTCTCCCGAAACTTCTTAATCCGTAACCCTTCCTTGAAGCCTCCGAGGTGGTTGATACTCACCGACAGTGGAATCGGCCGCGCTTTGCTTGGCGCTACGCCAAGATACTGCTCCTCCATTAAGAGTAAATATGTATCCAGAAGTAGACATCGAGTCGTCCTTCAGTCCTTGGAAGTTCAAATCAGTGAATCCCACCACATCCAATTCTCCAACGCCATACATCAGAAGCATATCTCTAGTCCTTAAGTACTTGAGAACGTTCTTTACGACAGTCCAATGTTCCGTACCTAGGTTTGCCTGAAACCTACTCACCACACTTACAGCATGCGTGATGCCAGGTCTTGTACACAACATAGCATACATAAGGCTACCCACGGCCGAAGCATATGGTATATTACTCATTTCCTTTCATTGTTCCTCACTTTAAGGACACATCTTCAAGGAGAGTTTTATTTCATGTCGCATCGGTAGGCACCCTCTTTTAGAATCATCCATCTTAAATTGCTTTAAGATCTTATCTAAATAGAGGGCTTGGAAAAGACCTATTGTTCTCTTCGCTCTATCCCGGTAGAGCCGAATACCAATAATATAGGTTGCTTCTCTCAAGTCTTTCATGGAGAAATTACTCAAAAGCCAAGCTTTCACAGAACTGAGCATTCCCATATCATTTTCTATTAGTAGAATGTCATCTACATATAGTACTAATAATGCGATCTTGCTCCCACTAACCCTCTTGTATACACAAGGTTCCTCTTCATTTTGCACGAAGTCAAACTCTTTGACCGCCTCGTCAAAACGAAGGTTCCAACTACGCGACGCTTGCTTCAGTCCATAAATGGATCGCTGAAGCTTGTACACTTTCTGAATATCGACTTCGGACACAAAGCCTTTAGGCTGCTCCATATAGATTTCCTCCTCGAGGAATCCATTAAGGAAAGTCGTCGTTACGTCTATTTGCCATATCTCATAATCGTGGTAGGTAGCTATAGCAAGCATCATGCAAATAGACTTGATCATGGCTATGGGCGAGAAGGTATCGTGGTAATCGATCCCTTCTTTCTGGGTATAACCCTTTGCTACAAGCCTGGCCTTATAGGCGACAATGTTGCCATCACCATCAGTCTTTCTCTTGTAGATACACTTGTTCCCAATAGGCACCATGCCCTTGGGGTGGTCTACTAGAGTCCAGACCTGATTGACATGCATCGAGTCTATCTCAGCTTCCATAGTTTCATGCCATTTCGCGGAGTCTACATCCACCATTGCTTGGTCATAGGTCATTGGGTCGGTCTCTTGGCTATCACTTGGAACTTCATGGAGACCCAGCTCCTCCAAGTGCACAAACCCATACCTCTCAGGTAAATGAGACACCCTACTAGACCTACGAGGTGGTTGTACTTGTGTTCAGAAGGTTCGGTTCCAGTTTCTTGCACAGGTGTCTCCCGAGGAGTTTTATTGTATTCTTCTAAAGAAATACTTCTACCTGCTCCGCCTTCCTGAATGAACTCATCTTCCAGAAAGTGTGCTTGTAAAGCAACAACGATCTTTTGATCTTCGGGCATGTAGAATAGATATTCCATCGTCCCAGGCGGGAATCCAATGAAACATCCCTTCGAGGACCTAGCTTCCAACTTCTCCACCTTAGTCTTCTTGACATAGGCGGGACATCCCCAAATCCTAATATGATTAAGACTTGGTTTCCTTCCCTCCCACATCTCATGTGGAGTTTTAGTAATGGATTTGTAAGGACATCTGTTCAAGATGTAGGCGGCAGTCAGGAGTGCATACCCCCACAAGTAAATTGGTAAGTCAGTATAGCCCAGCATGGAACGGACCATGTTCAACAAGGTGCGGTTCTTTCTTTCTGACACACCATTTAACTGAGGAGTACCTGGAGGTGTTAGTTGTGAAACTATTCCATGTTCCTTAAGGAACTCGTCAAACTCCGTACTCATATACTCGCCACCTCGATCCAACCGAAGTGCTTTGATATGATTACTAGTTTGTTTCTCGACTAGGTTCTTGAATTCCTGGAATTTCTCAAAGGCCTCGGATTTATGTTTCATTAAGTATACATAACCATACCTAGTATGATCATCCGTAAACGTAATGAAATATTGATATCCATCACGTGCTGCTTCCAAAGCACCACATACGTCGGTATGGATTAATCCCAGTTTATCAGCGGCTCTTTCAAAAGTCCCTGTGAAGGGGGACTTAGTCATTTTGCCTTTAAGGCAAGATTCACAAGTAGGAAAGGGATCCGATCCCAATGGACCCATAAGTCCATCCTTTTCCATCTTGTAAACCTTGGTCTGACCAACATGACCAAGTCTAAGATGCCATTTCAAAACTTGATTGGTTTCATCCCTACCACGTTTTCTAGTCATAGTATTCACAACTACTTTGTTGCTGAGATTTAGATGATACAATCCATTTAACAATGTAGCAGTACCCACTAGTTTATTTCTGAAATAAATTTTGCAGGAACCATCACCAATGAAAAATGAAAAGCCTTTAATGGATACAATGTTTTTGTGCCCCTTGGGCAAAACAAGTACATCTTCTAAAGTCCAAACAAAGCCGGATTCTAAACCCAAAAGAAGTGATCCTATGTCGGTTGCCTCGACACTATGCCCACTTCCGACTGTGATCATAACTTTTCCAGCTCCAAGATAACTACTTTGTTCCAGATCCTGATTCACGGTACAAATATGAGAACTAGAACTAGAATCCAGTATCCAGGAAGTAGAAAATACAATAGCAGAACAATTTGTTTCGAAAACTAAAAGTTCTGTACCTGAAGTGCCATGAAGAATCGGACAGTCTCTTGCCCAGTGGCCCAGCTCACCGCACTTGAGACATGCGTCCTTTTTCTTCTTGTTCTTTGGAACCATTGGGGCCTTGCCCTTACCCTTAAGGTCCTTAACTTGTGGTCCAGTCTGCTTCTTGGTCTTTTTCTTCTTATTCTTAGACCTTCGAGGTCCACAAGAGATCACAAGGGTAGACTCCTTCATCCGTGGAGTCTTCATCTGAGACTGAGCGGTCACCAGTTTGTTCATTAGCCCAGCTAAGTTACATACAATTTCATTGTAGTTGAAGTTCATAACAAACTGTGAGAAGGAATCAGGGAGAGACTGAAAGATAAGGTCAGTTTGGGGAGAAGTATCCATTTTAAAATCAAGAGCCTCCAATCTCTCGATCATGGATATCATTTTGAGGACGTGTTCCCCAACCTTCTCACCTTCCTTCATTCTTGCACCGAACAGTTGCTTGGATATCTCATATCTAGCAGTTCTACTGTGCTCACCATAAAGCTCGGTTAAGTGAGATAGAATCTGCCTAGCAGAAGTCATTTTCTCATGAGCTCTCTGAAGCTCATTAGACATAGAAGCCATCAGGTAAGCACGTACTTTTACGTCATCCTTAACCCACTTTTCATGGTTTTCAATCTCTTCCTGATTGGCTCTGGTCCGCACAGGAGGCGCCGGAATGTCCGTCTCTAAGACGTATCCCAGTGCCTCTATACTGAGGACTATCATCAGGTTGCGGAGCCAATCCACAAAGTTAGGTCCGATTAAGGTGTTCTTTTCGAGTATAATTGCGAGTGGATTCATTGTCATATTGAGAGTTATGTCCGCATTAAGTATAACAGATTAATTAGTGACTCATTTAATTATGTTCTGAGTATAGAATTAAGGTCTTTTCTATTCTTGTTACCCAGCTCACACTATTTTTATCGGAACAACACACTCCCATGTGAAATCCGGAAGTATCGTCGCACTACTTCATAGTGGTGATCGAGTTCTTTATAAATCTTAATAGAGGGCAACCGAACAAGTTTCTAGTCTATTAATTTTCATAAAGTGGTATCCAACACCAACCCATCTAATGGATGATTCGATCTTCTTCTTCCCCTTGTTCACTCCTCTCAACCTATACGGTTTCTATGGTTTGTGAACAAGTTAAGTTTATACCATCGACGCAAATCAGTTTCACAATTGAATCTTATCCGACAACCTATCTGGTTTCTAGGGATAAAATTTGCTCCAACCGAAGGCATCCAATGCGCTTCCGGTAATTTATCCATCCTCTCCGAACGACTACCCCGATAACTCGGAAGCATAGCACATCCGGTTTGGATTTCAATTTCCCAAAAACTCGATGGAGGGAAGGAAAACCTTGAAACATTATAAACTTAATAATTTGTTGTGGGAGAATTTCCGCAATTAACGTTACACTTTGCGCATTAATCATTTTAGCGCGTTTGTGGTATTCATACAATATGAAAAAACCATTCACAACCTAGTTGCTACCAACATGTGGTTCATGGACCGTTCCTAGAAAACAAAAACTTCGTAATCTAATTACAAGTCTTCGTCTTGAATCTTTGTCTTATCGAAACGGATATTCCTCCGGTCTTCGTCATTACATATAAATTTTAGGCTAAAATGTTCCTGCGGTCCCTTAACTTAATTTTAGGTAACGATTTAGTCCTTTATCTTTTTTTGTACCAACTAAGTCCTTTATCTTTCAAATTTAAAGCAAAGTCAGCCTTGGTTATGCTTTTCTGTTGACGGCATTAACTGTAGTCCAGGTGGCTATCAAGTTGCTCACGTGGATGCCAAATCAGATTCTGAGTATCATCTTCTTCATTTAAACCCTAGATCTCATCTTTCACCATTGTTGAGTTCTGAAAGTTTGAAAATCTGAAAGCTTGTGAAATCTTGAAATACCATAACAATGGCGTCTTATCGCTCAAATGGGTCACAACTATAAGTTCCCATTCTGTTTCAGTCGCTTCAAGTGGGAAACGTGCGCCTACAAAACCACCAAAGTGCAGATGTGGAACCAAAGCCGTTGTTCGCAGCGTCATCAAAGTTGGACCCAACAATGGCGAAACATTTTGGGGTTGCAGGCACTTTGTGGTAAGCTCGTGGCTTCTGCCATGGTGATTTGGTTTCTGCATATTTTTTCATTAACGATTCGGTCCCTTATCTTATTTTTTAATATTAAGTAAGTCCTTTATTTTATTTAACTTAAAACAATTTTGTCCTCTTTGATATTGTAGGCTACTGGCATAGATTGTGGCTGTGGATTTTTTCTGTGGTACTCAGATTGGCTTGAAAAGTATGTTGATGAGGACGACGATGAATGTTTACAATGTTCTGAGAAGGATATAGAGTTAACAATGGTGAGGAGGACATTGATGACTATGAATGAGGAGAAGAAATCGATGAAGATGAAGATGAAGTTTGTTGTTGTTATATGCATTATTTTAGGAGTAACTTGTGCAATGTTGTTATTCAAACCTCCGAAATATGGAGCACATCATTTGAAATTAGGCTTTAACTGAAAATCTATATGTAATGGTTCAATTTGAAGTTTGAATTGGTCGTTGAAAATGATGTTTGATTTGTTTGAAACCAGCATATGTATTGTTTCAATAATTTAGACCAAAGTAAAACCAAAGTCGTTAAACCTGCCATTCACATTAAACCTAGTCATTCACTATTGTCCCTGCATTAAACCTGCCATTCACATTAAACTTGCCAATACACATAAACATAGTCATTAAACCTAGTCATTCACTATTTTCATTCACATTAAACCTGCCATTCACATTAAACTTGCCATTCACATTAAACCTGCCATTCACATTAAACTTGCCAATACACATAAACATAGTCATTAAACCTGTCATTCACCAAAGTAAAACCAAAGTCATTAAACCTGCCATTCACATAAACGTAGTCATTAAACCTGCCATTCATTAAATCTACCAACATTGTTCCAAAAAGGGCAGACATTAAACACCCAAAAGGGAAGACATTAAACACTAAATCTTTTGTCCCTGTGATTCACTATTGTTCCAAAAGGCAGATATTAAAGCAAGATACATGTACCAACAAAAGGGCAGAAATTAAACATAAACAATAAACACTAAACATAAACACTAAACACTAAACATAAACACTAAATCTGAGTAGCCCTCCTTGTTGGTAGCTTCACTCTGAAAGGACCTTTGGACAGTCCTCTAGGGCTTCTTCTGGCTGTGGAATTGAATTGAGTTGCAGAAGTGGGTTGAGTTGAAGCAGTGGGTTGAGTTGAAGCAGTGGGTTGAGGTGAAGAAGTGGGTTGAGTTGAAGCAGTGGATTGAGTTGAAGCAGTGGGTTCAGTTGAAGCAGTGCAGATTTTTGGTCTTCCCTTCCTCCTTAGTTGTGAAGGTTCAGTTTGTGCATTTGATTGGGAGGTTTGTGTTGGTGCAGTTGTTTCTTCAGTTTGAGATGGTGGCAAAGGGCAAGAGGCCCTGTTATGACCTCCTTGTTTGCATCTACTACACTTATGTGGCATCCCCCTTCTACTTAGTTTTGTAGAATCTTTCTTCTCATCTGCATCTTTTCTTCTTGCTTTCTTGGGCCTGCCTGGAGCTCTTCTAAATGGAGGAGGCAAGATATCCACATATGGTGTTTTCTCCCATAGGTTTGGACCATTTGTGGGGTAGATCATTGAACTGTAGCAGTTGGTGTAGGCCTCTTTTCTGTAATAGTCTGGTATCAACTCTTCAGGATCTCTTTTTCTCTCATTAGAGCATGTAACAGCATGGCAACAGGGTATGCCAGTTAACATCCATCTTCTACAGAAAGTGCTTGATCAATAAGCACTTAGTATTTTACTTAGTGTTTTACTTTCAATTTTTGTAAGCTTGTAACCTTTGAACAAGTTTGAAGTTATATTTTGAAGTTTGTTTCTTGCACTTTGATTCATCATATTCAAATAAGTTTTATCTATTGTCATTAAGTTCTAGTAATTAAAAGTTTCTATATATACTATATATATCAATTATTTCTATTATAATTTTAGTATGTATAAACCAATGAGTAGCTAATCTTTCTTCCTGGGGGAAGGGGGATTTCTATTAGGTTATATATTGAGTATTTGATTGATTTAAACTATTTTTAGGACTAATTGGTTTAAATAGAGATTGATCATATCCTATTTTTACTAATGAAACCTTATTGATTGATTGTTGAGTGAATTGGAAGCATATCTTTTCAATCTATCAAATGTTAATCTTGTTATCAACATCTTAAGATTGCGAAAGTGGTTAAGACACCTTTGATTACGAAAGTACAGAGGTGAAAAGTTGATTACTCGATGAACGATCGTTTATCCTAAAAATAGTCAAGTTAGAGAAATGAAAGGATTAATTGGTTTAAATAGAGATTGATCATATCCTATTTCTACTAGTGAAACCTCCTTGATTGATTGTTAAGTGTATTGGAAACACATTTTTTCAATCTATCAAGTGTTAATCTTGTTATCAACATCTTAAAAAAGCAAAAGTGATTAAGACATCTTTGATTACGAAAGTACAGAGGTGAAAAGTTGATTACTCGATAAACATTCGTTTTTTCTTTTATATCCGTATAAATCAATTCCGATACTTAATTAAAAACCTAATTTAATGAACCCGTATTCCCCTAGATTTTATAAATTCCCAACTCATTTTAATTCTATTCATTTTCACTAGTTAAAAATAGTCTAGTATAAATAGTCTAGTATAAATAGTCTTAATATAAATAGTCTAGTATAAATAGTCTTAATATAAATAGTCTAGTATAAATAGTCTTAATATAAATAGTCTAGTATAAAAATAGTCTTAGTAAAAAATAGTTTGGTTTAAAATATAGTGCATTTAATTTAGTTAATATTTAAAAACCCAAAAATATATTTTAGAATATTTTAGTATTTATTTCTTGCAATTTGTAACAAAATATTATACGAAGCCCTGTTGGACAATCCTCGAGAGAAAAGACATTGGTAGAACTTACCACAAACTACTTCTACCTCGTATATATTTGCGAGCGACTCAAGAACTCCTATTTTTAGGATAAGTTTTTGACCGATCAAAACCCTCCTGACAATCTGTTGTCCAGACAAACTTGGTGTTTTTCCTAAGCAGATTTGTTAATGGCTGAGCAACACAGGAGAAGGCCTCGACAAACCGTCGATAATATCCTGCCAACCCCAGGAAACTCCTCACCTCTTTGACGTTTCTAGGTGGTTCCCAACTCATAACCATCTCGATCTTCTGGGGGTCTACTTTAACGCCTTCTGCTGAAATCACATGTCCCAGAAAGGTTACCTCTGGCATCCAGAACTCGCATTTAGAAAGTTTAGCATACAGTTGATGTTGCCTTAAAATGCTCAACACCTGCCTCAAGTGTTCCTCATGCTCCCATCGGCTCTGGAAATAAATTAAAATGTCGTAAATAAAAACCACCACACACTTATCGAGAAACTCTATCAGAACCCTGTTCATCAATTCCATAAAAACGGCTGGAGCATTAGTCAAGCCAAATGACACCACCATGTACTCATAGTGTCCATATCTCGATCGAAATGCGGTCTTAGGAATATACTCCTCTCGAATTCTCAATTGGTGATATCCCGAACGTAAGTCGATCTTTGAAAACACAGTCGCTCCTTGCAGTTGGTCCAGTAAATCATCAATCCTCGGAAGTGGGTAACGGTTCTTAATAGTGACCTTATTAAGTTCCCTGTAATCGATACACAGGCGCAGAGAGTTGTCCTTTTTCTTCACAAAAAGAACTGGCGCACCCCATGGCGAAGTACTTGGACGAATGAGCCCCTTCCTTAGCAATTCTTCGAGTTGTGACTTTAGTTCCTTCATTTCGGCTGGTGCCATCCTGTATGGTGCCTTGGAGATAGGCGTCGTTCCTGGCTCAAGTTCAATTGAGAGATCGACCTCCCTTCGTGGTGGCAATCCAGGTAGTTCATCGGGGAATACGTCCGGAAATTCGTTCACCGCAGGAATGTTAGCAACCGACGGTTGCGACGTGTCCTCCCGAAGAATATAACACCAATAATACGTCCCTCAATCATCATGAGATGCTACTGCTGAAAGGAGACTGAGGGACCCTTTAGTACTGAAGTGCTCTCGGCCTCTAATTGTGTGAGTGGCACCGTCATGGGTCGTAATGGAAACTGTCAGGTGATAGGTATCCAATACCATCTTGTGCATCGTCATCCAGTCCATACCTAAAATCACATCTTCATTTTGGAGTGGAAAGACCATGAGATTGGCTGTCCAGCCCAGATTATTGATACGAATCGGACAGTTTCGAACTTCCAAGTTACCCTCTACCCTGCTAATCTCGGGTAGTTTAACAGTAAAGGACTCACAAGGTACACAAGGGAGATACAAACGGTTAACACATTCCAAGGATATAAACGAGTGGGTTGCTCTAGTATCAAACAGTACATAAACAGGCTGAGATTTAATAAAGAGTGTACCTGAGATAGCAGGTGTAGTCTGGTCGTCAGTAGCCCTTAGTTCGAACACGCGGGACGGCAGTGTCCCCGAGGTGGGTGCAGTGCCTCCCCCGCGACCACGTCCTCTTACGGCACCGTGTAGAGGAGCTTGGTGAGGCGGAGATCGGTAGTCGGACATGGCGGACGCTCGGGATGTCTGTACCGAGCCTTGCTGACTCTATGGAGCTGGGTTAGATGTAGGTTTGATCCGTGAGCAGCAGCGAGACATGTGCCCACCCCTTCCGCATGAAAAACACTTTGTCGACGCTTTACGACACTGACTCATGGTATGCCCTGCTATGCCACAATTAAAACAGCTACGGCGAGAAGGCCCGTCAGATGTTCCTTTCTGTTGGGTCGAAGCTGTTGATTTGGAGGGGAACCCAATTCCCAAGTTCACTCTGCTGGTGCTCCCGGACTGATTTGTTGTCTTCTGCTTCTTTTGGTTATGCCCGGCATCCGAACTGACAACCGTACCGGCGTATGCTGTGACCACGTCCTCATATACCCTCAAAGTGGTGCAGTGAAACCCCGTCGCGTAACGTTGAACATCCTCCGGCAACCATTGAGCAAGGTGACAAATTCGCTGGTCTTCGAATGGTACCATCTGTGCGACATAGCTTAGCTCGGTCCTGTACGCTCGAATGATTTCTGGTACTGGCAAATTCTGAGGTCCTGCGCTGAAGATGCTCCGCGCTCATGCATTTTGAACTGATCGGGGGCAGTACTCGTCTCTCAATAGTTTGGAAAACTCGGGCCATCCGACTATTCTATCCTCCGGCTTATAGGTCCTCCACCATCGGGCTGCGGTGTCACGGAGCTGGTTGATTCCGAGTGGTACCTTTTGGTTCCCTGGGCAGCCAATCACCTCGAAGGCAGTCTCTATCTCCGAGATCCAATCGTCCACGTGCTTATCTCCTGACCCGTCGAATAATGGCGGTCTGGCCTTCAGCATTTCTCCCAGCCAACGGTCCTTCCCGGTGTTCTCTTCTATGTTAATGACTGGTACTTGTTCTGCCCGGTTGACCTGAGCGATTCCCATAGCAATGGCCTGGGCGAGAGTCTGAACGAAGGCTGGATCAAATCCCCTGTTGTTCTGGTTTTCCGCTCCCTGTTCGTTCTGATTAACAGGCGGTGGTTGATTTCCGGCTGGATTAGTTTCACCGGTGTTCCTGTCTCCCTGTTGGTTCATAGCGGAATCCTGTGCATCATTTACGTTTCTTCTAGCTCCACGACGTGCCATTGGTGATGTTCGTTTGATCTAACAGGTTAGTTTAATGCAAACATTCTTTGAGTTCTTACTGAATCCAAACATCATACTTGATTCTTAAGAATTTACGTGTATTTTACCTCGACATCCCTCGAGGAGTTACGGCCGCCAGAAGTGTTGGATTTTTGAAGGCAAAACGTTTTCAAAATATTTTGGTAAAACTTTCCACGTGAGTGTTGGGCTCTGATACCATTTTCTGTAACGCCCCCAAAATAAGCCGGAGCGCCACAGTGCCGAAGATCCCATGAGGGACCCACAAGGCAAGTTTTTGAAAATATTTTCTAAAATATTTTATTCAACTGGTAATATGCGGAAGTAATTAAGAAAGTATTCGTACAACCCAAAGTACAAAGAAAGTAGTGTCCGTACATACGGTTATTACACAACGTGGAATGTTCAAATTGATTTAAGAAATTAACGGGCCTTCTTCCAGCACAGCTCATGCCTGGCCATAACCTTCGGGGGTGTCCTGCAAAAATTCAACAAATTTACCTGGCACGACATGTCCTGCCAGTAGCCTAGGTTAGAAAATCCAAACCAAACTCAAAGATAAAATCTGATAATTTCAAGGAACAAGGTTATCACCGAATGTTCAATGTTATCCCTTTTATCAGCACATAAACTCCCAAGGTCGCAACCAAGGGTCACGGAAGTATCTACACAGGAATACTCCGGACGTGGGTACCATTCAGGTTTTATCCCGCAACACGGTAAGGCCGCGGCCAAGGGTCACGGTAGTATCTACTCAGGGATACTCCGGACAAGATAATCGAAAGAGCACCATTCCACATATAGTAACACTTACTATGTTTTGAAATTATAAAACGTAAAGTCTGAGCAAGATTCACTTGCCTCGAATCTGACGAGAGTTATTTCTTGTCAAGGCAACGGCTTGAACGATCACACTCGGAAGTCCGACCTATTACATGTTTGTCGATTAACATCTTATGATAACAATGATGATCAACGACGTTTCTCCCCCTCCCGCCTGTTAGAACCCTACCCTAGTTGCTTATGATGTTGGAATCGAAATTCTCTGTTTTCTTAACCACAATGCGTGCCATTAAATTCTAAGGTTCGGCAACATTCTTTATAAGTTATCCATCCACTGAACAATAGTGTTCTAACACAACATTCCTACGTTAATTATAACCAACAACCACCGAGATTTCATCGTTTGACATAATATATTAATATGTAAGTCTAGAACGATTAATCCATCATCTTAACATATTTCGGTATCTATTCGATTAGAAATTGTTGGTAAGTTCATCAGGAATTTATTAACGGTTTTATTCAACATGATAATACGGTTTTACATGAAATCCTTCAAAGATGATTCCGAGAATTTGGTGATTAGCAATATGATTATGAGTTCTACTATTATTCATTCCAATTTCTAGCTTTGATGGATATCGATTAACAATTGTGATAGTATATACCGGTCCGATTATTACTACGGGTTCTAAGCTACCCAAGGCATCCGAAATTTACTATGACTTACTAAACAACACTGAAATGAGTTCAAGGTTGGATAAACTTACCTTTACTGATAAAAGATGATGAAGAACGACGGAGGACGAAGGAGAACGAGAGGATAACACCTTTAAAACCTTCCCCGGAGCTTGATTAACATACTCTAATAGGATAGCACTTGAATTGGGAGGTTAGAATTGGTTCAAGGATGGTGGAGAGCAGTGTATATGAAAGAAGAATGATTTTTGGGACGGAAGAAATGAAAGGCAAAGTGTTCTTTTATAAACTCAGATTGCCCTTACGTACGTTATGCCTGACGGTTTACGTACGTAAGGGTCTTTACATACGTTATGAAAAAGTAGTAACGTACGTAAGGAACTCGCTGGACTAATTTACACACATCTTTACGTGCGTAACGAAAGCGGGTTAACGTACGTAACAATTCGTTGACTTGCATGTCGAAATCACGCCGAAAGTTGGTCGGCATGCGTACTACCTGACGAAGATTCCTCTCCGAAGACCGAAGACCGATGTTACGTACGTAAGGGCCGATCTTTAACGTACGTAATGACTTGGATATAGCGTACGTAATGACTCGGAGGATAATGTACGTAAGGACCAGTTTTGTTTACTAAATTATTATCACATTAATTTCTTATGACACGACTCCCTCTCCATATCGTCAGGAAATCTCTCGGGGAACAAGACGTTGACCACCGTCATATTCACACCGATAATTACCTAACGACATCAAGCTATGTCATTGAAAGTTCGTCAATCATCACACCATCACAATACACGAATAACATATGCGAACAATACAGTTCAACCATATTATAAAAAATATGTTTTATCGCAAAGGAGTACATTTATTTATCAAATAAAAGAAATGGACGTGAGCGCCCAAAGTGAAAAAGCATGTAATACTAGTGGTATTACATACCACCCCCTTAAAATAGTTTCGTCCCGAAACTAAGAAAATAACTCAGGATGATTCTCTCTCATGCTCGCCTCGGTCTCCCAAGTCGCTTCTTCCGTGCCGTGGTGCGACCACTGAACTTTAACAAGGGGTATGTCCTTGTTCCTTAGTATCTTTACGCGTCGATCCAAAATCACTGTTGGAACTTCCCTAAAGGTAGCATCATTGGAAATCTCTACTTCCTCGAAGTTGATCTTGTGGCTGGGGTCGTACACGTACTTTCTCAGCTGGGAGACGTGGAAGACATTATGCGCTCCGTCTAACGATGGTGGTAGTGCTAGCCGATAAGCGAGTCTACCGACTCGGTCCAGTATTTCAAACGGGCCAATAAATCTCGGGCTTAGTTTGCCCTTCTGTCCGAAGCATCGAATGCCCTGCATTGGCGATACTTTAACCCAAACATGATCCCCAACCATAAATTCCAACGGTCGCTGCCGGTCCATAGCATAAGACTTTTGGCGGCTCTGCGCTGCCAACATGTGTTTTCGAACAATGGATATCTTTTTAATAGATTCCTGGATTAGATCCAACTCGGTGGCGACGACATCGGATGCTTCGTCCCAACATAGGGGAGACTTGCACCTCCTACCATACAAGGCCTCAAAGGGGGTCATGCCTATGCTTGCATGCCAGCTGTTGTTGTACGAAAATTCCGCTAAGCAGAGGTGTTTAGCCCAATCCTTGCCCCAATCGAGTACACATGCTCTCAACATATCTTCCAGGGTCTGTATTGTCCATCCGTTTGAGGGTGATAGGCGATCTTGAAATGCGTCAGTACCCATGGCACAGTGGATGACCTTCCAGAAGCGGGACACATATCTAGTGTCTCTATCTGAAATAATTCCCGAGGGAACGCCATGTAATCTCACGATTTCCCGAACAAAGATGGTGGCCAGCTGTTCTATTCCGATGGCCTCCTGAATTGGAATGAAATGTGCCGACTTCGTCAGTCGGTCTATAATAACCCATATCGTGTCCTTTCCCCCTGCCGTCACTGGTAACTTGGTGACAAAGTCCATTGATATGCTCTCCCATTTCCATTCCGGAATGGGTAAGGGCTGCATTATTCCGGCCGGTCTACGGTGTTCAATCTTCACCTGTTGACATATCATACATCGAGCGACAAATCTTGCTACCTCTTGCTTCATATTCTTCCACCAGAAACTCTTCCGCAGATCTTTGTACATTTTGCTCGCCCCGGGATGTATCGAATAGGGAGTAGAATGAGCTTCCTTGAGTATAGTTTGCTTAAGCTCGTCATTAGGTGGAATGCAAATCCTGTTCCTGAATCTAACTAAGCCCCCTTGGATCCTGTAGTTTGAAATAATTCCCCCTTCGGCCTTTGCGCCGATCGCACGAAGTTCTGGATCCTCCATCTGTGCTAGGCGTATCTCGTCCAGCAGAGACGAGCGAATATCAATCGAGCACAACTGTCCCTGGCGGTGTTGTATCCACACTTCAATGTCATTTCTCCTGAGATCTTGCTGCAATTCCACTGTCTTTGTCAAACCGGATAGTGTCACCTCCTGCGCAGCTTTTCCGACTCGGTCGTGCGCTACGACGTTGGCCTTTCCAGGGTGATATAGAATCTCTACATCGTAATCCTTGATTAACTCCAGCCAACGCCTCTGTCTCATATTTAACTCTTTCTCTGTGAAAATATACTTTAAACTCTTGTGGTCCGTAAAGATCTTACACGTAACCCCATACACGTAATGTCTCCAAATCTTAAGAGCGTGGACCACTGCAGCTAGTTCCAAGTCATGTGTCGGGTAGTTCACCTCATAAGGTTTAAGTTGTTGAGAGGCGTAAGCGATAACCCTGTCGTTTTGCATGAACACACATCCCAGCCCGTGCTTAGACGCATCGGTGCATATTACGAATCCCTCCGTACCCTGCGGTAGTACCAATATTGGGGCGGTAGTAAGTTTTCTTTTTAGCTTGTCGAAACTTGATTAGTGCATAATTGATCTAAAATTCATATACAAAATATTCATTTTTCCGGGCATAATTGTACTGATTTGTGATTAAAAATACATATTTTACAGATATGTCCAAACATGAGCTAAAAATGGTTATTTTACAAATTACTGACATGAAGCATCAAAAAGGACGGAAAACAAGATCAAATCCAACGACGGGAATTTTTTAAGGCAAAACGACCTACAACACGGCGCAAACAGGACCGTGTTATGTAGGCCGTTTCACATACGGCACAACAAGGGCCGTGTCTTGGGCCATTTCACACACGACCGGCATTTAGCGCCGTGTCCTCGCGCGTATTCCGGAAGAGACCGAGTCACCACAAAACGGCGCACAACACGGGGCAAACTGGGCCGTTTTTCATTGCCGTTTTTCAGCAGATGCCATGCAAAATTAGTCCACTTTTGACCAACTTGTGAACTCAACCACAAGATATTTTTTTGGTCAAAAATCTGAAAATTCAAAGACATGGGTGAAGTGTGAACAAAGAATTAAAAAAATAATATTACAATAGATATTTTGAATTAAATAATCAATTGTATTCTTGAAAATCACCTATAAAAGGACATCTTCATCCATTGCAAAATCACCAATTACCAATTCTAAAAACCCATCTTCTTGCTAAGAAATACTCCTTTCTTTTAGCAATATATTTTCCTTAGAACTCTCAATTTTAGTTTGTATTTCATTTTTGGTTTGAAGTTTTTCTTTCATTTAGTTTGTAATTGAAAAGTGCTTGATCAATAAGCACTTAGTATTTTACTTAGTGTTTTACTTTCAATTTTTGTAAGCTTGTAACCTTTGAACAAGTTTGAAGTTATATTTTGAAGTTTGTTTCTTGCACTTTGATTCATCATATTCAAATAAGTTTTATCTATTGTCATTAAGTTCTAGTAATTAAAAGTTTCTATATATACTATATATATCAATTATTTCTATTATAATTTTAGTATGTATAAACCAATGAGTAGCTAATCTTTCTTCCTAGGGGAAGGGGGATATCTATTAGGTTATATATTGAGTATTTGATTGATTTAAACAATTTTTAGGACTAATTGGTTTAAATAGAGATTGATCATATCCTATTTTTACTAATGAAACCTTCTTGATTGATTGTTGAGTGAATTGGAAACATATCTTTTCAATCTATCAAATGTTAATCTTGTTATCAACATCTTAAGATTGCGAAAGTGGTTAAGACACCTTTGATTACCAAAGTACAGAGGTGGAAAGTTGATTACTCGATGAACGATCGTTTATCCTAAAAATAGTCAAGTTAGAGAAATGAAAGGACTAATTGGTTTAAATAGAGATTGATCATATCCTATTTCTACTAGTGAAACCTCCTTGATTGATTGTTAAGTGTATTGGAAACACATCTTTTCAATCTATCAAGTGTTAATCTTGTTATCAACATCTTAAAAAAGCAAAAGTGATTAAGACATCTTTGATTACGAAAGTACAGAGGTGAAAAATTGATTACTCGATAAGCATTCGTTTTTTCTTTTATATCCGTATAAATCAATTCCGATACTTAATTAAAAACCTAATTTAATGAACCCGTATTCCCCTAGATTTTATAAATTCCCAACTCATTTTAATTCTATTCATTTTCACTAGTTAAAAATAGTCTAGTATAAATAGTCTAGTATAAATAGTCTTAATATAAATAGTCTAGTATAAATAGTCTTAATATAAATAGTCTAGTATAAATAGTCTTAATATAAATAGTCTAGTATAAAAATAGTCTTAGTAAAAAATAGTTTGGTTTAAAATATAGTGCATTTAATTTAGTTAATATTTAAAAACCCAAAAATATATTTTAGAATATTTTAGTATTTATTTCTTGCAATTTGTAACAAAATATTATACGAAGCCCTGTTGGACAATCCTCGAGAGAAAAGACCTTGGTAGAACTTACCACAAACTACTTCTACCTCGTATATATTTGCGAGCGACTCAAGAACTCCTATTTTTAGGATAAGTTTTTTACCGATCAAAACTCTCCTGACAATCTGTTGTCCAGACAAACTTGGTGTTTTTCCTAAGCAGATTTGTTAATGGCTGAGCGACAAGGAGAAGGCCTCGACAAACCGTCGATAATATCCTGCCAACCCCAGGAAACTCCTCACCTCTTTGACGTTTCTAGGTGGTTCCCAACTCATAACCGTCTCGATCTTCTGGGGGTCTACTTTAACGCCTTCTGCTGAAATCACATGTCCCAGAAAGGTTACCTCTGGCATCCAGAACTCGCATTTAGAAAGTTTAGCATACAGTTGATGTTGCCTTAAAATGCTCAACACATGCCTCAAGTGTTCCTCATGCTCCCATCGGCTCCGGAAATAAATTAAAATGTCGTCAATAAAAACCACCACACACTTATCGAGAAACTCTGTCAGAACCCTGTTCATCAATTCCATAAAAACGGCTGGAGCATTAGTCAAGCCAAACGACACCACCATGTACTCGTAGTGTCCATATCTCGATCGAAATGCGGTCTTAGGAATATCCTCCTCTCGAATTCTCAATTGGTGATATCCCGAACGTAAGTCGATCTTTGAAAACACAGTCGCTCCTTGCAGTTGGTCCAGTAAATCATCAATCCTCGGAAGTGGGTAACGGTTCTTAATAGTGACCTTATTAAGTTCCCTGTAATCGATACACAGGCGCAGAGAGTTGTCCTTTTTCTTCACAAAAAGAACTGGCGCACCCCATGGCGAAGTACTTGGACGAATGAGCCCCTTCCTTAGCAATTCTTCGAGTTGTGACTTTAGTTCCTTCATTTCGGCTAGTGCCATCCTGTATGGTGCCTTGGAGATAGGCGTCGTTCCTGGATCAAGTTCAATTGAGAGATCGACCTCCCTTCGTGGTGGCAATCTAGGTAGTTCATCGGGGAATACGTCCGGAAATTCGTTCACCACAGGAATGTTAGCAACCGACGGTTGCAACGTGTCCTACCGAAGAATATAACACCAATAATACGTCCCTCAATCATCATGAGATGCTACTGCTGAAAGGAGAGTGAGGGACCCTTTAGTACTGAAGTGCTCTCGGCCTCTAATTGTGTGAGTGGCACCGTCATGGGTCGTAATGGAAACTGTCAGGTGATCGGTATCCAATACCATCTTGTGCATCGTCATCCAGTCCATACCTAAAATCACATCTTCGTTTTGGAGTGGAAAGACCATGAGATTGGCTGTCCAGCCCAGATTATTGATACGAATCGGACAGTTTCGAACTTCCAAGTTACCCTCTACCCTGCTACTCTCGGGTAGTTTAACAGTAAAGGACTCACAAGGTACACAAGGGAGATGCAAACGGTTAACACATTCCAAGGATATAAACGAGTGGGTTGCTCTAGTATCAAACAGTACATGAACAGGCTGAGATTTAATAAAGAGTGTACCTGAGACAGCAGGTGTAGTCTGGTCGTCAGTAGCCCTTAGTTCGAACACGCGGGACGGCAGTGTCCCCGAGGTGGGTGCAGTGCCTCCCCCGCGACCACGTCCTCTTCCGGCACCGTGTAGAGGAGCTTGGTGAGGCGGAGATCGGTAGTCGGACATGGCGGACGCTCTGGATGTCTGTACCGAGCCTTGCTGACTCTGAGGAGCTGGGTTAGATGTAGGTTTGATCCGTGAGCAGTAGTGAGACATGTGCCCACCCCTTCCGCATGAAAAACACTTTGTCAACGCTTTACGACACTGACTCATGGTATGCCCTGCTATGCCACAATTGAAACAGCTACGGCGAGAAGGCCCGTCAGATGTTCCTTTCTGTTGGGTCGAAGTTGTTGATTTGGAGGGGAACCCAATTCCCAAGTTCACTCTGCTGGTGCTCCCGGACTGATTTGTTGTCTTCTGCTTCTTTTGGTTATGCCCGGCATCCGAACTGACAACCGTACCGGCGTATGCTATGACCACGTCCTCATATGCCCTCAAAGTGGTGCAGTGAAACCCCGTCGCGTAACGTTGAACATCCTCCGGCAACCGTTGAGCAAGGTGACAAATTCGCTGGTCTTCGGATGGTACCATCTGTGCGACATAGCTTAGCTCGGTCCTGTACGCTCGAATGATTTCTGGTACTGGCCTGACAATGGTCCTGCGCTGAAAAAGCTCCGCGCTCATGCAGTTTGAACTGATCGGGGGCAGTACTCGTCTCTCAATAGTTTGGAAAACTCGGGCCATCCGACTATTCTATCCTCCGGCTTATAGGTCCTCCACCATCGGGCTGCGGTGTCACGGAGCTGGTTGATTCCGAGTGGTACTTTTCGGTTCCCTGGGCAGCCGATCACCTCGAAGGCAGTCTTTATCTCCGAGATCCAATCGTCCACGTGCTTATCTCCTGACCCGTCGAATAATGGCGGTCTGGCCTTCAGCATTTCTCCCATCCAACGGTCCTTCCCGGTGTTCTCTTCTATGTTAATGACTGGTACTTGTTCTGCCCGGTTGACCTGAGCAATTCCCATAGCAATGGCCTGGACGAGAGTCTGAACGAAGGCTGGATCAAATCCCCTATTGTTCTGGTTTTCCGCCTCCTGTTCGTTCTGATTAACAGGCGGTGGTTGATTTCTGGCTGGATTAGTTTCACCGGTGTTCCTGTCTCCCTGTTGGTTCATAGCGGAACCCTGTGCATCATTTACGTTTCTTCTAGCTCCACGACGTGCCATTGGTGATGTTCGTTCGATCTAACAGGTTAGTTTAATGCAAACATTCTTTGAGTTCTTACTGAATCCAAACGTCATACTTGATTCTTAAGAATTTACGTGTATTTTACCTCGACATCCCTCGAGGAGTTACGGCCGCCAGAAGTGTTGGATTTTTGAAGGCAAAACGTTTTCAAAATATTTTGGTAAAACTTTCCACGTGAGTGTTGGGCTCTGATACCATTTTCTGTAATGCCCCCAAAATAAGCCGGAGCGCCACAGTGCCGTAGATCCCATGAGGGACCCACAAGGCAAGTTTTTGAAAATATTTTCTAAAATATTTTATTCAACTCGTAATATGCGGAAGTAATTAAGAAAGTATTCGTACAACCCAAAGTAAAAAGAAAGTAGTGTCCATACATACGGTTATTACACAACGTGGAATGTTCAAATTGATTTAAGAAATTAACGGGCCTTCTTCCAGCACAGCTCATGCCTGGCCGTAACCTTCGGGGGTGTCCTACAAAAATTCAACAAATTTACCTGGCACGACATGTCGTGCCAGTAGCCTAGGTCAGAAAATCCAAACCAAACTCAAAGATAAAATATGATAATTTCAAGGAACAAGGTTATCACCGAATGTTCAATGTTATCCCTTTTATCAGCACATAAACTCCCAAGGTCGCAACCAAGGGTCACGGAAGTATCTACACAGGAATACTCCAGACGTGGGTACCATTCAGGTTTTATCCCGCAACACGGTTCTACTAGAAAACTCCCAAGGCCGCGGCCAAGGGTCACGGTAGTATCTACTCAGGGATACTTCGGACAAGATAATCGAAAGAGCACCATTCCACATATAGTAACACTTACTATGTTTTGAAATTATAAAACGTAAAGTATGAGCAAGATTCACTTGCCTCGAATCTGACGAGAGTTATTTCTTGTCAAGGCAATGGCTTGAACGATCACACTCAGAAGTCCGACCTATTACATGTTTTTCGATTAACATCTTATGATAACAATGATGATCAACGACGTTTCTCCCCCTCCCGCCTGTTAGAACCCTACCCTAGTTGCTTATGATGTTGGAATCGAAATTCTCTGTTTTCTTAACCACAATGCGTGCCATTAAATTCTAAGGTTCGGCAACATTCTTTATAAGTTATCCATCCGCTGAACAATAGTGTTCTAACACAACATTCCTACGTTAATTATAACCAACAACCACCGAGATTTCATCGTTTGACATAATATATTAATATGTAAGTCTAGAACGATTAATCCATCATCTTAACATGTTTCGGTATCTATTCGACTAGAAATTGTTGGTAAGTTCATCAGGGATTTATTAACGGTTTTATTCAACATGATAATACGGTTATACATGAAATCCTTCAAAGATGATTCCGGGAATTTGGTTATTAGCAATATGATTATGAGTTCTACTATTATTCATTCCAATTTCTAGCTTTGATGGATATCGATTAACAATTGTGATAGTATATACCGGTCCGATTATTACTGCGGGTTCTAAGCTACCCAAGGCATCCGAAATTTACTATGACTTACTAAACAACACTGAAATGAGTTCAAGGTTGGATAAACTTACCTTTACTGATAAAACATGATGAAGAACGACGGAGGACGAAGGAGAACGAGAGGATAACACCTTCAAAACCTTCCCCGGAGCTTGATTAACGTACTCTAATAGGATAACACTTGAATTGGGAGGTTAGAATTGGTTCAAGGATGGTGGAGAGCAGTGTATATGAAAGAAGAATGATTTTTGGGACGGAAGAAATGAAAGGCAAAGTGTTCTTTTATAAACTCAGATTGCCCTTACGTACGTTATGCCTGACGGTTTACGTATGTAAGGGTCTTTACGTACGTTATGAAAAAGTAGTAACGTACGTAAGGAACTCGCTGGACTAATTTACACACATCGTTACATGCGTAACGAAAGCGGGTTAACGTACGTAACACTTCGTTGACTTGCTTGTCGCAATCACGCTGAAAGTTGGTCGGCATGCGTACTACCTGACGAAGATTCCTATCCGAAGACCGAAGACCGATGTTACGTACGTAAGGGCCGATCTTTAACGTACGTAATGACTCGGATATAGCGTACGTAATGACTCGTAGGATAACGTACATAAGGACCAGTTTTGTTTACTAAATTATTATCACATTAATTTCTTATGACACGACTCCCTCTCCATATCGTCAGGAAATCTCTCGGGGAACAAGACGTTGGCCACCGTCATATTCGCACCGATAATTACCTAACGACATCAAGGTATGTCATTGAAAGTTCGTCAATCATCACACCATCACAATACACGAATAACAGATGCGAACAATACAGTTTAACCATATTATACAAAATATGTTTTATCGCAAAGGAGTACATTTATTTATCAAATAAAAGAAATGGACGTGAGCGCCCAAAGTGAAAAAGCATGTAATACTAGTGGTATTACATACCACCCCCTTAAAATAGTTTCGTCCCGAAACTAAGAAAATAACTCAGGATGATTCTCTCTCATGCTCGCCTCGGTCTCCCAAGTCGCTTCTTCCGTGCCGTGGTGCGACCACTGAACTTTAACAAGGGGTATGTCCTTGTTCCTTAGTATCTTTACACGTCGATCCAAAATCACTGTTGGAACTTCCCTAAAGGTAGCATCATTGGAAATCTCTACTTCCTCGAAGTTGATCTTGTGGCTGGGGTCGTACACGTACTTTCTCAGCTGGGAGACGTGGAAGACATTATGCACTCCGTCTAACGATGGTGGTAGTGCTAGCCGATAAGCGAGTCTACCGACTCGGTCTAGTATTTCAAACGGGCCAATAAATCTCGGGCTTAGTTTGCCCTTCTGGCCGAAGCATCGAATGCCCCCCATTGGCGATACTTTAACCCAAATATGATCCCCAACCATAAATTCCAACGGTCGCTGCCGGTCCGTAGCATAAGACTTTTGGCGGCTCTGCGCTGCCAACATGTGTTTTCGAACAATGGATATCTTCTTAATAGATTCCTGGATTAGATCCAACTCGGTGGCGACGACATCGGATGCTTCGTCCTAACATAGGGGAGACTTGCACCTCCTACCATACAAGGCCTCAAAGGGGGCCATGCCTATGCTTGCATGCCAGCTGTTGTTGTACGAAAATTCCGCTAAGCAGAGGTGTTTAGCCCAATCCTTGCCCCAATCGAGTACACGCTCTCAACATATCTTCCAGGGTCTGTATTGTCCATCCGTTTGAGTGTGATAGGCAGTGCTGAAATGCAGTCGAGTACCCATGGCCTGGTGGACAGCCTTCCAGAAGCGGGACACATATCTAGTGTCTCTATCTGAAATAATTCCCGAGGGAACGCCATGTAATCTCACGATTTCCCGAACAAAGATGGTGGCCAGCTGTTCTATTCCGATGGCCTCCTGAATTGGAATGAAATGTGCCGACTTCGTCAGTCGGTCTACAATAACCCATATCGTGTCCTTTCCCCCTGCCGTCACTGGTAACTTTGTGACAAAGTCCATTGATATGCTCTCCCATTTCCATTCCGGAATGGGTAAGGGCTGCATTATTCCGGCCGGTCTACGGTGTTCAATCTTCACCTGTTGACATATCATACATCGAGCGACAAATCTTGCTACCTCTTGCTTCATATTCTTCCACCAGAAACTCTTCCGCAGATCTTTGTACATTTTGCTCGCCCCGAGATGTATCGAATAGGGAGTAGAATGAGCTTCCTTGAGTATAGTTTGCTTAAGCTCGTCATTAGGTGGAATGCAAATCCTGTTCCTGAATCTAACTAAGCCCCCTTGGATCCTATAGTCTGAAATAATTCCCCATTCGGCCTTTGCGCCGATCGCATGAAGTTCTGGATCCTCCATCTGTGCTAGGCGTATCTCGTCCAGCAGAGACGAGCGAATATCAATCGAGCACAACTGTCCCTGGCGGTGTTGTATCCACACTTCAATGTCATTTCTCCTGAGATCTTGCTGCAATTCCGGTATCTTGTCAAACCGAGATAGTGTCACCTCCTGCGATTTTCCGACTCGGTCGTGCACTCTGACGTTGGCCTTTCCAGGGTGATATAGAATCTCTACATCGTAATCCTTGATTAACTCCAGCCAACGCCTCTGTCTCATATTTAACTCTTTCTGTGTGAAAATATACTTTAAACTCTTGTGGTCCGTAAAGATCTTACAGGTAACCCCATACAGGTAATGTCTCCAAATCTTAAGAGCGTGGACCACTGCAGCTAGTTCCAAGTCATGTGTCGGGTAGTTCACCTCATAAGGTTTAAGTTGTCTAGAGGCGTAAGCGATAACCCTGTCGTTTTGCATGAACACACATCCCAGCCCGTGCTTAGACGCATCGGTGCATATTACGAATCCCTCCGTACCCTGCGGTAGTACCAATATTGGGGCGGTAGTAAGTTTTCTTTTTAGCTTGTCGAAACTTGATTAGTGCATAATTGATCTAAAATTCATATACAAAATATTCATTTTTCCGGGCATAATTGTACTGATTTGTGATTAAAAATACATATTTTACAGATATGTCCAAACATGAGCTAAAAATGGTTATTTTACAGATTACTGACATGAAGCATCAAAAAGGACGGAAAACAAGATCAAATCCAACGACGGAAATTTTTTAAGGCAAAACGACCTACAACACGGCGCAAACAGGACCGTGTTATGTAGGCCGTTTCACATACGGCACAACAAGGGTCGTGTATTGGGCCGTTTCACACACGGCCGGCATTTAGCGCCGTGTCTTCGCGCGTATTCCGGAAGAGACCGAGTCACCACAAAACGGCGCACAACACGGGGCAAACTGGGCCGTTTTTCATTGCCGTTTTTCAGCAGATGCCATGCAAAATTAGTCCACTTTTGACCAACTTGTGAACTCAACCACAAGATATTTTTTTGGTCAAAAATTTGAAAATTCAAAGACATGGGTGAAGTGTGAACAAAGAATTAAAAAAATGATATTACAATAGATATTTTGAATTAAATAATCAATTGTATTCTTGAAAATTACCTATAAAAGGACATCTTCATCCATTGCAAAATCACCAATTACCAATTCTAAAAACCCATCTTCTTGCTAAGAAATACTCCTTTCTTTTAGCAATATATTTTCCTTAGAACTCTCAATTTTAGTTTGTATTTCATTTTTGGTTTGAAGTTTTTCTTTCATTTAGTTTGTAATTGAAAAGTGCTTGATCAATAAGCACTTAGTATTTTACTTAGTGTTTTACTTTCAATTTTTGTAAGCTTGTAACCTTTGAACAAGTTTGAAGTTATATTTTGAAGTTTGTTTCTTGCACTTTGATTCATCATATTCAAATAAGTTTTATCTATTGTCATTAAGTTCTAGTAATTAAAAGTTTCTATATATACTATATATATATATATATATCAATTATTTCTATTATAATTTTAGTATGTATAAACCAATGAGTAGCTAATCTTTCTTCCTAGGGGAAGGGGGATATCTATTAGGGTATATATTGAGTATTTGATTGATTTAAACTATTTTTAGGACTAATTGGTTTAAATAGAGATTGATCATGTCCTATTTTTAGTAATGAAACCTTCTTGATTGATTGTTGAGTGAATTGGAAACATATCTTTTCAATCTATCAAATGTTAATCTTGTTATCAACATCTTAAGATTGCGAAAGTGGTTAAGACACCTTTGATTATGAAAGTACAGAGGTGAAAAGTTGATTACTCGATGAACGATCGTTTATCCTAAAAATAGTCAAGTTAGAGAAATGAAAGGACTAATTGGTTTAAATAGAGATTGATCATATCCTATTTCTACTAGTGAAACCTCCTTGATTGATTGTTAAGTGTATTGGAAACACATCTTTTCAATCTATCAAGTGTTAATCTTGTGATCAACATCTTAAAAAAGCAAAAGTGATTAAGACATCTTTGATTACGAAAGTACAGAGGTGAAAAATTGATTACTCGATAAACATTCGTTTTTTCTTTTATATCCGTATTAATCAATTCCGATACTTAATTAAAAACCTAATTTAATGAACCCGTATTCCCCTAGATTTTATAAATTCCCAACTCATTTTAATTCTATTCATTTTCACTAGTTAAAAATAGTCTAGTATAAATAGTCTAGTATAAATAGTCTTAATATAAATAGTCTAGTATAAATAGTCTTAATATAAATAGTCTAGTATAAATAGTCTTAATATAAATAGTCCAGTACAAAAATAGTCTTAGTAAAAAATAGTTTGGTTTAAAATATAGTGCATTTAATTTAGTTAATATTTAAAAACCCAAAAATATATTTTAGAATATTTTAGTATTTATTTCTTGCAATTTGTAACAAAATATTATACGAAGCCCTGTTGGACAATCCTCGAGAGAAAAGACCTTGGTAGAACTTACCACAAACTACTTCTACCTCGTATATATTTGCGAGCGACTCAAGAACTCCTATTTTTAGGATAAGTTTTTTACCGATCAAAACTCTCCTGACAATCTGTTGTCCAGACAAACTTGGTGTTTTTCCTAAGCAGATTTGTTAATGGCTGAGCGACACAGGAGAAGGCCTCGACAAACCGTCGATAATATCCTGCCAAACTCAGGAAACTCCTCACCTCTTTGACGTTTCTAGGTGGTTCTCAACTCATAACCGTCTCGATCTTCTGGGGGTCTACTTTAATGCCTTCTGCTGAAATCACATGTCCCAGAAAGGTTACCTCTGGCATCCAGAACTCGCATTTAGAAAGTTTAGCATACAGTTGATGTTGCCTTAAAATGCTCAACACATGCCTCAAGTGTTCCTCATGCTCCCATCGGCTCCGGAAATAAATTAAAATGTCGTCAATAAAAACCACCACACACTTATCGAGAAACTCTGTCAGAACCCTGTTCATCAATTCCATAAAAACGGCTGGAGCATTAGTCAATCCAAACGACACCACCATGTACTCGTAGTGTCCATATCTCGATCGAAATGCGGTCTTAGGAATATCCTCCTCTCGAATTCTCAATTGGTGATATCCCGAACGTAAGTCGATCTTTGAAAACACAGTCGCTCCTTGCAGTTGGTCCAGTAAATCATCAATCCTCGAAAGTGGGTAACGGTTCTTAATAGTGACCTTATTAAGTTCCCTGTAATTGATACACAGGCGCAGAGAGTTGTCCTTTTACTTCACAAAAAGAACTGGCGCACCCCATGGCGAAGTACTTGGACGAATGAGCCCCTTCCTTAGCAATTCTTCGAGTTGTGACTTTAGTTCCTTCATTTCGGCTGGTGCCATCCTGTATGGTGCCTTGGAGATAGGCGTCGTTCCTGGCTCAAGTTCAATTGAGAGATCGACCTCCCTTCGTGGTGGCAATCCAGGTAGTTCATCGGGGAATACGTCTGAAAATTCGTTCACCGCAGGAATGTTAGCAACCGACGGTTGCGACGTGTCCTCCCGAAGAATATAACACCAATAATACGTCCCTCAATCATCATGAGATGCTACTGCTGAAAGGAGACTGAGGGACCCTTTAGTACTGAAGTGCTCTCGGCCTCTAATTGTGTGAGTGGCACCGTCATGGGTCGTAATGGAAACTGTTAGGTGATAGGTATCCAATACCGTCTTGTGCATCGTCATCCAGTCCATACCTAAAATCACATCTTCGTTTTGGAGTGGAAAGACCATGAGATTGGCTGTCCAGCCCAGATTATTGATACGAATCGGACAGTTTCGAACTTCCAAGTTACCCTCTACCCTGCTACTCTCGGGTAGTTTAACAGTAAAGGACTCACAAGGCACACAAGGGAGATGCAAACGGTTAACACATTCCAAGGATATAAACGAGTGGGTTGCTCTAGTATCAAACAGTACATGAACAGGCTGAGATTTAATAAAGAGTGTACCTAAGACAGCAGGTGTTGTCTGGTTGTCAGTAGCCCTTAGTTCGAACACGCGGGACGGCAGTGTCCCCAAGGAGGGTGCAATGCCTACCCCGCGACCACGTCCTCTTCCCGCACCGTGTAGAGGAGCTTGGTGAGGCGGAGATCGGTAGTCGGACATGGCGGACGCTCTGGATGTCTGTACCGAGCCTTGCTGACTCTGAGGAGCTGGGTTAGATGTAGGCTTGATCCGTGAGCAGTAGCGAGACATGTGCCCACCCCTTCCGCATGAAAAACACTTTGTCGACGCTTTACGACACTGACTCATGGTATGCCCTGCTATGCCACAATTGAAACAGCTACGGCGAGAAGGCCCGTCAGATGTTCCTTTCTATTGGGTCGAAGCTGTTGATTTGGAGGGGAACCCAATTCCCAAGTTCACTCTGCTGGTGCTCCCGGACTGATTTGTTGTCTTCTGCTTCTTTTGGTTATGCCCGGCATCCGAACTGACAACCGTACCGGAGTATGTTGTGACCACGTCCTCATATGCCCTCAAAGTGGTGCAGTGAAACCCCGCCGGGTAATGTTGAACATCCTCCGGCAACCGTTGAGCAATGTGACAAATTCGCTGGTCTTCGGATGGTACCATCTGTGCGACATAGCTTAGCTCGGTCCTGTACGCTCGAATGATTTCTGGTACTGGCAAATTCTGAGGTCCTGCGCTGAAGAAGCTCCGCGCTCGTGCAGTTTGAACTGATCGGGGGTAGTACTCGTCTCTCAATAGTTTGGAAAACTCGGGCCATCCGACTATTCTATCCTCCGGCTTATAGGTCCTCCACCATCGGGCTGCGGTGTCACGGAGCTGGTTGATTCCGAGTGGTACTTTTCGGTTCCCTGGGCAGCCGATCACCTCGAAGGCAGTCTCTATCTCCGAGATCCAATCGTCCACGTGCTTATCTCCTGACCCGTCGAATAATGGCGGTCTGGCCTTCAGCATTTCTCCCAGCCAACGGTCCTTCCCGGTGTTCTCTTCTATGTTAATGACTGGTACTTGTTCTGCCCGGTTAACCTGAGCGATTCCCATAGAAATGGCCTGGGCGAGAGTCTGAACGAAGGCTGGATCGAATCCCCTGTTGTTCTGGTTTTCGGCCTCCTGTTCGTTCTGATTAACAGGCGGTGGTTAATTTCCGGCTGGATTAGTTTCACCGGTGTTCCTGTCTCCCTGCTGGTTCATAGCGGAACCCTATGCATCATTTACGTTTCTTCTAGCTCCACAACGTGCCATTAGTGATGTTCGTTCAATCTAACAGGTTAGTTTAATGCAAACATTCTTTGAGTTCTTACTGAATCCAAACATCATACTTGATTCTTATGAATTTACGTGTATTTTACCTCGACATCCCTCGAGGAGTTACGGCCGCCAGAAGTGTTGGATTTTTGAAGGCAAAACGTTTTCAAAATATTTTGGTAAAACTTTCCACGTGAGTGTTGGGCTCTGATACCATTTTCTGTAACGCCCCCAAAATAAGCCGGGGCGCCACAGTGCCTTAGATCCCATGAGGGACCCACAAGGCAAGTTTTTAAAAATATTTTCTAAAATATTTTATTCAACTGGTAATATGCGGAAGTAATTAAGAAAGTATTCGTACAACCCAAAGTACAAAGAAAGTAGTGTCCGTACATACAGTTATTACACAACGTGGAATGTTCAAATTGATTTAAGAAATTAACGGGCCTTCTTCCAAAGACACCTCATGCACAGCGTAACCTTCGGGGGTGTCCTGCAAAAATTCAACAAATTTACCTGGCACGACATGTCGTGCCAGTAGCCTAGGTCAGAAAATCCAAACCAAACTCAAAGATAAAATCTGATAATTTCAAGGAACAAGGTTATCACCGAATGTTCAATGTTATCCCTTTTATCAGCACATAAACTCCCAAGGTCGCAACCAAGGGTCACGGAAGTATCTACACAAGAATACTCCGGACGTGGGTACCATTCAGGTTTTATCCCGCAACATGGTTCTACTAGAAAACTCCCAAGGCCGCGGCCAAGGGTCACGGTAGTATCTACTCAGGGATACTCCGAACAAGATAATCGAAAGAGCACCATTCCACATATAGTAACACTTACTATGTTTTAAAATTATAAAACATAAAGTCTGAGCAAGATTCACTTGCCTCGAATCTGACGAGAGTTATTTCTTGTCAAGGCAACGGCTTGAACGATCACACTCGGAAGTCCGACCTATTACATGTTTGTCGATTAACATCTTATGATAACAATGATGATCAACGACGTTTCTCCCCCTCCCGCCTGTTAGAACCCTACCCTAGTTGCTTATTATGTTGGAATCGAAATTCTTTGTTTTCTTAACCACAATGCGTGCCATTAAATTTTAAGGTTCGGCAACATTCTTTATAAGTTATCCATCCGCTGAACAATAGTGTTCTAACAAAACATTCCTACGTTAATTATAACCAACAACCACCGAGATTTCATCGTTTGACATAATATATTAATATGTAAGTCTAGAACGATTAATCCATCATCTTAACATGTTTCGGTATCTATTCGACTAGAAATTGTTGGTAAGTTCATCAGGGATTTATTAACGGTTTTATTCAACATGATAATACGGTTATAAATGAAATCCTTCAAAGATGATTCCTAGAATTTGGTGATTAGCAATATGATTATGAGTTCTACTATTATTCATTCCAATTTCTAGCTTTGATGGATATCGATTAACAATTGTGATAGTATATACCGGTCCGATTACTACTGAGGGTTCTAAGCTACCCAAGGCATCCGAAATTTACTATGACTTACTAAACAACACTGAAATGAGTTCAAGGTTAGATAAACTTACCTTTACTGACAAAAGATGATGAAAAACGACGGAGGACGAAGGAGAACAAGAGGATAACACCTTCAAAACCTTCCCCGAAGCTTGATTAACGTACTCTAATAGGATAGCACTTGAATTGGGAGGTTAGAATTGGTTCAAGGATGGTGGAGAGCAGTGTATATGAAAGAAGAATGATTTTTGGGACGGAAGAAATGAAAGGCAAAGTGTTCTTTTATAAACTCAGATTGCCCTTACGTACGTTATGCCTGACGGTTTACGTATGTAAGGGTCTTTACGTATGTTATGAAAACGTAGTAACGTACGTAAGGAACTCGCTGGACTAATTTACACACATCGTTACATGCGTAACGAAAGCGGGTTAACGTACGTAACACTTCGTTGACTTGCCTGTCGCAATCACGCTGAAAGTTGGTCGGCATGCGTACTACCTGACGAAGATTCTTGTCCGAAGACCGAAGACCGATGTTACGTATGTAAGCGCCGATCTTTAACGTACGTAATGACTCGAATATAGCGTATGTAATGACTCGGAGGATAACGTACGTAAGGACCAGTTTTGTTTACTAAATTATTATCACATTAATTTCTTATGACACGACTCCCTCTCCATATCGTCAGGAAATCTCTCGGGGAACAAGACGTTGGCCACCGTCATATTCGCACCGATAATTACCTAACGACATCAAGGTATGTCATTGAAAGTTCGTCAATCATCACACCATCACAATACACGAATAACAGATGCGAACAATACAGTTCAACCATATTATACAAAATATGTTTTATCGCAAAGGAGTATATTTATTTATCAAATAAAAGAAATGGACGTGAGCGCCCAAAGTGAAAAAGCATGTAATACTAGTGGTATTACAATATCTTATCCAAGAGTAGTACCACTCGAACCTTATTATTATATCGGAATTAAATCCACCTGCAAGGTTTAATATAATAATCATTATCGAGCTCCTCAAGGGGATATCATCAACCCGCACGAGTCGGGTCATGATTTCTAGTAATAATAATAACTGTCGTATAAATAATATTATTGCCCAAGATACGAGGCTTATTGACTCGATCATTTTGACTCTCACCCATGGTAAATCAAAGCAATAAGTATTATAAATACACAATTAAATATTATATACTTAGAATTAAGAAATATTTATTATTCGAGATTTATGCTCTTCTTACAGTCAGTACAGAAGACACTATCTCGTCTCGATCCAGTTCAACGTATGCAAATACGCTAATGTATGTAATAGTCAAGACCAACTAATCTCAAGCACACACTACAACCTTTTATATAATTTGTCTAATAAGTATATAGATTGTGAGCTATTGTATTATTTTATAAGGTACCGATAATGTGATCTTCTGTGTGACACCAACACACCACATTATATACAATATAAAATAATTAGACATTTCATTTGCATAACCATAACGTGAATAAATATGCAAAACATGTGATTAAATATAATTAATATTCTCATATGTAGTTACAAGGAAATTAGGTAATACAAGCATAAAGTATGATTTGTAGTATACAATCCTAACAGAAACTTCATAACTATTGAAGCATTGCAGAATCAGTCCAAGAAGAAGAAGCCAAGATATTAATTATGTGTAGTTGTCACACAGTAAATTTTAAAACTATGTTTGCTTGTTATTTTGGTAGACATCTAGATGAAGTAAGACTTTATTTTGTGTTGGGATTTTGGGGTATAATGTCTTTTGCTAAGCACATTTTGTCAGATGAATTTCAAATATATTATTGGTTTGTCAAATGGATTCAAGATATAATGTCTCTAGTGTTGATTTTGTCATACATTTTCTATTATTTCATGGCTTACAAGTAGTACTCCCCCAGTCCCATTATTAACGAAAGTATTAAAAACTTTTGAATGGGACACCAAAATAAGATTCCTTACAAGTAGTACATTATTATCATGTCATTACAACCCTTACAAGTAATACATCATTATCATTAAAAACATTAAAAACATTAAGACTCCTTACAAGTAAGAACATTAAGATTCCTTACAAGTAATGATGTTAAAAGTAGAAACATTAAGATTCCTTACAAGTAGAAACATTAAGATTCCCTACAAGTAGAAACATTAAAAACATTAAAATTCCTTACAAGTAGTGTAATACCCGGTTGTGAACTCATTTATTTTTCATTCAGTAATTGTCACTCTGTAATTCTCACTCATTATTAATCATTCATCATTCATATTCATTCATTCGTGTTCACCATTCGGAGTAACTTTGAATCGTGTATCGATATTATTCATTGTTTCAACCTTGCTTGAGAATCGAGATGAGAATATTATCTTGATTGTGGTAATTGCTTCGTAAGTCGATGTTGATATTGGAGTTCATATCATTTCGAATTTACTCCTTGTTCAGATCGTGCTATTTTTAGACCAACTCTCGTAATCATTGTTCGGAATCACTATTTTGGGTTCCCGCACTTCCATTTCGGCTTAATCCACTTGCTTTTAGGTAGGGAATGATGGCCCAAATGACTCAGATGGCACGTCTGATGGAGACGATGCAGAACTCAGCCACTCAGGATCAACAGGCCCCTCCGCCGCCACCTCAGGGTCAAGAGAGGAGTGTGAGCAGTATTATCGGCGACATCTCTCTCTAAAGGCCACCTACTTTCGAGGGATCATCTGAGCCGGAGGATATTATTCACTGGCTTGAATATTTCGAGAAACTATTTGCTATGGTGGAGTGTCCCGAAGGGCACAAAGTTTCAGTTGCGGCTTACTATCTAGGTAAGAGCGCTCACTCTTGGTGGCTATCTTTGAATCCAACCAACGGATCTTACACGTGGGCCCAGTTCAAGACTCTCATGATGGAAAGATATTATTCGGCCCCACTCAGGGAGGCCAAGTTGTCGGAGTTACTCAGTCCCAACCCCTCAACGGAAGAAGATGTTCTCGCCATTGCCGAGAAGTTTCAGGAGCTACTTCCATTCGCCTTATCCATTATCCACTCCGAGGCAGATAAGATCAAGTATTTCAGTAATAGGTTGAAACCTCATATGCGGCTATAATTTCTTAATCATCATTGCACCACCCTGGCCGAATTCATCGAGAAAGCTCTTGCTTATGAGCTTACTGCGAAGGAAATTTCTAAACATCAAACTTCACCTTCTGGAAAGAAATCGAAGAAGCATAATCAGCCCGAAGGAAGTCAGGCAACCTTTAAGAAGCCTCGTGCGGGCTCTACTTTTTCTGAGCGACCTCCTACGGCGCCTAAACCTATAGAATCTCAGTCCCGAGCAGCCTGTTCGGCCATCACCTGTTACAACTGTGGAGGACAGGGTCATTTAAGCACTAAGTGTTCGAGGCAGACTGTCACGTGCAATAACTGTGGGATTGTTGGGTATAAGGCCTGTTTATGCCGAAGAAACTCCAAACCTACTCAGGCAACATCTCAGGCCCCAAAGCAGTTAGCTGTTCAGAATCAGGACACTCTGTCCGTGTCGTTTAAGACGACGGGAGCAAATAAAGGCGGAGCCCATAGCTTTCAGACAGGAGCATCCGGTTCTGGGGCTAGCAAGCCCCGAATTTATGAGATGAAGAGGACCGACGATCCGGAGGCCCGAATGATCTCAAGTACACTCGAAATTTTATCTCAACCTGTGTGTACCCTTTTTGATATTGGCGCATCACATTCATTCATTTCCGAGTCATGCTTGAGTAGACTTCACCTGGATAGTGCTACTAGTTGTGAACCTTATATCATTGGTCTACCTGACGGTAGAAGAATTATCAGATATCGTGAGATTAAGAATTGTCCGATTCAGCTTAATGGCTGAGTTTGGTTGGCAGACCTGATCGTGGTAGATTTACCTAGAGATGATATTATTTTGGGTATTGATTGGATGGATCGTCACAATGCCATCCTTAGTGTCCGTAAGCGTATGGTCACTATCATTTCAGATGATGGAGTTGAGTGTGTATTTCAGGGGAGTAATTCCAGCTGTTCCGGAAGAGTTATCAATATGATGAAAGAAGTGAAATTACTCAATCAAGGGTGTGTTTTGTTTATTGGTGCTATATGACCAAGACCGAGAAATAATCAGTGTCATTGATGGATATCCCAATAGTGAGAGAATACGCCGACGTATTTCCAGACGAGTTACCTGGTTTGCCTCCACAAAGAGAGGTGGAATTCACGATTGAGTTGGATCCTGGTATATCTCCAATATCGAAAGCACCATATCGTATGGCCCCGACTGAAATGCAGGAATTGAAGAATCAACTGGAGGAATTGACCGAGAAGGGTTATATCCGACCGAGTACGTCTCCGCGGGGAGCACTAGTGTTATTTGTCAAGAAGAAGGATGGTACGTTTCGCTTGTGCATTGATTATCGAGAGCTGAACACGGTGATGATCAAGAATAAATATCCCCTTCCCCGCATCGATGATCTCTTGGATCAACTTCAGGGAGCTTCAGTATTTTCCAAAATCGATTTGAGATCTGGGTATCATCAGTTGCGAATTCGAGAGTCGGATATCGCAAGAACGGCATTTCGAACACGCTATGGGCATTACGAGTTTGTGGTGATGTCGTTTGGGTTAACTAATGCACCTGCTGTATTAATGGAGTTGATGAACCGAGTTTTCATGGACTATTTAGACCGGTTCGTGGTTTTTTTCATAGACAATATTTTGATTTAGTCTCGTGATTGAGAGGAACACGAGCTTCACCTTCATCAGATTCATACGAATCATTTATCAATACCAACATCAAGAATCCGAAATGAAAAGGAGGATTATCCAACATGCCTCTTAGAAGATGAAAAACACTAGAAAACACTTCAAGAATCATCCATAGCTCCATATCCAAGCCTCAAGTCCAAGTCGTCAAGCTCAAAATCGACTTAGGAAGGCCAACATCTCTCTCTCTCTCTCAAAGTTTGGAGACGAAAAACAAAAAGGAAAGCTGAAGTGAAATGAAAGACGAACTTCATTATATTAAACTGCATAACTCATTACGTACGTTATCCTTCATCATTAACGTACGTAATGCACTTTAGCGTACGCTATTCGTCCCACATAGCGTACATAATCATCATCCCAGAACTAACTGAACTGTTTTGTTAACATGCTTACGTACGTAATGTTTCCTACATAACGTACGTAATATGTACGTTGACTTGCTACAGTACCACCCACATTACGTACGTAATACGCCATGCATAACGTACGTAATGGCCGAGGTTGACTCGCTGTCTACATCCTCCGCCGAAAGCTGCCGACACAGGGTCCCACCTGCCGACCATGACTCAATTGTCTGATTCCCATGTTACGTACGTAATGTCTCGGCCATAACGTACGTAACTCTTGTAATTTAGCGTACGTAAGTCTTCAACATTAGCGTATGCTAGGTATTCTATACTTAGCCAATTTCAACTGTTACCGCCTGTCTCGACATACCGAAAACACATATATACTTACTGAATACATATATTGAATCCAATAGTATTCTCATACGATATACCTCATATCAAAAGTGCGATGACCTGATACACGATATCCTCAATTGTAATTGTCTACCAAATACGAAAAGTATACAAGTACAGTTGCCTCAGTCTTTCTTTTATTTTATCCATACGGCACAGATTCCATCCTGTACAATATAGCTCGGATAAAATAACATTAAACAATCGCAGTAGAATTTCAGGATATTACATTCTACCCCACTTAAAATAAGTTTCGTCCTCGAAACTTGCAATCCATTACAAAGACAAACAAACCATTCAACATAATATCCCGAAATCAATACGACAACGATCAATCATCATTATTACTGAATAACCAAAACCGCATACTTACAACTGCGCAAAGTCGACGATCTCCTGAGATATTAGCGAGTGACTCACTGTAAAGCCTCAATACGCTTACAATCACAATTCCATGAGTCTCAACAAAATTATATCATCGTCAGATGAAATAATCTATCCGTGTCGAATCCTGTCTGCCTGATTACAAAATCAAGTCCCAATCTGGATACAAATCTATAATACACGATACATCTGTGAAACAACTGCCCAAACCAACGACACAAATCCCGAAACATCGGCACAAAGTTCGAACGCTCAGATGATCACCAGCAATGATCAACCAATAAATCAACCGAGAATATCATCGACATAATAAACTCTAATACGAGCAATCCAAAGGTCAACACGCAGCTGAGAATATCATCAACATGATAAACTCCTATATGACCAACCAAAGGTCAAAACACAATCGAGAATATCATAAAAATGATAAACTCCAATATGACCAACCAGAGGTCAAAACACAATCGTGAATATCATCAAAATGATAAACTCCAATATGACCAACCAGAGGTCAAAACACAATCGAGAATATCATTAACATGATAAACTCCAATACGATTAACACAGAACCACAAAGACAGATACACGAAAGAGCAAAATTCTAAAAACGACACACCAATCACATACGGTGGATTTCAATAAACATATCCTGTTGGTGAACATACCCCTCGGCCTATGAACGACCAATCACAATCCTTCGAACATATCCAATCATACATGGACTGGAAATGACCAATCATTACTCAAAACAACCAGCATGAGCTTACCATTCCCAAACCTACACTTACAAAGAAATCCTTCAAAAATCATTATGGTAAAAAAAATCACACTACTACCAACCAATGGAATCACATAGCACATATGTCCCAATTTCACGAAATCCAAAGTTCCAAAATTACATCATGTGCATGGATCTACAACACGCAGCATATTTCTCTTATCCGATAAATCAATCGATCATCCTTGGATAACCAAACGACCATACCAAAGTTTGGATCCCTATTCAACGTTCCACATTGATATATTATCCAGTTCGTGAGTCACACTCACAACTTCACCATGATATGTAATATACACTAAATGCGTATGGTTATCAATCATATTTTCAAAACCAGTTTGAAATCATATAGTCTTGTCAAAAGACAAATTTTCGAAAATTCTTTCCAGAGTTTGAAAACTCAAAACATAAACTTTCACAAGACCACGAAATCAATTTTAAAAATTAAATCGGCTCGCTGGTGCCAAGTTCTCGATAAAAATTCTTTTCGAATACACACGATTAAATAAAATGGAATTTATGCAAATGCCTGACCATATCCATACTCCTGTATACCAATTCGGCTCGTCACCAAATTCACTGATATTCCATCCGAAAACCACACGATGAAATTCCAAAATCTCAATATATAGACTGTGATAAAAACTCCTCCTCCACATACTACTCGCAACGTCAATCCTTAATCCATCCTGGATCACCTCAAATATGATATGACAAAACATTGAAACAAATCAACAAATCAAACACAGCGAAAGACTTCCCGAGAAGTTCCATTTGAACAAGTAAACCAAAGCCTCGAAAGGCGGAAATAACATAGGTAAACGATTGGTAAAGTGTTTTACAAATCTCGGGAGTTTTAGAAAATAGGAAAGTCTTTTGAAACATTAGGGTCTCAGCCCGTATCTCATTCCACATTACAAGAAGTTTATGAAGTAGAAAATCCTTCTGGACCTCAAGCCCTGAGTTATAAATCTATTTCAAAATCGATTGGGTCTCGGCCCAAAAATCATTTTCCGTAAAACATCCGTGAAATATTCATTTTGAAAAGTATCATTTTCAAATGCTCAAAAACAGTTCATATATCACAAAATGAACTAACATGACTACATGTTCTTCTCAACAATCCACAGTCCTTCTCCCGATTACACAACTCCGTTTCCAAAATCTAACTGACATAATGATTTCCGAAATCATAATTTCTCAAGATCATCAATCCTGTCTCACTCTGTCATCATACTGTGAAGCATAATATCTTTCTGAATCTCAAAACATATAAACTTAGAACGACAATAAATCTCAATGAAATTCAAAAATCGAAATACTTACAGATCGTGAAGGCGACGATTCCCCGTGATACTGGCACATGTCTCAACTCAAGAAAATACTCGACACATATATTTTCGAAACACACGTTTGCAAACTCAGTTTAGTTCGAGAACACAACACATCTCTTTCAAGAGAATCACGTTAGCACCATCTGGAAAAGTTTACAACAATCCCAGTACCACACTGATAAATCACATAACCCATAAGCCCGAGTGAACAAAAAAACTCACGGCTATAGTATTAGTTAATTGACAACTCGAATGACGCGACAAAACACGACCCAACTCGAGCCAAATGCCTAGGTTTTCTCAACCTAAGCTCCGATACCATATTCTGTAACACCCCCAGAGCCATCCAGGAATATCACAGTGCCGTGGGCCCCGAGATGGAACCCACAAGGCTAAAAGAATTTTTCGCAAACATTTACAAATGCCCAAGAGACCAACGACGGTACTATCTTTAAAAATTCACAAAGACTTATAAAAATCCATTGATCAAAAACTGTCGTAAAAACTCATTTGAAATCGCAAGGCCAAACGGCCGACACTCAAAAGTTTAGAAAATGATTTCCAAAGTAACCTCAATTACCAGATACCAAAAGAGCGTTTCAAAATACTCACGCAGCGGAAAAAGACCAACCATAAAGATACTCTAGCAGCGGAATACAAGAACCAATCAAGAAACTCAATGCACAAAACATGTCCTAGCCAGTATCCTCCGGGAAGATCATCTCTTCACGACCGCTACAAGCTCGATACTCCAAGAACCTAAAAAGAAATCCCACGATGGTGTCAGCCATAATGTCCAACAATGATAACTGTCACATCACATTAATAATTTCATACCAATGAGAATACAAAATAAGAATACGACCAATGTAATCTTATCGTTATAACATTACCAAAATTCACATCTCGTATCCTCAACATCACGACTAGCTCAAATCTAATCATCTGAACTGTATCCCAAACGGAACCCAAGGTTCTCAAAACATCTTCATAACTCACTATTACGAAATCTACTAGCTCGGTCCAATCCCAATCCATCGGGTGATATCATCACATCTCAACACAAATAATCGATTGTCCATCAAAAGACAATAACTAAAGGAAATACGGAACATACCTCGAAATGCACAATTCCACGACAATCATGTCGGTCTAATCCAAGATCAGATCAATGCAACATACGAACACAGTCCTAACACAAGACCTACGAATGCATACTCATATGACAACGTCAACATGCTCAAAACAATAACAACAGTGTATACTCAATGGAAATCCGACGATCCAGCGCCCTCAGCATAGATCCCCTTGATGATCCTATCAGATCATCATAAGGTGGATAACCAACAATGCACATATGAACAACACATGATAAAATAAATTATGCGAATTCACAAGATTCCATCAACACAATACTGGTAATCTAACGATCCAGCGCCCTCAGCATAGATCCCCATGATGATCCCGTCGAACCAACGCATGGTGGAAAACCTGTCCAACGATCCAGCGCCCTCAGCATAGATCCCCATGATGATCCCGTCGAACCAACGCATGGTGGACATCCGATCCAGCGCCCTCAGCATAGATCCTCATGATCCCTTCGGATCATTTACAACATAACAATGCAATTATGCATACACATATGTAAATCAATATGTTCATCAACATGAACAACATATGAATCAAAACATGAACGACACTATGATGACACAACTAGGACGACCTCATCTTCAACAACATGAATGACAACCTGCATGATCAACATCATCAGTACTAAACCGAATCAAACTAAGATACTGTCCCGAATCCTTCAGGAGAAATCTCAATGACAGATCATCACCGACGATTATCCGCAATGCTCGGCAATCCAAATGTACCATGGACTACAGATACTCATATCCTCGACTTTCCCATAATGTAACCTCGATACCCGAATATGACAATAACCGAAATAAATCACACACATTATGATTTAACTCCCAGAATCGGAATGACAACATATAATCATTGCTATATGCATTATAAACGAAATGAAACCGAAACCATTCATTAAATATTATAACTGAGCAAGTAATAACTTGCCTCGATACCGATACGATGATGATGAAGCCGCTACTAGTCACAATGCCTTCGTCTACGATCTCCTCGGCCCTCACCGAAGCAATTCACGAACATACTCGAACATGACCGCAACATACGGTTTACTCACCGATCAATAATCTCAACCTATCGAAGTAATGAAATAACACATATCCGATAACAATTAACAACCGACATGACCAACCAAATCATCTCAACGATTCAACGATATCTACCATACAAACTACAACTCGATGATCATAATCAATCAATACAACCGATCAATAAACCCCAATGGTTCCACAATATATCGATTAGACACAAATCCAGACAATCCAACTCAAACAATTACGAACTCAAAACCACAACACAATTCATAATCCAATTAATTCCATATACGATCGTCTTGCTATATTAAATTCATCAAAAGTTCCTCAAGAACACTAAGGGATTCGAACTCATGTTCATAACCATTAAAACAACATAACTCGATATCCTTTAACATGAAGATAATCTTCCAATTCGTAATCCAAGTCATGAATCATCGTATTCTTCAATATACACTCTACATAACCTCAAGGATTGTAACAACAACTCCCTAATCATCATCATACGGATCAAATATGGATAATAATACCAAGAACATCAAGAACTCTATGATTTCATAATCATAATCAACATATTCAAGGTATAAACCATTATATCACCATCTTCCTTCAACATATAATTCATATAAACTCAAGAATCGAAACAACAACATCTTAATCCTCTTCATACGAATCATTTATCAATACCAACATCAAGAATCCGAAATGAAAAGGAGGATTATCCAACATACCTCTTAGAAGATGAAAAACACTAGAAAACACTTCAAGAATCATCCATAGCTTCATATCCAAGCCTCAAGTCCAAGTCCTCAAGCTCAAAATCGACTTAGGAAGGCCAACATCTCTCTCTCTCTCTCAAAGTTTGGAGACGAAAAACGAAAAGGAAAGCTGAAGTGAAATGAAAGACGAACTTCATTATATTAAACTGCATAACTCATTACGTATGTTATCCTTCATCATTAACGTACGTAATGCACTTTAGCGTACGCTATTCGTCCCACATAGCGTACGTAATCATCATCCCAGAACTAACTGAACTATTTTGTTAACATGCTTACGTACGTAATGTTTCCTTCATAACGTACGTAACATGTACGTTGACTTGCTACAGTACCACCCACATTACGTACGTAATACGCCATGCATAACGTACGTAATGGCCGAGGTTGACTCGCTGTCCACATCCTCCGCCGAAAGCTGCCGACACAGGGTCCCACCTGCCGACCATGACTCAATTGTCTGATTCCCATGTTACGTACGTAATGTCTCGGCCATAACGTACGTAACTCTTGTGATTTAGCATACGTAAGTCTTCAACATTAGCGTATGCTAAGTATTCTATACTTAGCCAATTTCAACTGTTACCGCCTGTCTCGACATACCGAAAACACATATATACTTATTGAATACATATATTGAATCCAATAGTATTCTCATACGATATACCTCATATCAAAAGTGCGATGACCTGATACACGATATCCTCAATTGTAATTGTCTACCAAATACGAAAATTATACAAGTATAGTTGCCTCAGTCTTTCTATTATTTTATCCATACGGCACAGATTCCATCCTGTACAATATAGCTCGGATAAAATAACATTAAACAATCGCAGTAGAATTTCAGGATATTACATGTCGGGCACTTGACAGGTTTGTGCACTTGCACATCCCATTCGTGGTGTACTATGATGCCCATCATTCAACTTAATTTCATAACTCATTAATGTGATTATTGTATTTTGTTCAACTCTTGAGGATTTTTGTTCTGTGTAACTGAACCCGTTTGGGGATGTTGTTTTAGGTCATGGCAAGGTAAAAGCACGGGAAGAGAACGTTGACAGCGAGAAGTCCCAGTGATACTAGTAGGGGTCCCTAGTCTGTCCATTTGTTCATGCTTCTTTGATTTGAATTTTCCGCTGCAGTTCCGTTTGGATTTCATTTTACTCAGTGTTGTATATTTTATCTTCATATGAAATATACATGTATTCTGTATTTCCTGGGTGTGTTGTATTTGAAACTCCTCATCGGAGTAATTAGTAATATAATGTGGTTCGGTACTACATTTATATTAACTAATTCATTAATTTTCATTCGCCTGGTGGGTTCCAGCAGTTGGGGGTTCACGGCACTGTAATATCCGCCTAGTTTGGGGTGTTATGTAGTACATCATTATCATGTCATTACAAGCTTTACAAGTAATACATCATTCAAAACTCCCATTCTAAACCCACCGGTACTGATCACTTCATTGCAATAAGAAACAAAGCAAACAAAGACAAAAGTGACACAAGAAAACTGAGCATAACTATCATCTTCATTCCACCAACAGTTGAGTTCAACCCTTGCAATCCAACCTGCAAACTCCGAATACTACCTCCCAAGGACCTAACTTCCATTATAATTTCATGCTTTCTAATTTCATCAACTGTATTCCCCCCATATGCAGACCAAGCAACATTTGAATTCTTTGGATCCCAAAATTTAATGAAATTACAAACACCGCACTTGTAGTATAACCGATTTGGATTGCTTGCCAACTCCGAAATTCGAACACTTGCTCTTTTGTCACACTTGCAACATTCGTTCCTAAATTTGAAATCTCCATTGATGTGTCTGGTTGTTGTTTCTATCGCTTGGGATGAAGTTGAAGAAACCATCTCATAACCTGGTTCAAAATATACGAAGCCCTTGATAGGATTAAAGTCAAAGATACATAAACCCTCGATTTCAAATTGGGAATTTTACCTTTCAAAAGCGAAAAAATTGATATATATAATTAACAAAATATGTATTTCTTACCTGGCTCCCTACCAATTTCGAGTTCTTTTGTGTAAAAAATCGAGCGTTGCAATCTCCCTTTACTCGCTTCTACACGCCGGCCTCGTGATGCCTTCGATTTTGCCTTTCGCTCCTCTTTCTATTTCGTCTCGTGAAGAACCGTAAGGTTCAGAACAATTGGGGATTTTTACCCTCTCCCGTTCGTGATATACTTATCCACAGTGTAACATCGAGACAACAAGAATATGTCCATGCCAGTATTTTAATGACAGTCATGTGTCCACGTAGACAGACTTAACGAGTTATTGGACGTAAAATATACGGAAGGATGACATGATAAACAAAGTGCTTAGGTTGGGAACGAAAAGTTAAAAAAATATTTCTTAGTGACGAAAAGGTAAAAAAATAAATAGGTCGGTGACTAAGTTGTTACTTTACTCGATTTATGACCTTTGGCCAATCCTATGATTAAACTAATCTTGGTTATTAATCATTCCTTGTAATTCCTTTGGTTGTTGTTCATTCATATGTATAATTCATGTTCGTTGTTAATCATGTTGGGACTTGTAATTATCATACTATCATTCAATTCACGAGGAACAACGTTTCCAATCATTTCATTTGAAGCTATCACTCATTGCGTCATTAGTTCAGCTCGGTGAGTCATTCTTGACCCTTGTCGGTTCTATTCATTGTTCTTCATTAGGGTCGCTTTTGTTCGTGTGACCTTCCTGGATTGTATTGCGTTACGGATGGTATATGTGTGGAATTTTTAGTCGGGCACATTAAGGTCATTGTGTTTGTAGGGATCCGGACAAATTGGACCGTGCACACGGTAACGTGCCTCCGTTAGACTAATTAGGCCAAGTTTTGCGGGGGTTTATGCGGGACGCCGGGCACTCGGCAGGTTTGTGCACTTGCACATCCCATTCGTGGCGTACTATAATGCCCATCATTCAACTTAATTTCATAACTCATTAATGTGATTATTGTATTTTGTTCAACTCTTGAGGATTTTTGTTCTGTGTAACTGAACCCGTTTGGGGATGTTGTTTTAGGTCATGGCAAGGTAAAAGCACGGGAAGATAACGTTGACAGCGACAAGTCCCAGTGATACTAGTAGGGGTCCCTAGTCTGTCCATTTGTTCATGCTTCTTTGATTTGTATTTTCCGCTGCAGTTCCGTTTGGATTTCATTTTATTCAGTGTTGTATATTTTATCTTCATATGAAATATACATGTATTATGTATTTCCCGGGTGTGTTGTATTTGAAACTCCTCATCGGAGTAATTGGTAATATAATGTGGTTCGGTACTATATTTATATTAACTAATTCATTAATTTTCATTCGCCTGGTGGGTTCCAGCAGTTGGGGTTGATGGCACTGTAATATCCGCCTAGTTTGGGGTGTTTAGTAGTACATCATTATCATGTCATTACAAGCTTTACAAGTAATACATCATTCAAAACTCCCATTCTAAACCCACCGGCACTAATCACTTCATTGCAATAAGTGTAATATCCAGTATTTTTCTTTCCCTTGTATTTTCATTTTTGGTATATTTCTCGGTCATAGTGACCCCCGTGTATCTTTCAGTATGTCCTTCCTGTCAACTGTGAACTGTACTCTCGTTATTGTTCATTGTTTCAACTTTCCTCATATGAGTTCGACTTTGTTAGATCACCATTAATTTTTGGTGACTCCAAAAATTCTAAATCTTTGCAATATTATAGAAAATCGAGTTAGCTTTCCAATGGTTCAAACGGTGAGTCAATCGGAGTCCGGACGAGAGAGTTATGGTCGTTTCAATTTCTAGCCGATCACTGCCGACCGGACCCGACCGTGTCGGCCGACACGGCCCGTGCGTCTTTCGTCCGAAATGCAAAGGTTTCGCCGACCGAACTCGGCCGTGTCATCCGACACGGCCCGTGCTGCACTCTTCCGGATAAGCGAGCGGCTGCCGCACGCCCGACCGTGTCCCGTGACACGGCCGAGTCGTCGAAGTCATTGTCGACGAGTCATCCGTCGGAGGGCCCTACGCGCCGCGGCCGTGTCAAGCAGACACGGTCGAGTCCTGTCGGCCAATCGTAACACGACCGTGCCGACCGGCACGGCCGTGTCCGGCAGGCGGTCAACCCATATATAAGGCCCTGCAGACGTTTTCTTGCCATTTTTCACCTTCTTCCTCTCCTCTTCCGCACTGGCGTGTTCTAAGCTTGAAGCCATGTTGTTTAACAACATATCCATGGAGTTCTAGAGGTTATATCATCAATAATCCGTCCGATATCATCCCTTGATCCAAATAATCAAGGTTAGATCCTTAGAACCCTACTTTTGGTAAAATTGGGGGTTTTCGTGTTTTTGTCCGATTCGTTCCTTTTTGTTGATTAATTCATGATGAATATGATTAATCTTGTTGGTATTCTTAGTTTCCCTACGGATTCATGGTATATTTCGTGATTTTTACGGAATCGAGAGGGTTTGGTTGTGGCCGCCCTCGTTGTTGTTTATATACGAATATACATGAATCGTAGGCGGGTTTCGGGTGTATTCCAATTCCATATTCATTTAGAAATGGTTGTGATTGTATTCTTCGAATCGTTAGGTTCGATTTCATTGGTTCTAGCGTTCGTCGGTGACTTTCCTTTCCGTTCGTTGCGTCGTCAATAATTCAAGGCAAGTATTTTCGAAACCTTTATGCTTAACGTGAAATGGTAATGTATATTGTGTGTGATTTGCTCACCTCGGGAGGGTCCGACGGGATCACGGAGGGAATCTATGGCTTCGTCTAGATTCATGAGTTTGATTCGCTAGCCACTCGGGAGGGTCCTTAGAGGCCTCGAGTGGGATTCGTGGCTTCGTCCGGTCTAGGTGACGTGTGGTGCTTGACTTGTTTTATGTATATGGCCGGCTCGGGAGGGTCCTTAGAGGCCTCGAGTGGGATTCGTGGCTTCGTCCCGGTCTAGGCAAATTAATTGTATTTATTTATTTCTAAAAGACATGTCTTGTTTTGGTTTTCGAAATGATATTGGTGCATGTACTATGAAATGTGTAAGCGATTGGTTTGCCTTGATTACTTGTACTAGCGTAATTGCTAACCCCTCTGGGGACCCGTTTTGGGGAAATTCTTGTTATGGATTTCAGGTTATGATTATCCGGACGAGCGGGCACCTGGACAGTACGAGGATGTTGGCCAGGGTCGTTGACATGTGCATTTGGGTCTTTCTATTTCTTTCGTCCACTGCGTTCTGGTTGTTTTCTATATTTATAAACTGATAGACTGTACTCGCGAGTACTTAGGCTTTTCAAATTCAGACCCCGTGATGTACTACTTTTAAATTGTTACATTGTTGGTTGATGATCATTTCGCCGGTTGCTCCGGGCGAAATTTTTATTTCTTATAATTAATCGTGTGTCCTCGCTAACCGGGATGGTTAGTCGAGTGGAGTTTTCTTGTTTGTAGCCTGGTGGTTCCCATGTGGGGGTCCACGGCGCTGTAATATACTCTGAATATCTCGGGTGTTACGAAATGGTATCGGAGCTCTAGGTTTATGGATACCTAGGCTTGTTGGTTATTTGGGTCTAGTCGTATTTGTTTTTGCACATTGTCACACCGCTGCCAGTCCCAGTACTTCCAGTGCTCGTAAGTTTTCTTATTCGAATCTTTTGTTTCTTGCATTGTATTTCCACTTTTGGATCGTAGTTGCTTTTCCTCCCTTACTCATCATCGATATACTTCTGTTATCTCTCAACTTCAGCATGGATGCCGGAGGAAACCGTGGTCGTGGTCGTGGACGCGGCCGAGGACGTGGGGCAGCCGGTGGGGCGGCCACGTCGCATTCTTCGAGGCCGGCGATGCGGTGACCGTCACAGTCATGCTTCTTCTCAGGAGCGCGCCGATCTTGGTATTGCGGCTGTTATGCAGCAAATGGTTAACCAGATGGCGGCTATAGCTCAAGTGGTCCAGAACACCGATCAGGCCCATGCTAATCGGGGCGGAACGGATCGTTGGCTTCAGGATGTCATCAAGATGCATCCTCCCCGATTCGGGAGCTTCGACCCGATCGGGCCGGGAAGGGTGGATCAAGGAAATATCTAAAGTATTCACCGCTACCAATCGCCCAGGGACCGTAAGGTCCCTATTGCTCAATACTTTCTCACGGGAGATGCTACAGATTGGTGGGAGGCCGTTGGTCCCAAAGATCATGTTGCTTCGTGGGCCGAGTTTCAGGAGTTGATGGAGACCGAGTATTGTCCATGGCCGGTCGATGTGCTCGAGTGCATGCTTTCTTTGATGCTCAACCACGGGATATCCCCGTATCCCAAGCTATTGCCGATTTTAATAAGGAGTTGGGTTATGTGAAGACCCAAGTTGTTGAAGAGAGCGACAAGATTTTTATTTTTCCAGAGAATGAAACTGGCCCATTCGGGACTATATGTCGGGGCTCGTCTGTACTACCTTGAAGGATTATCGAGTCGAGCTCTTGCTTATGATATGTCGGTGACCGCTAGCGATTTGGCTCGCGAGAGCAAGAAGCGTGTCGGTCGGAAATTTTTCTCGTCCCAAGAGTGAGGCCAGCAGAAATCTCAGCCGCAAATATTTCTACGGGCGGTTCGGCTCGCTTTTCCGGGAGCTTTGAGTGCCTCCGAACCGTCGTCAGGACCCTGGATGCTTTAACTGGCAAGCCGTGCCACGTGAACCGGGATTGTCTTCGTCCACCTTTGACTTGTCATACTTGTGGTCGGGCCACAAAGCTTCTTTTGCGAGAAGCTCGATTCCATGGTGCCGTTCTTCTCACCCGGACCTATAGAGCCGAGCGTGAACCAGGGCTCATTTGCTCCGCCGCCTCCACCGAGTGCCGGCCGAGGTAGGGGTCGGGGTCAGCCCGCTAGGGGAGGAGCATCCAGTGTCGGCTCTGCCCAGCCGCGTATCTACGAGATGAGGAGGACCGATGATCCAGCAGCTACTGTGGCGACAGGTACCGTTCATATCCATTCCCATCCTGTCAGTGTACTTTTTGATTCGGGTGCTACGCATTCATTCATTTCTCTAGAGTGTGTACGCCGTTTGAGTCTCGACTGCTTGTCATCTTGCGAGCCTTTCATCGTTAAACTTCCTAGCGGTGATAGAATTGTCGGTGATCGAGAAGTCCGGGACTGTTCTGTGATTATTTGTGAGAGGGCTTGGCTCTCTAATCTTATTGTTGTGTGTATCGAAGGCGAGGATTTAATTCTCGGGAATGATTGGCTCGAACGGCATGGTGCAATCATGAACTACCGCACGAGGATCATTACCATGTTGGCCGAGGACGGCACTGAACACTCTTTCGCGGGGCGAAAGAGAAACCAGAAGTTTGTTATTAACGCCTTGAAGGCGGTGAAACTCCTGCGAAAAGGGTGTACTGGTTATTGGTGCTACGCCTTGAAGGCGGAGAATGGTGGAGTCGATCTTTCATCGATTCCGGTCGTTAGTGAGTTTCTGATGTATTTCTGACGAGTTGCCGGATTGCCACCGGATCGTGAGGTTGAGTTTGCTATAGAGTTAGAGCCGGGTGCGGCTCGATTTCAAGGCGCCGTATCGCATGGCACCTTGAGAGATGCCGAGTTGAAGAAACAGCTTGAGTGAACTTCTTGAGTCGGGTATGTTCGACCGAGCGCTCGCCTTGGGGCGCACCGGTCTTGTTTGTGCGTAAGAAGGATGGTTCACTACGTTTGTGTATCGACTATCGTGAATCGAACAAGGTGACCATCAAGAACAAGTATCCTTTGCCGAGGATTGACGACTTGTTCGATCAGTTGCGGAGCGGCGGTATTCTCAAAGATTGATTTGAGATCGGGGTACTATCGGCTCGGGTGAGGGAGTCCGACGTGCCAAACAGCTTTTCGGACGAGATACGGACATTATGAGTTTGTAGTTATGCCTTTCGGGTTAACTAACGCTACCGGTGTTCATGCAAATCGATGAACAAAGTCTTTATCGAGAATTTGGATAAGTGTGTCGTCGTCTTCATTGACGATATTCTTATTTATTCGAGGAATGAGGAAGAGCATGCCCATCATTTGCGGGTAGTGTTAGACATTTTGAGGACCGAGCAACTCTATGCGAAGTTCTCGAAATGTGAGTTCTGGCTGAAAGAAGTGATGTTTTTGGGCCACGTGATTTCAGTAGGGAGTTCGAGTGGATCCGCAGAAAATTGAGGCAGTGTTGGATTGGGCATCGCCCACAAATGTGAAGGAGGTCCGTAGTTTCTTGGGTTTGGCTGGCTACTACCGTAGGTTCGTCGAGGGTTTCTCAAAACTAGCTCGACCACTTACACAATTGCTCCAGAAATCCGAGAAGTTCGTCTGGACCGATGAGAGGCAGTAGAGTTTTGAGGAGCTGAAGAAGCGTTTGACTTCAGCCCCGGTTTTGACATTGCCATGTGGCAACGAGGGTTTCGCCGTTTTTAGCGATGCTTCGGGTCAGGGTCTTGGGTGCGTATTGATGCAGCACGGCAAGACCATTGCCTATGCGTCGAGACAGTTGAGGCCGTATGAGCTTAACTACCCTACTCACGATTTGGAGTTAGCGGCGGTTGTCTTTGCACTCAAGATTTGGCGTCACTATCTTTTCGGCTCTGCATGTCAGATTTTTACCGATCATAAAGTCTCAAGTACATATTTACTCGAGAGTTGAATATGAGGCAGAGGAGGTGGTTAGAGTTGATTAAGGATTATGACCTCGAAATCCTTTATCATCCGGTAAGGCGAATGTCGTGGCCGACGCCTTGAGTCGAAACCGATTGCGTTGCAAACGCTTGAGGTCCTTACGCCCCGCCCCGAGCTTCGGCGGGCTTTGATCGAGTTAGATGTTGAGGTTTTGCCGCTGGATCTGTCGGGCAACTTTGTACCTTAGAAATTTCGCTGCCTTTGATCGATGAAATTAAATCAAGCAATCGAGGATCCGATGATTACTCAAATCCGAGAGAACGTTCTTAAAGGAAAGTCTCCGGTTTGTGATTCACGAGGATAGTGTTTTGAGATTCCAGTCGGCTTTGTGTACCGAACGATCCAGAGTTGCGACAGAGTATTTTTGCGTGAGGCCCATTCCACACCCTATTCCGTTCATCTGGTTCGAGTAAGATGTACAAGGACACGAGGAGGAACTTCGGTGGAATGATATGAAGGAGGAGGTCGCACGCTTGTAGCGAGATGTTTGACTTGTCACAGTGTCAAAATCGAGCATCGCCGACCTGGGTTATTGCGATCACTTCGCTCCGAATGGAAATGGGAAGATATATCGATGGATTTCATTACGAGTTTGCCGAGATCGAGATCGGGCATGAATATGGTTTGGGTGATTGTTGATCGTCGACCAAGTCGGCACATTTTCTCGGGCATCAAGGACACTTGGGGCCGGAGAAATTGGCTCGTGTTTATCGCGCAGATCGTGAGACTTCACGGTACTCAAGTCTATTGTTTCGGATCGTGATGGCCGCTTTGTATCGCACTTTTGGCGGGCGATGCATAAGGCGTTAGGTACCCGCTTGCATTTGAGTACCTCTTTTCATCCCCGACGATGGATACCAACGCACTATCCGGACATTCGAGGACATGTTGCGTGCTTGTGCCCTCGATTGGAGTAGCGATCAGGAGGAGCATTTGCCATTGATCGAATTCACGTACAACAATAGTTGGCACGCGTCGATTCGGATGGCACCATCTGAGGCACTATATGGCAGCCGATGTCGATCGCCGATTTGTTGGAATGAGGCGTCCGATTTAGTCGGGACCGAGCCGGATGTCGTTTTAGAGACGAGGCGGAAGATAGAATTAATTCGAGAACGGATGTTGACGGCCCAGAGTCGACAGAAGTCATATGCCGATGTCCGTCGTCGACCTTTAGAATTCGAGGTGGGAGACCACGTCTTGCTGAAGGTGTCGCCAACGAGAGGAGTTTTCCGTTTCGGGAAGAAGGGGAAGCTGAGTCCGAGATTTATTGGACCCTTCGAGATTCTCGAGCGAGTCGGTGGGTTAGCATACCGTTTGGCGTTACCTCCGGCCTTGAGTCATGTTCATAGCGTTTTTCATGTTTCCCAGCTGAGGAAATATGTTCCGGATCCTAGTCACGTCATCGATTATGGCGAGATTGATATTGCTGAAGATATTACTTTCGAGGAGCGCCCTTTGAAGATTTTGGAGCATCGTGAGAAACGACTGAGGCATAAGACCATCCCTTTGGTCAAAGTGCAGTGGTCGAGACACGGTGTCGAGGAGGCAACTTGGGAAACCGAGGATAGCATGCGTGCTAGGTACCCTGAGTTGTTTGTTTCTTAAAGTTTCGGGACGAAACTTATTTTTAGAGGGGTAGAATGTAATATCCAGTATTTTTCTTTCCCTTGTATTTTCATTTTTGGTATATTTCTCGGTCATAGTGACCCCCGTGTATCTTTCAGTATGTCCTTCACAATCGTGAACGTACTCTCGTTATTGTTCATTGTTTCAACTTTCCTCATATGAGTTCGACTTTGTTAGATCACCATTAATTTTTGGTGACTCCAAAAATTCTAAATCTTTGCAATATTATAGAAAATCGAGTTAGCTTTCCAATGGTTCAAACGGTGAGTCAATCGGAGTCCTGGACGAGAGTTATGGTCGTTTCAATTTCGCCGATCACCGCTGACCGACCCGACCGTGTCGGCCGACACGGCCCGTGCCGTACTCGTCCGGAAATGCAAAGGTTTCGCCGACCGAACTCGCCGTGTCATCCGACACGCCCGCGCTGCATTTCTTCCGGATAAGCCGAAGCGATCGCCGCACGCCGACCGTGTCCCGTGACACGGCCGAGTCGTGCCGAAGTCATTGTCGGACGAAGTCACCGTCGGAGGGCTCCTACGCGCCGCGACCGTGTCAAGCGAGACACGGTCGAGTCCTCGCTGCCAATCAGGTAACACGACCGTGCCGACCGCACGGCCGTGTCCGGCAGGCGATCAACCCATATATAAGGCCCCCGCAGACGCTTTTTCTTGCCATTTTTCACCTTCTTCCTCTCCTCTTCCGCACCGGGCGTGTTCTAAGCTTGAAGCCATGTTGTTTAACAACATATCCATGGAGTTCTAGAGGTTATATCATCAATAATCCGTCCGATATCATCCCTTGATCCAAATAATCAAGGTTAGATCCTTAGAACCCTACTTTTGGTAAAATTGGGGTTTTCTTGTTTTTGTCCGATTCGTTCCTATTTGTTGATTAATTCATGATGAATATGATTAATCTTGTTGGTATTCTTAGTTTCCCTACGGATTCATGGTATATTTCGTGATTTTTACGGAATCGAGAGGGTTTGGTTGTGGCCCGCCCTCGTTGTTGTTTATATACGAATATACATGAATCGTAGGCGGGTTTCCTGTGTATTCCAATTCCATATTCATTTAGAAATGGTTGTGATTGTATTCTTCGAATCGTTAGGTTCGATTTCATTGGTTCCTAGCGTCGCTTCTGACTTTCCTTTCCGTTGCGTCGCCAATAATTCAAGGCAAGTATTTTCTAAACCTTTATGCTTAACGTGAAATGGTAATGTATATTGTGTGTGATTTGCTCACCTCGGGAGGGTCCGACGGATCACGGAGGGAATCTATGGCTTCGTCCTAGATTCATGAGTTTGATTCGCTAGCCACTCGGGAGGGTCCTTAGAGGCCTCGAGTGGGATTCGTGGCTTCGTCCCGGTCTAGGTGACGTGTGGTGCTTGACTTGTTTTATGTATATGGCCGGCTCGGGAGGGTCCTTAGAGGCCTCGAGTGGGATTCGTGGCTTCGTCCCGGTCTAGGCAAATTAATTGTGACTTTATTTCCTAAAAGACATGTCTTGTTTTGGTTTTCAAATGATATTGGTGCATGTACTATGAAATGTGTAAGCGATTGGTTTGCCTTGATTACTTGTACTAGCGTAATTGCTAACTCCTCTCGGGACCCGTTTTGGGGAAATTCTTGTTATGGATTTCGTTATGATTATCCGGACGAGCGGGCACCACAGAGACGAGGATGTTGGCCGGTCGTTGACATGTGCATTCGGGTCTTTCTATTTCTTTCGCCCACTGCGCTCGTTGTTTTCTATATTTATAAATCGATAGATCAGTACTCGCGAGTACTTAGGCTTTTCAAATTCGCACCGTGATGTACTACTTTTAAATTGTTACATTGTTGGTTGATGATCATTTCGCCGGTTGCTCCGGGCGAAATTTTTATTTCTTATAATTAATCGTGTGTCCTCGCTAACCGGGATGGTTAGTCGAGTGGAGTTTTCTTGTTTGTAGCCTGGTGGTTCCCATGTGGGGGTCCACGGCGCTGTAATATACTCTGAATATCTCGGGGTGTTACAATAAGAAACAAAGCAAACAAAGACAAAAGTGACACAAGAAAACTGAGCATAACTATCATCTTCATTCCACCAACAGTTGAGTTCAACCCTTGCAATCCAACCTGCAAACTCCGAATACTACCTCCCAAGGACCTAACTTCCATTATAATTTCATGCTTTCTAATTTCATCAACTGTATTCCACCCATATGCAGACCAAACAACATCTAAATTCTTTGGATCCCAAAATTTAAAGAAATTACAAACACCGCACTTGTAGTATAACCGATTTGGATTGCTAGCCGACTCCGAAATTCGAACACTTGCTCTTTTGTCACACTTGCAACATTCGTTCCTAAATTTGATGAAATCTCCATTGATGTGTCTGGTTGTTGTTTCTATCGTTTGGGATGAAGTTGAAGAAGCCATCTCATAACCTGGTTCAAAATATACGAAGCCCTTGATAGGATTAAAGTCAGAGATACATAAACCCTAGATTTCAAATTAGGAATTTTACCTTTCAAAATCGAAAAATTTGATATATATAATTAACAAAATATGTATTTCTTACCTGGCTCCCTACCAATTTCGAGTTCTTTTGTGCAAAAAATCGAGCGTTGCAACCTCCCTTTACTCGCTTCTACACGCCGGCCTCGTGATGCCTTCGATTTTGCCTTTCGCTCCTCCTTCTATTTCGTCTCGTGAAGACCCGTAAGGTTCAGAACAATTGGGGATTTTTACCCTCTCCCGTTCGTGATATACTTATCCACAGTGTAACATCGGGACAACAAGAATATGTCCATGCCAGTATTTTAATGACAGTCATGTGTCCTACAGACTTAACGAGTTATTGGACGGAAAATATACGGAAGGATGACATGATAAACAAAGTGCTTAGGTTGAGAACGAAAAGGTAAAAAAATATTTCTTAGTGACGAAAAGGTAAAAAAATAAATAGGTCGGTGACTAAGTTGTTACTTTACTCGATTTATGACCTTTGGCCAATCCTATGATTAAACTAATCTTGGTAATCTCTTGCCTATTCAATCTTGAATAGTATTTTTTTAGGCGAATCTGTTGGAAATCATGAGTAAAGAAGGACCTCCTATTACTAAATGAGAATCTATTCCTATCTTATATTAAAATCCAAATAAAATATACACACAATTCACGATATATCCATTCAAAGTTTCAAACAACTTTTACTATCATCAAACTTTTATTAGTGCCTCGAGTTTAGATAGTGATGGTGATGCAGCAGTGTTGCGAACTCTGCATCACTCTCCATTGCTCGTAACGTCTCCTCCTTCAAGCAAACTTCAAGGTCAATACCACCGCCTTCCGCCGCCGGCAAAACCACTACCAACCACTCAAACTTCTGCGCTTTCCCACTTCTCACAGCAACCGGTCTCCCCCACCCAAAATCACAGCCGTACACATCGTGCCGGTGAGAACTTCCGAATATAAGAGGGGGCCCACTCCCCACCCCCACCCCCACCCCATCCGCTTAAATTCCACCTTATCTGCGTTGCGTCTGATTGCTTCATCAGTTTGCTCAGAAATCAACTCATTGATCCTGAGCGCCGGCGCACCCAATCCTTTCCGCAACAGGTCAATTTCACTAATCGCCAACGCAGCAGAATAAAAAGCGTTCTCAAAATATCCACCCGGCAACGACGACGCCTCGCCCTCGCCCCAATCGAGATTATGATAATTCGATTGCTCGAATCGTTAATGGATTCAGCGCGTGCGGTACTCCGCCATAGATGAGCTAAGAGTGCTTGCATAGTAGATATTTTTCTCTCACTGCCAGCTTCAGAATTCGCCTTCGCCTTCAATCAATCTAAAACTTCTTCGCTGAAATGGAACACCTTCTACGGCAATTGAGATGGTGCGATTAGGTTTTCCTCCAGCGTGACATCACTGCACCGAGTAAACACTGGCGATTTCGAGATCGATTCCAAACCGCTGCAAAAGTGCAATTATTCATTGTATTTTTTGAACTGCATTTAATATAGCGCTTAAAATTTATGCGAAATTTTTTTCAAGAAATTTATTTAGAAAAAAAAACTCTCCATATGAAACAAAAGGAGGTAGCTGACCGAAAGAAATAAAAATATCACTTGTTTTTAGTATGATTTGTCTTTAATTTTTTTTCTTTTAATATTTTTTTTTGTCTTCAAGGTAGGGCTGTAAAAAAAAAATCCGAAAAATTCGATATCCGTCTGAAATATCTGTTTTCGTATCCGGAAAAAATAGATATTATTTGTATAAAAAAAGCGGATATGAATATTATCCGTATCCAAAGATTCCGGATACGGATATGGATATAGGCGCATCCGTATCCGAAAATATTCGTATCCGAAATTAATTATATATAATATATATTTTTAATATAATTTTAATATATAATACAAAATATAAGCATGCTACTCCCCATAGTAATTTGTCACATGTATTCATTCTTTATTTCTCAATATTAAAATATAAGCATGCAGTATAAGTTATCTTTATTTATTAGTTTTTTCTCTTTCTAATACAATAATCAGGTCAATTAACCTAAGTGGTATTGACATTAGGAATTTTGTAAAGAGAAGGAGCTCCACCAGGATTCAAATCCTCACTAGAAAGGGGAGACATGAAATTGATGCATGGCATCGAGGATGTAAAATTCTGATATAAATTTAATCATTTAAACTATAAACAGTGATATCAATAATTAATATAAAAGTAAATGAGAATTGAAGAGAGAGATCTTGGATTGGAATTTGGGTATATGCTCCAGAACTACCAAACCAAACTACAATATTTTTAGGTAACGTAGCATATTCTTAGGTAGAGCTTTTATTTTATGCTGAACGATATTTTTATATTTTTCCTCACCAATTTTAAGCATTTGATATTTAGTTGTAAAAGTTTGAAAATGGAGTTGACCCAAAACTGCAAAATTGTGAGTATAAATTAGCAATTATCCTTTTGTAATAAAAAAAATGCTTTTACAAAATTTGATTTATTTATAATAATATCCTTACTTATTTTAGTTAATTCAGTATACATTACGTATTTAAATTCTATTTTTGGGGCTTGTCAACAGGAAGATGACACCGCACAACGGCATAAGTGGACGTTCAACCTAGCTTGACTGCTGTGAGCCATGAAAAATAGAGGTGGCATTCGGGTCGGGGTCAGGCCGGTCCGGTCCGGGCTTCTAAAGCCCACTCTATTTAAGGGTCGGGCCGTGTCGGTCCTTCCTTTTTGGCGGGCCGGTCCGGTCCGGTCTTTTTTAACAAACACAAGGCCCGGCACGGCCCACAGCCCACTGTGTTTATGGGCCGGGCGGGCCTGTTCACGAGTCGGGCCGGGCCAATTCACGATCCAGCCATTGGGACTTGCCGATTTGGCTATTGATGGGAGGGTTTGGTTGAATTGATAGGAAAAAAAGAAGATAAAATCCTATTGGGCTTTGGGCTTGGTGTTGGATTTTTCAATTGGACTTATGGTATGGATTATAAATCCAAAATTAACATTTAGATGAAACGGTCTTTAGGCGGGCTAAACGGATCGGGCCTTCCCGGTTCACGGGCTAACACGGGCTCGGGCCTTCCCTGTTCACGGGCCGGTCCGGTCGGGCCTCTAAAACAAAGGCCCTAAGGCCCACATGACTTAAATGTACATGGGCCGATCCGGGCCAAATAGTATACGGGCCGGTCGGGCCGGTTTTTAAGCGTGTCGGGCCGTGTCGGGCTATTCTGTGATCGGCCCAAATACCACCTCTAATGAGAAATGAAGAATTATCTTTTCTTTATTATTAGAATAGCATGCGTTTTTTTTAATTGTAAATTTATCATAGAAAAAGGATGGAAATAAAACATTCATTTTTAAAATTCTTCATTTTTTCCCACCTCAACTTCTATAAAAAAGAATTCACCCTATTAATTCTTCATTGCAGTGGAAAAGAGGAAGAAGAATGAGTTTTATAGATAAGGAGACTAAAAAAAAGAATTTAAATGGTGATCATGCTGTAGTAAAAGTAAACAAGATAAGAATTAGGGTAGAAAATATATGTATTCTCATTGATGTGATCTCTTTAAATATGGGGAGATTACATATTCTATAACATTCCAATGGGCCTAGTCCTACACTAACTAGTAGAAGCCCATTAACCTGTAGACTAAGGCACGTACTGTGTATTTACTTTAACACTCCCCCTTGTGCCCAACATATGTCAAGTTGCCTCGTTAAAACACCGTCAAGCAAAAACCACATGGGAAAAATACCTTGATCGTAGGAAAAAGAGTACAACATCCAGACATATAGGTTATGCTAATTTCGTTAAGCTAAAACCTCTATTGATCATTTCGTCGATCAATGTGCTCAAGAACGTGATCGGTTTGTCGATCAATGAGCTAAACGTCTAGTTACCTTGTTAAAAACCTTTCCAAGTGATAAAAACCCAGTGGGAAAAAAGAATCCTTGGTTAAGGAAAAGAGTGTAACTTGCAACGTGGGTGTAAGACTCCACCTCAAGTCTACATCTCCCCCTGATTAGTTCGTCAATCAAGAAATCTGAAAAACAGTACATGTGACGTTGCCTCATTAAAAACTTTGCCAAGTAACAGAACCCATTGGGACAAAATAAACGTTGGTCAAATAAAAAAGTACAGCATTGGTGGGTAAGCTTCGTTATACCTCACCCTCCCATGTGATCCTTACTTCGATATCGGGAGTTCGGAAATTCTACGCATTCCGGTGTTTCTCACATGTTTTTCAAATACGACCTTGGACAATGATTTAGTGAATAAATCAGTCGCATTCTCCTCAAGCTTCACTTGCTTAATTTGGATGTTGAGGAGGACACATTCTTGCTGATTGTAGGAAAACTTTGGAGAGATATGCTTCGCATTATCCCCCTTGATATACACATGCTTCATCTGTTCGATGCAAAGAGGCATTATCTTCGTATATGCATGTGGGCGCATCAGTGACATTACTTAGTCAACTGTTACCTCGAATATATGTGATGATGGTTCTCAACCATATACACTGACGTACCGCCTCGTGTAAATCGATAATCTTAGCGTCATTCGAGGAGGTAGCAACAAGGGTTTGCTTAGTTGATCTCCAATATATCGCTGTGTTCCCAATGGTAAAAACATAACCAACCTGGGAGCGATCTTTATATGGGTCCAAAATGTACCCAACATCAGTAAATCCTACCAACACATTCGTCGGGTAGTAACATTGGCATTCACACTTGCTTTAGTGATTGCACAATCATCGGCAATTTCATTAGCCTGATAGGGAAAGCAAAGTACTGAGTTAATGGTTCCTTTGAGGTATCAAAAGATGTTCTTGATATCATTCCAATGACATTGCGTGGGCTCAGAACTATATTTAGCCAAAAAGTTCACTGAGAAAGCTATATCAGGTCGAGTACATTGAACCAAGTATAATAATGCACATATTGTACTTTAGATAGGGAATTTTGTCTCCCAAAAGCTCTTCATCACATTTATTCAGAAGAAAATGATCTTTCTTCAAGTCCAAACTACGACCAATCATGGGAGTGCTAATCGTATGTGCCTTGTCCATGTTGAAACGCCTGATTTTCTTGTGGACATAGACGGGTGGGTGAGGATTCATCTCAAGTTCGGATTTTAGATAGCTGCGGTTTCTCTTAATTCGTCAAGAGTACCGATTATGTCCATATGGTCTACATATACAGCTACAATTGCTAATCCGGAACTTGTTTTATTAATAAACACACAGGGACACAATTCGTCGTTCTTATATCATCTTCCAATCAAGTCTTCGTTGCCACCAACTGTCCCGAGGACCGTAAGGTCCCTATTGCCCAGTACTTTCTCACTGGGGACGCTACGGATTGGTGGGAGGCCGTTGGGCCCAAAGATCATGTTGCTTCATGGCCCGAATTTCAGGAGTTGATGGAGACTGAATATTGCCCGTGGCCAGTTAGACAGGCTCGAGTCCATGCCTTCTATGATGCTCAACCACGGGATATTCCCGTATCCCAAGCTATTGCCGATTTTAACAAGGAGTTGGGCTATGTGAAGACCTAAGTTGTCGAGGAGAGCGACAAAATTTTCCATTTTTCCAGGCGGATGAAGCTGTCAATTCGGGACTATATGTCCGGGCTCGTCTGCACTACTTTGAAAGATTATCAGAGTAGGGCTCTTTCTTACGATGTCGGTAACGGCTAGTGATGTGGCTCGTGAGAACAAGAAGCAGAAGTCAGTCGGAAACTTTTCTGGTCCCAAGGGTGGAGGCCAGCAGAAATCTCAGTCTGTGAATATTTCTAAGGGCGGTTCGGCTCGTTTCTCTGGGAGTTTTCGAGGTGCCGCCGGAACCTTCGTTCGTGATCCCACATGCTTTAACTGTGGCCAGCAGGGCCATAGGAACCGGCAGTGTTCTCGTCCGAAGTTGACTTGTCATACTTGTGGTCAGTCGGGCCACAAGGCCCTCTTTTGTGATCAGGTCAGATAGTTTCGCGAGTCCCGTGATTCTTTTCCAGCATGTAGAGAGCCGAGTGTGAACCAGGGCTCGTTTGCTCCGTAGCCTCCACCGAGTGCCGGTCGAGGTAGAGGTCGGGGTCAGCCCGCTAGAGGAGGAGCTTCCAGTGTCGGCTCTACCCAGCCGCGTATCTATGAGATGAGGAGGGCCGATGATCCAGCAGCCACTGTGGCGACAGGTACCGTTCATATCCATTCTCGTCCTGTCAGTGTGGTTTTCGATTTTGGTGCTACACATTCATTCATATCAAATCCTCGCTAGAGTGTGTGCGCCGTTTGAGTCTCGACTGTTTGTCGCCTTGCGAGTCTTTCATCGTCAAACTTCCTAGTGGTGATAGGATCGTTGGCGATCGAGAGGTCCGAGACTGTTCTGTGCTTATTTGTGAGAGAGCTTGGCTCTCTAATCTTATCGTCGTTAATATTGAGGGTGAGGATTTGATTCTCGGGGATGATTGGCTCGAGCGGCGTGGCGCAATCATGAACTACCGCACGAGAATCATCACTATGTTAGCCAAGGATGGCACCGAGCACTCTTTCGCAGGGCGAAAGAGAGGAAACCAGAAGTTCGTTATTAACGCCTTAAAGGCGATCAGGCTCCTGCGAAAGGGGTGTATTGGTTATTGGTGCTAGGCCTTGAAGGCGGAGGATGGTGGAGTCTAGTTTTCGTCGATTCCAGCCACTAGTGAGTTTCCTGATGTATTTCCTGATGAGTTACCGGGATTGCCACCGGACCGTGAGGTCGAGTTTGCTATAGAGTTAGAGCCGGGAGCGGCTCCGATTTCGAAGGCGCCGTATCGCATGGCACCTTCATAGATGTCAGAGTTGAAGAAGCAGTTGAGTGAGCTTCTTGAGTCGGGGTATGTTCGACCGAGCGCCTCGCCTTGGGGCGCACCAGTCCTGTTTGTGCGGAAGAAGGATGGTTCACTGCGTTTGTGTATCGACCATCGCGAACTAAACAAGGTGACCATCAAGAACAAGTATCCTTTGCCTAGGATTGATGACTTGTTCGATCAGTTGCAGGGAGCTGCGGTATTCTCGAAGATTGATTTGAGATCGGGGTACTACCAACTCCGGGTGAGGGAGTCCGATGTGCCGAAAACAGCTTTTCAGACGAGATACGGACATTATGAGTTTGTAGTTATGCCTTTCCGGTTAACTAATGCGCCAGCGGTATTCATGCAGTTGATGAACAAAGTCTTTATCGAGTATTTGAATAAGTGTGTCGTCGTCTTCATTGACGATATTCTTATTTATTCGAGGAACGGGGAAGAGCATGCCCATCATTTGCGAGTAGTGTTAGACATTTTGAGGACCGAGAAACTCTATGCGAAGTTCTCGAAATGTGAGTTCTGGCTGAAGGAAGTGATGTTTTTAGGTCACGTGATTTCAGCCGAGGGGGTTCGTGTGGATCCGCAGAAGATCGAGGCAGTGTTGGATTGGGCGCCGCCCAAGAATGTGAAGGAGATCCGTACTTTCTTGGGTTTGGCCGGCTACTACTATAGGTTCATCGAGGGTTTCTCCAAAGTGGCTCGGCCACTTACACAGTTGCTCCAGAAATCCGAGAAGTTCGTCTGGAATGACGAGAGGCAGTCGAGTTTTGAGGAGCTGAAGAGGCGTTTGACTTCAGCTCCGATTTTAGCATTGCCATGTGGCAACGGGGGTTTTGCTGTTTACAGTGATGCTTTGGGTCAGGGTCTTGGGTGCGTATTGATGCAGCATGGCAAGACCATTGCTTATGCGTCGAGACAGTTGAGGCCGTATGAGCTTAACTACCCTACTCATGATTTGGAGTTTGCGGCAGTTGTTTTTGCACTCAAGATTTGGTGTCACTATCTTTTCGGCTCTGCATGTCAGATTTTTACGATCATAAAAGTCTGAAATACATATTTACGCAGCGGGAGTTGAATATGAGGCAGATGAGGTGGTTAGAGTTGATTAAGAATTATGACCTCAAAATTCTTTATCATCCGAGCAAGGCGAACGTCGTGGCCGATGCCTTGAGTCGGAAACCATTTACGTTGCGAACACTAGAGATCCTTACGTCTTAGCCTGAGCTTCAGCGGGTTTTGATCGAGTTAGATGTTGAAGTTTTGTTGCCTGGAGCTGTCGGGCAACTTTGTGCTTTAGAGATTTCGTCGTCTTTGATCGATGAAATTAAGCTGCAGCAGTTGGAGGATTCGATGATTACTCCGAGAGAACGTTCTTAAGGGAAAGTCTCATGGGTTTGTGATTCACGAGGATGGTGTTTTGAGATTCCAGAGTCGGCTTTGTGTACCGAGCGACTCAGAGTTGAGACAAAGTATTCTGTGTGAGGCCCATGATACACCTTACTCCGTCCATCCTGGTTCGAGTAAGATGTACAAGGACCTCAGAAGGAATTTCTGGTGGAATGATATGAAGGAGGAGGTCGCGCAGTTTGTAGCGAGATGTTTAACTTGTCAGCAGGTCAAAATCGAGCATCAGCGACCGGCCGGGTTATTGCGCTACTGCTCCTAATGGAAATGGGAAGATATATCGATGGATTTCATTATGAGTTTGCCGATATCGAGGTCGAGCATGAATATGGTATGGGTTATTGTTGATCGTCTGACCAAGTCGGCACATTTTCTGGGCATCAAGGACACTTGGGGCCCGAAGAAGTTAGCTCGTGTGTTTATCGCGCAGATTGTGAGGCTTCACGGTACTCCGAAGTCTATTTTCTCGGATCGTGATGGCCGTTTTGTATCGCATTTTTGGCAGGCGGTGCATAAGGCGTTGGGTACTCATTTGCGTTTGAGTACCTCTTTCGATCCTCAGACAGATGGACAGTCGGAACGCACTATCCAGACATTCGAGGATATGTTGCGTGCTTGTGCTCTTGATTGGAGCAGTGACTGGGAGGAGCATTTGCCGTTGATCGAATTCACGTACAACAATAGTTGGCACACGTCGATTAGGATGGCACCGTATGAGGCACTTTATGGGCGGCGTTGTCGATCACCGATTTGTTGGAATGAGGCATCTGATATGGTCGGGACCGAGTCGGATATCGTTCTAGAGACGAGGCGGAAGATAGAATTAATTCGGGAACGAATGTTGACTGCCCAGAGTCGACAGAAGTCATATGCCGATGTCCGTCGTCGACCTTTGGAATTCGAGGTGGGAGACCACGTTTTGCTAAAGGTGTCACCAACGAGAGAAGTTTTCCGTTTCGGGAAAAAGGGGAAGTTGAGTCCGAGATTTATTGGACCCTTCGAGATTCTCGAGCGAGTTGGTGGGTTGGCATACCGTTTGGCGTTACCCCCGGCCTTGAGTCATGTTCATAGCGTTTTTCATGTTTCCCAGCTGAGGAAATATGTCCCGGATCCTAGTCACGTCATCGATTATGGTGAGATTGATGTCGCCGAGGATATTACTTTTGAGGAGCGTTCCTTGAAAATTTTGGAGCATCGCGAGAAGCGACTGAGGCATAAGACCATTCCCTTGGTCAAAGTGCAGTGGTCGAGACATGGTGTCGAGGAGGCAACTTGGGAAACCGAGGATAGCATGCGTGCTAAGTACCCCGAGTTGTTTATTTCTTAAGTTTCGGGACGAAACTTGTTTTTAGAGGGGTATAATGTAATATCCGCATTTTTCTTTTCCCTGTATTTTCATTTTTCGGTGAATTTCTCAGTTGTAGCGACCCTCATGTATCTTTCAGTGTATCTTTTCCGTCATCTATTGATCGTATTGTCGTAATTGTTATGCGGAACCGCCGTTTCGGGGTTGTCGTGGATCCATTCTTTGTTATTATACGTTTTGAGATGTTTCGTTGATGTTTCGTTCTTATTCCGGTATTTTGGGCCGTTTATATTCCGTACCTAGCGCGCGCTATCTTTTCTTCATAGCGCACGCTAGAGGTCCCTTAGTAGCGCACGCTACGTCTGCTTCGTAGCGCGCGCTAGCGAGCTAGGCCTGGGAGTGGCAGTTCTGTCTTCCAGCCCTCTGGACTAGCGGATTAGCGTACGCTACGTTGTATAGCGCACGCTAATGTCGGGGGACTAGCGCACGCTAAGGTGACCGGTAGCGTGCGCTAGCATGACTTTCCAGTACTGGACAATTTTCTACTGGACTAGGTCAGGTGCCCAGGTAGCGCACGCTATGGCCGATAGCACGCACTACCGAGACGTTTTTTAGCGCACGCTATGTTTGGCAGATAGCGCGCGCTAACGGGGTCAGGTGAGTAGTGGACAGTTAACTTCTGGACTCGGCTGATGTCCAGGTAGCGCACGCTATGGCCGATAGCACGCGCTACCGAGGGGTTATTAGCGCATGCTACGTTTCGGGTAGCGCACGCTAACGGTCCAGTAATCTGGTTACTGAACTGGGACGTTAACTTCTGGACTGGAGTTTTGTCCCGTTAGCGCATGCTAACTTCTGAGGATTAGCGCGCGCTAACACTCCCTGGCTATATAAACCAGGGAGTTGACCCTGATGAACGCATCATTCTCATTTCTTTCCCCCACCGCGTCGTTGGAGATTCCGGGCGATTTTCATGGCGATTTCTTCCTCCAATCATCTCGTCCATCATCTTCCTTGAGTTCTTGGTGTATTATAACAACATCAACGCAAATCTTTCATCCTAATCCAAGGTAAATCTCTTAGAACCCTACTTTTGGATAATTTGGGGGTTTTGGGATTTTTCGTCCGATTTGTCCCGCTTTGTTGGTTAATCCATGATGAATATGATTAATCTTGTTGATATCATTAGTTTTCCTACAGATTCATGGTATATTTTCATGGTTTTGCGTAATCGAGAGGGTTTGGTTGTGGTCCGCCCTCGTTGTTATTTTTCTACGAATATACATGAATCGTAGGCGGGTTTTCGGGTGTATTCAATTTTCGTATTCGTCTAGAGTTGGTTCTGATTATGTTTTTCGAATCGTTAGGTTTGGTTCCATTGGTTCCTAGCGTTCGTCGGTGATTTTCCTTTCCGTTCGTTACGTCATCAATTATTCAAGGCAAGTATTTTTGGAAATCTTTATGCTTAACGTGAAATGGTATTGTATATTGTGTGTGATTTGCTCACCCCGGGAGGGTCCGACGGGGCCTCGGGGGAATCTATGACTTCACTCTGGATTCACGAGTTTGTTTAGCTAGCCAGCCCGGGAGGGTCCTTAGAGGCCTTGGGTGGGATTTGTGGCTTCGTCCCGGTCCTAGGCGATGCATGTGCGTGATTTGTTTTATGATATAGCCAGCTCGGGAGGGTCCTTAGAGGCCTCGAGTGGGATTTGTGGCTTCGTCCCGGTCCTAGGCAAATGTGATTGACTGTTTGTTTTCCGGAAAAGACATGTCTGGTTTTGGTTTTGAAATGAATTGGTGCATTGTACTATGAAACATGTAAGCGAATGGTTTGCCTTGATTACTTATACTAGCGTAATTGCTAACCCCTTTGGGGACCCGTTTTGGGGAAATTCTTGTTATGGATTTCAGGTTATGTTCTGCCGGACGAGCGGGCGCTAGGACAGTACGAGGATGTTGGCCAGGGTTGTTGACATATGCTTTCGAGTCTTCTTATTTCTCTTGTCTATTTCGATATGGTTGTTTCCCATGTTTATAAACTTATAGATTGTACTCGCGAGTACTTAGGATTATCATTTCGAACATCGTATTGTATTAACTCAAATTGCTATATTGTCGGTTGATGTTTATTACCCTGGTTGTTCCGGGCGTATCTTTATATGTTGTATTATTTAAATGTGTGTCTTTGCTAACCGAGATGGTTAGTGGAGTGGTGTTTTCCTTGTTTTAGCCTGGTGGGTCCCATGTAGGGGTCCACGGTGCTGTAATATACTCCGAATCTCTCGGGGGTGTTACATAATCTTCGATTGTTTACAATCAATCCTCAATTATACCAATATCAAATCCCCACGAAGTATTTCAAACCAACAAAACATCTTCAATACAATCAATAATCCAATAAGAATATCCAAATTCGTGATTTCAACAACTAATCGAAAACCCCCAAATCCAACTCAATATTCAAAGTGTTCTTGAATAATCCTTCAATAATCCAATGAATATTTATACAAACTCATAATCATATGTATATCTCTTCATACAACATGATTATAACGTCCAAAACATCATATCTCAATACAAAATCGAAATCCAAGATGTTGAAGAAATTACCTCTTGAAGATCCAAACACTTCGATCCGATGAACACGAGTTAAATTGAGTATCCAAGCTTCCCAAACGAATGAAGATGATGAAAATCCAACACCCAAGTGATTTATGACGGAAAATCTCTCCCTCAAGCTCTCTCTCTCTCTCGGAACAAGGTGAAGAAATGGTAGAAATGAGCTCAAAGTCCCGTCCATGTCCTATATAAACTGCCGAATGTTACAGCCGTAACTCGGCCTACTTATGGCCATAACATCCCAAGTCAACGGCCTTACGGACGTAACCAACCATCTCGTATGGCCGTAACTCGGCTTCGTCCAGAAATCTGCCGACAGTCATACGGCTGTACCCGGCTAAACTTACAGGCGTATGAAGCCTTCATCGAAAATGCCTGGGCACTCTGCTCGACACGTAAGGACGTAACCGGCCAAGCCTTACGGCCGTACCAGCCTCATCTTACGACCGTATGCTGCAACCCTTACGACCGTAAGTCCCATTCATCCGAACTGGCCTGAAAACAACGAATGCATGTTACGGCCGTATCCGACAATCCTTACGGTCGTAACTCACCTTCGTTCAAAACCACCTTGAGCCAATGAATGCATGTTACGGCCGTAATGCCTGATTACTTACGGCCGTAACTCGCTGCTGGAAGTGGCAAAAATCCGACAACTCCGTCTACTCGTTACAAACGGTGAATGATCCGACGTACAATACTTGTATGATTGTAATTAAGTCCAATAACACGTGATAGATGATACTTCCAACACAAGACTATATTCACGATGATTATGATAATATTCTTGTCTCGACTCTCAATCGGAGATGAATGACGATCGGTAACTAATACACGGTTACAAAATGCCAACGATGAATACAAATGAATGAATCATGAATGATGAGTGATTATTAATGAGTGAAAATTAATGAGTACCAATACTGATTGATAATTTCTGAATGATAATGAATAAATTACAACCGGCCATTACATACCCCCCCCCTTAAAAAGAGTTTCGTCCTTGAAACTAAGGGTCAAACAACTCGGGATAACTCTCCCGCATACTATGTTCGGTTTCCCAAGTAGCCTCTTCGACTCCGTGTCTAGACCACTGAATCTTGACCAAAGGAATCGTCTTGTTCCTCAACGGCTTGATTCGCCACTCTAAAACTCGTATAGGATGCTCATCATACGAATGATCATCCGCGATCTCGATTTCGTCGAACTGAAGTATGTGACTCGGGTCAGCAACATACTTCCGCAACTGAGAGACGTGAAACACATTATGAATTCGACTCAGCGCCGGAGGTAAAGCCAATCGATAAGCCAGACTGCCTACTCGATCCAAAATCTCAAATGGTCTGATGAATCTCGAACTCAACTTCCCCCGTTTGCCGAAATGGAAGATACCTCGACTCGGTGATACCTTGACCAAAACGTGGTCACTCGTCTCGAACTCTAGTGGTCGACGACAATTATCTGCATATGACTTCTGTCGACTCTGAGCGGTCAACAAATGGCTCCTAATCAAAGCTAACTTCTCACGGGCGGTTATAAGCATATCGGGCTCGGTGTCGATCGATTCTGATAAGTCGTCCCAACACAAAGGAGATCGACAACGACAACCATACAAGGCCTCATAAGGTGCCATCTTAATCGAAGCATGCCAACTATTATTGTACGTGAACTCAATCAACGGTAGTTGGGATTCCCAATTGTCTTTCCAATCGAGTACGCATGCCCTCAACATGTCCTCCAATGTCTGAATAGTTCTCTCTAATTGTCTGTCGGACTGAGGATGAAAAGCAGTGCTGAGATTAAGCTGAGTTCCTATAGCACGATGAACTGATTTCCAAAGATGTGACACGAATCGTCCGTCACGATCAGAAATGATACTCTTAGGAGTACCATGCAATCTCACTATCTCTCTGATGAACAATTGGGCGAGTCTCTCGGGACCCCATGTATCCTTAATCTCAAGGAAATGAGCTGACTTAGTCAAACGGTCCACAATTACCCAGATTGTATTCATGCCACGATGACTCGTCGGCAAACTCGTGATGAAGTCCATAGAAATGTCTTCCCACTTCCACTCTGGAATCGGGAGCGGTTTCAGCATACCCGCCGGTCGCTGATGTTCTATATTGACTTGCTGACAGGTTAAACATCTCGAAACAAATTCTGCGACTTCTCGCTTCATATTACTCCATCAGTAATTTTTTTTCAAGTCTCTGTACATTTTGCTAGACCCCAGATGAATGGAATAGGGGGTAGCATGAGCTTCTCTCAAAATCGAGTTTTTCAACTCGTCATTCGCTGGTACGCATAATCGATTCTTAAATCGCAAAAGTCTATCCTCGTGGACCACAAATCCAGGGGCTTTTCCCTGAGCCACATCCTCACGGATGCGCAACAATGATGGGTACGAACCCTAATTCACTCTGATTGCCTCCTCAAGTGGCGATGAAATCTCTAACATGCAAAGTTGCCCTTGGACCCGCTGAAGCCAAACCTCGATCTCGGGTCTAAGACAACCACGTTTGCTCGTGAACGGACTTACGACTCAAGGCATCGGCAACCACGTTTGCCTTACCCGGGTGGTACATGATCTCGATATCATAATCTTTGATTAGTTCCAGCCACCGCCTCTGTCGCATATTTAACTCCTTCTGAGTAAATATATACTTCAAACTCTTATGATCGCTGAATATCTGACAGGTAACGCCATAAAGGTAATGATGCCAAATCTTCAACGCGAAAACCACGGCTGCTAGCTCCAGGTCGTGGGTCGGATAATTAACCTCGTAAGGTCTCAATTGCCGTGAAGCATAGGCAATAACCTTCCCATTCTGCATTAATACACATCCGAGACTGTGTCCGGACGCGTCACTATAAACCACGAATCTTTCCGTCCCTTGTGGTAAGGAAAGGACAGGTGCTGAAATCAACCGGCTCTTGAGTTCCTCAAAACTCCACTGACATGCGTCGGACCACGTGTATTTCTTGTCTTTTCGCAAAAGGTTCGTCATTAGTTGAGCGATTTTAGAAAATCCTTCCACAAACCGTCGATAATAACCGACTAATCCGAGAAAGCTTCGGATTTCCTTAACATTCTTCGGAGGCAGCCAATCATGGATAGCCTCCGTCTTTTGAGGATCAACACGCACACCGTCTGATGAAATTACATGTCCGATAAACATCACTTCGGACATCCAGAACTCACATTTGGAAAACTTTCCATAAAGTTGCTCTCGTCTCAACATGTCGAGAACCTGATGAAGGTGAAACTCGTGCTCCTCCCGGTCACGAGAGTAAATCAAAATGTCATCAATGAAGACAACCACGAACTGATATAGATAATTGATGAAGACTCGATTCATTAACTCCATGAACACCGCAGGTACATTAGTTAACCCAAACGGCATTACCACAAACTCATAATGACCATAGCGTGTTCGAAATGCCGTCCTCGCGATATCCGACTCTTGAATTCGCAACTGATGATATCCAGATCTTAAGTCGATCTTGGAAAATACTGAAGCTCCCTGAAGTTGATCTAAGAGATCATCAATACGGGGTAGAGGATACTTATTCTTGATCGTCACCCTGTTCAACTCCCGATAATCAATACACAAACGAAATGAACCATCCTTCTTCTTGACAAACAACACTGGTGCTCCCCAGAGGGACGCACTCGGTCGGATATAACATTTCTCGAACAATTCCTCAAGTTGATTCTTCAACTCCTGCATTTCGGTCGGGGCCATCCGATATGGTGCCTTCGATATTGGAGACGTATCGGGCTCCAATTCAATCATGAATTCCACATCTCTCTGTGGAGGAAAACCAGGTAACTCGTCTGGAAATACGTCGGCATATTCTCTCACTACCAGAATATGCGCCAACACTATTGATGATTTCTCGGTCTTGGTCATATAGCACCAATAACCAACACACCACTGACTGAGTAATTTTACTGCTTTCATAAAGTTGATGACTCTACAGGAACAACTGGGATTACCTTCCTGAAAAACACATTCGACTCCATCGTCTGAAATGATAGTGACCATAGGCTTACGGACACTAATAATGGCATCGTGACGATCCATCCAATCAATACCCATGATGACATCATCTCCCGGTAAATCTACTACAATTAGGTCTGCTAGCCATACACGGCCATGAAGCTGAATCGGACAATTCTGAATCTCATGATTTTCGATAATTCGTCTACCATCCGGTAGACCAATGACATACGGCTCATATCTAGTAGCACTACCCAGACGTAGCCTACTCAAACATGACTCGGAAATGAATGAATGTGATGCACCAGTATCAAAAAGGGTACACACAGGTTGAGATAGAATATCGAGTGTACCTGAGATCATTCGGGCCTCCGGATCGTCGGTCCTCTTCATCTCATAAATTCGGGGCTTGCCGGCCCCCGAACTGGACACTCCCGTCTGATAGCTCTTGGCTCCGCCTTTGTTTGCTCCCGTCGTCTTGAACGACGCAGACTGAGTGGCCTGATTATGAACAACTGACTGTTTCGGGGCCTGAGATGACTCCGGAGTGGGTTTGGAGTCCCTTCGGCAAAAACGGGCCTTATGTCCAGTAATCCCACAGTTATGGCATGTGATAGTCTGCCTCGGACACTTGGTGCTGACATGACCAAGTTCTCCACAGTTGAAACAGGTGATGGCCGAACTGGCCGCTTCCAGTATACCTTGTAATGCGATGTGGTCGCCTCACCGGTTGCCCCACGCCCCGGACGCGTCCACGACCACGAACACGACCACGGCCTCTTCCAGCATCCATACTGATGTTAAATAAGTAGCAAAATCCATACGATGGTAAGTACGAGAAGAAAAACAATCACAAATCAAGAATCGAAGGTGCGATACAAGGAAACAAGGAACAAAGTAAGGAAAATTTACAAACACTGGAAGTACCGGAATCATGGCAGCGTGATGACGATGTGCAAAACGAAACACAACAAGACCCAATAAACCGACAAGCCTAGGTATCCATAAACTTAGTGCTCTGATACCATTTTCTGTAACACCCCCAAGATATTCAAGGTATATTACAGCGCCGTGGATCCCTACATGGGACCCACCAGGCCAAACGACCAAACATACTCATCGACTCGTGGAATCAACATAACATCACCTCGTCATAAAGACGCAAAACAAAATAATTCACCTGCTTCAACCGGTCAAACACAACACAATCATCCAACACAAACATAATGGACAAACATTTCAATCCGAACAAACAAGAACTCCTAAGTACTTGAGTACTTCTATTAGTTTACCAATGGATAAACGCATCAAAAGGAAGGAAACCATAAAAACACACTCATGCACAATCATCACGCCCGGCCATCATTCGCGTACTGGTCCAGCGCCCGTTCGTCTCGATGAACCTGACCTGAAATTCATAAAACGAATTTCCCCAAGACGGGTCCCCAAAGGGGTTACCAATTACGCTAGTACAAGTAACCAAATGAACAACTTACACCTTATGCATATAGTCAATGCATGCAAACATGAAAACATCGATTGAAACACACATTTCCGGAAACGCCAATAATCCAAAACACATTTATAAAATGCACCACAATTAACCGTTAATCCACATCTCTGTGGACCCCTACCGAGACCCCATCGGATCTAACCCGTAGTGGTTAAAAGCAAGCTCGTCTATCTACGTCTCTGTGGACCCCTACCGAGACTCCGTCGGATCTAACCCGTAGTGAGCATACACACACACACAGCATTTCTCATGCAATACTACTATGTCAAGATTGTAAGTTTGTAAGGGTACTTGCCTCGATCAATAGATGGTGACACGAACGGAAAAGGAGGATCAAACATGACCGCAAGGAACCGGCGAAACCGAACATAATGATTCGAAGAATACAATTACAACCATTTCGAAATGCATACGAAAACGGAATACATCCGAAAACCTGCCTACAATTCATGTATATTCGTACAAGAACAACGACGAGGGCGGACCAGAACCAAACCCTCTCGATTACGCAAATACTACGAAATATACCATGAATCCGTAGGAAAAACAAGAATACCAACAAGATTAATCATATTCATCATGAATTAATCAACAACACGGAACGAATCGAACAATAAAGTCGAAAACCCCCAATTTACCCAAAAGTAGGGTTCTTAGAAGATTTACCTTGATTCGGATGGAGGAAGACAATTATGATGATGATAAATTACACTAGGAACCCAATACTCGATCTCCCAAGAATTCCCACGGGAAAAACTTGAAGAATCGCTCAAAAACTCTACAAAACTCTCGCTGCGGACGGAAGGGAAAAAAAGAAGAATGTCGCGAATGCAAGGTCAACTCAGGTTTATAAAATCTGACCTCTCATTACGTACGTTAACATGCAGCGGTTAACATACGTTATGCTCATTACGTACGTTACACACAGGTATTAGCATACGTAATGGCTCGGCAAAACAATCTGCCCAAATCGCTGATGACGCTAGCGTACGCTACATCAGACAGCTAGCGTACGCTACAAGGAGGTCTTACGTACATAACACGAGCATGTTTATGTACGTAAGTACACGGCCAAATCCGGGCAGACTCACTGTCCAAAACACTGAGGGCCATAACTTACGTTACCACTAGGGTATAACGTACGTTATGTAGGTATCGCTAGCGCACGCCAAGAAGCATGCATAATGCACGTTATGCATGCAGCAGTTCAACACTGCTGAACAAAGTTAGCTGCACCGGGCGGTCCGAAAATGAGACGCAACACAAAGACAGTGTAACGCCCCCAAAACCATCCAGGATATTACAGCGCCGTGGGTCCCGCGCCGGAACCCACCAGGCTAAAACCCATTTAAAAAATGTATAAAAACGCCAAAAGGCCAATGACGGTAATATTATAAATACTCAAATATTTTCCAAAATATTATTCTCAAATGCCGTCATCAAATACTACTTGAAAATACAAGGCGAAATGCCAAATCTTGACAGTTTCAAAATGTACGGTAAGCCACCAGTTATACGTACCGATAAAATAGTTTAGGAAAAGGGGTTTAACACAAATAACCCAAGTTTACGAAATACCCAAAAAGGCCATTTCGAAATACACACGAGTTGGTAAAGATATCGAAAAGCCATTTTAAAATACATACAAGTTGGTAAAGATACTGAAGTGACATTTTAAAATACACACACAGTGGATAAAACACAGTTCAAAATACACATTTACAGCGGAATAAAACAATCATAAAAGAATACTCAATACTCAAATAAATGCCACAGCCAGTATCACCCGGGAAGCTCACCCCTTCACGACCGCTACTAGCTCGATCTCCGAGTACCTAAAAATAAAGCCCACGACGGGGTCAGCCACAATACTCAACAATGATATCGATCACATCATCATAAATAATTACATACCAATGTAATAATACTGTAAGAATACTACCAATGTAAACTTACCGTCATAACCTTACCAATCCATGGCAATCCATACCAAATCGATCCTTACCATAATTCACATTTCGCATTCTCAAATGACGAAATGAACTCAACAATAATTATAATGTATTCCAAAAATACCAATAATCCTCAAAACATCATCATAACTCATAAGTGCGGAAATAATCCAATCTGTGCCAAATCCTCTCCTTCGGATTACACAATCAAATCTCAACCTGGATAAATCAATAATACACAACATATCTATACATCAACTACCACATGATAATGATAACAAATCCCGAACATCGACGTACAGTCCGAATGCTTATACGATCAATAACAATGATCAACCAATACATAAACCGAGAATATCATCGACATGATAACTCCAATACGACCAATAAAGGATCAACGATAACCGAGAGTACCCTCAACATGGTAAACTCCCAACACGATCAACAAAGATCAACAATAACCGAGAATACCCCCAACGTGGTAAACTCTAACACGATCAACAAAGATCAACAATAACCGAGAATACCCTCAACTAGGTAAACTCCAAACACGATCAACAAAGGATCAACAATAACCGAGAATACCCTCAACAAGGTAGACTCCAAATGATCAACAATAATGGATCTCAAAGAAATAACTCTGACTATCGAACATACCCCTCGGGCGTATGAACAACAAGTCACAAACTGTCGAGCATATCCAATCATATATGGACTATGAATGACCCAAAAATATGGCTCAAAAGATGGACGTCACAGTACGCCCGATCCGGAAATGTGTCCGTGCACATGTCCACCCCGTATATGGAATCCAGGATATACGTGGGACATGTACCCAATTAGCGTCACGAACTACGTCTCGTGTGCACGGTTCAATACGGAAACATCCACGCATAACCATCATGTGCCCGGCTAAAAATCCTACACAATAACCAATCGGCACGCAGAGATGACTCCAGATATGTCACGATGCAACATGACAATGAAACTCAAAGAATCACATATGCAATAAGGATCAAAAGACTCACCGAAGTGAACAATGACAAACTGACAAAGAAAAGTCGACACGACTAATCAATATCCAAAACAATAATCCTGGGATCATCATCCCCGATAAATGATTAATACGATCAACGATCCCAATACTATCAGCCCTGGGATCATCATCCCTCAACGAAATAATCAATACGAATCCCAATATACGAAACATCAACATACAACATATACAATAATTCCTCAGAATAATTATCCTCATAACTGAACAATACTAGAATTACCTCAAAGCCGAAGACAATAATCTTTCCACGAACAACATCCCTGAACGAATACACAGTTATACGAATAATCTCGAAATAGGTATAGTCCATTTATACCAACAAACCATCGTCCCGACATCAATGTCGACACGGTAAACCAGTCTTCATATCCGACATTCCATATCACTGACCAAATATAACTCACATCTACGTATTCACCAACACATTTAAACCATATACATTATGATTTAATCCAAACTAAGGCACAATATACAAACCATCATCCCGACAATTTATATTTATAATATCATTGCTATATGAATTATAAACAAAATGAAAGCGAAATCATTTATTAAATATTATAATTGAACAAGTATACATGCCTCGATATCGATACCACGAAGCCATTACCAAAATCCATTGCCTTCATCTACGAGCTCCTCAGTCCCGACCAAAAGCAATCTATGTACTCTTCAACCTCAACCGCAACACAACGGACATAATCCACGATCAAAACATCACAACCTATTGCAATAACCGATTAACACACATTCGATAAAAATCAATAAGCGACATACCCAACCAACGAACTCAACGGTTCAACGAAACCTCGGTCATATACATAAAATCAAATAATCCAACTCAACAAATACGAACTCATATCCATAATACAAGCTATAACTCGATGATCATAAATAACAATCAATAACCGATCAACAAACACAACGGTTCCACAATATCCCGATTAAATACAAATCCAGACAACCCAAACCAATCAAACACGAATTCAAAACCACAATACGATTCCACAATCCGAAGATCATATCAATTATCAATTTAACCAAGTGTCTAAGCATTACCGATTCCACATTCAATCTTAAACACGGATACAAGTTTCCTCCTTGTAAATTCACAATAAAAAACAATTCCCGATTATCATCATCAATCCGAACACTCCGATTAATTCAACATTATAGATAACCATATTCCAAAGGCATCAAATAATTCTATTATCCGAATTGAACACTTGTTCAATACGTATGAATTCTCAAACTCAAAAGTGAATGATAATCTTATCAAACCCGGAACCATATTCGTATTCCTATACGAATATTGTACCAAAACACATAACTTAGTTCTAGATATGAATATTCCATATTCATATCTAAAACACCAACACCTCTTAAACATGTTCATCAATTCATATAATCCAAGAGTTCCTTAAGAACACAATTAATTCCGAAATAACATTCAAAATCTCCAATACGACATAATCCGATGTGTTCTAACATTTAAACAATCCTTATTCATAATTCAAGATGCATATAATCATGTTCTTCAACATATACTTCTCATAACATCATGAATCGCAACAAACCACCAAGAACATCGAGAATACCACGATTCCATAATCATAACAACATAATCAAGGCATTGATCATCAATTCATTATCTTCCTTTAACAAAATTCCCGTAATTACCAAGAATCATCACAACAATATCAATTCAATCACCATTCATACGAAAACGTGTAGAATTTCCCAATTTCTACTCATTGAGGCATTTTATCGAACACTTAAAGTGCATAGTCCAATTCAATCGTTTAACGAAGAAATACTCGAATTTATTCCACAAAACTTCAAGAGTAATGTATGATTCCGAGAATACAACTAAGTTCTATCAAAAATCTGAATTGAAATGAAGGAAATCGGCCAAAACATCAAGAAATCTCAAAACTTCCAAAACCAAGAGTTTAGGTGTTCTTTCCTTCGATTCGGACGAAAGAAGATGTTAAATACGAATCCAACTTCCAAAATATGTTGCTCTATGATGTTTCCATCCAAATCCATCCATCTCAGATGAAGAATCGCGAAAACAACGAAGAAAAAATGAAATTGGTCGAGTGACCCGTCGCCCAGGCTTATATAGCCGAGACCTGCCGACACCCTTATGTACGTAACCGGCAGCTTCCTTACGTACGTAATCGGCCTTTGAAAACAATCTGCCCAGTTTGGCTGACACCTTTACGTACGTAACCGGCACAAGCTTACGCACGTAATAGGCCCTTACGGCCGTTACCGACCACAACCTTACGGCCGTAATCGGCCAGTCCTTACGCCCAGCGAGTCACTGCCGACCGTGATAGGCCATCCCTGCGAGTCACTGACGACCGTGATCGGCCATCCAGCGAGTCCTCGGCCACGACTCGGCCAGCTGCCTCCTAACGTACGTAACACTTAATCCATTACGTACATAATATGTACGTTGACTTGCTATAGTAATATACTCGTATTACGTACGTAATACACCATGTATAACATACGTTGTTGTGTCCCGATTTATACACCTCAACAGGCGATCGACACAAAGACCGGGCGACCAAACCAGAGTCAGATAGACCATGGCATACTTGCCGATCGAAGGACACAGATCAGGACCCAGCGCCGAGCGATCGACTGCCATGGAGATCGTCTCCCGGCAACTAGCGATCGTCCCAAAGTACCCGATCATGGACGACCGCCTCATGCCACGTAAAGCCAGCATCCGTCATGTATGTGAAAGCCGAATCTCGGGATAGAGGCCCACATGCAGATCCGGAAAAGGCGCCGTAGGATAAGGCCCTTTGACCCCAGCTTGTCACCATCTTCTCACGTACCGATAGACCCGCCGAAAGGTCCAAGGTGGGACCTCCCGAGACAGCGACAAGAGACGCATGTTGTCCTCTCATTGGTTCGCACAGCTGGATGCTAGCAGCGGCCAAGGACTTTAAGGCAATCAGCCCATGTGCTAAAGACGATCGCCCCCTTATTATAATACAGGAAAGGCGATCGCCCGTTAGGATTAAGACATCCCAGCTCCTCCTATAAATAGAAGACTTCCAGCACTTGGAAGAGGGTGGAACTCTTGGCTTCGCTTCTCTATCTTGGCCACGCTATAAACTTCGGACAGCTTTCTATCTCTCACTCTCGAAACCTCTTAACCCAAATACAGTCGGCACAAACTGTTATTTTCCTGCGAGAGTTCAGCTAATTCACACAGTGAGAGACAGTCGATTTCTCACAGTTGACACAGCACTCCATCGTTGTTACAAGAACTCACAGAGCATCACCTCTGGTTCTTCCGGCAATCATCATCACTCAAGAACTAGATAACTAGGGTCTTTACACTCATTGTAATTGTACTCTAACATTAATATTTGTACTCCCAAGTATTTGTATTAATAATATCTCGCGAGAGCATTCAAGTCCGGGACTAACAACCCCGGCAAATCTTGTGTTATTTACTTTCCCACGGACGTGCTCTCGTATTTTGTTGGTTACTCGTCCGTTCCAGCATATCATCTCCGGATACTATTTTGGGTAACAACAATTGGCGCTAGAAGGAGGGGATCTACCTTCATTTTCTCTCCGACCATTTCGAAAAACACTCACTGTTCTCTGGAGCATATACTTGAAGAAACACTCACTGTTCTTCAAAGAAAAACCTTCAGAATCATGACGTCTGCCACCACCTCGAAGAGAGCCACTCTACGAGCCGCCGGACGTCTCATTCCGGCTCAATCCGAGCCCCAACCTATGGCGGAGGGTAGCCGCGGCGGCACGAGACTCTCGATCCCGCCCCCGAGGGACGACCCTAGCCTCTCGCTCGATCAGTTCCAAACCGCGGAACAGATCGAGGGGGCCATGGCCATCCTACGGGAGCGACGGAGAGCATGCGGTGCGCCCGCTATTACCCCATCAGCCATCCGCCGCGCGGGCAAACGGAAGCTCAAGGGGTTACTTGCCGAACAATCGTCAGGAAACCTCGATCCACGAGAAGAAGCACTCGCGAGGCGGGACGGTTCATTTTCAGCCGCCTAGGAAGCGACCCATCATGGCGACCGGGGCATTTTGGCCCCAGCCATGAGACGACGGATCCCGAATCCATCACCAGGAGTTTGGCGTACCCAACTCCCAAAAGGCAGGTCGGCCGCTGGGCTCCTCCTCGTCAAAGAACCAAGATTGGCGGCGAAGACCTTATCACCTACCGCGGAGCCAGGAGATCAGTACACGATCGCCTAGGATCCCACTCCGAGAGCCAAATCACGAGCGACCAAGCTACGGCGATGGCCGCAATGCAACTCCAGCTCGATGGCATGAAGGCGCTCCTAGAAACTGGGGCAGGCACCAAGAGAAAGATCATCAGACTGAGCGAGCCACTCGCGGTCCTCATCGAGCTTGTCCCCTTGCAACCAAGGATCACTCCTCCTCAAACACCTTTGTACGAGGGGAGGTCGGACCCCGAGACTCACCTGAGCAAGTTCCGGATCTACATGACCGGATGTGGGGCATCAGACGCGACCAGGTGCCGAATGTTCCCGTTAACGCTGGGCGCCCTGGCCCATAGGTGGTACGTCTAATTGCCACCGCGATCCATCAGTTCCTTTGAACAACTAGCGAGCGACTTCACATCGTACTTCGCCGCCAAGGTCGCTCGACCATAAGGTCCCCACCGCATGATGAAGATCAGGCAGGGGGAAGACGAGTCTGACGAAGACTATATCGACCGGGTAGATGAGATAATCCTCAACGGCGAGCCCGTAAGCAACGAGATCGCCCTCTACTCGGTCCTAGGGGGATTCAATGGTCTTTCGCCTATGTTCAGGCACCTTACGAAGGACATCCCCCTAACCTACGCGAACTTCCGTGCCAAGGCCGCAAACTTTTTGGCCAGGCGGAGGTTGCTCGCCCTTCGCCAAGACGAGGGGGCAGAGACGGCGATCGCCAAGTCCAACAAGGCGTCCGCCAAACCACCCAGTGATTTAAGGACCTTCGAGGATGTGGAAGCCTATCTCCACCACAACCTCGATCTATCTCCGGCCCATATTTTTTACGCCATCCAGGGGCGCGACCGGCTAAGCAAGCCGAAGGGGATAAGGGACAATGGTCATCTGGACTGCAACAAATTTTGTGCTTACCACAAGAATCCCAGCCACAACACCGATCAATGCCGCGACCTCCTCAGACAACTCTGGAGATTGTTCGAGGAGGGCAAGATGGACAGTCTAATCAATTATCCGGAGCCCCGGCCAAAAAGGATCAAAGGTCGCGATCGGCGACCGAACGACGATCATCAATCTTCCAACCCGATCGCCAGAATCAAGCAACATCTCAAAAAAATTGAGGACTCGCTCGCCCTCTAAAGTTCATCATCTAACATGATGGAACTAGGCACGAGATTGCCTCCCTCAGCACAACGTATACCGTCGAGGATCGCCATCTAACATGACGATCCGAGGTAGAAGAGTGCAGCCATGGTCCTGGAGGTCGATGGAACCGACAGCTTCATCCATGCAAGGTTCATTTGGGCTGCGATCGCTCGCCCTTCGTTTAAATACGAGGCGGGCGTATCTGAAGGACCCTCCAAACAAATCTGTGGACACGCTCGCCCGCCCTCAAAGGTTCATCATCTAACATGATGGACCCGGACAATGCGACGCTTCCCTACCCCCGTCACAATGTATACCGTCGAGGATTGCCATCTAACATGACGATCCGAGGTAGAAAAGTACTAACAAGCCGCGGACGTGGAGTCGATTAATCCGACGACGCCCCGTGCAAGGACTCCTCCAGACCAAGACTGCACGCCCTTCATTTAAATACGAGGCGGGCGCAGCCTAACGGAGGACCCTCACAAACCGACAGGTGGAACGTCCTTCGCACATAAGACACGGTCATGGAGGTTGGTCCATCGAACTCTGCGACCGTGCAAGGTTCCTCCAGACCGAGACAATCGGCCTTCCACGAGGAATCTGCAAAATTGAAGATCACAAGAATAAAACCGAAGATAGGTCGCCAAACGATTGGGTCACCCGTCATTATCTTAAATGATCACCAGTGGAACCACCTCACCCCATGTCTTCAACATCGGAGCAAGATGGGGGGAAATTGTTGTATCGCGATTTATACACCTCAATAGGCGATCGACACAAAGACCGGGTGACCGAACCAGAGTCAGATAGACCAAGGCAGACTTGCCGATCGAAGGACCCAGATCAGGACCCAGCGCCGAGCGATCGACTTCCATGGCGATTGTCTCCCGGCAACTAGCGATCGTCCCAAAGTACCCGATCATGGACGACCGCCTCATGCCACGTAAAGCCAGCATCCATCATGTCTGCGAAAGCCGAATCTCGGGATAGAGGCCCACGTGTAGATCCAGAAAAGGCGCCGTAGGATAAGGCCCTTTGACCCCAGCCTGTCACCATCTTCTCACCTACCGACATACCCGCCGAAAGGTCCAAGGTGGGACCTCCCGAGATAGTGACAAGAGACGCATGTTGTCCTCTCATTGGTTCGCACAGCTGGCTGCCAGCAGCAGCCGCGGACTTTAAGGCAATCAGCCCATGTACTAAAGACGATCGCCCCCTTATTATAATACAGGAAAGGCGATCGCCCGTCAGGATTAAGACATCCCAGCTCCTCCTATAAATAGAAGACTTCCAGCACTTGGAAGAGGGTCGAACTCTTGGCTTCGCTTCTCTATCTTGGCCACGCTATAAACTTCGGACATCTTTCTATCTCTCACTCTAGAAACCTCTTAACCCAAAGACAGTCGGCACAAACTGTTATTTTCCTACGAGAGTTCAGCTAATTCACACAGTGAGAGACAGTCGATTTCTCACAGTTGACACAGCACTCCATCGTTGTTACAAGAACTCACAGAGCATCACCTCTGGTTCTTCCGGCAATCATCAGCACTCAAGAGCTAGATAACTAGGGTCTTTACACTCATTGTAATTGTACTCTAACATTAATATTTGTACTCCCAAGTATTTGTATTAATAATATCTCGCGAGAGCATTCAAGCCCGGGACTAACAACCCCAACAAATCTTGTGTTATTTACTTTCCCACGGACGTGCTCTCGCATTTTGTTTGTTACTCGTCCGTTCCAGCATATCATCTCCGGATAATATATTGGGTAACAACATATGTAAATCCATCCGTTGACTCACCTGTCGACATCCGCTGCCGAAAGCTGTTGACACAGGGCCCACCTGTGGATCCTGTCTGATTCCTCTTCTTACGTACGTAATGCCTTATACATAATGTACGTAAAACATAGAATTTAGCGTACGTAAGTCCTTAAGCTTAGGGTACGTAATGGCCTTCTGTACTTGGCCAAAATCCAACTGTTCCTCTCCGACGTCTCGACATACATAATACAAACATACGGCATACTGAATACAGAGACTGGATCCAATAATATTCTCATAAGATATTCCCGATATCAAAATTAAAACAACCAGATATGTGATATCCTCAATGTAGTTGTCTACCAAATACGACAATTATACAAATACGACTGTCTCAGTTCTCAATTTATTTTATCCATACTGTATAAACACCAAGCTATACAATATACCTCAGATAAAATAACGCGAAAAATTTATACTGAAAATTCGGGTATTACAGACTACCCCCCTTAAAATAAGTTTCGTCCTCGAAACTTGCAACCTGTCACCAAAAACAGATCAACCAAAAATTTCCAACTCATCACGAAAACAATCAAGCGTCGCCACAAGCGAATAACCAAAACGATATACTTACAGGTGCGTGAAGCCGATGATCTCCCGTGATACTAGCACAGGACTCTCATACGAAGTCTCAACGCAACCAACACACACCAGTATCACAAATAGCAATTTGAAAAGACCTCAAAAATTTTGGAACCTCCAAAAATCGGTTCGACTCAAAAGTCAGAAAAATCATTTTCAAACCTCACGCCACTACCGTACCGGTAGAGCCACACAACACACACGCCCGGGTTTCACAAAACCCAAAGCTCCGATACCATCTTCTTTAACACCCCCAAGACCATCCGGGATATTACAGCGCCGTGGGTCCCGTGCCGGAACCCACCAGGCTAAAAACCATTTCAAAAACATTTAAAAATGCCAAAAGGCCAACTCAAATATTTTCCAAAATATTATTCTCAAATGCCGTCATCAAATACTACTTGAAAATACAAGGCGAAGTGCCAAATCTTGAGAGTTTCAAAATGTACATTAAGCCACCACTTATACGTGCCGATAAAATAGTTTAGGAAAAGGGGTTTAATGAAAATAACTCAAGTTTACGAAATACCCAAAAAGGTCATTTTGAAATACACACGAGTTGGTAAAGATACCGAAAAGCCATTTTAAAATACACACGCAGCGGATAAAACACAGTTCAAAATACACATTTGCAGCGGAATAAAACAATCATAAAAGAATACTCAATACTCAAATAAATGCCACAGCCAGTATCACCCGGGAAGCTCACCCCTTCATGACCGCTACTAGCTCGATCTCCGAGTACCTAAAAATAAAGCCCACGACGGGGTCAGCCACAATACACAACAATAATATTGATCACATCATCATAAATAATTACATACCAATGTAATAATATGTAAGAATACTACCAATGTAAACTTACCGTCATAACCTTACCAATCCATGGCAATCCATACCAAATCGATCCTTACCATAATTCACATTTCGCATTCTCAAATGACGAAATGAACTCAATAATAATTATATTGTATTCCAAAAATACCAATAATCCTCAAAACATCATCATAACTCATAAGTGCGGAAATAATCCAATCAGTGCCAAATCTTGTCCGTCGGATTACACAATCAAATCTCAACCTGGATAAACCAATAATACACAACATATCTGTAGATCAACTACCACATGATAATGATAACAAATCCCGAACATCGACGTACAATCCGAATGCTAATACGATCAATAACAATGATCAACCAATACATCAACTGAGAATATCATCGACATGATAACTCCAATACGACCAATAAAGGATCAACGATAACCGAGAGTACCCTCAACATGGTAAACTACCAACACGATCAACAAAGATCAACAATAACCGAGAATACCCTCAATGTGGTAAACTCTAACACGATCAACAAAGATCAACAATAACCGAGAATACCCTCAACAAGGTAAACTCCAAACACGATCAACAAAGGATCAACAATAACTGAGAATACCCTCAACAAGGTAGACTCCAAATGATCAACAATAATGGATCTCAAAGAAATAACTCTGACTATCGAACATACCCCTCGGGCGTATGAACAACCAGTCACAAACCATCGAACATATCCAATCATACATGGACTATGAACGACCCAACAATATGGCTCAAAAGATGGACGTCACAGTACGCCCGATCCGGAAATGTGTCCGTGCACATGTCCACCCCGTATACGGAATCCACGATATACGTGGGACATGTACCTAATTAGCCTCACGAACTACGTCTCGTGTGCACGGTTCAATGCGGAAACATCCACGCATAACCATCATGTGCCCGGCTAAAAATCCTACACAATAACCAATTGGCACGCAGATATGACTCCATATATGTCACGATGCAACATGACAACGAAACTCAAAGAATCACATATCTAATAAGGATCAAAAGACTCACCGAAGTTAACAATGACAAACTGACAAAGAAAAGTCGACACGACTAATCAATATCCAAAACAATAATCCTGGGATCATCATCCCCGATAAATGATCAACACGATCAACGATCTCAATACCGTCAGCCCTGGGATCATCATCCCTCAATGAAATAATCAATACGAATCCCAATATACGAAACATCAGCATACAACATATACAATAATTCCTCAGAACAATTATCCTCATAACTGAACAATACTGGAATTACCTCAAAGCCGAAGATAATATTATTTCCACGAACAACATCCATGAACGAATACACAGTTATACGAATAATCCGGAAATAGGTATAGTCCATTTATACCAACAAACCACCGTCCCGACATCAATGTCGACACGGTAAACCAGTCTCGATATCCGACATTACATATCACTGACCAAATATAACTCACATCTCCGTATTCACCAACACATTTAAACCATATACATTATGATTTAATCCAAACCAAGGCACAATATACAAACCATCATCCCGACAATTTATATTTATAATATCATTGCTATATGAATTATAAATAAAATGAAAGCGAAATCATTCATTAAATATTATAACTGAACAAGTATAACTTGCCTCGATACCGATACCACGAAGCCGTTACCAAAATCCATTGCCTTTGTCTACGAGCTCCTCAGTCCCGACCAAAAGCAATCTACGAACTCTTCAACCTCAACCGCAACATAACGGACATAATCCACGATCAAAACATCACAACCTATTGCAATAACCGATTAACACATATTCGATAAAAATCAATAAGCGACATACCCAACCAAAAAACTCAACAGTTCAACGAAACCTCGGTCATATACATAAAATCAAATAATCCAACTCAACAAAGACAAACTCATATCCACAATACAAGCCGTAACTCGATGATCACAAATAACAATCAATAACTGATCAACAAACACAACGGTTCCACAATATCCCGATTATATACAAATCCAAACAACCCAAACCAATCAAACACGAATTCAAAACCACAATATGATTCCACAATCCGAAGATCATATCAATAATCAATTTAACCAAGTGTCTAAGCATTACCGATTCCACATTCAATCTTAAATACGGATACAAGTTTCCTCCTTGTAAATTCACAATAAAAACCAATTCCCGATTATCATCATCAATCCGGACAATCCGATTAATTCAACATTATATATAACCATATTCCAAAGGTATCAAATAATTCCATTATCCGAATTGAACACTTGTTCAATACATATGAATTCTCGAACTCAAAAGTGAATCATAATCTTATCAAACCCGGAACCATATTCGTATTCCTATACGAATATTGTACCAAAACACATAACTTAGTTCTAGATATGAATATTCCATATTCATATCTAAAACATCAACACCTCTTAAACATGTTCATCAATTCATATAATCCAAGAGTTCCTTAAGAACACAATTAACTCCGAAATCACATTCAAAATCTACAATACGACATAATCCGATGTGTTCTAACATTTAAACAATCCTTATTCATAATTCAAGATGCATATAATCATGTTCTTCAACATATACCTCTCATAACATCATGAATCGCAACAAACCACCAAGAACATCGAGAATACCACGATTCCATAATCATAACAACATAATCAAGGCATTAATCATCAATTCATTATCTTCCTTTAACAAAATTCCCGTAATTACCAAAAATCATCACAACAATATCAATTCAATTACCATTCATACGAAAACGTGTAGAATTTCCCAAGTTCTACTCATTGAGGCATTTTATCGAACACTTAAGGTGCATAGTCCAATTCAATCGTTTAATGAAGAAATACTCGAATTTATTCCACAAAACTTCAAGAGTAATGTATGATTCCGAGAATACAACTAATTTCTATCAAAAATCTGAATTGAAACGAAGGAAATCGGCCAAAACATCAAGAAACCTCAAAACTTCCAAAACCAAGAGTTTAGGCGTTCTTACCTTCGATCCGGATGAAAGAAGATGTTAAATACGAATCCAACTTCCAAAATATGTTGCTCTATGATGTTTTCATCCAAATCCATCTATCTCAGATGAAGAATCGCGAAAAGAACGAAGAAAAAATGAAATTGGTCGAGTGACCCGTCGCCCAAGCTTATATAGCCGAGGCCTGCCGACACCCTTACGTACGTAACCGGCAGCTTCCTTACGTACATAATCGGCCTTTGAAAACAATCTGCCCAGTTTGGCCGACACCCTTATGTACGTAACCGGCACAAGCTTACGTATGTAATAGGCCCTTACGGCCGTTACCGACCACAACCTTATGGCCGTAATCGGCCAGTCCTTATGCCCAGCGAGTCACTGCCAACCATGATCGGCCATCCCTACGAGTCACTGCCGATCGTGATCGGCCATCCAGCGAGTCCTCGGCTACGACTCGGCCAGCTGCCTCCTAACGTACGTAACACTTAATCCATTGCGTACGTAATACGTACGTTGACTAGCCACAGTAATATACTCGTATTATGTAGGTAATACACCCTGTATAGCGTATGTAAATCCATCCGTTGACTCACATGTCGACATCTGCTGCCGAAAGCTGTTGACACAGGGCCCACCTGTGGATCCTGTCTGATTCCTCTTGTTACGTACGTAATGCCTTATACATAATGTACGTAAAACATAGAATTTAGCATACGTAAGTCCTTAAGCTTAGCGTACGTAATGGCCTTCTGTACTTGGCCAAAATCCAATTGTTCCTGTCCGACGTCTCGACATACATAATACAAGCATACGACATACTGAATACAGATACTGGATCCAATAATATTCTCATATGATATTCCCGATATCAAAATTAAAACAACCTCATATACGATATCCTCAATGTAGTTGTCTACCAAATACGACAATTATACAAATACGACTGTCACAGTTCTCAATTTATTTTATCCATACTGTATAGACACCAAGCTATACAATATACCTCAGATAAAATAATGCGAAAATTTTATACTGAAAATTCGGGTATTACAGACAGCACCCAAGTCGCAGATAAGAAATATTCACGACGACAAAGCTGAATGATGCAGGAGAATAAAATTCCGACTACCGAGGAATCCAAAAACTACAAGGAAAGTAAAATTCCCTAAACTTATAGGAAATTACAAAACGGCTTAGACGTTCGAAAATCACGATACGATGTCGGATCAATAAAACGAAACTCACAACATGAACAACTCAACCATACAAACTCGTGCAACGAAGGAAATTACAAAATCGAACGGGTTCTACGAGAATCGAACGTCCATGCAACAATACATGACATAAGACGGAACAATAACAAAACATCTCCGAAACTCGACCAAATGGAGAAACTCCATGAATAAAATATATTCAAAATGTCGAAACGGTTACAAGTGAGTCGCTAAAAATGAAAAATACACCAAAAAATGAGAATACCGTGAAAGAAAAAATGCGGATATTACTGTTTCGCCCCAATCCTAGGCGGGTTTCGACTGTGATATTTGAGTGCTTGTTTTCTGGGAAAGGACATGTCTTACTTTGAATCTGAGCAATTCGATGCGTGTACTATGATGTGTATAAGCGAATGTTCCTATGCGTGAGTTTCTGGCATTTTGGCCTATTGGATTTCTAAAAACCTTGAGTATCTTAGAAAATAAATTTCGAGATGTACCTTTAAAATTGATTATTTTCTCGCGGTATTTTCAAGGTGCCTACTAGTGCGACTGTATGTTTCAAAATTATTCCACTCTGAGGACCAAAATATTTTGAGATATTCTCAGTAATTTAGAAATGCATTTGCTTAGACCCGAAGGTCGAATATTTCTTAAAGTTTTAATTGAAAGAAAGGTGTTCTCATTTTTGTCAAATGCAAAATGGTTTTTCAAAGTCTCGATAACGATGTTTCATGCTTGAATTAATTTTTTGAAATATGATACTCAAGATCAACTGATGTTTCCCAATTTTTTTTTCAAAAAGGTGGTTTTCATTTTTAAAACCTATTGTTCCTGTTTGCGGTTCGGGAATATATGTATGATGTTCGCACTCTCGTTAGGTTGTTAGCCCCCGAGTTGTGATTGAATTGGTGGTGTGAGCGTTGAGTTGTTCGCCATGCAATTGTTGTGTTAGCCCTCTGTAAGAGGTGTAATGTTAGTCTTTAATGTTGTCGTTTTGTGGTGATTTGCATGTTACCGCACCTGTGCGAGCTGTTAGAGCTTGGGTTTGTATGATTGTGTACATCTGTGATTGTTTCATGATGTCTTGTGATTATGTGCTGGTTACCATTCGGACCGTTGAAATCGCCGAATGTGTGCCATCATTGCTTTGATTTGGTGTATGTGGGTTGCCTTACGTGGATATGTTGTGCTGAGTTGGCATCTCCGGTTGTTGGAGCAATTTCGGTATTAGCGTCGTGTTGCGGAAGCGTAAATATAAAGTGCGGAAATAAAATGACACACGGATTTATAGAGGTTCGGCCAAATGTGCCTACGTCCTCTCTCGTTATCTTTTTCTATAGGCTTAAGATATAAACCTCTGCACTTCTCTTCTATCGGTCGAGGGATTACCGTTACAAGCTCGTCTTCTATCGGTCCGAGTAAACCGTTCTCTTACTTGTCTTTTTGTCGGTCCAAGTTAAACCGTTTTCCTTTTCTATTGGACAAGAAATCAACCACTCTAGCTTTCTATCGGTACTAGATAAACCTCACTTAAATAGCGATTGCGATTCTAACAATGCCGAATCCTTGATCCTAATAACACCGAATCCAATTGTATCTTTTCTTTTACCTCTCGTGTATGTGTTGAATGTATAAACACTCAAACTAACAATATAAGCTCAATATCACAACAACAATATAATGTATATGAATATCAGATCAATGTCTTGATTGCTTGAAGTTGTTGTGTGGTTTGATACCAAAGATGTGGTATTTACAGCCTTCTTCATCAAACTAGCCGTTGCTGACTGTTGGCTTGCTAGCATGCGCTAGCTCTGCTTCTTAGCGTGCGCTATCGCGCATTGTTGCCTGTAGCGTACGTTATGTACTGCATGTAGCATATGTTAACGTCTTGTAATTCCAGTCCAGTGGATACTGTCTCTCTTTGTTAGCATGCGTTAATCATTCCTTGTAGCGTGCACTAACAACACATCATTGCATGCGTCATATATCCGTTTATACTTTTTGACTTTCCATCAGAATCTCCCCAACGGATTGATTGACTTGATTTTAAAATGCTATTTAGCATGCGCTAAATATCATCAGTAGCGTGCGCTATGTCTTACTTCACTGCATACGTCATTCTGAGTTTGAATGTCTTCACAACGGTAAAATAGCCTTCGATAGCGTGCGTTAGTAATCATGTGTAGCGTGCGCTATCTTCATCAGATGACTTCACTTCAGGTAACTTCGAACTCGTCTGTTTTGCAGCCGGGTATCGTTAGCATGCGCTAACGTTTATGTCTAGCGTGCGCTAGCTTTGTATTTTGTTCAGCTTTTTGCGCCTTCGTCTCCTCCGTTGCTTTGCTTCGCCTCTTTGTTGTTTTGTTTTGTTTAGCAACTTAATCATCAAAACACTATTTATGAATATGTGGAATACATATTCCAACAATCTCCCCCCTTTTGATGATTACAAAACAACCCTTGAATTGGATAAAACCTGCAAAATAAAAGTATATATATTTGTATGTTTCATAGTTTTCAGCTTTGATCGTTTCGTTCGTTTCACCCATTTTATTTTCTTTTATCATTTTCGACTCCTTCGTTTCTCATTTTTCGACTCCTTCGTTTCTCCCCCTTTTTGTATGCTTTCTTCTTCTTTTCGACTTCTTCGATTTTTATTATTTTCTCCTCCTTTTTACTTTTTATTTTTCTCGTCATATCTTTCATGACGCTTTTTATCCGATTCAACTCCTTCTCCCCCTTTTTGTATTCAGCAAAAAGTGTAAAAAAATATAGCAATTGAATAGAGGATACCAATTATTGAATATGCATGATACCAATTGATGAATATAATTATGCATGAATAGGAAATAATTCCCTCTGAAAATATTATCTCCCCCTTTGTAAAATATCAATTTGTTAAAAATTATTTTTTGGGGATCCAACCGAAAGTCGGTTTTTGTTTCGAGACGTAAACGACATTTGGGATGGTGGTTCGTTTAGGAATCCAAATCTTTTTTATTTTAATCGTCCGTCTTGGGCTTTTGCAATTCGAAATGTGGTGCCTTATTTTCAAACATTTTTCACAATGGGGTATTTTGAAATTTACGGATTTGTTTTTAAAACGTGGTTTGAATCCCAACCCCTGTATATTCAGAGTATATTTTGAACACAAAGCATTTGTTCAAATTTATCATTTCCACACGAAAATTTCTTCGTCAAAATTTTAAGTTCATCTTGAACTTTTAAAAGATCATTCTTTAAAATATTTTCATTTTCAACACATTTTGAATGATCGGTCTCGACAAATTTTCCCTTTTCAAGAATTTTGGAATTTTCAATTTCCAATGATTTATTTTTAGATTTAAGGGATTTGATCTCGGATAAAGCATTTTGAAAATCGGTATGCAGTAATTCAAATGCTTCAAATAATTCATCGTGAGACGATGTACTTACTTGACTTTCGACGTCGCTATCGTCGAATGAGCTTTCTGCCATCAGAGCGAGATTATTTTGATTGATAAAATCATCATCTTCGTCTTCATCGCTCCATGTTGCAAAGAGAACCTCCTTCTTGGGTTTTGCTCGTCAATTCTTTGCAAAGTGGCCTGGCTTACCACATAATCTGACAAATGTTGTCGAATTTCTTAGATTCGCCCGCTTGGATATCTTTCTTTCTCCGGTTTAATAACTGTTGGAACCTATTAATATTTTTGGCATAATATGCTGATTCTTCGTTGCTTTCGTCCACCGGGATTTCTTCCTTAGATCTTGACATCTTAGCCTTCATGGCTATTGATCTTTCCTTCGGTTTCGGTTTGGCATTCCGAGATTTTAGGACAATCTCGTAGTTGATAAGAGAACCAACGAGAGCACTAAAATCAAGATTGTTTAAATCTTTAGACTCCATTATAGTCATCACCGTACCGTCCCATTCTCGAGGTAGTGATCGGAGAATCTTCTTTACTTTCTCACTACTCAAAAGTGGTTTTCCGAAACATGCTAATCCATTTGTGATCATCGAGAATAAGTCGAGCATTATAGTGATGGATTTGTCGTCCTTCATTTGGAATAACTCATAATCGTGAAGGAGCATGTTTATATTTGTCTCCTTGACTTGAGATGTACCTTCGTGTGTTACCTCAAGCATTTTCCAAATTTATTTGGCACTATCACACGATGATATCCAGTTGTGTTCTTCCGGATTTAATGCACAATATAATAATTGTGTGGCTTTGCAATTATAGTGGTCGTTTTGCCAATCTCCATCATCATACTCTTCAAAAGTTTTGAGAGTTCCGTTTGAATTCGGCGGAATTTTGGGACCAAGGCATATAACCTTCCATAATTCGATATCGTAAGCTCGGATGAGAATAGACATTTTCTTCTTCCAAGTCATGAAATTCGATCCATCAAAAAATGGTGGTCGATTGAGAGCAAGGCCTTCGACTAGAGCATATTGAAACGCCATTTGGATTGACTCCTCAGATGTTAAGCCGCTTATTGGAGGTACCGCTCCGATACCAATTGTTGGAGTAATTTCGGTATTAGCGCCGTGTTGCGGAAGCGTAAATATAAAGTGCGGAAATAAAATGACACATGGATTTATAGAGGTTCGTCCAAACGTGCCTACGTCCTCTCTCGTTATCTTTTTCTATAGGCTTAAGATATAAACCTCTGCACCTCTCTTCTATCGGTCGAGGATTACCGTTACAAGCTCGTCTTCTATCGGTCCGAGTAAACCATTCTCTTACTTGTCTTTTTGTTGGTCCAAGTTAAACCATTTTCCTTTTCTATTGGACAAGGAATCTAGCACTCTAGCTTTCTATCGGTAATAGATAAACCTCATTAAGATAGCAATTGCGATTCTAACAATGCCGGATCCTTGATCCTAATAACACCAAATCCAATCGTATCTTTTCTTTTACCTCTCATGAATGTGTTGAATGTATAAACACTCAAACTAACAATATAAGCTCAATATCACAACAACAATATAATGTATATGGATATCAGATCAATGTCTTGATTTCTTGAAGTTTTTGTGTGGTTTGATACCAAGGATGTGGTATTTATAGCCTTCTTCATCAAACTACCCATTGCTGACTGTTGACTTGCTAGCGTGCGCTAGCTCTTCTTCTTAGCATGCGCTATCGTGCATTGTTGCCTGTAGCGTACGTTATGTACTGCATGTAGCGTACATTAACGTCTTGTAATCCCAGTCCAGTGGCTACTGTCTCTCTATGATAGCATGCGTTAATCATTCCTTGTAGCGTGCGCTAACAACACATCATTGCATGCGTCATATATCCGTTTACACTTTTTGACTTTGCATCAGAATCTTCCCAACAGATTGATTGACTTGATTTCCAAATGCTATTTAGCATGCGCTAAATATCATCAGTAGCGTGCGCTATGTCTTACTTCAGTGCATACGTTATTCTGAGTTTGAATGTCTTCACAACGGTAAAATAGCCTTCGATAACGTGCGTTAGTAATCATGTGTAGCGTGCGCTATCTTCATCAGATGACTTCACTTAAGGTAAATTCGAACTCGTCTGTTCTGTAGCCGGGTATCATTAGCATGCGCTAACGTTTATAGCTAGCGTGTGCTAGCTTTGTATTTTGTTCAGCTTTTTGCGCCTTCGTCTCCTCCGTTGATTTGCTTCGCCTCTTTGTTGTTTTGTTTTGTTTAGCAACTTAATCATCAAAACACTATTTATGAATATGTGGAATAAATATTCCAATACCGGTATGTTGTTTTGCGATATTATATTCCATTGTACCTAGCAGTTGTATTTTTGGTATGCCGAGGTGTTTCATCTGTAATGTGCCGGAGCATGTACGTGCAAATTGTCCTTCCCCGCCAGTACCAGATTACAAGTGCGGACTCGAGGGACACAGAATCCAGTTTTGCGAGTTGGTTACCGAGTCTTTCGGGGTACGAACCTCAACACAGTTATCAGGATCAGCTTGGAGAGGCCTTTGAAAGATGTTTATGTCGGTTGCTTGTTGTGTTGTTATATTGCTTTAGTTGTTGTGAGTTTCGGGGAGGACACTTCTTTTATAAGAGGTTGGATGTAATACTCGTATTGTTTTTGACTTCTGCACTTTCTCTTTCTCGATTCTATCGACTCGCTCATGTTCGTTGATACTTCCTGAACTTGTTCGGTATCTCGATTGTTATTTTGGATCAATCTGTTTATCGTTGCGACTTTTCCGAGTTCGGTTCATTTCTTGTAAACCTTGTTCGAAATTAACGTATTTTAGTTTCTATAAGTTCTTTTAATACCTTGAGTTGAAGTGTGAACTTCGGGGTCGTTGTTCGACCGTTGTTGTTCGATCGTTCTTATTCAACCGTTTCTGTTCGATCATTATATTCGATCGTGTTGTTCGATCATCGAGATTCAATCGTGGTTGTACGATTGTTGAATGCCTGATCTCATTCAGTGAAGGATTTTCGTTCACCGTTAGCAGCTGTTTCGACTACGGCCAATTGGGACACCGAGCCGTGTATTGCGAGATGGTAGCTGAGAGGTTCGGGGATCGAGTTTGCGTCTCTGCTCCGAAGGGACACGGAGATGACTAGTGTGATTTTCGAGAATTTCGGCGTGGTCGGAGTTCTCCGTGGTTACCCTTGTGGATCGTTGTACGTTTCATTTCTATTTTTCGACTGTGCGTGTTTTCTTGTAATAGGTGCATTTTGTCTCTGGATGGTCCGGAAAATTGAATTGATTGCGTTATCAGTTAGGCGATGCTTGGCACTTGTTGATTGTGTAATGCCCTGCTTGTGGCACTGTGATGGTTGTCGTTGAGCGTGTTTCCACGCCGTATGTTCCTTTGCGTTCTTGTAGAGTCTCGCCGATGGGCATAAGCTATGCGTTCTTGTGAATTTCGTTGAGATGTTCCTAATGGGATGTTGCTCCTCCCTACTTATTTTAAGTTTCGGGACTAAACTTCTTTTAAGGAGGGTAGTATGTAATATACGCAATTTCGATTTCTGGTAATTTTCTTTTTCTGGCGGGAGTATGTTTTGACAATTCTCTTGTGGCCGTTTCGTCGTTCTGAGAATTATTAATTCTGCACTTTTTGACATCCGAGTCCGTTTCGGTGTCGTTTTGTTGAGTTCCGTGTTCTTAAGCGACTTTTCCGCGCTTGAGTTCGATTCTTGCGAATCTCATTCGAAACTGTTGTTTCGGGTTCCTCGTAAGTCATTTAACATTGTTAGACGTGTTGTGAACTTTGGTTTGGTTATTCGATCACGTATCGTGATTTTCGGGCATTTTGGCCATTTTTTAATTTCCCAAAGTTGTGGGTATCAGCATTTGCATTTGTTGTCTCGAACCTTTTCATGGTCGCATGTGAGTTTGATTAGAGCTCAAGCTCTTAGTATGATCTTATCCTGGAGCTTTCCGTACGTATCTTGAACTTGATATTTCGATTGGAGGAGTCCGTCGTTGTACCCGTTTCTGAGAACTCCATTGCTGTAGTTCTGGGTGCATTAGCGCGTGCTAATGGATTTACTTAGCGCACGCTATCGAGCTGCAAACTTAGAACCAGTGGGTACTGGAGTACCCCATTAGCGCACGCTACCATATGTGTAGCGTACGTTACTGATGCTTTCTTACGTACGTAATGCGACCTTTGTTACGTACGCTAGTGCGAGCAGGATTTCGGGCAGAGGAGTATGGATAAATCTTACGTACGTAAGGGCTCACACCTTACGTACGTTAATCATCTAGCGTACGCTAGGATTCGTCGTTAGCGTGCGCTAGCTCCTGTTTGCTATATATAATCACGAGTTGACCCATAATCGGGATTTTTCATCCCATTTCTTCCTCCTTCGGTTTTTGGCGATCTGGGTGGATGAAGAACAAGTTTCCATCGGGCTTTGAGGATGGTGATCATCTAGGTGGGCTTTCCTCGTGTTCATCATCATCTAATCATCTACCAATCGTTCTTCTTTTGTGGATCAAGGTATTTCCTAAAATCCTAGATTTGTGGTATTTGGGGGTTTGTCTTGATTTCGTGATTTTAATCCGAGATTGTTGGTTCTATTATTGTTAATAGCCCATGGGTTGGAATTCCATTTTCATGTTTTTTTCGGTCGATTCGTGTTCTTGGCTGTTTTGGGGAAAACCCTTGAACTTCCGTCGTTTGTTCTTTTAATTCGGCGGCTTTGGGTCGTACTTTGGAATTCATTTTCATTGTTGTGGTTGTCGTTCGTAGTTTATTGTCGTGGGTTGTCGTTCGGTGGAGTCGGCGGGTTCGTAGACGGTTCGGGTCTCCTCACTTCGATCGATTCTCCGCATCTCGTTCATCGTCGCGTTTCGATCGTGGTTTCGAGGCAAGTACTTTCTTATGCGATTTGTGTCTTACAAATAAAGTTTACATGTTGGATTTACGATGGTTGGTTTACCCTTGTGAATATTCGTGTGAGTTGATTATGATTTGATTATTTTGAACATTGAGGGCTTTAATGATATCCTTGCTTGTTTAATGTTGTGGAATCGTGTATTCCGTGTTAATTGTGTTGTTGTGTTGTGATTGATTGTTCTTGATGGAGGTATGGTGATGAGTATGATAACGGTGTCGGGTAAGTGGCCATCTCTAGTAAGTATTCTTAATGAGCTTACATTCTTAACATATTAATATTGCATGAGTAATGTGTGTGTGTGCGTATGCTCACTATGGGTTAGATCTGACGGGGTCTCGGTAGGGATCCACAGAGGGGTGGGTCCACGAGTTTGCTTTTAACCACTACGGGTTAGATCCGACGGGGTCTCGGTAGGGGTCCACAGAGGGGTGGGTCCGCAGTTAATTGTGGTGTATTTTACAAATGTGGTTTGGATTATGGCGTTTCCGGAAACTAGTATTTTTGAACGGTGTTTTCATGATTGCATGCATTAACTATGTGTGTAAGAGGTAAGTTGTTTATTTGGCCTACTTGGCTAGAATGACTGTAACACTCCGAGATATTCGGAGTATATTACAGCGCCGTGGACCCCCACCTGGGACCCACCAGGCTACAAACAAGGAAACTCCACTCGACTAACCACCTCGGTTGGCGTGGACACACATTTAAATGATATGATATAAAAAGATACACCCGGAGCAACCGGCGAATAAGTACCAACCGACAGTGTAACAATATTAAAGTATTACAATACGGAGTTTGAAATGAAAAGCCTCAGTACTCGCGAGTACCATTTATAAGTTTCAAAAGTGGACAACAACCATATCGAAATAGACAAGAGACATAAGAAGACCCAAATGCACATGTCAACGACCCTGGACAACATCCTCGTACTGTCCCGGTGCTCGCTCGTCCGGATAATCATAACCTGAAATCCATAACAAGAATTTCCCCAAAATGGGTCCCCACAGGGGTTAGCAATTACGCTAGTACAAGTATTCAAGGCAAACCAATCGCTTACACGTTTCATAGTACATGCACCAATATCATTTCAAAAATCAAAACTAGACATGTCTTTTCCGGAAACAAACAGTCACAATAATTTTGCCTAGGACCGGGACGAAGCCACGAATCCCACTCGATGTAATATCCGCATTTTTCTTTCCCTTGTATTTTTCTTTTTCGGCGTATTTCCCGATAGTAGTGACCCTCGTGTATCTTTCAGTGTATCTTTCCTATTATCTATAGATTTTATTCCCATTATTGTCTTGCGGAACCGCCGTTTCGGGGTTGCCGTGGATCCATTCTACGTTATGATGCCTGTTGAGATGTTCCGTTTGATGTTTCGTTCACATTCCGGTGTTTTTGGACCGTTCATATTTCGTACCTAGCGCACGCTACTCTTTCTGCATAGCGCACGCTAGGGGTCCCTTAGTAGCGCACGCTACGTTTGTTTAAATAGCGCGCGCTAGCGAGTAGCCACAGGAGTGGCGATCTTTGTTTTCCGACCTTACGGACTAGCGTATTAGCGTACGCTACATATGCTAGCACACGCTAATGTCGAGAGACTAGCGCACGCTAATGATGCCCGGTAGCGTGCGCTAGCGTGAGTGTCCAGTACTGGACAGTTTACTACTGAACCCGGTCGGGTGCCAGTTAGCGCACGCTACGCTTGTATGGTAGCGCACGCTAACGAATCAGTTAGCGCACGCTACACTTGTATGGTAGCGCACGATAACGTATCAGGTGGGTTCTGGGCAGTTACCACTGGACTCGACTGATGTCCAGGTAGCGCACGCTATTGGTCGATAGCGCGCGCTACCGAGAGGTTATTAGTGCACGCTACGTTTCGAGTAGCGCACGCTAACGGCCAAAAGTCTGGCTACTGGACTGGACGCTAACTGGTTTGGCCTGTAATTTTTCCCCGTTAGCGCACGCTAACCTTAAGGATTAGCGCACGCTAACACTCCCTGGCTATATAAACCAGGGAGTTGACCGAGATAAACACAATTTCTCATTTCTCTCCTTCTTCCGCGGCCGAGCGACTCCAGAGGCGATTTGAGGCGATTTTCTTCTTCCAATCACTTCAGAGATTCTTTTGCTTGAATTCTTGGTGTAGATTAACATCATCCACTTGTGTTTCTCATCCTAAATCCAAGGTAATCTCTTAGAACCCTACTTTTGGATAATTTGGGGGTTTTGGGATTTTCTTCCGATCCGTTTCGTTTTGTTGGTGGATTCATGATGAATATGATTAATCTTGTTGGTATTCTTAGTTTCCCTACGGATTCATGGTATATTTCGTGATTTTTACGGAATCGAGAGGGTTTGGTTGTGGTCCACCCTCATTGTTGTTTATATACGAATATACATGAATCGTAGGCGGGTTTTCGGGTGTATTCCAATTCCGTATTCATTTAGAAATGGTTGTGATTGTATTCTTCGAATCGTTAGGTTCAGTTTCATTGGTTCCTAGCGTTCGTCGGTGACCTTCCTTTCCGTTCTTCGCGTCGTCATTAATTCAAGGCAAGTATTCTTTTGGAAACCTTTATGCTTAACATGAAATGGTAATGTATATTGTGTGTGCTTTGCTCACCCTGGGAGGGTCCGACGGGGCCTCGGGGGAATCTATGACTTCACTCTGGATTCATGAGTTTGTTTCGCTAGCCAGCTCGGGAGGGTCCTTAGAGGCCTCGGGTGGGATTCGTGGCTTCGTCCCGATCCTAGGCGAAGCCTGTGCGTGATTTGTATTATGAAATGGCCAGCTCGGGAGGGTCCTTAGAGGCCTCGGGTGGGATTCGTGGCTTCGTCCCGGTCCTAGGCAAATTTTTTGACTGTTTGTTTCCGGAAAAGACATGTCTGGTTTTGGCTTTTGAAAATGATATTGGTGCATGTACTATGAAATGTGTAAGCGATTGGTTTGCCTTGATTACTTGTACTAGAGTAATTGCTAACCCCTTTGGGGACCCATTTTGGGGAAATTCTTGTTATGGATTTCAGGTTATAATTATCCGGACGAGCGAGCACCGGGACAGTACGAGGATGTTGGCCAGGGTCGTTGACATGTGCATTTGGGTCATCTTATTTCCTTTGTCTAATTCGATATGGTTGTTTCTTATATTTCTAAACTTATAGATTGTACTCGCGAGTACTTAGGCTTTTCCTTTCTGGTTGTGTTTGGACTTCGTTGGAGTTACCATATTTGTCGGTTGATGTCATTATGCCGGTTGTACCGGACGTGTTGTTTTATGTCCTTGTTGTTAATAATTGTTTCCTTGCTAACCGAGACGGTTAGTCGAGAGGTGTTCTCTTGTGTTAGCCTGGTGGATTCCATGTAGGGGTCCACGGCGCTGTAATACACCTCGAATATCTTGGGGGTGTTACAGAAATGGTATCGGAGCTCTAAGTTTATGGACACCTTGGCTTGTTGGTTAATTGGGTCTAGTCGTGTTTTGTTTTGCACATTGTCACGCCGCTGCCAGCATCCCGGTACTTCCAGTGCTTGTAAGTTTTCTTATTCGGCTCTTTTGTTTCTTGCATTGTATTTCTACTTTTGAATCGTAATTGCTTTTCCCCCTTACTCATCATCGATATACTTCTGTTATCTCTCAACATCAGTATGGATGCCGGAGGAAACCGTGGTCGTGGTCGTGGCCGTGGTCGTGGGCGCGGCCGAGGACGTGGGGCAGCCGGTGGGGCGGCCACGTCGCATTCTTCGGGAGCCGGCAGTACCGGTGACCGTCACAGTCATGCTTCTTCTCAGGAGCGCGCCGATCTTGGTATTGCGGCTGTTATGCAGCAAATGGTTAACCAGATGGCGGCTATAGCTCAAGTGGTCCAGAACCCCGATCAGGCCCACGCTAATCGGGGCGGAGCGGATCGCTGGCTTCAGGATGTCATCAAGATGCATCCTCCTCAGTTCTCGGGAGCTTCGGACCCGATCGGCTGGGAAGGGTGGATCAAGGAGATATCCAAAGTATTCACTCCCACCAACTGTCCCGAGGACCGTAAGGTCCCTATTGCTCAATACTTTCTCACGGGAGATGCTACAAATTGGTGGGAGGCCGTTAGTCCCAAAGATCATGTTGCTTCGTGGGCCGAGTTTCAGGAGTTGATGGAAACCGAGTATTGTCCGTGGCCGGTCAGACAGGCTCGAGTGCATGCTTTCTACGATGCTCAACCTCGGGATATTCCCGTATCCCAAGCTATTGCTGATTTCAACAAGGAGTTGGGTTATGTGAAGACCCAAGTTGTCGCTGAGAGCGACAAAATTTTCCATTTTTCCAGGAGAATGAAACTCTCCATTCGGGACTATATGTCTGGACTTGTCTGTACTACCCTGAAGGATTATCAGAGTCGAGCTCTTGCCTACGACATGTCGGTGACAGCCAGTGCGGCGGTTAGGGAGAGTAAGAAGCAGAAATCCGCCGGAAATTTTTAGGGTCACAGAGGTGGAGGCCAGCAGAAGTCTCAGTCTGTGAATATTCCTGGAGGTAGTTCGGCTCGTTTTTCTGGGGGCTATCGGGGTACTGCCGGTGCCTCCGTTCGGGATGCCAAATGCTTTAACTGCGGCGAGCCGGGCCATCGGAACCGGGAGTGTCCTCGTCCGCCTCTAACTTGTCACACTTGTGGTCAGTCGGGCCACAAGGCCTTCTTTTGTGAGCGGGTAAGAAAGCTTCCTGGTGCTCAGGCTTCTTTTCCAGCACCTTTGGAGCCAAGTGTGAATCAGGGTTCTTTTGCTCCGCCGCCACCTCCGAGTGCCGGTCGAGGTAGGGGTCGGGGTCAGCCCGCTAGAGGAGGAGCTTCCAGTGTCGGCTCTGCCCAGCCGCGTATCTACGAGATGAGGAGGGCCGATGACCCAGCAGCTACTGTGGCGACAGGTACCGTTCATATCCATTCTCATCCTGTCAGTGTGCTTTTTGATTCCGGTGCTACACATTCGTTCATATCATTTGGGGTGTGTGCGCCGTTTGAGTCTCGACTGTTTGTCGCCTTGCGAGTCTTTCATCGTTAAACTTCCTAGCGGTGACAGGATCGTTGGCGATCGAGAGGTCCGAGACTGTTCTGTGTTTATTTGTGAGAGAGCCTGGCTCTCTAATCTTATTGTTGTTGATATTGAGGGTGAGGATCTAATTCTCGGGGATGATTGGCTCGAGCGGCATGGCGCAATCATGAACTACCGCACGAGAATCATCACTATGTTAGCCGAGGATGGCACCGAGCACTCGTTCGCGGGGCGAAAGAGGGGAAACCAGAAGTTCGTTATTAATGCCTTGAAGGCGATGAGTCTCCTGCGAAAGGGGTGTACTGGTTATTGGTGCTATGCCTTAAAGACGGAAAGTGGTGGAGTCGAGCTTCCGTCGATTCCAGTCGTTAATGAGTTTCCTGATGTTTTTCCTGACGAGTTACCGGGGTTGCCACCGGATCGTGAGGTCGAGTTTGCTATAGAGTTAGAGCCGGGTGCGGCTCCTGTTTCGAAGGCGCCGTATCGCATGGCACCTTCAGAGATGTCAGAGTTGAAGAAGCAGTTGAGTGAGCTTCTTGAGTCGGGGTATGTTCGACCGAGCGCCTCGCCTTGGGGCGCACCGGTCCTGTTTGTGCGGAAGAAGGATGGTTCACTACGTTTGTGTATCCACTATCGCGAACTAAACAAGGTAACCATCAAGAACAAGTATCCTTTGCCGAGGATTGATGACTTGTTCGATCAGTTACAGGGAGCTGAGGTATTCTAGAAGATTGATTTGAAATCGGGGTACTATCGGCCGGGTGAGAGAGTCCGGCGTCAAAAGCAACTTTTCGGACGAGATATGGACATTATGAATTCGTAGTTATGCCTTTCGGGTTAACTAATGTGCCGGCGGTGTTCATGCAGTTGATGAACAAAGTCTTTATCGAGTATTTGGATAAGTGTGTCGTCGTCTTCATTGACGATATTCTTATCTATTCGAGGAATGAGGAAGAGCATGCCCATCATTTGCGGGTAGTGTTAGACATTTTGAGGACCGAGCAACTCTATGCGAAGTTCTCGAAATGTGAGTTCTGGCTGAAGGAACTGATGTTTTTGGGTCACGTGATTTCACCAAGGGGTTCGTGTGGATCCGCAGAAAATTGAGGCGAGATTGGATTGGGCATCGCCACAAATGTGAAGGAGGTCCGTAGTTTCTTGGGTTTGGTGACTACTACCGTAGGTTCGCCGAGGGTTTCTCAAAACTAGCTCGGCCACTTACTCGATTGCTCCATAACCGAGAAGTTCGTCTGGGACCGATGAGAGAGGCCGAGTTTCGAGGAGCTGAAGAAGCGTTTGACTTCAGCCCCGGTCTTGGCGTTGCCATGTGGCAACGAGGATTCGCCGTTTATAGCGATGCTTGGTCGTGGTCTTGGGTGCGTATTAATGCAGCACGGCAAGACCATTGCCTATGCATCGAGACAGTTAAGGCCGTATGAACTTAACTACCCTACTCACGATTTGGAGTTAGCGGCGGTAGTCTTTGCACTCAAGATTTGGCGTCACTATCTTTTCGGCTCTACATGTCAGATTTTTACCGATCATAAAAGTCTGAAATACATATTTACTCAGAGGGAGTTGAATATGAGGCAGAGGAGGTGGTTAGAGCTGATTAAGGATTATGACCTTGAAATTCTTTATCATCCGGGCAAGGCGAACGTCGTGGCCGACGCCTTGAGTCGGAAACCGATTGCGTTGCGAACGCTTTAGGTCCTTACGCCTCAGTCTGAGCTTCGGCGGGCTTTGATCGGGTTAGATGTTGAGGTTTTGTTGCCTGGAGTTGTCGGGCAACTTTGTGCTTTAGAGATTTCGTCGTCTTTGATCGATGAAATTAAGCTGAAGCAATTAGAGGACCCGATGATTACTCAAATCCGAGAGAACGTCCTTAAAGGAAAGTCTCCTGGATTTGTGATTCACGAAGATGGTGTTTTGAGATTCCAGAGTCGGCTTTGTGTGCCGAACGATCCAGAGTTACGACAGAGTATTTTGCATGAGGCCCATTCCACACCCTATTCCGTTCATCCTGGTTCGAGTAAGATGTACAAGGACCTGAGGAGGAACTTCTGGTGGAATGATATGAAGGAGGAGGTCGCACAGTTTGTAGCGAGATGTTTGACTTGCCAGCAGGTCAAAATCGAGCATCAGCGACCGGCTGGGTTATTGCAGTCACTTCCTGTTCCGGAATGGAAATGGGAAGACTTATCGATGGATTTTGTTACGAGTTTGCCGAGATCGAAGTCGGGCATGAACATGGTATGGGTGATTGTTGATCGTCTGACCAAGTCGGCACATTTTATGGGCATCAAGGACACTTGGGGCCCGGAGAAGTTAGCTCGTGTGTTTATCGCGCAGATTGTGAGGCTTCACGGTACTCGGAAGTCTATTGTTTCGGATCGTGATGGCCGTTTCGTATCGCACTTTTGGCAGGCGGTGCATAAGGCGTTAGGTACCCGTTTGCATTTGAGTACCTCTTTTCATCCCCAGTCAGATGGACAGTCGGAACGCACCATCCAGACATTCGAGGACATGTTGCGTGCTTGTGCCCTCGATTGGAGTAGCGACTGGGAGGAGCATTTGCCATTGATCGAATTCACGTACAACAATAGTTGGCACGCGTCGATTCGGATGGCACCGTATGAGGCACTTTATGGGCGGCGATGTCGATCGCCGATTTGTTGGAATGAGGCGTCCGATTTGGTCGGGACCGAACCGGATGTCGTTTTAGAGACGAGACGGAAGATAGAATTAATTCGAGAACGGATGTTGACTGCCCAGAGTCGACAGAAGTCATATGCCGATGTTCGTCGTCGACCTTTAGAATTCGAGGTGGGGGACCATGTTTTGCTGAAGGTGTCGCCGACGAGGGGGATTTTCCGTTTCGGGAAAAAGGGGAAGTTGAGTCCGAGATTTATTGGACCCTTCGAGATTCTCGAGCGAGTCGGTGGGTTGGCATACCGGTTGGCGTTGCCCCCGGCCCTGAGTCATGTTCATAGCGTTTTTCATGTTTCCCAGCTGAGGAAATACGTCCCGGACCCTAGTCACATCATCGATTATGATGAGATTGACGTCGCCGAGGATATTACTTTTGAGGAGCGCCCTTTGAAGATTTTGGAACATCGGGAGAAACGACTGAGGCATAAGACAATCCCTTTGGTCAAGGTGCAGTGGTCGAGACACGGTGTCGAGGAGGCAACGTGGGACCCCGAGGATAGCATGCGTGCTAGGTACCCGGAGTTGTTTGTTTCTTAAGTTTCGGGACGAAACTTGTTTTTAGAGGGGTAGAATGTAATATCTGCATTTTTCTTTCCCTTGTATTTTTCTTTTTCGGCGTATTTCCCGATAGTAGTGACCCTCGTGTATCTTTCAGTGTATCTTTCCTATTATTTATTCCCATTATTGTCTTGCGGAACCGCCGTTTCGGGGTTGCCGTGGATCCATTCTACGTTATGATGCCTGTTGAGATGTTCCGTTTGATGTTTCGTTCACATTCCGGTGTTTTTGGACCGTTCATATTTCGTACCTAGTGCACGCTACTCTTTCTGCATAGCGCACGCTAGGGGTCCCTTAGTAGCGCACGCTACGTTTGTTTCGTAGCGCGCGCTAGCGAGTAGCCCTGGGAGTGGCGATCTGTTTTTCCAGCCTTCTGGACTAGCGTATTAGCGTACGCTACATATGCTAGCGCACGCTAATGTCGAGAGACTAGCGCACGCTGATGATGCCCGGTAGCGTGCGCTAGCGTGAGTGTCCAGTACTGGACAGTTTACTACTGAACCCGGTCGGGTGCCAGTTAGCGCACGCTACGCTTGTATGGTAGCGCACGCTAACGAATCAGTTAGCGCACGCTACGCTTGTATGGTAGCGCACGCTAACGTATCAGGTGGGTTCTGGGCAGTTACCACTGGACTCGATCGATGTCCGTGTAGCGCACGCTATTTGACGATAGCGCGCGCTACCGAGAGTTTATTAGCGAACGCTACGTTTCGAGTATCACACGCTAACGGCCAAAAGTCGCTACCGGATCGACGCTAATCGCTCGCTCGTAATTTTTCCCCGTTAGCGCACGCTAACCTTAAGGATTAGCGCACGCTAACACTCCCTGGCTATATAAACCAGGGAGTTGACCGAGATAAACACAATTTCTCATTTCTCTCCTTCTTCCGCGGCCGAGCGACTCCGGAGGCGATTTGAGGCGATTTTCTTCTTCCAATCACTTCAGAGATTCTTTTGCTTGAATTCTTGGTGTAGATTAACATCATCCACTTGTGTTTCTCATCCTAAATCCAAGGTAATCTCTTAGAACCCTACTTTTGGATAATTTGGGGGTTTTGGGATTTTCTTCCGATCCGTTTCGTTTTGTTGGTGGATTTATGATGAATATGATTAATCTTGTTGGTATTCTTAGTTTCCCTACGGATTCATGGTATATTTCGTGATTTTTACAGAATCGAGAGGGTTTGGTTGTGGTCCGCCCTCGTTGTTGTTTATATACGAATATACATGAATCGTAGGCGGGTTTTCGGGTGTATTCCAATTCCGTATTCATTTAGAAATGGTTGTGATTGTATTCTTCGAATCGTTAGGTTCGGTTTCATTGGTTCCTAGCGTTCGTCGGTGACCTTCCTTTCCGTTCTTCGCGTCGTCATTAATTCAAGGCAAGTATTCTTTTGGAAACCTTTATGCTTAACATGAAATGGTAATGTATATTGTGTGTGCTTTGCTCACCCTGGGAGGGTCCGACGGGGCCTCAGGGGAATCTATGACTTCACTCTGGATTCATGAGTTTGTTTCGCTAGCCAGCTCGGGAGGGTCCTTAGAGGCCTCGGGTGGGATTCGTGGCTTCGTCCCGGTCCTAGGCGATGCCTGTGCGTGATTTGTATTATGAAATGGCCAGCTCGGGAGGGTCCTTAGAGGCCTCGGGTGGGATTCGTGGGTTCTTCCCGGTCCTAGGCAAATTGTTTGACTGTTTGTTTCCGGAAAAGACATGTCTGGTTTTGGCTTTTGAAAATGATATTGGTGCATGTACTATGAAATGTGTAAGCGATTGGTTTGATTACTTGTACTAGCGTAATTGCTAACCCCTTTGGGGACCCGTTTTGGGGAAATTCTTGTTATGGATTTCAGGTTATAATTATCCGGACGAGCGAGCACCGGGACAGTACGAGGATGTTGGCCAGGGTCGTTGACATGTGCATTTGGGTCGTCTTATTTCCTTTGTCTAATTCGATATGGTTGTTTCCTATATTTCTAAACTTATAGATTGTACTCACGAGTACTTAGGCTTTTCCTTTCTGGTTGTGTTTGGACTTCGTTGGAGTTACCATATTTGTCGGTTGATGTCATTATGCCGGTTGTACCGGATGTGTTGTTTTATGTCCTTGTTGTTAATAATTGTTTCCTTGCTAACCGAGACGGTTAGTCGAGAGGTGTTCTCTTGTGTTAGCCTGGTGGATTCCATGTAGGGGTCCACGGCGCTGTAATACACCTCGAATATCTTGGGGGTGTTACACTCGAGGCCTCTAAGGACCCTCCCGAGCTGGCCACATTCACAAAACAAATCAAGCACCACACGTCACCTAGGACCGGGACGAAGCCACGAATCCCACTCGAGGCCTCTAAGGACCCCCCCCGAGATGGCTAGCGAATCAAACTCATGAATCCAGGACGAAGCCATAGATTCCCTCGAGGCCCCGTCGGACCCTCCCAAGGTGAGTAAAGCACACACAATATACATTACCATTTCACGTTAAGCATAAGGGTTTCCAAGAATACTTGCCTTGAATAATAAGCGACGCAACGAACGGAAGGAAAAAAACACCGGTGACCGATAGGAGCCGATAATCACGAACCTAGCGATACGAAGAACACAATCACAACCAATCCTAAATGAATACGGAATTGAAATACACCCGAAAACCCGCCTACGATTCATGTATATTCGTATAGGAACAACGACGAGGGCGGACCACAACCAAACCCTCTCGATTACAAACTTACTACGAAATATACCATGAATCCGTAGGGAAACCAACAAAACCGACGAGATTAGTCATGTACATCATGAGTTAATCTAACATACGGAACGGATCGGACAAAACATGAAAACCCCCTTCAATTTACCCAAAACAAGGTTTTTAGGAGTTTACCTTGAATAATGATGAAGAACACGATTAGAGGTTGATAATATACTCCAAAAACTCGAAGAAGATGATGGCTCGGAGTTACAAAGCTTCAAATCGCCGGAAATGCCAAGAAAATCGCCTAGGAGTCGGATGGGGAGGAGAAGGAGTGGAAATGGCCGAAATCGGTCAACCCCTGGGTTTATAAACCCAGGCCTCGTTACGTACGTTAGCCACCACATGCTAACGTACGTAAGCCGTATTACGTACGTAAGCCATAAGGGCCTTACGTACGTAACCAAAAAGGCTGAATCGCCTGAACTGAAATACACTAGGGCGTTACGTACGTAACCAAAAATGGTGTTACGTACGTAACCAAAAAGGCTGAATCGCCTGAACTGAAAACACTAGAACGTTACGTACGTAACCAAAAAGGGTGTTACGTACGTAACATTCCTTTCTGTGGAGTACAGGCCAGAAGAAATGAGGGAGGTACCGGAAAAGAATCGAAATACAACGGTGAATAACTCACGATGGTACGGACGTTAGGGACCTGAAACGACGAACTTAAATGCCGAAGGAAAATATATTCCCGACTACTCAAAGGTTCGGAAAAACATTCAACAAACGAAATTTTCCCAAACTTTTGGGAAAATATACAAAACGGCCCAAACATCCGGAATGTTCGACACATGGTCGAAACACCAAACAAAAGCTCACAACGCCCATAATAACACGAGATGGATCTTTGGCAACCCCGAAACGGCGGTTCCAAATGACGATTACGATAATATCCGAAATAACATCATGAAACATCAAATCGAGTATAACGAGTCCGAATCAAGCTCGAACGATAAAAAGTTCAATATTAAATATCCTCAAAATGTCAATACGGTTACAAGCGAGTTGCTAAAAACGAAAATGCATCAAAATGAGAATAATAAGGGAAGGGAAAAAATGCGGATATTACAATGACACTAGAGTATTTTGTCGTATGTGTTTAATCTTTGAGTTGTGAGGTTTTGATGTTGGAAAACGGACCTTGCTATTGTTCCCGTGCATTGTGATTTGATGAGATTTTGGATGAGATCCCAACGGTTTTGTAAAGGTCGTTTTACGGAAAGTGATTTTGGGCCAAGACCCATTCGTTTTGAAATGGTTATTTTTCAACTAAGGACTTGAGGTCCAACAAGGTTGCATTTTTTTTAATCCCCGAGATGAGAAATTTATTTTCAAACACTTCATTGATTGCTTTCTAATTAATAAAACCTCTCAGGAAGGTTGGTAGTTAATTGTCGTACCCGATTCGTAATTTCTATTTATTTGTTACAATTCGTATGATTATGTACTTGCACTAGCAAAATAGTGGAATTTTGCTAACCCCCGAGAAATCGGGGTGTGGATATCTGTTTTGCATTCAGGTTTTGGGGAGCATAACACAGGGTCGGCATGAAGGATGATGAAAGATGATCGATACTAATCACATGAGGATCCATACGATGTCGTATTGGTTTGGTTGTACTTTATTTCCGCTGCAGTGTTTTACCCGTTGTACGGGAGTGTGTAATGTTTTGACCCTTGCGTGGGCATGTATTGAGATTGAATTTTATGTATTATTGAAAGACCAAATCGGTCTACTGAGTCATTTTTTTAGCCTTAAAGGCAATGTTGAGATGTTTGATTTTTTTTACCAGCCTGGTAGATCCTTGAGGAAAGGATGTACGGCATGTAATATCCTGAATGGATTGAGGGTGTTACAATACATCTTATTTACAACACAATTAACATAATTGTAACTTAGAATAACAAAAGGGGGAACGCCTTTCCCTTCCGATTCTTCACATGAATCACATCAGGTCATCAATGGCTTTGCAGTGCTTCGCATATCAATAAATGATACAATATCTTAGCCAGTGGGCATTTGGCGGTAAAGTGGGGTCCATAGAAAAAAAACTCCATGATTTAGCCATCTGAGATCTGGTGCATGTGGTTGAGAGAAGTGTGGCTGCAGATATGGGGAGGCTTGGTGGTGGGCGGGTTCAAGCGACGAATTCAAGCGGCACGATGGCACAGGGTTTAGGAGATCGGTCGTGAGGGCGGCCATTACAGGAATCTGGTTAGTCGGTTCTCGACTTAAGGTAGATGCTGATGTTAGGGTAATTAGGGTAATCAATCCCTCTCCAGAAAGTAGCTATGGAGCTATGGAGGTCTAAGTTAGAATCCCAGGGCTTGCGTGTGAGCCGGTCTAAGACAGAGTATCTCTGGTGTAACTTTAGTGGTGAGGTGAACGAGGAAGATGTAGAGGTAATGATTGTGGATGAGATCGTTCACCGTACGGATAAGTTCAAGTATTTGGGTTCGATCATTCAAAAGGAAGGTGAGTGTGAAGATGATGTCACTCATCGCATCAAGGCGGGGTGGCTAAGGTGGAGAGCAGCGACAGGGGTCCTGTGCGACAAGAAAGTCCCTCTAAAGTTGAAGGGTAAATTCTATAGAGCGGCAATCCGACCTGCAATGTTGTATGGCTCTGAATGTTGGGCGATGAAGAAGTCGCTTGAGAGCAAGTTGGAAGCTGCTGAAATGAGAATGTTACGCTGGTCGTGTGGTCGCACAATGTTAGATAGAATCTCGAACGGGGTCTTCAGGAACGCGCTAGAAGTGCCGCCCATTTCAGCGAAAGTTAGGGAAGGGAGATTGAGATGGTTTGGCCACGTCCGCAGGAGGCAGGCATCTGCTCCGGTGAGGAGGTCGAGAGTTTAGTAGTTGTCAGGGAGAGGAGGAGAGGCAGACCGAGGAGGACGTGGGAGGAGCAGCTGAGATTAGATTTGAAGGCTTTAAACCTTTCCGAGACCATGGCTGTTAATAGGTTCGCTTGGAGGCGCCAGATCAGAGTTGTGGATTCTTTAGTTGGGAGTGGTGCTGTAGTTGAGAGACTCAGGGTTGGGTTGTCTCGGTTAGCTTTGACTTAGAGCATTGCATTTTTACATTTATTGTATATTTTATCCTATTGCCTTTTGTGTGTGGTATATTTTTGACAGGGAGCTGTGCGCGGGTCAACCTCTCTTCTGTTTGAGCAGCGTTCATCGGGAGTGATGTATCCAAATTCCTCATAGGTAAGTCCCATGTTGATTAAGCCATGGGCTCAGGTATGGTATTGAGTTTTTTCGTATCATATGCTTCCCTTTGTATTTTTCACTCAATATGTTGTTGTGCACTAAGCTGAGGGTCTTCACGGAAACAGCCTCCCTACCGTAATAGGTAGGGGCATGGTCTGCGTACATCTTACCCTCCCCAGACCCTGCTCTGAGCGGGATATACTGGGTATGTTCGGTTTGGTTTGGTTTAATCGCTCTCCAGAAAATCAATCACGTAAAAAAAAAACAAATGCAGATCTGGATCGGGTAGCAGCACGGCAGAAATTAGGGTTTTACAACTGCACTTTTTTTTATGGAATTTCAGATTTTTCATGTAGACCGAGAGGGGTGTATTCAATATAGATTTTAAAGGATTTTAATTGATTATAAACAATCTATAGATTTTTGTTGATTTTAAATCCAGAGTCTATACAGAGTCTAGTGGATTTTGTGAAGAATCCATGGAGAGTTTAATGGATTTATAGATGGATTTACCACTATTTTATTGGATTTTGAAAAATATATATCTTAATGATTTTTTATTAGTTTAACAAAAAGTTATAATTTTAACTACTCGTGCATAAAAAAATATATTAACACGAATTCATAATTTTAGATTTGTTGGTATTATATATCAATATAACTTACCATTATCTTTAAAGAAATATTAGTATACCACCTGTATAAAATACGGGAACATAAGAAAAAATTCACATAGAAATGCATAATACCCAATCATTCACCATAAATTTTATAGCACTTTTTTGTAAATTACATTAGTTGTTCTATTTACGATTACACCATTCTTGTCGTAATAAAAACATTAAAGGCTTTTGTGCTCTTTACTTTGATACAACTACATAAAACTGACCACGATTGAATATGAGTCTTGGCATATGCACGCCAGCATGAGAGAGTGCATAACTATGAAAAAGCATAATTAGTGAAAATTGTCGTCTTTGAAATTTAAATGCCAATCGACTATCTGATGAGTATAACATAATAAATGTTATGGAAGCAATTGTACCAAAATATACATCATCCAAATATGCATCATCCAAAATATATTAGAAAATAAAAAAAAGCTAAAGTCTCTCATATAATCAGTTATTTCTGCAATAGCACAATAATTTTCTTCTTTTCCCACAAGAATTTCCTATTTTTTGAGTGACTGAAAATTAAAAATAATTAAAATACTTATCGAGATATATTTTAAAAAAGATTTATAGTTAATTTTTATTCTCTATAACCCTCTTTTTTAGAGATCAATCTATTGATAATATGTTGTTATAAAAAAAAATTGCTTACATATTTTAGAAGGAAATATTACACTATAGTACTATGAGAAATTTCTAAATAGATTTGGTTCCATCTCATTTTCTGTCAAAATGGTCCAAATCGTTAAGTATTTAACGGTTTCTGTTAAATGGTCAAAAAAGAGATAATTTAATCCTTATATTCGAAAAAATTACATAAATTATTTGGATATAATTTAAAATACAAAAGCAAATCCAAAACTTTCAAAAATGTATAGTTGATTTCAAAAGTAAATAAATTAATAAATTATTTTAAACAAAAAAATAAAAAATCACTTGAAAATCACTTAAAACGATCAATTTTATTTTCTACAATTCTCTTTGTAGAAAGACGAATCCATGAATTAGTATATTATTATTAAATTCAGTGCTTATATATTTAGAAATATCTCTTTGAAAATTCATAAAATCGGTAATTATATAATTTAGTACATATGAGTTTTTTTATTTATTTTGTTATTTTATATAATTAAATAAAATTTAAAACTAAGATAGACTAATTGATTTATTTCATAGTTTCTTTGATTTATTTACAAATAATAATTAAAATTATTGTTTCTACACTTTCAACAATATTTTTTATTAAGATTATTTCAATTTATTTAATTGATTAGGACTTCGACCAATTTTTATTTTCTAAAATTCTCTTTGTACAATGATGAATCTAGGGATTAATATATTATTATTAAATTTATAATGTATTTAGAAATATCTCTTTGAAAATTCTTAAAATCAATAATTATATAATTTAGTAAATATGAATTTTTTCATTTATTTTGTTATTTTATATTAATTAAATTAGATTTAAAATTAATATAGACTAATTGATTTATTCCATATCTTCTTTGATTTATTTATAAATAATAATTTAAATAATTGTTTCTACACTTTCAATAATATTTTTAATAAAATTATTTCGATTTATTTAATTGATTAGGACTTCGAGTAATTTTTAGTTACATATATTTACCACTTCTTTTGCAATACTCCCAAGTATCTTTCATGAGTCTTTCTTGGAATATGTAGGAGTTGTAGTAACCGTATACATGTAGTCTTCTTATATCCATCAGATCAAATCAAAATTAATCATGATCATTGATCATTAATACTACAATCTCTATGTTGTAGTGTTATCAAAATTATGTTTTAGTTTTTATTGTTTGTTTATAATTTTGAAAAAAGAAACAGCTAAATACGAAATTCCCGTAATACCCTTAAAAAGTCACAAATCTATTATTAATTTGTCTAACTCTCTAAAGTAATTTTTATGACATAATCATATTATTAGATAATTATTAATTTTATACTTAAATTCAACTCCAAAATAGATTAACTAAATTATCAAATAAATTAAAATTATTTTAGAATTCAAAAAACATTAATTAATAATTATAAAAGTTGTATATAAATGAATTCTGAAAAACTGAAAATGCTAAAAAAAATAACTCTAAAAATACAAATTAATTTTAAATTTTAAAAATTAATCCAAAAATAAATTAAAAATATAAATCACAAAATCATATATAAAATATAGTTAAATTCCAAAAAAATATAATAGATTCTAAAATATTAAAGATAAATATTAAAAATAAAATAAAAATTAAAAAATATTTATATAGACTAGAATATGAAAAAATGCTGAAATATTAGAAATTTTAAAATTAATAACATCTTAAGATTTGTTTATAATTTTTAAAGGTAATTTTTATTTTTAGATTGAAATTTGTTTTTAGCATCTATTTAATTTTTCAAAATTTACTGGTATTTTCTGGAATATTTTTTTTGATTATATATAATTTTAGAGTTTACTTGTAATCAAGATCTGTTGTGCTTTTACATATAATATATATTTCAAATTTGAGTATGTGCTTAATGTTTGGAATAGTTGTTCTTATCCATTTTTGTATTCAAAGTTTACCTTCATTTAACTTAATTTTACCCATGATGGTCAAATATTATAGGATGCACGATCCACACTGTATTTTTTGGATTTACTGATAAAATATTTTATTTTGAATCGTACAATTATATTTTTCAATATTTTTTAATTATATTTTTTATAATTTATTGTAGTTTTCTAATTCAATTCTTCACTTTATTGGTATGCTTCTAGATCTATTAAAATAAATATATTTTAAAGAATTAATATTAATTTTTTGAGAATTTGTATTAATATTATCATTTACTTCTAATTTTTAGGATTTACTTATGAAATGTAGAATTAATTGTTATTTTTTTTAGAATTTTTACATATTTTTTTGTCATTTATTTGTACTTTTTCTATATTTATTTATATTATTTGTTTTATAGAATTTATTTATTTTATTACAAATTTATTAAAATCAATAATAAATATTTGCATCTTATTTAATTCGATAAACCTATTTATAATGTCAGGATCTTCTTATTTATTTATATTTTATGGATTTATTTGTAAAATATTATTTTACATATTTATTTAATTTATATTATTAATATGGATCTATTTTTATGATTTTTTGTAATTTTTAACTAATTATTATTTTAGAATTTATTTTTTATATTTTTAACATTTATTTGTATTTTTTGGAATTTGTCTGTATTTTCTCAAATATTATTATACTTGATTGGATTTATTTTGTAGTATCTTATATTTATTTGTGAATTTTAGAATTCATATAAATTTTATTATAATTTTTGAAAAATATTTTATAATAAAGATTATTTTTTTGTGTAATTTACATTGTAAAATAAAAAAAGAGAAATTTTCTATTTATTTATTTCTTTTCTCAACTTAAGGTTATTTTTGTACTTAAACAATTTTAAAGTTATATTTAGTCGGATTTTAAAAAGTATAAAAATACTAACAAATCCACTAAAATCCATCATTTTATAAAATCCAAAAAAGAAATCCATGAGTATTTGAATATCATCGGATTTTAAAAGACAATTTAAAATCTTAATTGAATACCCCCATATTTTTAAGGACTTTTTGAAATCCTTATTGAATATCATCAAATTTTAATGGATTTTTTGAAATCTAAATTGAATACACCTAGATTTTTAAAATATAAAAAAATCCTTTAAAATTCAAATTGAATACACCCTCTAAGGCACACACACTGTGTATTTATTTTAATAGATCGTTTTATTTTCCCTCTTTTTTTCAATGATAATTTTACAATCAACATAAAACGCAACCTTAATCAACATCTTATTCCGTTTGTTACAACAATAGTATTAAAATTTTATTGTAAAATCCTAGTTATACGAAATACAACATGCAATTAGGGGTGTAAATGAGATGAGACAACTCGCGAGCTATTCGAGATCGATTCGGTCAACACTCGACTCGAGTAGGCTCGACTCGAACTCGAGCTCGAATCGCCATACTAACGAGTTGAGTCGAGCTACCCAATACTCGACTCGATAAGCTCGTGAGATACTCGAATTTTTTTACATATATATAATTGATTTTATAATATAATTTGTAAAATATAACATAAAAAATTATTAATTAGACAAAAAGTAAAAGAATATTAATACATACTAGATTTCTATTTTAAATAAAAGAAATAACAATTTTATTGGTCAAAAATTAAATTACTAGCTAGATAATAAAAAATCAGATTTTATTCTATATTGATTAAGGGTGTTTGAAGTGTTCACACAAGTTAAAAGCGAAATACCTTCTCCCACATCGGTTGGTTGCTGTTTATTTAGCTCACAAGTGGGTAGTAAATTTAAGCCAAATCACTTGTCCGACATCGCCCATGTAATTATGATTGTGACTCAAATGAAACTATTAAAGGAGGTTGGAAGGCTCTCATTTAATATACCTGGCTATGGGCCCTCGTCCAAGCATATTATGTAGTGGTGTAAATGAGACGAGACAACTCACGAGCTACTCGAAATCGACTCGGTCAAAACTCGGTCAATACTCGACTCGAGTAGACTCGACTCAAACTCGAGCTCGACTCGACATACTAACGAGTCGAGTCGAGGTTGGATTTTAACTACTCGAGTGTTTACGAGTTGATTTCGAGCTTGAGAATTGACTATCGAGTTCGAGTCGAGTATACCAATACTCGAGCTCGACTCGCATCATTTACACCCCTACATGCAATGATAAAAACTCTTTTGGATGAGTCCACTTTATGGCTGGTGATGGAGCACCTTTATGAACTCTTCCATCACCTCTAACATCTCATTCGCCAAGCAAATTTGTACATCAATACCGCCGGCTTCTGCCGCCGGAAAAACCACCACCAACCCCTCAACTTTCTGTGCTTTTCCACTCCTCACACCAATTGGCTTCCCTCACCCAAAATCTCACCCGTACACTGTTTGGTTTTTATAGAACTAATAAAGATTTATGATCTCATCATATATCGAAATAATGCAGCGGAAGTATAAATATAATATGTAAAAACCTCCGAGCATCCAAGTATATTAACAAAGTACGAAGAACAAGATTGTTACCTCTTGTAGCGTGTTTTCGATCGAGCCTTCTAGAGACGTTGCAAGAAGCGAGCGTCCTCTACGGTATCCACGCAATGAACAAGTCCCGATCGTCTAACGGATAACTAGCTCCGATTCAATAAAGATTTCACTTAAATCAATTTGAATATAGGTATGTTCTTGATTATGGTAAGAACAAGAACACCAAGAATTTTATTCAAATGTTCTTGAACTTTGATCTAAAATAACAACTATGAATCTTATTCAATATGTTATTAAAGATCAAACTCACAAGATAAGATGAAGATTAGATGAGTATTCTAAATACTTTTCTTGGTCCAAGAATCAATGTTCAAAGATATGAAGATATCTTCTTGATCATGTTGATTATTCAACTCTTGACTATTATCATCAAGACTTTTAGAGAGAGAAATATCAAAATCAGATTTTTGATTCTCTCTACAGTAATTATGTCTTCTCTTGTGTTTTTTTCAAGTGTGAGGGCTATCACAAGACACTATTATATAGCCCTCTACATGGCTAAGGGTTCACCAACCCCTTCACTAACCATAATCAACCGGAACAAAACAGCTGCTCTGCTCGTTTAAGTGTGTGACCATGTAGGTTCTAATTAATACGCAAAGAGTATAAAAATAATTTTACGACTCATAAATCATAAGCGGCCTCTAGATAGACATTATGACTACCCGCATTAAAAGAATTAATTCGACGACACGAATGAAATCCTGTTACTGTATAATATTTAATCCTCTCGTCACACGATATCCTAATTAAGCATAAGGTATGGACAAGTCGACCTTATATAGCTTAATTAATATTCTTGATCTCAAGTTACAATTGTCCAATTCAAATATTTATCAATAACTCTTTATTGATCAATTTGAGCATGGCCATGCATTTAAATAATTAAACTTACCAAGGGCCCGTGGATATCTTCTCCATTTTATAGGAGGGACAAGTCCCCTATGGAAAAACTACTTCCCTCTGCATAAATCATATCGTATCCAATCACAAACCGTATGGTCCCTTGTTACAGAAGACGTTGGTATTGTGTTAAAATATGATACTCATTATATAAGAAACTGTAGTGTCTTTAGGTAATAAGGACTTAAATAATATATAACAATCAGAGGAATTATAATTACTTAATCCATATATAATTCTCTTTGTTAGGTCATATCCAATATGATGTCTCTACATGTATCTATGACATGATATAACATCTCATGTTCATAGCCAGTAAAACATAGCCATCGTATCATTATAATACTAATAATCATATTACTAGGGATATCTAGAATAAATATTCTTTAATCATTTAATGAACTTTACTATCAAGTCACATAGTTGATGATCATAAGCAGAATATTAATTCAATAATATAATCAATAGTAAATAATAATAAATGTCTCCACATTATTATTAAACAGTAGACTTAAGAGCATAATACTAACATACACATCGTGTCGCGGTGAACTTGCGATGATCAGAGGCAGAGCACTTCCCACCTTTCGCCCCAATGCGTGAAATTCCACCTTCACCTCCGCGTTGCGTCTTGATTCATCACTCTGCTGAGAAATCAACTTATTGATCTTCACCGCTATAATATCTGGATTTTTTCGTGTTAGTTTATCTGAGATATACTGCATAGCTTGGTGTCTGTACAGTATGGATAAAATAAATTGAAGACTGAGATAGCTGTATTTGTATAATTGTCATACTTGGTCAACAATTGTATTTGAGGATATCGTGTATCAGAGGTATCGTATGAGAATATTTTGGGATGAGTATTTGTATTCAGTATGTGCGTATATGTATCCAGTATGTCGAGACGGGCAGGAACAGTTGGATTTGGCTAAGTACAGAAGGCCATTACGTACGCTAAGCTTAGGGACTTACGTACGCTAAACTGGTAAGCATAACGTACGTTATTAATCATGCATTACGTACGTTATGAGGGGAATCGGACAGTACCGAGCTGTGATTGGCTAGTGGGCCCATGGTCGGCAACTTTTGGTGCGGATGTGGACAGGCGAGTCAACCTCGAGCTTTACGTACGTTAAGGACAGCTCATTACGTACGTAAACAAGTATGGTACTATAGCAAGTCAACGTACATATTACGTATGCTATGAATTAAGTGTTACGTACGTTATGCAAGATACGAACTGAGGCAGTGAACTCTGGATGACTATTACGTACGCTATATTGGACATGTAGCGTACGTTATGGAGCATTACGTACGTTAATGATGGGTTATAACGTACGTAAATGGGTGTGCAGATTATAAAATAAGGAATGTTCTTTCATTTCTTCACGAGAAGAAACCGATGTTTTCCTCCCAACTTCGTCCCCCTGCATATGTAAGGTGAGGATAAGCCTCTTCTAACTTGGTTATAAGCTTGGAAATATGGATTTGAGGCTCGGATATGAAGATATTGGTGATTCTTGAAGATCTTGATTGTGTTATTCATGTTCTTAAGGTATGTTGACCAACTCTACACCTTGAATTCGAATTTTTGATGCTGTTGTTGAGGAATAATTCGTTTAAAGATGATTATAATGTTGTTGTGATTCTTGAGGTTATGTGAATTGTATGTTGAAGAATACGATGATATATGTCATCGATTATGTTATTTGTTATAATCATGATTATGGAATCATGGTATTCTTGGTGTTCTTGGTATTCTTTGTATATATCACATCAAAGAGGAATATGTGATAGGATACATAATGGTTTTTAAGTATAATCATGGATTTGATGATTGAAACCAATATTATGTTGATTGTAGTGGTAGAATTCGTATGTTCTTAACGAAATATGAATCATGATAACAAGTTTGAATCCGGAAAGATTATGGTTAATCTTAGAACTGTAATATCCGGGGGTAACTTTTTTTTTCTCTCTCTTTCGTTTCACTGTTGAGTTGTACATATTCATTTGGAATTGTACAAATGTTGTTGTATTATGTCATTCGTGTTTGTTGAGGTGCTTGGATCGTGTTCGTTCATTCGTTTGAACGTGTTCAGGGGAAGAGGCCGCGGTGCGGGCCGAAACCCGGGATCTCGTGTGAATGTCCACGCGAATGCGAGGGATAACATCAGTTCATCAGTTAGTGATGCTACTCATTCACCGGCAGAAAATCTTTCACTGTCAGGAAGTCATACCTGAGATGCAGCTCAATCGGAAGGTGTTCGGGTGGACCCATTCATATATATGCAGGGCATGATGGCCCAGATGACTCGTATGACACGTATGATGGAGACCATGCAGACCTCTATGGTTTGTGGTCCACCACAACAGGGATTCCAGGTGCCGTTTCATGGACAGACTGGAGGAGTGAGTCAGATTATTGGCGATATCTCTCGTCAGAGACCGCCTATTTTTGAGGGTTCGTCGGAACCAACTGATATTGTTCATTGGCTTGAGCATTTTGATAAACTCTTCTACATGGCTCCGGAAGAGAGTAAGGTGGCAGTAGCGGCTTACCACTTGAGTAAGGGTGCTTATTCTTGGTGGCTTTCTGTGAAACCCACCAACCGTGATTGTGTTTGGAGTGAGTTCAAGACTCTCATGTTAGAGAGGTATTATCCGGCTCCACTTCGTGAAGCCAAGTTATCAGAGGTTTTAAACCCCTAACCCATCGAGGGCGAGGGTGTTATTGTCATTGCTGAGAAGTTTCAGGGACTTCTTCAGTTTGCTTCGCCTGTTATGTACTGAGGCGGATAAGATCAAATATTTTAGCAGGAGGCTAAATCCGCAGTTGAGGATGCAGTTGTTTAATCACAATTGTAATTCACTTAGTGAGTTCATCGAGAAGGCTCTTGGAGCATAGCTTTTAATCAAGGAGCTTACTCAGAAGTACCCTTCAGTTTCTTCTGGTGGGAGGACTAGGATGTCGGTTCGTTCAGAGGCACATTGGGCTCCAGTATCCAAGAGGTCATTTTCTAGTCGTCTTCGTGCTGGGATAGCATCTTCCTCTCAGACGACGAGTTCGACTGTTGTTTGCTTTAACTGTGATTCAGTAAGGCACGTTAGTACTCGGTGTACGGTGCCAGCTATTATTTGTTTTCTGTGTGGGAGGCAGGGAGACCTACGGAAATACTGCAGGAGTTCTAGTGCCGGTAGATCTCGAGAGGGCTCACAAGCCTCGAGGGATTTGTTACTCCAGCCCGTGCATCATCCAAGGGGTCCTATCAGGCTTCGAGAGCCAGAGGTAAGGACATTCATCACCGGTTTTGAACAAGTTAATTCTTGCTCGGTAATAGGATAATCATTCATTTCATTGTCGTTCATTCATTCATAATACATCAATCATGTTGAGACTTGTAATTATCAAATGCATCCTCAATTCGCGAGGAACAACAGTTCCAATCACTTCATTTGAGCTATCACGAATTGCGTTATTAGTTCACCTCGGTGAGTCATTCTTGATCCTTGTTGGATTTCTAGTCATTTATCATTCATCGTAGTCACTCTCATTCTTGTGACCTTTCGGGATCATATTAAGCGGTGAGTTCAGATTTAGGTCTTCCTTGAATCGATGAGATCGAGGGGATCGATGATCTGGATGATATCGATGTTGGGTACATTTGAGATGTATCCTTGTTTTCCGGATTACTGTTTAACTTAATCTGCATCGTAGTATTGTGGTTGTGAACCATCTGTTGTTGATTTTTTTGTAACTATAGTATTTGAGAATCTTGAGATTTGGGTCATTGGTTGGAATTTCTTCCCTTTGGTGTTGTACTCGAGATTTCGTGATAATCTGAGTAATTGCTCATTGTGATTCGAGATGTCAAGTCATGAGAACTTTGGCGTACGATTGATATGGTTCCGAGGACTATATGTGCGTTGTTGCTTTTCTTTTGAGGCGCGAGTCAGTGCTTGCATGGGCGTCTGATGCCGATGAGGACATGGAAGTGTACACCGATGGATTGTAGACATTTACAGTGAGCGGCTCCCTCGGGATATGTACGCCGGTGTTTCGAATCATGCGGTTGGTACGACTTTCTAGCTGGTCTCCGGCGGAGTGTTTCGTGTTGAGGAGTATTCCCGGAGATGTTGTTTTCAGATCCTGATGAATAGTTCATATCCCGAGCTGTGTACCCTTAGTTTCGGGTACGAAACTCTTTTTAGGGGGGGAGTATGTAATACCCGGTTGTGAATTTATTGATTATCATTCAGTAATTGTCACTCAGAAATTTTTCACTCAGTAATAATCATTCACCATTCATATTCATTCAATTGTGTTCACCGTTCGGCGAACTTTAGAATCATGTATCATTTGTTATTCGTTGTTCATCACTGTTTGAGATATAGATGAGAATATTGTCATCATCATCATCATTATCATATTCTGGTAGTCTGTGTGTGAGATAGCACACGCTACATACTCTTGTTAGCACGCGCTAATGGAGTATAGGTAGCGCACGCTAGCGCAATTGAGACAGGCAGTCTAGTAGGTACTGGACTGAAATTGGAAATTCGTAGCGCATGCTATACGTGGATTGTAGCATACGCTAATTGTACTGGTAGCGCATTCTAAGTCATCATAGTAGCGCGTGCTAAGGCAAGCAGGCGGAGGACAGTGGGTTCTGGACTCCAATATTCTGGACATCAACTAACAGGTAGCGCGCGCTAACACAAGGTTAACGCACGCTAAGAGGAGGCGTTAGCGCATGCTACCAAGTTCGTAGCGCACGCTAACGTGGCAGGCGGAGTTTACTGGACTACCCGGTGAACTCGCTAGCGCACGCTAATCACAGGAGATAGCGCGCGCTAAGCTGGGATTTGTATAAATAGGACACTTCACTCTTCATTCTGTCATTTCTTCATTTCTCAACATTTGGGCGATTCGCGTAGATATTTCCGATCTGAAATCATCTAGCATCATCTTCAAGCTCCTAGTTCAGATTAATCAACATTTAATCCGCTCCATCACTCCAAATCAATGTAACTTTTCATTGAATCTTGAATTTTGGATTTTGAAGGTTTTCTTCCCGATATCTTCGAGTTATCTTGCTATCATGTTGGAATATGTTGAATATGGATTATCTACCTTAGATACTTGTATTCTTATGGATTCATTGATGTAATTTTCGGAATTTTTGAATAATTGGGGATTTGTTCAAGAACACCTTGGGTGTTGACTTTAGAATTTTGGGGGTTTCGACTAGATGTTGTCTTAATCTCGAATGGAGTATTCCTATTGGATTATTGATGGTATTAATGATGTTTTGTTGGATTGAATCATTCATTGGAGATTTGGTATCGATATAATTGGGATTGGTTGTAAACAATGGGAGATTGTTTACAACGTGTTTGTTAAATTGCCCCAATGAGTTTGGATAGTGTTGTATCGACTTTTGAGTTGGTTGTGATCAGGATTGATTCGTATATTAAGCGAATTGTTGGTACTTGTGTTATTCAAGGTTGTTCGAGCGGCCGATATTTCCATTAAGGACGTTGATCGTGGAAGGACTTTCTCGCCTTCAGTTTGATGCAAGTTTTATACTTGTACTAGTCAATGAGATTAATGTTATCATATATGTGTATGAATGTGTTGTATCATTCCGAGACTTAGTCTTTTCATGAGTTCATTGATATTAAGGGATTGTTCGATACGATACTCTTCGGCAATTATGCCAAATGTTTATTATTGTTCACTAATGGCCGGTTCAAGGCATTGGGATACTCGTTGTTAATGTTATTGTCGATAGCCGGTTTGCAGTATCGATGTATCGATTGTTGTTGTTAATATTGATGTAGATCTAAGATATTGTTGTAATCATTGTTATTAATGTTGGCGTTCTGTCATTCATGTTGTATTGTCCGATTGAAGGCATTGGCGTATTCATTCTCATCTTCATCGTCGGCAACTGATTAAAGGTGCTGAGGCATTTGTTGTATCATTGTTATCGGTTGGCCATTCTAAGGTAATCGAGGTATTGAATCATGTGCTGCATCATTGTTATTAGCTGGCCGTTCTAAGGTAATCGAGGTATTGAATTGGGACTGTCGAGGACGGTGCCCATCCATGAGTTACTGTCATCGTGTTGGCCGACTCAAGGCATCACACTATCATTCTTGTGAATTCGGTAATCTTGGGATCATTGCCGTTTGTGATTAATTATGTTTTAGAGGTTAGTCTTGGCTAGTGCTCATCATGGGTAAGTTTGGGGCTTGAACCATCGCTGTTGGTTTCCCTACACCTACAGTTCAGTAGGTCACGACCATTGGATGGTCTCATTGTGATACGGCTTCGTGCCGTGGCTTCGGCCCTCATTGTGATACGGTTTTGTGCCGTGGCTTCGGCCCTCATTGTGATACGGCTTCATGCCGTGGCTTCGGCCCTCATTGTGATACGGCTTCGTGCCGTGGCTTCGACCCTTATTGTGATACGGCTTCGTGCCGTGGCTTCGGCCCTCATTGTGATACGGCTTCGTGCCGTGGCTTCGAACTTCATTGTGACATGGCTTCGTGCCGTAGCTTCGGCCCTCATTGTGATACGGCTTCGTGCCGTGGCTTCGGCCCTCAATGCTACAGCTTCAGGCTGTTTTGGCTTCGGGCCATTGTGATATTTGATGACTTGGTGAGTGACTTCAGTGATTGTGTTGATTGTGACTTAATTTGAGTGGCTTTTCAGACCTTTGTGATATCTTGGTATTTCCGTTGGAGCCTTGGGGTATTGTGATTCATATTTAATTCAGTTCTAGTTTGGTTCATCTTCGTATAATTCATTGTGATGTTCTATACTTATGGTTCGCTATTGGACACTTATGTTCTAACATGTTGAACAGGAATTAATAGTATGCCGTGGGCATAGTGGTTTCACGAATGCTCGGTTCTTACTTTGAGTTGTGAGCATCTCGTATTATTATTATTATTGTACCGTTTCATTCCGCCTTTGGATGCATATCATGTTATACATGTATTTGATGTTCATTATCTGGATGACTGACCTCGTGGGGGCGGAACATGTTTTCATGTTTTAGGTGCTTGCGAGGAGAGAGTTGAGACACAGGGGCATGATGATGGCGACGAGGCATTCTAGCGATACTAGTCCGAGTTGTTCATGTTGGTCAGTCAGTTGGAGTGTTCTCTAGTTTGTCAGTCATTGTCATTATGTATTATCCGAGCAGATGCTCGTGGATTTTGTTGTATTTTTATTTTGGCCATGTAGGCCCATCAATGTCATTGAAATTCCTTATCAGAATATTATGTCGGGTATCATAGTAGGGACTGTGATTTCTCTTGTTGGTTAATTTGATGTATTTTAGTCGTGTTCACCTGGTGGGTCTCCTGGTGTGGGGTCCACGGCACTGTAATAACCCAATGGGATTTGAGGGTGTTACAGAAGGTTCTAATCCTTACTAAAGAGTTTCAACTGTAGGAACTTCTTTATGATTTTATTCTGTATATACATATCATTATGCTTGTGTGGATTACCCAAGCTCTATATTATACATATTATTATGCTTGTGTGGATTACCCCAAACTGTATATGTTATATATTATTATTATGCTTGAGTGGTATGACCCCAAGCTATATATTATATACGCAGTTTATAGCTTGGGGTTATACCGCTTCAAGCATTAATAATAATAATAATATATATGGTACATAGCTTGGGGTCATATGATTCTCTTAGTTTCTTGCAGTTTTCTAACATGTTATCAGCACGAAGGCTCTAATCCTTACTAAAGAGTTTCAACTGTAGGAACTTCTTTATGATTTTATTCTGTATATACATATCATTATGCTTGTGTGGATTACCCAAGCTCTATACTATACATATTATTATGCTTGTGTGGATTACCCCAAGCTATATATGTTATATATTATTATTATGCTTGAGTGGTATGACCCCAAGCTATATATATTATATACTATTATTATGCTTGAGTCGTATGACCCCAAGCTATGTACCGTATATATTATTATTATTATTAATGCTTGAAGCGGTATAACCCCAAGCTATAAACTGCGTATATTGTACCGTGTGAAATGTTTACTGAGCCCCAAAAAGGATAAATTATTTGTAGTTGATTATTTTTAATAAAATTCTTATTTCAAATCTTGCATATAAAATAAAAATAATGTTTTACTAAATCATTCATAATTATCACATTTTATTTTCTCTCTCCTCCCCAACGGCTAGTTAACGGCTATTTTACACAATAAATACATCACATTTCAGTCAACAATTTACTCACTTTCTCTCATCTTCTTACAAATTTTCAATACATATATTTTCTCACAAAAATGTTCGCTAAGTTGATGTTGGCATTCGCTATTATGCTAGTCAGTGCATGTACTGTATTAGTTTTTTATATAAAGATTAATACGGAAGAAGAGTCCTTATCTTTTGTTACGAGTCTTTTTTGTATTTATTCTTTGTTAGCACTTCCGATAAATATCAATATGTATTAATCATTGTATGCTTACTGCATTTATGTTCTGAATAAAATCTTTGATCAATCTTGATTACTGATCTTATGAGAAGTGTTAACAAAATATATATTATTAATCGTTTACTATGTGATATTAAATGACAATGTGATCAATATGATAAATTGAAAGATTAAACAAGATACAAGTAATATAATTATTGCCATGTCGCGACGTATTGAGTTATTGACTAAATATGACTCATTATCGTAAAGGAGTGGACTATTATGAATACCTTAATTGAATTTAGAGACATGACTTACTCGCTTATAAAAGATAATTATTTCATTATATTGACATATACATGGTCGGTCTATCGACTGAATATATGTAATATTTTACACATATTCATATTATATATTATTTCAAAAGCACCTCAATTTATGGTTAATTCTAACATATTAGATGATGTTGTCAACATATATACGTGGTGGTATAACCCTAGTATAATTATTGTTAACATATATACGATATTATTGTTATTTGATATTTCATTAAATTGGACCAGAAGTTACCCCTACTAAAGTATAATATGATATTAGAAGTTATCATTACCAAAAGATTGTTGGATGTTGATAAAAATAGTTTATCAAACGGTACCAGAAATCACCATTATCTGTATTAAAAGGATAGATGAAACTAAATTATCCAAAAAAAAATGTTGATGTATGATGAGATAATATCACATGGTAGCACTGATATGGCTAACGTGAAAATAATCTCATCAAGTATTATGAGATGAATATTAAATGACTGAAATAAACAGATTTTATAAATATCTGGAAATGTTTTGCACAAACAGTTATGTACTCTAGATAAAGTGCATATTTATTCCAGAAGAAGTAGTTGATTAATTATGTAAATCCTGCTCTTGAAGAAGCAGTTAAAAGAAAGAGATCCTACTCTGAAGAAGTAGTTGATCAATGATTCAAATTCTGCTCTCGAAAGAAGAAGCAGTTGATAATAATAATATCCGATCTCAATGATTATTAAATACGAATAGAGGAAATTGAGCAAACGATACCAAAAGTTATAATCGATTAATTAAAGAAAATCCCATGTAAATACACTGCATGGTGGGATCATTGAAATCATATTGATATGACAATGTTTATGGAGAAGCATATGTCACATATTCGTGAAATTAATATATTTGCATAAAGGCAAAAGATGATCTTATTATTGTTGGAAGAAGCACACAAGAGTCAAAGTGAAAAATATTAAAACTAGCCGAAAAGGTAATAAACACTCGACGATATGCGGAAAAAAATATATACGAAACCCATAAAAAAAGAGGGTGCATCTCGAGGGTATAAAACTCCGTAACTCTGCCACCTACTGGAATTAAGATTTATAATGAAAGATCTAAAGGATCTAAACTTCTTTTTCGTTTGGCGCCAATACTCTGTGGTTGATGATCTTTGACTTCCAAATTCTTAACTGAAATATATGCTTAAAACTTTATAAATATATCAGCAACTGTATCAGCACATATAAGAATATCTGTTGGTGGCTGAGAGATAAACTCTTGATCTACTCCTTGATCCAGAAAGGCAAGCAAATCGTTGAAGAAATTATTAATCGACAAACCTATAGGTTTGGTATGGAAATCCCGCTCAACCAATGACGTGATATTGAATATCTCATTGAGTGTGCCATAGCCACCTAGAAGAAAAATAAAGTCATCACTATTATTTACCAGATACATCAAACTATCATGCACAGATGTGCTTGAAGCATTAATCCAGTTGAACCTCCTATACTACTGGTTTTAACTGTGGGAAGGTATAAGGCACTTGTTACTCTTATTCTCCTATTTTGTACAGCCTCTAAAAGATAACCCAAAAATATATGATTACTCGCACCATATAATATATCGATTTAGTGCTTTTCTAATTCTTTTACGAATTGATATGCCATATCCATATACTGGATATGGCCTATCAGTTTGGATCCACCTAAAAAACATACAGTTTTAATTGGATGAGATCCATATGAGGATCCTGAGAACTCCATCTTTCTACACTAAACTTTCAAAATACTTTTATGCGATATACATTTCCTATTTTGTGGATCCCAAATTTAAAGAACAAACTTTTTACTAAAATACAAATAGCTTTGCTATTTTCATTGAAAAAGGGAGTGACAGATAAGTCACTATTTTTACTATTTTCTTTTTGAAAAAATTGCAAAAGAAAATGAAAGATATGATATTATATTTTTCAATGAAAATAATGTTATCGATTGACAGCTGAGAAATTTGAATATTAGAAAACATCATTTACTAAAATAAAACAAAAACATCAACTTATATTATTTTGCTATTTACCTTATACCAACTTTTATAGAACAGACTTACAATCTAAATCTTTTGATACTAATTTTTTCATGACTATAGCACCCCGTTCATCCATAAATTGTGTCCACAGAGCCAATAGTTTCTGATGAAGGGTATCTACTAGGATGTGTATCAAGGATATGTTGGGTATCATGATCCCTAGATTCTGTAACACCCCCAAGACATTCAGGGCATATTACAGCGCCGTGGACTCCACACTATGGAATCCACCAGGCTAACGTACCAACAAGACATTTGACAACGACAAACAATCATCAATAATACGACAATTCAAATAAAGTTACAATCCGACAATAAAATCCAACATCAATCCGTTTCCCAAAACAGGAACACAACATTAATAATTTTGAAACAAGAAGTACTCGAGTACTTAAACCAATTTTATAATACAAAAGTCCCAAAACAAGACATCAAAAGTAATAGACTGAACTAAACACCAACAAATGACTACTGATCAGTATCACGCTTGCCCATCATCCGCATACGGCTCAAGTGATCGTTTGTCCCCACGATCGATACCTGAAATACAAAAAGTATTTCCCCTATTTAAGGGGTTAGCGACAACTGCTAGTGCAAGTACAATCCATTTGAACTACATTCTAATCAGATGAATATATGTGCCAAAAAGTCATTTTAGAAAACATTTTATATTCCGGAATATTTACATTGTACAATCTTAAAACACATTATCTCCAACAAATCACAATTCAAAGTTAACCATTGGTACGAGACTCACGGCCACCGTACCCCGCAGAGCCCCGTCGGACATCCCTGGGTGGCTAACCACAGTTCGCGATATGCACACTCACGGCAATACGTATCCCTAGAGGCCCCGTCGGACCGTCCCTAGGTGAACATACACATAACCATCCACAACAACCACGATACAACCATAATTCAAATACTAGAACATGTAAACAAATGTAAAGTACTTGCCTTTGAGACATTCTTGAAGAAACGGAAGTGAAACACGACTACGAACGGTCCGGGTGGAAAACGACGGTTCCTAAACGAAGGATCAACATAGTTCAGTCCCAACGGACAACAATAACCGATCGGAATACACCCATAATCCCCGATTACGATTCATGACAAAAACGTTCAATCGATACGGGCGAGGGTTTACGCAAAATCTCCCCGTATCAGCAATTCGCGGATTAAAATAGAGAAAAACGGATTGGGAATCACCCAATAACAATAATCAGTGAGGAATATCACAAAATACTAGAATAATTCGTGTCCAATTATCAAAACCCGGAAAAACCCCCAAATTTGACGAGTTAGGGTTCTAGACGAAAATACCTTGAATTCGGACGATGGATGATGATTATGGTGATGATAATATGTTAACACGACTCTACGGTGATGGAATTTGAAGAGAACTCCGATCAGTACCGGTGGAAATTGCCTCTGAGGTCGCACGTCGAAGAAACGAAGAGAAAAGAATAAAACTGTTGTTCTGAAACTGCCCGCTGACTTATATAATCTGTGAAGTTAGCGCACGCTAACTGCCATATATAGCGCGCGCTAACGGGGCCGTGATAGGTCCAGTGGCTACTGCCACCATTCGTTAGAGTACGCTAACAATAGGGAGTTAGCGTACGCTAAATGCATATCGGTAGCGCACGCAAGGTAATAGGAGTAGCGTGCGCTACCTACCGCAGCGATTGATCGCTGATGTCACATCGGATAGGCTGTGCCGAGGTACAATACGAAACGCACGACGAGACCAGAATCCAGGAACATGAACGTGAAGCATACAAGACGACGGAGCTAAGCGCTGAAAGAAAATACAATTCCGACCATCGGAGGGTCCGTAATGCGACAACGAAAATGAGATTCCCTAAACTATTAGGAAATTACAAAAATGGCCGAAGTGCCCGAAAATCACGAAACGACGTCGGATTTACAAACCAAAAGTCTCAACACGACTAACTCAATCATACGAACTTGTGCAAACCGAGAAACAACGAAAACGAATGAGTTTTACGAGAATCGAACGTTCATACGGCAAAACATGTCATAAAATGAAATTACGTGAAAACATCATCAAAGCTCGTCCAAATGGAAAAACTCCAAGAACAAAGTAGATTCAAAATGTCGAAACGGTTACAAGCGAGTCGATAAAAATAGACATACACCAAAAATGGAAACTGCTAAAAATGGAAAATTACGGATATTACATTCTCCCCCTCTAAAATAAAGTTTCGTCCCGAAACTTAAGAATCAAAAAGTTCGGGATGCCTCGAACGCATATCCTCCTCTAACTCCCACGTCGCTTCTTCTAATCCGTGCCTCGACCATTGCACCTTAACCAAATGAATGGTTTTGTGCCTTAACTGTTTGTCTCGACGCTCCAAAATCTTGACGGGTCTCTCTTCAAACGTAACATCCTTCTCGATCTCCACATCCTGAAAGTCAATAATGTGGGACGGGTCCGGAACGTACTTCCTCAACTGGGAAACGTGAAATACGCTATGCACATGACTCAGCGACAGAGGTAAAGCCAAACGGTATGCCAACTCACCGACTCTCTCCAATACCTCGAAGGGTCCAATATATCTCGGGCTGAGTTTCCCCTTCTTCCCAAAACGGAAAACTCCTTTCATCGGAGACACTCTCAACTGAACATGATCTCCCACCTCAAACTCCAAAGGTCTACACCTAACATCCGCATAAGACTTTTGTCGACTCTGAGCAGCCAACATTCTCTTCCTAATCAATTCAACTTTCTCCCTCGTCTCCAACACAAGGACCGGCTCGGTGCCAACCAAATCGGACGGCTCATCCCAACATATCGGTGATCGGCAACGTCGGCCATAAAGTGCCTCATACGGTGCCATCTTAATCGACGCGTGCTAGCTATTATTATAAGTAAACTCAATTAAGGCCAAATGCTCCTCCCAGTCACTACTCTAATCTAACGCGCACGCGCGCAACAAATCCTCGAACGTCTGAATGGTACGTTCGGACTGTCCGTCAGTCTGAGGGTGGAAAGATGTACTCAAACGCAACCGTGTCCCCAATGCCTTATGTACCGCCTGCCAAAAGTGCGATACAAACCGGCCATCCCTATCTGAAATAATGGTCCTCGGCGTACCATGAAACCTCACTATTTGTGCGATAAAAATATGAGCCAACTTTTCTGGACCCCAAGTATCCTTGATGCCCAGAAAATGTGCCGACTTAGTCAGTCGGTCTACAATCACCCACACCATATTCATACCAGTCTTCGTCCTCGGCAAACCCGTGACAAAATTCATAGAGATATCCTCCCACTTCCATTCCGGGACGGGAAGTGGTTTCAATAACACGGCTGGCCGCTGATGCTCAATCTTGACTTGCTGACAAGTCAAACACTTAGCCACAAACTGAACTACCTCCTTCTTCATATCGTTCCACCAGAAATTTTTCCTCAGATCTTTATACATTTTACTCGAGCCCGGATGGACTGAGTAAGGTAATGCATGAGCCTCTCGCATAATACTCTGTCTCAATTCCGAGTCGTTCGGAACACACAACCGACCTCGGAATCTCAACACTCCGTCCTCATGAATAACAAATCCCGGGGCTTTCCCCTTCCCTACACTCTCTCGAAGCTGAATAAACATCGGGTCCTCCAACTGTCCCGATTTTATGTCATCGACCAGAGATGAAGAAAGCTCAAGAGTACGCAACTACCCGAAACTCTCTGGCAGTACAATCTCAATGCTCAACCTCATAAACTCTCGCTGAAGTCCCGACTGGGCCGTGAGTAACTCAAGCACCCGAAGCGATACCGATTTCCGGCTCAAGGCATCTGCTACCACATTAGCCTTGCCCGGATGATAAAGGATCTCGAGATCGTAATCCTTAATTAATTCCAACCATCTCCTCTGTCTCATATTAAGCTCTTTCTGGGTTAAAATGTACTTTAGGCTCTTGTGATCGGTGAAAATCTGACACGACGAGCCATACAAGTAATGACGCCAGATCTTCAACGCAAATACGACTGCGGCCAACTCAAGATCGTGCGTAAGGTAATTCAATTCATACGGTTTCAACTGACGGGAAGCATAGGCAATCGTCCTCCCGTGCTGTATAAGTACGCATCCGAGCCCTTGGCCCGAAGCATCACTATAAACTGAGAAACCATCATTACCACTCGGTAAAGCCAAAACGAGACCGGTCGTCAACCGCTTCTTCAATTCCTCAAAACTATTCTGCCTCTCATCGGTCCACACAAACTTCTCTGACTTCTGTAACAACTGAGTCAGCGGTTGAGCGAGCTTAGAGAACCCCTCGACGAATCTACGGTAATACCCGGCTAATCCCAGAAAACTGCGGACCTCCTTCACGTTCTTGGGCGGCGCCCAATCCAACACTGCCTCTACCTTATGTGGGTCCACACGAACACCCTCGGCCGAGATCACATGACCGAGAAACATAACCTCCCGTAACCAAAACTCGCACTTTGCGAACTTCGCAAAAAGATGCTGAGTTCTCAAAATATCTAGCACGATATGCAAATGGCGGGTGTGCTCCTCCTCGCTCCTCGAGTAAATCAGGATGTCATCGATAAAAACGACTACACACTTATCGAGGTACTCGATAAAGACTTTGTTCATAAGCTGCATGAACACGGCTGGGGCGTTGGTTAGCCCAAAAGGCATAACCACAAACTCGTAGTGGCCGTATCTCGTCCGAAAGGCCGTCTTCGGAATATCGGTATCCTTCACTCAGAGCTGATAATACCCCGATCTCAAATCAATCTTCGAAAACACAGTTGCCCCTTGCAACTGATCAAACAAGTTATCAATCCTCGGGAGCGGATACTTATTTTTGATGGTCACTTTGTTCAACTCTCGGTAGTCGATACACAGACGAAGTGACCCATCCTTCTTCTTCATAAACAGGACCGGTGCGCCCCAAGGTGAAGCGCTCGGTCGAATATACCCCATGTCTAGCAACTCTCCCAACTGTTTCTTCAACTCAAGCATCTCGGCAGGCACCATACGGTATGGCGTCTTAGAAATCGGTGCTGCACCCGACTCTAAATCGACGGTAAACTCAACTTCTCGGTCCGGCGGCAAACCCGGCAACTCGTCTGGAAAGACATCAGGATACTCACACACTACCGGAATAGACGAGAGCTCGACTTTCCCTTCTTCCGATCTCAAAGCGTAACACCAATAGCCCGTGCAACCTCCCCGAAGTAGCCTCACCGCCTTCAAGGCGCTGATCAAGAGTCTCTGGCTACTCCGCTTACGTCCCACAAAGGAATGCTCGGTACCGTCAGAAGCTAACATCGAAACGGTTCTCATTCTATAATTCATGATCGCCCCATGACGGTCCAGCCAATCCTCACCAAGAATCAAATCCTCATCTCTAATATCTACCACAATCAAATTAGAAGGCCAATCCCTCCCCGCGATACTCACAGAAAAATCTCTAATCTCACGATCCCCCACGATGCTATCCCACTAGGAAGTTTAACAACAAAAGGCTCACAGGCAACTAGGCAATCAACATGCATACGACGCACACAATCCATAGATATAAAAGAATGCGTAGCACCAGAATCGAACAGTACGGAAACAGGATGATCAAGGATGTGGACGGTACCTGTAGCCACCGTCGCGTTAGGATCTCCTGCTCGTCTCATCTCGTACACTCGGGGCAGAATAGACCCCTCACTAGAAGCTCCCCCTATAGAAGGCTGACCACGTCCTCGACCTCTACCAAAACTCTGTTGCGGCTGAGGAACTGTCGGTGCCTGATTCACACTCGGCTCTCCCGCGGCTGGGGCTGATATCTGAGTGACTGGAGCCCGAGCTGCATCTGTACAAAACTTAGCACGATGACCCATCCGATCACAAGCAAGACACTGAATCGGAGGCCTATCACACTCACTCATCATGTGGCCCGGACGACTACAGTTGAAGCACGTAGGACCACGAACGGAACCAGCAGGAGCAGACCTAGGACCGTTTCCTCGACCAACTGATGGCAACTGACTCCCGAAGACTCGCGAACCAGACTGAGCCTTCGGATACCCTCCTGACTTGCCTCCCGAAAACTGACCGGAGGTCTTCTGCTTCTTCCCTTCGGTTGCCGTCTCTGTCGCAGAAAACGACATCTCATAAGCCATCGCTTTATTCTGATAATCTTTCAAAGTCGTGCACCCCAGACCAGACATGTAGTGGCACACCCTTGGTTTCATCCGCATATCAAAGTGGCGGATCTTATCAAGCTCATCTCGGACTTGGTTTCTAACATAATGCAGCTGTTGATTGTAGTCCTTGATAGCTTCAGATATAGGAACATCTTGGGGCTTAGCCTCAAAGAAGGCTCGGATCCTCCCCTCTTTCACTGGCCATGGACAGAATTCGTCTTCTATCAGATCCCGAAACTCTGCCCACGTAGCTGCCCGGTCACGCGGTTTCACCGCTTGCCACCATTCTTTGCCTCCTTGGCGAGAAATCTTGAGCAATGGGTACTTTCCTCTCCTCAGAACAATTAGCAGCCTCAAATACTTTCTCCATCTCGAATAGCCAATTCTCCCAACCAGAAGGGTCGGAAGCACCATCAAACTGCGGAGGACGCATACGAATCACGTCTTGAAGTAGCTTATCATTTCCGGATCCAGTAGGTGGAATCGGGTTGGCATTAGCTTGGCCGACTAGAACGGCCTGAGTCAGTAGCGTCATCTGGTTCGCTACTTGTTGCAAAATGTTGGCCACTCCAACATTCTCATGTGCATTACCGGAGCTAGCAGACTGGTCCTGATGACCTCCGGAACTAGGGGAACACTGTTCGACAAAGAAGGCATCGCCGAATCAGTTCCCGAGTGATCGGACATCGCCGCCCCACCGGCTGCGCCACGTCCCCTACCGCGCCCGCGACCGCGTCCGCGTCCTCTACCAGCTGGAATTCTGAAGAAGCAACGGGTAAGTACAATTAAAACGCAAAACGCAACAAGATACTAAGACAAGAATAGAACATAACGGTGAAACGAGTCAAGTTAGGAAAACTTACGAGCACCGGCGTACTGAGATGATGGCATAGCAGTGATACTGTCTAAAAAACGACACTTAACTAGACCCAAATAACCGACAGGCTAGGTATCCATAAACCTAAAGCTCTGATACCATATTCTGTAACACCCCCAAGACATTCAGGGCATATTACATCGCCGTGGACTCCACACTATGGAATCCACCAGGCTAACGTACCAACAAGACATTTGACAACGACAAACAATCATCAATAATACGACAATTCAAATAAAATTACAATCCGATAATAAAATCCAACATCAATCCATTTCCCAAAACAGGAACACAACATTAATAATTTTGAAACAAGAAGTACTCGAGTACTTAAACCAATTTTATAATACAAAAGTCCCAAAACAAGACATCAAAAGTAATAGACTTGAACTGAACACCAACAAATGACTACTGATCAGTATCACGCTTGCCCATCATCCGCATACGGCTCAAGTGCTCGTTTGTCCCCACGATCGATACCTGAAATACAAAAAGTATTTCCCCCATTTAAGGGGTTAGCGACAACTGCTAGTGCAAGTACAATCCATTTGAACTACATTCTAATCAGATGAATATATGCGCCAAAAAGTCATTTTAGAAAACATTTTATATTCCGGAATATTTACATTGTACAATCTTAAAACACATTATCTCCAACAAATCACAATTCAAAGTTAACCGTTGGTACGAGACTCACGGCCACCGTACCCCGCAGAGCCCCGTCGGACATCCCTGGGTGGCTAACCACAGTTTGCGATACGCACACTCACGGCAATACGTATCCCTAGAGGCCCCGTCGGACCGTCCCTAGGTGAACATACACATAACCATCCACAACAACTACGATACAGCCATAATTCAAATTATAGAACATGTAAACAAATGTAAAGTACTTGCCTTTGAGACATTCTTGAAGAAACGGAAGTGAAACACGACTACGAACGGTCCGGGTGGAAAACGACGGTTCCTAAACGAAGGATCAACATAGTTCAGTCCCAACGGACAACAATAACCGATCGGAATACACCCATAATCCCCGATTACAATTCATGACAAAAACGTTCAATCGATACGGGCGAGGGTTTACGCAAAATCTCCCCGTATCAACAATTCGCGGATTAAAATAGAGAAAAATGGATTGGGAATCACCCAATGACAATAATCAGTGAGGAATATCACAACATACTAGAATAATTCGAGTCCAATTAGCAAAACCCGGAAAACCCCCCAAATTTGATGAGTTAGGGTTCTAGACGAAAATACCTTGAATTCGGACGATGGATGATGATTATGCTGATGATAATATGTTAACACGACTCTATGGTGATGGAATTTGAAGAGAACTACGATCAGTACCGGTGGAAATCGCCTTTGAGGTCGCACATCGAAGAAACGAAGAGAAAAGAATAAAACTGCTGTTCTGAAACTGCCCGCTGACTTATATAATTTGTGAAGTTAGCACACGCTAACTGCCATATATAGCGCGCGCTAACGGGGCCGTGACAGGTCCAGTGGCTACTGCCACCATTCGTTAGCGTACGCTAACAATAGGGAGTTAGCGTACGCTAAATGCATATCGGTAGCGCACGCAAGGTAATAGGAGTAGCGTGCGCTACCTACACAGATTCGATCGCTGATGTCACATCGGTGATGGTGATGTCGAGGGTACAATACACGAAACGCACGACGAGACCAGAATCCAGGAACATGAACGCGAAGCATACAAGACGACGGAGCTAAGCGCTGAAAGAAAATACAATTCCGACCATCGGAGGGTCCGTAATGCGACAACGAAAATGAGATTCCCTAAACTAGTAGGAAATTACAAAAATGGCCCAAGTGCCCGAAAATCACGAAACGACGTCGGATTTACAAACCGAAAGTCTCAACACAACCAACTCAATCATACGAACTTGTGCAAACCAAGAAACAACGAAAACGAACGAGTTTTACGAGAATCGAATGTTCATACGGCAAAACATGTCATAAAATGAAATTACGTGAAAACATCATCAAAGCTTGTCCAAATGGAAAAACTCCAAGAACAAAGTAGATTCAAAATGTCGAAACGGTTACAAGCGGGTCGATAAAAATAGACATACACCAAAAATGGAAACTGCTAAAAATGGAAAATTACGGATATTATAGATTCCTTACTCAATCCATCCTTGATAAATGCTATTTTATCTTCTCGATTTTAGATACAAACCCCACATATTTGCATCGTGTGTCACATGTCCACCGAGCACATTTATAGCATCCACCCAATCTTTTTGCTCTCTGTTTCTTTGCAAAACTAATCCTACCTATACCTGGCATATACTTAAATGAATTTGAAAATTCGCGAGATAATTGAACTTGTGCTTCGATCAATCATCGAATATCTTCTGGGATTCCATTTCTCATTAGCACCCTTAACCTTTCGAGTCGAGCTCGATAAATTCTTTTTATGATATTCGCTGAAACAGATGAGTAATATTTACGAAGATTCGAAAGTATTGAATCCATTACGATATTCAGACCCACGGTATGGGTGAATTTTGTGAATACAATGATAATCTATTTAAAGATTGGAATTACGGGTATGAGATTTTATTCCGCATTTGAATAGTTCGTATCCTGAAGTATATGAACTATGGTTCTATATTTGAATAATGAACATAATATGACACGTGGGAGCGGCGACTCCATATTGATAATGATGTGTAATAATGGCACCGGAAGATGATGGGATATGTCGGTAAAATATCTATAAGGTGATATAGACACATCGTCTTCAAATATCTGTTCTCGATTAATATCACTACTAGCCAATATTGAGAATGAATCCTTAATAAATTTGGAATAGATTAAGGGAGGGTATGGACCACTTCCTCTGCATGTGAAATACCAGATATCATGGATCTACTAGATAGTCACATGTGTATATGACTCGTTATCAGAAACTTACGACATGATATGCTCACAGTTTGAGCATATATTTCAGATCACATAAAGCTAGTAATATCTCCCAAATAAACTTGAATAGATCCTAGAAAGGATCAAGATATGTGCATACAAGTGGGATATCAATTGACATACTATTCGAAGTCCTCCAGCCAATATCGAGAACATAATATATAAAATCACGGGTTTGGTGCTCAAGAAATCTCTTAGCATGAGGGGGAGTATTGGTTGTTGAAAATATGTGAAATGCATCACACTATATCCTCACAACTAAAATATGAACTTGAAGTTCAAAGATATATGATAGATTATTAATCTTTGGTACCAACTACAACTACTTGATAAATACATAATAATTCCCCGAATATAAATCAAAGCAAATGATAAAAGGGGGCATATACTTTTGAGAAGTATACAGACATAACTATAATGTGTAATTCCAATAGATGATTGATAATGAGATATTCCGAGAAGTTATGCTGCTATGGGAAATAAATATTGAAATGTATCGACACAATATAGCACTGATGTGTCCGAGTTGATCGGCCACCAAGAATCGGATTGCTCCCTCTGTTTCGAGCTAGAAAACCACCGGAGTTCCTGCAGAAGACACCGGAATGGTCCCGAACAAACTCTCCGATGCTTAAGCTAGAATAGGTTTTTAGAGAAATCCAAATGTAATGTGTGTATGTGTGTCTTCTTCCCCCGTCCTCGAAGGAGGACAGGCCTTCCGATATTTATAGAAGAGAAGGGAATCTGTCCCTGAAATCCTGCCTTTGATTGGAGGAGATCCCTTATTTTCAGGGGTATGTCCCTGAAATTCAGGAATTCTACTTTTATGATGAAATCCCAGCTTTCCAGGGATTTTGTCCTATTTGAGCTGGACTCTTTCTAGATTGCCTAATTGATGATGCCGAGGTCTATCTAGTTATGAGCTCAGAATATAGACTTGGAGGTCGGATCTTCTTTACGGTAAAGTTCTTCTTTGGGAATGCCAAGCTCATCCGCCCCTCCGACCTACTCCAGGTTGGTAGTTCATTTGTGTTTAATTAAGAGCTGGGTTTAGTGGACCAAGTTCTTTAACTGACATGAATATGATATCATCTGGGAGAGCTGGCCTATGGGATGACCTGCTGGTCTAGACCTGGCAGGTCTACACGTGTCGGGGGTAGAATTGTGGGGACCGAGCTTCACCTAGTACAGTTAGGCTCTAAGATCCACTCTCCAAGTTGTATACTAGGTCAGTGGGACCTATTGGACCTTCACACAATAAGCTGGGTGTAATATCCGGATAAATTATTGAGTATTTTCGTCCGTATTTGAACCTTGTATTATTCAAATTTGTGATATCGATAATCAAAGTATGATCTTTCCCGTATTCGTATTCATATGCATGATCATGACAACCTTGTAACTTTTTTCATGCAACTGCGTTGTAACGTACGTTAACTAATAAGTGTAACGTACATTACGAGTCACAGGTAGCGTACGCTATGAGAAAGGCATAGCGTACATAAGGCAGTCAATTATTGATCAAGATTTGGTCGTCACATAGGCCACCTTGGGAAAGAGACAAGGATAAGATTCCCCACGTGGCCCGGACACCTTTCTGAAAAAGCAGGTCAATGGATTAACGTATGCTAAGGGATGTACGTAGCGTATGCTAAGTATGTTTATTACGTACATAACCCTATTGATGTAGGGTACGTAAGAGAGTACAGAATGAGACAGTAAGATACCATTAAACGATAGCATAGGCTAAGGACAACGGGTAGCATACGCTAAGTGAATAACGTATGTAAAGCACTAAGGCTAACGTACGTAAAGCTCAGGACATTATATATATGGAAAACACCCCATTTCATTTCACTTTGTTCCTTTCACTTGTCCTTCACCTTCCTTCGTCTCCAGAGAGTCTCTAGCCATCTAAAACACATATATATCACCTGTACTTGATCATTGAAGATTGGATTTCACATATACTTGATCATTGAGGATTGGAAGCACCTTGGATTGGTGCTCAAGCTTCAGGTGTTGGATTTTCGTCAAGTGTTCATCATTGTCTTCTACGTTAAGGTATGTTGATACTTTTCAACTCGAATCCTTGTCCTTAAGTAACGATACGAGCATGCTTATGAGATTATTGGATTAGTGAATGACACCTTAAGTTGAACACCATGTTGTTAAGAGTTTAGACGAACTTGTTTGAGACTTTTCTTAAGAAGGTGGATTATTATCATAACATTTTGAGTTGAACCCATGATATAATTTATGAGATTAGTTACACATATTGGATGATGATTCTGAGCTACTTACCAATGTGTTTTTAGTACGATCACTTAGAACGGGGATATTCAAGGAGATGAATTCTTAGGATTTCCTCCAAGAATGTTCCATGTGAAGTATAGGTATTCTTCAAGAAATTTATGATTCGTAGTAACTTCTGAAGATGATGATATTTGTGTTGATGAAATGATCAAGACTCATAATTAATATCACCTTGTTAGATGAACTTAAGAGAAGGATCATCGAAGGTTTTGTTATATCTTGTAAAGGTGGATTGTTAACCGATCTTCAAGATGATAGTTTGAATGTAATGATGATATTGATAACAACCATAGATTTTCCGAACTACATTTGAAGATTGATAATCGAGATTAGAGTAAAGTATTATGATGGCATGTTTATCCTGGAAATTCGAAGACATCAAACACCATGGGATCATTCATATCCGCATGAGTAATATATGTGTGAGTATAACGTACGTTAAGCACTATGCATTACGTACGTTATACCATCAGGCAAGACAGTCGTCTGATCAGAGAAGAAACTGTCAAATGCATGCTTAGCGTGCGCTAGGCTTCGTAGCTTATGTACGCTAACGAGCAGACTTAACGTACGCTACGTTGGGTATGTAACACCCCAAAATAGGCGGATATTACAGTGCCGTGGACCTCCAACTGGGACCCACCAGGCGAATGAAAATTAATGAATTAAATAATATAATTGTAGTACCGAACCACATTATATCATCAATTACTCTGATGAGGAGTTTCAAGTACAACACACCCAGGAAATACAGACATGTATATTTTATATGAAGATAAAATATACAACACTGAATAAAAATGAATATCTAAACAGAAATCTGCAGCGGAAAATACACAACAAGATGACATGAATAAATAAAGAGACTGGGGCCCCCTACTAGTATCACTGGGACTCCTCTCCATCAACGTTCTCTTCCCGTGATTTAGCCTTGCCATGACCTGAAAACAACATCCCCCAACGGGGTCAGTTACACAGAACAACAATCCTCAAGAGTTGAATAAACATAATCATTATATATCATAGTTATGAAATTAAACTGAAGAGGGGCATCATAGTACACCCGTAATAGGACGTGCAAGTGAACAAGACGAGTGTGCGGACACACCCGAACTTGTACCTAATTAGTCTCATGGAGGCACGTTACCGTGTGCACAGTCCATTGTGTCGATGAACCCTTCACATGACTATCGTGTGCCCGACTAAAAATTCCACACATAACCACCCGGCCACGCAATATGAACCCAGAAGGTCACATGAACAGAAATGACCATGATGAGTATTAATGAATAGCAATCCAACAAGGGTGAAGAGTGACTCACCGAGATGAAATAATAATGAAATGAATGATAGCTCACTGAAATGATTGGAACCATCGTTCCTCGTGAATTGAATGATTAATTTGATAATTACAAGTCTCAACATGATTATTACACTATGAATTAATTATGATTATGAATGAACAACAACGAAAGGAATGAGTATCCTTTTAGCCGAGTAAGAATTAACTTACACCACACCGGTGAAGAATGTCCTTCCTCGAACAAACGTCCTGAAATGGGATGTCGGTCGCTCGAACAACCTTTAATAACACAACTACCAACAATCCGCTTAATAAACGAATCAAACATGATCACAACCAACTCAAAATGTCGATACGACAAAAACCAAATTCATTGGGGCTTTATAACAAACACGTTGTAACCAATCTTCGATTGTTCACAACCAATCTTCGATTGTTTACAACCAATCCTCAATTATATCGATACCAAACCTCCAAGGAGTGATACAATCCAACAAACATCTCCAACACAATCAATAATCCAATATGAATACCTAATTTGAGATTTCAACAACATCTAATCGAAACCCCCAAAATCCAAATCAACATTCAAAGTGTTCTTCAAATAATCCTCAATAATCCAATGAATATTCATACAAACTCATAATCATAGGTATACCTCTTCATATAGCATGATTATGACATCCAAAACATCATATTCCAACAAAGAATCGAAATCTAAGGTTTGGAGAAAATTACCTTTGAAGATCCAACCTCTTCGATCCATCAAAACTAGTGTTAATCGACTTCCCAAGCTCCACAAATGAATGAAGATGATTAAACCCGGACACACAAGTGTTTGATGATGAAAAATCTCTCCCACAAAACTTCTCTCTCGGAACCAAAGTGAGGAAATGGTGAAATGAGCATAAAAATCCCGTTCAATCCTTTATATACTGCGCAGAGTTACGGTCGTAACTTTGCCACCTTACGGCCATAACTTCCCAAGTCAACGGCCTTACGGCTGTAATATCCATTTCATACGGCCGTAATAATGATTTGTCAAAAAACCAATAATGCCTGCACTGGCCGGGTTACGGCCGTAACCAAAGCCACCTTACGGCCGTAACAACAACACTTACGGTCGTATCCTGCAGAACTTACGACCGTAAGTTGTCTTCGTCAAAAACACCCTCCTGCCCAACGAATGCATGCTACGGCCGTAGTCTCCCAAAACATACGGCCGTACCCTCGTGCTTACGGCCGTAACTAAAATGACTTACGGCCGTAAGTTATCTTCATCCAGAAAGACACCAATTCCACGAATGCATGTTACGGCCGCAATAATGATCAGTTACGGCCGTAACTCAATGCTGGAAATGACAAAAATCCGACAACTCCGTCTTCTCGTTACCAATGATGAATGATCCGACATATGATACTTTGTTGGGATAACAAATACCCTGTATCGAAATAGCCAGGATAATCAATCCCTGTATCGAATTGTGATGATAAGAGGTTTTAACAATATGCCAAGCCTCAAAGGAAACTGTATCGAAGAGTTGAAGTGTCAACCTGTATCGAAGGCCTGTCACAGATCCAGCATATAGTGGAACCTTTCAGTACAATAAAGAAGTTTTATAAAAACTAAGTATGGAAGCTGTCTCGAATTGTCAATACAGTGATCTTCCATACAGCTCTCAACAGGACAAAGAAAGAATCTTCAGTTCCCACTAGAAGTCAAGTCCCGTTGATAAAGAAGTATTTAAATACTAAAAGGATAAAGTATTTAAATACTGTAAGTCAGAAGATCTTCAAATCCCGCTAAATCCGGATCGTGCTTTTTCATCCCGTTGGAACGGAATCTTGCTCAACGGATTTATCCCAACGGATAGATTTCAGAGACTGTATATATCTCCAGAGTTTGAAGATTGAAGACAACTGAAATACTGAACGATCAAGCTTACATAGAAATTCTCAGAGCAAAACATATCTCCAAAAGCTTACTGCAACTCAGATCTAAGAGATATACAGTGCTCAACATCTTGAACAACACATCATCATCTAGAAGCTTAGAAAGTCAAAGCTGTTATTCATACCCTGTTCTATCCTTTGAACACCCTGTGTGGACTGAGTAATCGTTGCTTCTCCAGAACTGTGTGTGAAGGATTTGCATCGAAGAAGACGAAGCTTTATAACTGTGTGTGAAGAAGCCAGTCAAGCATTAGCTCAAACCAATCTGTGTGAACGGTTGAAGCTAAGATCTTTATATCAATCTGTGTGAATGATATATTGATTGTGTGTTGTTATAATTACGTAGTTGTGTACGTAGTAATTATAATAAACTTTTTACTCTTGTGTGGAGGACCAGTGGACGTAGAGGGGTTTACCTCGAACCACTTTAAATATTGTGTTATTTACCTTCTGCCTTACTTGTTTTATTTACTGTGATTATTTAAGTATACACTGCACATCGAGTTGCTGTATCCACAACAAATTACTGTATTTAAGACTTGCGCTATGCACTCAGATTTAAAATCAGTACAGCTTGTTGTTTAAACTACTTCCCAAGCTGTATCCAGTATACTTAGTGGCCAACATACTTGTATGAATGTAATTAAGTCCAATAACATGCGATAGATGATACTTCCAACACAAGACTACCAATCACGATGATTATGATAATACTCTCGTCTCGATTCTCAAACGGAGATGAATGACGATCGATAACTGATACACGGCTAAAATATGCCAACGAAGAATACAAATGAATGAATCGTGAATGATGAGTGATTATTAATGAGTGAAAAATTACTGAGTGACAATTACTGAATGGTAAATACTGAATGATAATGAATGAATTTACAACCGGGTATTACATACTCCCCCCCTTAAAAAGAGTTTATTCCCCTAAAGTATGGGTCAAACAACTCGGGATAACTCTCCCGCATACTATCCTCAGTTTCCCAAGTAGCCTCTTCGACTCCGTGTCTAGACCACTGAATTTTAACCAAAGGAATCGTCTTGTTCCTCAACTGTTTGACACGCCGCTCTAAGACTCGTACGGGATGCTCCTCATACGTATGATCATCCGCGATCTCGATTTCATCGAACTGAAGTATATGACTGGGATCGGCAACATACTTCCGCAATTGAGAGACGTGAAACACATTATGAATTCGGCTCAATGCCGGAGGTAAGGCCAATCGATAAGCCAGCTCGCCTACCCGATCCAAAATCTCAAATGGTCCAATGAACCTCGGACTCAACTTCCCCCGCTTCCCGAAACGGAAGATACCTCGACTCGGGGATATCTTGACCAAAACGTGGTCACCTGCCTCGAACTCTGATGGCCAACGACGATTATCTGCATACAATTTCTGTTGACTCTAAGCGGTCAACAAACAATTCCTGATCAAAGCTACCTTCTCGCGGGCGACTATATGCATATCGGGCTCGGTGCCGATTGATTCTGATAAGTCATCGCAACACAAGGGAGATCGACAATGACAATCATAGAAGGCCTCGTAAGGTGCCATCTTAATCGAAGCATGCCAACTATTATTGTACGTGAACTCAATCAATGGTAGTTGGGCTTCCCAATTGTCTTTCCAATCGAGGACACATGCTCTCAATATGTCCTCCAACGTTTGAATAGTTCTCTCTAATTGTCCGTCGGACTGCGGATGAAAAGCTGTGCTGAAATTAAGCTGAGTTCCCATGGCACGATGAACTGATTTCCAAAAGCATTACATGAATCTCCCATCACGATCAGAAACGATACTCTTAGGAGTACCGTGGAATCTCACTATTTCCTTGATGAACAACTGGGCAAGTCTCTCGAGACCCCACATATCCTTAATCTCAAGGAAATAAGCTGACTTAGTTAAACAGTCCACAATTACCCAAATTGTATTCATGCCACGACGACTCGTCGGAAAACTCATGATGAAGTCCATTGAAATATCCTCCCATTTCCACTATAGAATAGGGAGCGGTTTCAGCATACCCGCTGGTCGCTGATGTTCTATCTTGACTTGCTGACAGGTCAGACATCTTGAAACAAATTCTGCGACTTCTCGCTTCATATTACTCCACCAGTAATTTTGTTTCAAGTCTTTGTACATCTTGCTAGACCCCGGATGAATGGAATAAGGGGTAGCATGACCTTCTTTAAAAATTGAGTTTTTCAACTCGTCATTCGCCGGAACGCATAACCTGTTCTTAAATCGCAAAAATCCATCCTCGTGGACCACAAATCCAGGGGCTTTCTCCTGAGCCACATCATCTCGAATGCGCAACAAAAATGGGTCTGAACCTTGATTCACTCTGATTGCTTCCTCAAGTGGCGATGAAATCTCTAACATATAAAGTTGCCCTTGTACTCGCTGTAACCAGACCTCGATCTCGGGTCTAAGGAATTCCTGTTGAAGTTCCTTCTGAATTGTTAAACGAGCAAGCATTTGCTCCTGAACGGACTTACGACTCAAGGCATCGACGACCACGTTCGCCTTGCCTGGGTGGTACAGGATCTCAATATCATAATCTTTGATTAGTTCCTACCACCGCCTCTGTCGCATATTCAACTCTTTCTGAGTAAATATATACTTCAAGCTCTTATGATCGGTGAAAATCTGTCAGGTGACGCCATAGAGATAATGACGCCAAATCTTCAATGCGAATACCACGTCCGCTAGCTCTAGGTCGTGGGTCGGATAGTTGACCTCGTAAGGTCTCAGTTTCCATGAATCATAGGCAATAACTTTCCCATTCTGCATTAATACACATCCAAGACCGTGTCCGGACACGTCACTATAAACCACAAATCCTTCCGTCCCTTGTGGCAAGGAAAGGACAGGTGCTGAAATTAACCGGCTCTTGAGTTCCACAAAACTCCGCTGACACACGTCAGACCACACGTATTTCTTATCCTTCCGCAAAAGGTTCGTCATGGGTTGAGAGATTTTAGAAAATCCTTCAAAAAATCGCCTGTAATATCCTGCTAATCCGAGAAAGCTTCGGATTTACTTAACATTCTTCGGAGGTTGCCAATCTCGGATAGCCTCCATATTTTGAGGGTCGACGCTTACTCAGTATGATGAAATCACATGTCCGAGAAACGTCACTTTGGACATCTAGAACTCACATTTGGAGAACTTTCCATAGAGTTTCTCTCGTCTTAACACTTCGAGAACCTAATAAAGGTGAAATTCGTGCTCCTCTCGGTCACGAGAATAATTAAAAATGTCGTCAATGAAGACAACCACGAACTGATCTAAATAGTTGATGAAAACTCGATTAATTAGTTCCATGAATACCACAGGTGCATTAGTTAACCCAAACGGCATTACCACAAACTCATAATGACTATAGCGTGTTCGAAACGCTGTCCTAGCGATATTCGACTCTCGAATTCGCAACTGATGATACCCAGATCTTAAATCGATCTTGGAAAATACGGAAGCTCCCTGAAGTTGATCCAAAAGATCATCGATGCGGGGTAGGGGAAATTTATTCTTAATCGTCACCCTGTTCAACTCCCGATAATAAATACACAAGCGAAAAGAACCATCCTTCTTCTTGACAAACAAGACATGTGCTCCCCACGGGGACGCACTCGGTCGGATATTAACTTTCTCCTCCAATTGATTCTTCAGTTCCTGCATTTCGGTCGGGGCCATCCGATACGATGCCTTCGATAATGGGGACGTACCAGGCTCCAACTCTATCGTGAATTCTACATATCTCTGTGGAGGCAAACCAGGTAACTCGTCTGGAAATACGTCGGTATATTCTCTTACTACAGGAATATCTGCCAACATCACTGATGACTTCTCGGTCTTGGTCATATAGCACCAATAACCGACACACCCCTGATTGAGTAATTTCACTGCTTTCATCATATTAATGATTCTTCTGGAACATCTGGGATTACCCCCCTGAAATACATATTTGACTCCATCGTCCGAAATAATATTGACCATACGCTTACGGACACTAATGATGGCATCGTGACGATCCATCCAATCAATACCCAAAATAACGTCATCTCTAGGTAAATCCACCACGATTAGGTCTGCTAACCAATCACGGCCATGAAGCTGAATTGGACAAATCTTAATCTCACGATCTCCGATAATTCTTCTACCATCTGGTAGACCAATGACATAAGGCTCACAACTAGTAGCACTACCCAGACGTAGTCTACTCAAACATGACTCGGAAATAAATGAATGCGATGCACCAGTATCAAAAAGGGTACACACAGGTTGAGGCAGAATTTCGAGTGTACCTGAGATCATCCGGGCTTCCGGATCGTCGGTCTTCTTCATCTCATAAATTCGGGGCTTGCCGGCCCCCGAACCGGACGCTCCCGTCTGATAGCTTTTGGCTCCGCCTTTCTCTGCTCCCGTCATCTTAAACGACACAGACTGAGTGACATGATTATAAACAGCTGACTGTTTCGGGGCCTGAGATGACGCCGGAGTAAGTTTGGAGTCTCTTCGGCAAAAACGGGCCTTATGCCCGGCAATCCCACAGTTATTGCACATGATAGTCTGCCTCGGACACTTGGTGCTGAAATGACCCTATTCTCTACAGTTGAAATAGGTGATGGACAAACTGTCCGCTCGGGACTGAGATTTTGCGGGTCTAGGCGCCATAGGAGGTCGCTCAAAAAAAGTAGGGCCCGCACGAGGCTTATTGAAGGTTGCCTAACTACCTTCAGACTGATTACGATTCTTAGATTTCTTGCTAGCAGATGAAGGTTATTGCTTAGCAATCTCCTTAGCAGTAAGCTCATAAGTAAGAGCTTTCTCGATGAATTCGGCCAGAGTGGTGCAATTGTGATTAAGCATCCGCATACAAGGTTTCAACCTTTTACTGAAATACTTGATCTTATTCGCCTCGGAGTGGATAATAGATGAGGCGAAAGAAAGTAGCTCCTGAAATTTCTTGGCGATAGCGAGAACATCATCGTCCGCTGAGGGGTCGGGAATGAGTAATTCTGATAACTTGGCCTCCTTGAGGGGGCCGGATATTATTTTTCCATCATGAGGGTCTTGGACTAGTCCCAAGTGCAAGATCCGTCGGTGGGATTCAAAGATAACCACCATGAGTGAGCGCTGTTACCCAGATAGTAAGCGACGACTGAGACATTATGCCCTTCGGGGCAATCCACCATAGCAAAAAGCTTCTCGAAATGATGAAGCAGTGAATAATATCCGCCGGCTCAGATGATCCCTCGAAATTAGGTGGTCTATGGCGAGAGATGTCTCCAATGATACTGCTCACACTCCTGTCTTGCCTCTGAGGTGGCGGCAGAGGAGCCTGCTGATTTTGAGCGGTTGAGTTCTGCATCATCTCCATGGGGCATGCCATCTGTGTCATCCGGGCCATCATGCCCTGCATAAAAGCGAGCGGATCAACCCGAACACCTTCTGATTGAGGTGTGTCCCGGGTACGACTCCCTGACAGTGAATCATTATTTCCAGGTGAATGAGTGGCAGCGTCGCTGCTCGATGAATTAGCATTATTCCTAGCATTCGCGCGTGTATTCACATGAGCTCCCGGGTTTCGGCCCGCACCGCGGCCTCTTCCCCTGCGTCCTCTGACAGCTCTCTTCATACTGAAGTAGGAAAGTCACATGATAATTATAGATCTCGCATGAGTACCGCATTATGATTACGTTATAAAATGATAATAATGAGCATACGCGCTCTAACACATGATTACATGAATGATCAACTGAGGTGACATGATTATCTGATAAAATTCTTTAAATGATTATCTTGAACAAGTTAACAAGATTAATGATACGATCCACAAGATCAACAACTGAGTAATGAAGTAAGATGAGTGATTAATGAGTTAACATGATCGACAAGATCAAAAATGAAGAAGATGATTGAGTATTGTGGACTGATGAATGATGAATGATGAATGAGTGATTCTTATTGCCAGAAATTATACCATGGCATCAGAAATCTTACTGTTTCCTTGGTCTGAGGGGCTTGGCGTTTGCACGGGTCACACGTGATGCGAAAGTCCAATGATACTAGTCTGATGAACGATGATTTCAAATGATACATGACTCAGAAGGTAGTATTCAAAACCACGCTCTGATACCAAGTCTGTAACACCCCAAAATAGGCGAATATTACAGTGCCATGGACCCCAAACTGGGACCCACCAGGCGAATGAAAATTAATGAATTAAATAATATAATTGTAGTACCGAACCACATTATATCATCAATTACTCCGATGAGGAGTTTCAAGTACAACACACCCAGGAAATATAGAATACATGTATATTTTATATGAAGATAAAATATACAACACTAGATAAAAATGAATATCCAAACGGAAATCTGCAGCGGAAAATACACAACAAGATGACTTGAATAAATAACGAGATTAGGGTCCCCTACTAGTATCACTGGGACTCCTCGCCGTCAATGTTCTCTTCCCGTGCTTTAGCTTGCCATGACCTGAAACAACATCTCCCAACGGGGTCAGTTATGCAGAACAACAATCCTTAAGAGTTGAATAAACACAATCATTATATATCATAGTTATGAAATTAAGCTGAAGAGGGGCATCATAGTACGCCCGAAATGGGACGTGCAAGTGCACAAGACGAGTGTCCGGACACACCCGAACTTGTACCGAATTAGTCGCACGGAGGCATGTTACCATGTGCACAGTCCATTGTGTCGGTGAACCCTTTCACATGACTATCATGTGCCCGACTAAAAATTTCACACATAACCACCCGGCCATGCAATATGAACCCAGAAGGTCACATGAACAAAAATGACCATGATGAGTATTAATGAATAACAATCCAACAAGGGTGAAGAGTGACTCACCGAGATGAAATAATAATAAAATGAATGATAGCTCACTGAAATGATTGGAATCGTCGTTACTCGTGAATTGAATTATTAGTTTGATAATTACAAGTCTCAACATGATTATTACAATATGAATGAATTATGATTATGAATGAACAACAACGAAAGGAATGAGTATCCTTTTAACCGAGTAAGAATTAACTTACACCACACCGGTGAAGAATGTCCCTCCTCGAACAAACATCCTGAAATGGGATGTCGGTCGCTCGAACAACCTTGAATAACACAATTACCAACAATCCGCTTAATAAATGAATCAAACATGATCACAACCAACTCAAAACGTCGATACGACAAAACCAAATTCATTGGGGCTTTATAACAAACACATTGTAACCAATCTTCGATTGTTTACAACCAATCCTCAATTATATCGATACCAAACCTCCAAGGAGTGATACAATCCAACAAAAATCTCCAACACAATCAATAATCCAATATGAATACCTAATTCGAGATTTCAACAACATCTAATCGAAACCCCCAAAATCCAAATCAACATTCAAAGTGTTGTTCAAATAATCCTTCAATAATCTAATGAATATTCACACAAACTCATAATCATAGGTATACCTCTTCATATATCTTGATTATAACATCCAAAAAATCATATTCCAACAAAGAATCGAAATCTAAGGTTTGGAGAAAATTAACTTTGAAGATCCAACCTCTTCGATCCGTCAAAACTAGTGTTAGTCGACTTCCCAAGCTCCACAAATGGATGAAGATGATTAAACCCGGACACACAAGTGTTTGATGATGAAAAATCTCTCCCACAAAACTTCTCTCTCAGAACCAAAGTGAGGAAATGGTGAAATGAGCATAAAAATCCCGTTCCTTTATATACTGCGTAGAGTTATGGCCGTAACTCTGCCACCTTACGGCCGTAACTTCCCAGGTCAATGGCTTTACGGCCGTAATATCCATTTCATACGGCCGTAACAATGATTCGTCGAAAAACTAATAATGCCTGCACTGGCCGGGTTACGGCCGTAACCAAAGCCACCTTACGGCTGTAACAACAGCAATAACAGCCGTATCCTGCCGAACTTACGGCCATAAGTTGTCTTCGTCAAAATCGCCCTCCTGCCCAACGAATGCATGCTACGGCCGTAGTCTCCCAAAACATACGTCTGTAAGTTGTCTTCTTCCAGAAAGACACCAATTCCACGAATGCATGTTACGGCCGTAATAATGATCAGTTACGGCCGTAACTCACTGCTGGAAAAGACAAAAATCCGACAACTCTGTCTTCTCGATACCAATAATGAATGATCCGACATATGATACTTGTATGAATGTAATTAAGTCAAATAACATGTGATAGATGATACTTCCAACACAAGGCTACCAATCACGATGATTATGATAATACTCTCGTCTCAATTATCAAACAGAGATGAATGACGATCAGTAACTGATACACGACTAAAATACGCCAACGAAGAATACAAATGAATGAATCGTGAATGATGAGTTATTATTAATGAGTGAAAAATTACTGAGTGACAATTACTGAATGGTAAATACTGAATGATAATGAATGAATTTACAACCGGGTATTATAGGGTATGTAACGTACGTTATGCAGATCAGGCAGGAAACATTTTGTTGAGCTTTCGGCCATAGTTTAGGATATTAGATGTTCGTACATTAGTTATGACGTAAGATGAACTCTTTATTCATTTTTATTATTTAAGGTTCGAGCTTACATCGTGATAGATCGAGGGGGTGACCTTCGAGTGTATTGATATCCGTCGAAGTATTATCCTTATCGTCAATTTGAGGAAAGTACTTTAATTATAATTGTTCGTATTATGTCGGTTATGTTATTGTTGTACTATGCATATGTGTTGTGATTAATTGTCCACCATGCGTTGGTCCGACGGGATCATCATGGGAATCTATAGCTGTGTGTGCTGGATTGTTGGACGGGTAATTCCACCATGCATTGGTCCGACGAGATCATTATTGGAATCTATAGCTGTGTGCGCTGGATCGTTGGAATAAAAGGGGTATGTTGAGACTGTCATAATGTGTTATGTGTTGTTATTATTTGTCGTTGGAGAAACTTGTCATGATTATTGTTGAATAAATCATTGTTGTATAATTATCATACTTGTACTAGCATCGTTGTGCTAAGGGGTGAACATTTATTTTATGTTCAGGATCCAGGAGAGCGAGAAAACAACCACTGGAGCCGCATGATGACGAGGGTGCAGAGTGATGTTCCGGTCGGACTTAATTGTCAGATGTTTGTGTTGTTTTAATAAGGACTCGAGTACGTTGTTTTTTGTGATGTTGGATTTGGCTATGTATTAATGTTCTTCGTTGGACGTTTGTATTTTCAGTACTGGTTCAGAACCATGGTATTTTATTTCAGTTACTTTCATTTTTTGGTATTTGTTATTGTCTTTTCATTTCATCAGCCTTGTAAATTCTTAAGTAAAGGATTTACGGCGCTGTAATATTCCTGAATATATCGGGGGTGTTACAGAATATGGTATCGAAGCTAAGATTTTGGATATCTTGGCCGTTGGGTTAAAATAGGGGTCATATATGTCTTTTGAGATAACCGGCTGTGAATAACATCACTGTACTGCCTACGTCTTCGTGCGAGCGGTGGTTGTAAGTTCCTAAAATCTATCTCATCCTTTATATGTGATACCTCTTTATACTTGAACGTTATTGTTACCCGTATATTGAGTATTTATGCTTACAGTATGTTGAGAGGAGGACGTGGACGTGGTCGCGGACGCGGACGAAGGAATGCTGAGAGAGAAGCTTCACCTTCAAATCAGGATAGCCACATCTCAGGCGAGCCACAAGAATCTATTAACAACGAAACAGAACCTGCTGTTCCCGACATCCTTTGTCAGGTGGTCAATCAAATGACTCAGTTTGCTTAGGTTGTGGACCGAATGCAGGTGGTAGTAGGATTGCAACAGGAAGAGAGACACCAAGGCATCCTAGACTTGGGAAATCGAGGAGACCGATGGCTCCAGGAAGTGGCGAAAATACATCCGCCCAAGTTTGACGGTTTCTCGGAGACACGGACGTGGGATCACTGGCTTCGAGAGTTGGAGAAAGTATTTGCAGGGATTAACTGCCCAAACGACTGGATAGTTCCCATAGCCCAATACTTTTTGACAGGGGAAGCGTCCGAGTGGTGGGAAGCCATCCGACCTATAGATCATGATGCCGATTGGGGAGAATTCAAATTGATGATGGAAGCACAGTACTGCCCTCATCTGGTGAGGGAATCTAAGATTCGAGAGTTTTTCTCTGTGCATCCTTCAGATGTGCCAGTGTCTCAGGCGATTAAGACGTTTAATCAGCAGCTGGCGTTTGTCCGACACCTGGTCAGGACCGATGCAGAAATGATGATCCACTTCGATATGAGAATAAAACCGGAGATACAGAGGTACATGTCTGGTTTTGAATGCACCACTCTCCGTCAGTATTAGGACAAAGCATTAGCGTATGAGATTAAAGAAGCAGCGATGGAAAAATTCTCAGAGTCCAAGAAACAGAAAGTGTCTGGTAATTTCACGGAGCATAAGAGTAGTAGGACCCGCAAAGCCCACTCATCCTTTCATTCATACAAGAAACCTCTGAATCCATCCAGGAGTGGAAAGAACTTCAGAGCGGTATCAACACCGACAGATGTGGTCAAGAAATGTTTTAATTGTGGTCGCCCAGGATGTTGCGATATTTCTTACACGCAAGTGCACGTCATCGTTTACAAGTAATAAAGTGATAAGTAGAGTATCGTTCCCACGAGGACTGAATCCCTAACTACCGATTTTTGTGTATTCCAATTTTATTTGAACAATCGAATTTGGGTTTGTGCAATTAATGACTAAAAGATTTACTAAGCAACTAAACAGTAGAAAACGATATCTTGGATAAAAGAAATCAAATGATGAATAAGTCTAGGATTCTGAATCCGCCTCAGTTTATCCGAATTTACTCTCGATTATCCGTAATAAATAATTTTCCCAATTTATTGAAGGCGGAGATTGCTAATATATTCTACCGCCTCTCCCGAGGTCAATAGATTTATCTAAAGGCGAATAACGCACTCTATCCCTAGGTGAATTAATTCGTCAATAGGCGAAAAGCATAAAATCTCCCAAAGGCCACGTAGTTCCTATGAGTATATTTCTATCTCACAGAATAAAACGGTCCTCACCAATAGTTCCTCACCAAATCTCCTCTCCCGATTCGAAGTGAATGATTAAATCAATACAACTATTGGCCAGATAATTGCAAGCACTAAACACAATTGGGAAAACTCAACAAAAAGGTAATTAATTGGATAATCTCAAGCAATTCGTCAAAACAAAGGTTTCATCAAAACCCTAGATTAGGGCTTTAGCCTGACATACTAATAATTGAAAATACAGAATAAATAAATGAAAGCATAAAATTCAAACGCAGATGAAGCTCGGATTCCTCCGTTCTTCAGCTTCCGCCCTCTGCCTTTGAAGTCTTCTGCTTCCCTCTTCTTCTGCCGTCTCCAAGCTTAAGCTCCAAAAGATTCCAGATCAAAAGATAATTAATTAGGGTCTTAAACCCTATTTTTAGCTCAGCATATCCTCCAAATCGCGTCCGTATCCGTAGGTCGAAAACTGGCTTCGAAACGGCCCTAATTCGCGCGGACAACCAAAAACCGCCAAGTGTGCCGCGGCGCACTAAACCTGTGCCGCGGCACAGAGCCTTGTTGGATGCTCAGGCGTCCTCAATTTCTTCTGCCGCGGCTCACAGGTATGCCGCGGCCTGAGTACTGATTACTCGCCTTGGTGGGTGTCTTCTGTCTTGCGGCGCCTGCTTCCTTGTGCCGCGGCTCGAGTCAGTTGCCGTTTTCGCCCGTTTTGCCTCGTTTTAGCTCCCGGACTTCAATATCCTGTCAATCATACAAAATTAAGGCATTAAAGGCTCATTTAGACAATTTCACTCTCCAAAATACTACAAAATAATGATAAATAAGCGTATAAAAATACGCCTAACAAATACCCCCAAACTTAAGCCTTTGCTTGTCCTCAAGCAAAAAGAATTAAATTCAATAAAAGAATGTCGTGAATCATCGTGCAACTCATAGTGTTCAACCTAATCAATACTATCCTGTAATTCTCTCTAAATAATACGAGTGTCATAAAAGCGAACTGCACTCAGAATAATGATTCCGCAAAGTAATCAAGTTCAGTCCTAATCACTCGTTCATGAAGAAAATCCAGCTCAAAGATTAACAAAACGTGAGTCAAATCGACCGTCAAAATGAAAGGCTAAAATAAACAAGCTAGTTCGTCCCATTCCACAGTCTAGTGGCACAATTTTCATGAGTTTCATAACAAACAAACCTCGGACAGTATTCCCTTATATATATGCTCAAGAATTTGATTCGAGTTGACCACTAGGTTAGGATCTCGGGATGTTTCATCGGGATAATCTTAGGGTGGAACTTCCATTCTCATGTATTGGAAAACCGTTTGACATAAAAGACACTCATGGGGCACATGGATGCTTCTAGTTACTAAGTTCCCTTCTACAGTGGAGAAACAACTCGAATATAAAATTTCTGCATGTTCGAATCAAGGTCGCCGTTTTACGCGAGAGTAAATAGCGGGTCACGCGAATACCCCCGGTTACTAGGCTCCCTAACATCGGCACATGTGAAACCTCTAAATCACTAGTCTAATCAGGGTCGTCGTTTTACGCGAGAGTAAACAACGGGTCACGCGAATGCCCCCGGTTACTAGACTTCCCTTCATAGAACAACATTATCTCGACTTTTGGGAAAAACTGACCGACTCTAAACTCAATCTAAGTGCCAACACGACTAATATAACTGGACGACTAACTAACCGAAAAATGTAACCAAACGTATTGACGGTGATTTTAAAACAAGTATGTATCGTCTCTTATCTGCCAAGACCTCTACAATCACGAAGAATTTTGGACCTAAATGAATACTAAGCGAGCGAAATAATCGGCTACAACTCGACTAAAACTCGACCGTTTCTTCAGAGAGAAAAACAGTGTCGTAACATCAGTATCACACAAATAGAAGCACGAAAAATTCACGAATAAAGGAGAATTAAGACAAGCAAGGCCATCCAAATGTATATAAAAAAAATAACGCAAAGCAATGAAAAGTGCAACGAAATAAAGTACAACAATGAATGTAGCAACTGAAAGTAAATCCCCCCCCAAACTTAGGACGTACATTGACCTCAATGGACAAAAAATGATATGCAATAAAAGTAAAAGGTCAAGTACTCCTCCAACCGCTCAGCGCCGGTGCTGGCATCATCCGGTGAGCTTGCACGCTTCTTGACTACATCATGCGGAGTGTGAATAAATGAGCTTGCATCATCAAAAAGGAAGTTAAGTACGAGCTCTCAAGTTTAACATGATGTAAGGGTTGGGGATAATGTAATTCGATAACATGATTCATTGCATATAATTTTGAAAATGCCTAGCTTACCAATTTTCCATTGCTGCAATTTATCAAACACCTTGTGTGCACAAGTTAAAATGAAGAAGAAGAATTTTGATGGTGAATTGCAAATCCCAAAAATAATAACACAGATAATAACCCTGAATCACGAAAACTATCATCAACACTTCGTTCATAAATATCAATTCCATCACAATATCAAATTCCCCATATTCCAGCTCCATTTTAGAAACAACAGTGAAGAACAACTAGCAATACATAACTTCAAATCTTTTCACATCAAGAATCACTTATGATTTAGAAATCAAAAATTACCAGGAGAGTTTGAAAAGGAGACTAATAGAATGGTATCAGCTTACCTCATTGTGTGAAGGAAGGAAGGAAGGGAGGGAAGAAGTACCTTGTGCAGGTCGATCGATTGAATGAGCCCTACCTGGTTGCTCTTATTTTGCGACGGGGGCCGCGGCACAATAAAGGTGAGCCGCGACCCAAAGTACAGTAGGACTGGGACGTTTTGTAATGTCGCCGGGTGCCGCGGCTCAGTTTTCGTGTGCCGCGGCTCAGTGTGTTAGTGTGCCGCGGCTCATTATTCGCGTGCCGCGGCACAAAGTACAGTCTCCTGGGCGTTTCTTGGCCATTTGGTGTGCCGCGGATCAGGTTTAGTGTGCCGCGGCTCAGCGACCTGGTGTGCCGCAGCTCAGTAATATCGTGCCGCGGCCTGATCTGATTTGATCGGCCATTTTTCATCATTTGGTGTGTCCGCGGCTCACAGGTGTCCGCGGCCCATCATTGAATTCCTCCCCTTTGCTGATTCCTGCACAGAATTTTTACACGAAAACATCAAGACGAGAGGTAAGGATGGATCAAAGAAGAAAGAAGACAAAGAGAGACTCGAAAAATGCAAGAAAACAATAAAGAATCTACAACTAATACTCGGGTTGCCTCCCGAGGAGCGCTAAGTTTATAGTCTTCAGCCGGACTTTTCTCGCATTCATCCGGCGATGGATAAGGTGACGCTCGTTTTCTGCGTGTCTATTGGATTTCCCAAGTATGCCTTCAACCGTTGTCCATTAACTTTGAATTTTCGGGCATCTCTTTGAACTTCTACTGCACCATGTGGAAACACTTGAACTACGGTGAACGGTCCCGACCATCGTGAACGCAATTTCCCGGGAAATAACTTTAAGCGAGAGTTAAATAGCAGCACCTCTTGACCCGGGACAAATTCTCTATGCGTGATGTGCTTATCATGCCAAATATTTGTCCGCTCCTTATAAAGTTTCGCATTTTTGTATGAGTTGTGGCGAATTTCTTCCAACTCGTTCAGCTGCAAACAACGCTATTCACCAGCGGATTTTAGATCAAAGTTTAGTTTCTTTATCGCCCAGTAAGCACGGTGTTCCATCTCTACGGGTAGATGGCAACCTTTCCCATAGACCAATCTGTAGGGCGACATTCCGATAGGTGTTTTATACGCAGTCCGGTATGCCCAAAGTGCATCATCAAGTTTAAATGACCAATCTTTTCGAGACGAGCTGACCGTCTTTTCTAGAATCCACTTCAGCTCTCGATTTGATATCTCGACCTGACCGCTCGTCTGAGGATGGTATGCTGTAGCAACACGATGAGTGACTCCGTATTTTCTCAAAACCGCATCAAGAAATTTGTTATCGAAGTGTGACCCACCATCACTGATAATAGCACGTGGAGTCCCAAAGCGTGTGAAGATATGTTGTTTAATAAACTTGATTACGACGTTGGACCCATTCGTAGGTAGTGCCACCGCTTCAACCCATTTTGAGACATAATCTACGGCCACCAAAATATAGAGATTCTTGTTTGATGGGGGAAATGGACCCATGAAGTCGATCCCCCATACATCGAACAATTCGACTTCAAGTATGGTGTTCAGCGGCATTTCGTGTCGTCTTGAGATGTTTCCCGTCCGTTGACACCGATCACACGCGGACACGAAGGAGTGAGCATCTTTGAATAAGGACGGCCAATAGAATCCCGATTGTAAGACCTTCGCCGCTGTTCTATTACCACTAAAATATCCACCGTAGGGTGATGCATGGCAATGGTTCAGCACACTGTAGATTTCCTCATCCGGAATGCATCTACGGATATCGGGGCAGCGCTTGAAGAGAAAAGGATCGTCCCACAAATAGTACTTAGCATCCGAGATTAGCTTCTTCTTTTGATGACGTGAGAGGTCGTTCGGAATTGTTTTACTTGCCAAGTAGTTCACTAGATCAGCATACCAAGGCGCGTGTTTTGAATCCAACTTGTAGAGCTGCTCGTCGGGGAAGGTTTCTATGATTCGTGGCTGACTTTCTTCCTTCTCGAGGGGACTCTCTAATCGTGAAAGGTGATCGGCTATAACATTTTCAGTCCCTTTCTTGTCTCGAATCTCCAAGTTGAATTCTTGAAGGAGTAGCACCCACCGAATCAACCTTGGTTTGGCATCCTTCTTCTCCAAAAGGTATTTTATTGCTGAATGATCGGTCCACACTATCACTTTCGTTCCCAATAGATAAGCCCGGAATTTATCGAATGCAAAGATAACCGCCAACAATTCCTTCTCCGTTGTGGCATAATTTCTTTGGGCGTCATCGAGTGTTCGGCTCGCATAGTATATGACATGGAACACCTTCCCTAGTCTTTGCCCCAAAACAGCCCCAATGGCAAAGTCGCTAGCATCACACATTAACTCGAATGGAAGGTCCCAATCAGGAGCGACTATCACCGGTGCCGTGCTTAGAGCTTTCTTCAGCAGTTCGAAACTTTCTTTACAAGACTCGTCAAAAGTAAATGGGACATCCTTCATGAGTAGATTGCACAGCGGCTTCGTGATCTTCGAAAAATCCTTAATAAATCGGCGATAGAAACTGGCATGTCCCAAGAAACTTCTAATCCCCTTGACCGAAGTGGGTGGAGGCATCTTCTCAATTGTTTCAATTTTCGCTCGGTCGACTTCAATTCCATGTGAGGATATTCGATGGCCAAGCACAATGACCTCCTGCACCACAAAATGACACTTCTCCCAATTCAAGACTAAATTGGTCTCTTCGCATCTTCTCAAAACTTTCTGCAAATTTTCCAAACAAATGTCAAACGTATCTCCAAAAACAGAAAAATCATCAATAAAAATCTCAATACACTGCTCTACCATGTCAGAAAAAATAGCCATCATACACCGTTGAAAAGTAGCCGGCGCATTACACAATCCAAAAGGCATGCGCCTATAAGCAAAAATGCCGTAAGGACATGTAAACGTCGTTTTCTCTTGGTCCTCGGGGGCTATGTAAATCTGATTATACCCCGAGTAACCATCAAGAAAGCAATAGAAATCGTGTCTGGCTAATCTATCTAACATATGATCAATAAAAGGCAAGGGGAAATGATCTTTTCTAGTGGCCTTATTTAATTTCCTATAATCTATGCACATACGCCACCCCGTGACAATCCTGGTGGGAATTAATTCATTATTATCGTTTTGAACAACTGTTATCCCACCCTTTTTCGACACAACTTGAACCGGACTTACCCACTTACTATCAGAAATTGGAAAGATCATACCTGCGTCGAGGAGTTTTAAAACCTCGACTTTTACCACCTCCTTCATGTTAGGATTCAGCCGGCGTTGATGCTCCACGGATGGTTTGTAGTCTTCCTCCATCAAAATCTTGTGCATGCAAATCGATGGGCTGATCCCCTTAATATCCGCAATAGACCATCCAAGAGCAGATTTGTACTCCCTCAAAACTCTTAATAATTTTGCCTCCTGATCTCCCGCTAAAGTGGCCGAAAGAATAACTGGAAGGGAGTTGTCGGGCCCCAGGAATGCATATTTCAAATGAGGTGGCAGCTTTTTGAGTTCCAACTTTGGAGGTTTTTCAATCGATGGGGTCGGTCGAGTTAGTGAACTTCCTAGCTCCTCGAATGGTTTACGAATAAAAATTGGCGGGGAAGCATCCATGTGTCGTACGTAGGCTGCATGCTCTCCATTTGGTTCGGAAATAGCCCCAATCAAAACGGATTCCAATGGATCGGGTGGATAATTTTCTCGAAAAGTTCTACTCACGCACGAGTCAATGACGTCAACTTGGAAACAATTTTCAGCGTCACTTGGATATTTTACGGATCGAAAGATATTGAATGTTACTTGCTCCTCTTGAACACGCAAAGTCAGCTTTCCCTTTTCCACATCAATCAACGTTCGGCCTGTTGCCAAAAATGGTCTTCCCAAAATAATTGGGATATCTTGGTCTTCTTCCATGTCAAGTATGATGAAATCGGCCGGAAAGATGAACTTATCAACTTTGACTAAAACGTCCTCTATCACACCCCTCGGATATTTGATGGATCTATCGGCCAATTGTAAAGAGATTGTCGTCGGCTTGGCTTCCCCAATCTCCAGCTTTTTAAAAATAGAAAGGGGCATAAGATTTATACTGGCCCCGAGATCGCATAGGGCTCTTTCTAAAGATGAATTTTCGATGATGCAAGGGATGGTGAAACTTCCCGGATCTCTCAATTTAGGTGGGAGCTTCTTTTGTAAAATAGCGTTGCACTCCTCCGTTAAAGCGACCGTCTCATATTCCTCGAGCTTTCTTTTATTGGACAAGACTTCTTTCATGAATTTCACATAACTCGGCATTTGTTCTAATGCGTCGGCAAATGGAATGTTTATGTGCAATTTCTTGAAGACGTCGAGGAATTTTGAAAACTGCTTGTCCAGTTTTTGCTTTTGGAAACGCTGTGGGAATGGAATTTGAGGAGTGGGCTGAGTAGTCGATACTTCCTTTGGCTTGGGCGCCTCATCCTTTTCCTTCTCGTTCTGCTCGATCGGCTGCTCTTTGTCATTAATAGGCTGCCCTTTCAACTCCTTTCCGCTTCGTAATTCGATCGCTTGCACATTTTCCTTGGATTTCACTTCGGCTGCGCGGGGCGATGCACCTTGAGACCGAGAAGACAATAAATTAGCAATCTGCCCCATTTGTGTTTCTAGATTTCGGATGGAGGTAGAATGATTTTGGAGGGTCGTCTCGGTGCGGGTCATGAATTGACTTGTGTTAGCCGCCAATTGAGCAAGAGCATCTTCCAAAGATACCTTTGGTGATTGAGGGGGCTGCTGTGGGGGCTGCGCGAAGTGAGCTTGTGGAGGTTTCAAAGCTTGCCCATTTCTCCATGGAAAATTTTGTTGATTTCGCCACCCTTGATTATAAGTGCTGGGGTAAGAATTGTTTTGTCGATTTCCATTGCCCACGAATTGAGCCTGCTCCATCTGATGTTGTTCAAACGGGTTTCCAACTTGACATTCCGCGCTCGGGTGTGATCCGTTACACCAATTGCATGTCTCTATGGTAATGGGGGCTGGTGCGTGCGAAAATGCTTGGAGCTGTTGGGTCAAAGCGGCGACTTGAGCTGACAAGGTGGAAATCGGATCATTACTTGAAACTTCCATAACTCTCTTCGGTGTCAATCTTTCCGATGGCCATTGGTATGCATTTGCGGCCATAGCTTCCAAAAGTGAGTGTGCCTCGGCCATAGACTTTCCCATCAAGGCCCCTCCAGCGGCCGCGTCCACGAGAGTGCGTGTAGAAGCACTCAAACCAAGATAGAACGTCTGAATATGAAGCCAATCAGGAAGGCCGTGATGAGGGCATCTTCGTAACAAATCTTTATATCGCTCCCACGCCTCGTGGAGCGATTCCATATCGTACTGACCAAAGGTGGTTATTTCGTTTCTCAACCTTGCCGTCTTAGCAGGTGGGAAGAATTTGGCAAGGAAGGCTTGCGCTAACCCCTCCCATGTTGTAATCGACCCCGGCGGTAAGGAATTTAACCAAAATTTCGCTTTATCCCTCAAAGAGAAAGGGAAAAGCCTCAATCGGATGGCATCGTCGGTGACACCATTGGTCTTGAACGTGTCGCATATCTCAAGGAAAGAAGAAATATGGGCATTCGGGTCGTCATTCGGCAGTCCGCAGAATTGGCTTGCCTGCACCATCTGAATAATAGCCGGCTTGATCTCAAAATTACTGGCTTGGATAGTGGGACGCCGAATTCCCGAAAAATTAGCATTGATCTGCGGTATGGCATAATCTCGAAGAGCTAGTTCCGGTTGAACTTGCCGCACATGGTTATCTCCTCCTTGGACTTCGATATTCTCGGCCATGTTGACCGTCGTCTGCAACTCTCTTCTCTCCTTTTTGTTCCTTCTTAGAGTGCGCTCGAGCTCGGTATCCAAAGGTAGTAGGCCTTCGTTACCGAGTTTTCTCATGCACTACACGAAAGGTCCTGAAAGGAAAAACAAATAAACGAAATTAAATACTCAAAAATAAAAATAAAACGTTCAAATTAAGACTAGAAATACTTAAATCGATATTAGAAAATTTCAGTCCCCGGCAACGGCGCCAAAAACTTGTTGCGATATTTCTTACACGCAAGTGCACGTCATCGTTTACAAGTAATAAAGTGATAAGTAGAGTATCGTTCCCACGAGGACTCAATCCCTAACTACCGATTTTTGTGTATTCCAATTTTATTTGAACAATCGAATTTGGGTTTGTGCAATTAATGACTAAAAGATTTACTAAGCAACTAAACAGTAGAAAACGATATCTTGGATAAAAGAAATCAAATGATGAATAAGTCTAGGATTCTGAATCCGCCTCAGTTTATCCGAATTTACTCTCGATTATCCGTAATAAATAATTTTCCCAATTTATTGGAGGCGGAGATTGCTAATATATTCTACCGCCTCTCCCGAGGTCAATAGATTTATCTAAAGGCGAATAACGCACTCTATCCCTAGGTGAATTAATTCGTCAATAGGCGAAAGCATAAAATCTCCCAAAGGCCACGTAGTTCCTATGAGTATATTCCTATCTCACAGAATAAAACGGTCCTCACCAATAGTTCCTCACCAAATCTCCTCTCCCGATTCGAAGTGAATGATTAAATCAATACAACTATTGTCCAGATAATTTCAATCATTAAACACAATTGGTAAAACTCAACAAAAAGTTAATTAATTGGATAATCTCAAGCAATTCGTCAAAACAAAGGTTTCATCAAAACCTAGATTAGGCTTTTGCGACATACTAATAATTGAAAATACAGAATAAATAAATGAAAGCATAAAATTCAAACGCAGATGAAGCTCGGATTCCTCCGTTCTTCAGCTTCCGCCCTCTGCCTTTGAAGTCTTCTGCTTCCCTCTTCTTCTGCCGTCTCCACGCTTAAGCTCCAAAAGATTCCAGATCAAAAGATAATTAATTAGGGTCTTAAACCCTATTTATAGCTCAGCATATCCTCCAAATCGCGTCCGTATCCGTAGGTCGAAAACTGGCTTCGAAACGGCCCTAATTCGCACGGACAACCAAAAACCGCCAAGTGTGCCGCGGCGCACTAAACCTGTGCCGCGACAGAGCCTTGTTTGGATGCCAGGCGTCCTCAATTTCTTCTCGTGCCACGGCTCACTGGATCGTGCCGCGGCACAGTCTGATTTACTCGCCTTGGTGGGTGTCTTCCTGTGCCGCGGCGCTGCGTCCTTGTGCCGCGGCTCAGAGTCCAGATTTACCGTTTTCGCCCGTTTTGCCTCGTTTTAGCTCCCGGACTTCAATTTCCTGTCAATCATACAAAATTAAGGCATTAAAGGCTCATTTAGACAATTTCACTCTCCAAAATACTACAAAATAATGATAAATAAGCGTATAAAAATACGCCTAACACAGGACACCTTTGGCGTGATTGCTTCCATTCTCCAGTAACATGTTATGATTGCGGACAGGAAGGGCATCGTGCGATGTTCTGAAAAGATGCCATGAAGTTAAATGGAGCTCGTACTTCACATCCAGCTCAGAAAGAAGCAAGTGTTCAGCAGACACAGCAAAGTGTCCAGCTACCCTAGAGTTTTGGTTGAGGACGGGGCAGAGACAGTTCAACCGAAAGGGGACATCGAGTGCCGGATTCATTCCTCCACGCCTGTATGAGATGAGGAGTGCAGACGATCAGGAAGCTGCTGTCGCATCAGATACTTTTCAGATCCTTTCACAACCAGTTAGCGTTTTATTCGATACAGGGGCTACACATTTGTTTATAACATTGTCTTGTGTAAATCGTTTGAACATTTTTGGTTTTTATTATTGTGAGCCTTATGTTGTGGGTTTATCGAGTGGGAGAGAATTGTGGGAAACTTGGAAACTAGAGATTTTCCTGTATCAGTTGGAGGCAGAGAATGGCCCTCGAATATGATTGTTATAGAAATGCAAGGAGACAACCTGATTCTCGGAGATGATTGGCTTAATCGATTTGGAGCTATTGTAAACTACAGGAAGAGGAATATCTCGATGATAGCTGAAGATGGTTCCGAAATATTGTTCGAAGGATGGAGACCAAGAAGCTCAGGAAAGATGATCAAAGCAATGAAGGCTGTCAAACTTCTAAAACAGGGTTGTACTGGATACTGGTGTTACGCAATGAAGAAGGAAGACGGAAAAGTGAAACTTTCATCCATTACTGTTGTGAACGAATTCCCGGATGTGTTCCCTGACGAATTACCTGGACTACCTCCACGACGAGATGTAGAATTCACAATTGAGCTGGAACTAGGAGCTACACCGATTTCTAAGGCGCCATATCGTATGGCACCTACTGAGATGTACGAATTGAAGAAGCAACTGGAAGAGTTACTGGACAAAGGCTATATTCAGCCAAGCGTTTCGCCCTGGGGTGCACCAGTTCTTTTTGTCCGAAAGAAAGATGGATCGCTTCGATTATGTATTGACTTTCGAGAGCTGAACAAGATGACGATCAAGAACAAGTACCCGTTACCACGGATTGATGATATGTTTGACCAGTTGCAAGGAGCAACAATATTTTCTAAGATCGATCTGAGATGGGGATATCATCATTTGAGGATTAAGGAATTCGATGTTCCGAAGTCAGCGTTCAGAACTCGCTACGGACACTATGAGTTTGTAGTGATGCCGTTTGGTCTCACTAATGCACCTGTTGTTGGGATTCGGTGCCTAAAACGAAGGCCCAGCGGAAGCGGTAAAACGAAAATTAATTCGATCCGAATCCCTACGAGGATCGATCGAGCTACGTATATACGAATATCAAAAACGAAATACAAGAGATACAAGAAACATACCCTCGTAGTCCGTTGATTAAATGGATAACCTTCTCTTGAGCTATTCCCCAAGCCTTGCTTGATCTCTACGAATCTATTCCGCTTCAAGCCCTTGAACGATCCAACGCCGAAAGCACCGCGTCTCTACTTGCCACGCGCCGGAAAAACGAACGGAATGACAACACCTTTCTATCCTCCGAGGATACGGCTAGAGCTAGGTGATGAAGCTTGTTATAGATATTAATATCACTCTAAGTGTATGAATATCTATCTCTCTCAATCTTTCCTCACAAAATTTCTCTAAGAAGTTATGAAGAAGATGAATGAAGAAGATGAATAAAGAAGATGATGAAGAAGACTTCTATCTCTCTCTCCTCTTGCAACCTCACGTTGGAAACAAAAGTTGCTTGGAATAATTAGTGAGAGATGTCTTCATCTTCATTTATTCAACTCTCCACATGCACATCTCATAATAATGAGAATCAAAGCCCCACCACCTCAATGATCAACCATTAAAGAATGGAACATGGGTCCGTATGAAAGTGGGTGGAAGTGTGGGGTTTGGCCCATGTAGAAATCGGACAAGTTCGGTTCGTTTCGGACTCCCGCGAGTCCAAACAGATAAACTCCGATTCCGTATCGATGTATTTATATCGATTAATTAATCAAATTAATTAAACATATCAAATACATTATAACATAATTAATTTCTCCAAGAAATAATTATATCCATGAATTAAATTAATCACCCAGTGATATATTTAATTCATTAGGCCGTAAATCAATTTATCCAATAAATCGATTTAGACATCTAATGTCCTAAATTTAGATATCCAATATCTAATATTCATAATGAGAGAATTAGCTTGATTCATTCCATTGTCAATCCTCATGCGCGACTCGGTAGGTCCATCTCAGTCAGCAATGGGAGGAACCAAAGAGTAGTAGCACCACCTAGCCAGCCTGGCGGCCTACACTGCACTTAACCGAGAACGAATGATTGGGATCATTCAAGAACCATTCTGTCGTGAATACCAGTATACGTATAAACCCTTCTTTCAAATGTCCCGATCAAGTTATAGGGTCACGGTCAGTCAAACCACATTTGTACTTGACGCTATGCATGTGTTAATGCAAATCGAGATCATCGAGCTGTCGTGTATCTAATACAACTAGCTCCAATGCTTTGGCCAAAGACTTATGATCTCATCTGCCAATAACCGCATAGGACATATAACCCGCTCACTAACGGGAGAAAGAATTCTATCTTGGTATTCGATGGGACTCGCTACTTGCCCGTCAAGATGCCCGTCGAGGTTGACCCCCGCCTTTCGGTTTACAGGGTCGAACTACTCTAATGAAAATCTTGACGTCACAAGCACATCCCTACTAAATCCTCAAGTCGAAGGTTCACGAATACCTATCACAACCTTTCGATTCCGTCATTGACTGTCCCGGAGTGAAATCCGTGTGACGAATCGAGGGTGAGTCGGTTCGACTATACTAATCCAATTAGCATACCTATAACGTGTGCTCCCACTAACCATTAGTGTTCGACAGGCACTCTCCATGTCAAAGAACACGTCATACAAGTCTTCACATAAACTTAACGCCTACCAAGTTTCATCGACTTGCGACGATTAAGTATTTGAGCTATAACCTTTCCGGCCGACCCCTTATCCAATAAGGAGTGGAACGTTTTGCTCTCAAATACACGGACTAGTTTCTATATGTTTATTTACGAGTTAGGAATGCCAGTAACTACCAGTAAATAAAGAAACATTCATTTGCCTTATATAAATGGTTTACATAATTACAAGTACAATGCCCTCACTCAACAACCTCTAAGTGGCATTCGAGGGCATACTCCTAACAATCTCCCACTTGCACTCAATGCCACACACTATGGTATCTAATACCCATGTTCTCCAGATGACGCTCCAAGCTAGTCTGAGAAAGTGGCTTGGTTAGTGGATCGGCGACGTTGTCGGCCGAGTCTACTCTGTGCAGCACAATGTATCCCTTGCGAACAAATTCTCTTACGAGATGATACTTCCTCTCAATATGTTTGGTCTTTGTTGTGAAACCTCGGCTCCTTGGCTCGCGCTTCTGACTCCGTCATTGTCGCAATGCAGTAGACAGCGGACTCAAGACATGGTATCATTTGAAGTTCTCCCGAAACTTCTTAATCCAGAACCCTTCCTTAGAAGCCTCCGAGGCCGCTTGATACTCACTGACAGTGGAATCGCTAGCCGCGCTTTGCTTGGCACTACGCCAAGACACTGCTCCTCCATTAAGAGTAAATATGTGGCCAGAAGTGGACATCGAGTCGTCCTTCAGTCCTTGGAAGTCCGAATCAGTGAATCCCACCACATCCAATTCTCCACCGCCATACATAAGAACCATATCTCTAGTCCTTCTTAAGTACTTGAGAACGTTCTTTACAGCAGTCCAATGTTCCCTACCTGGGTTTGCCTGAAACCTACTCACCACGCTTACAGCATGCGTGATGTGAGGTCTTGTACACAACATAGCATACGTAAGGCTACCCACGGCCGAAGCATATGGTATATTACTCATTTCCTTTCGTTGTTCCTCACTTTGAGGACACATCTTCAAGGAGAGTTTTATTCCATGTTGCATCGGTAGGAACCCTCTTTTAGAATCATCCATCTTAAATCGCTTTAAGATCTTATCTATATAGAGGGCTTGGGAAAGGCCTAGTGTTCTCTTCGCTCTATCCCGGTAGAGTCGAATTCCAAGAATATAGGTAGCTTCTCCCAAGTCTTTCATGGAGAAATTACTCGAAAGCCAAGCTTTCACAGAACTAAGCATTCCCACATCATTTCCTATTAGTAGAATGTCATCTACATATAGTACTAAGAATGCAATCTTGCTCCCACTAACCCTCTTGTATACACAAGGTTCCTCTTCATTTTGCACGAAATCAAACTCTTTGATTGCCTCGTCAAAACGAAGGTTCCAACTACTCGACGCTTGCTTCAGTCCATAAATGGAACGCTGAAGCTTGCACACTTTTTGAATATCGACTTCAGACACAAAGCCTTTAGGCTGCTCCATATAGGTTTCCTCCTCGAGGAATCCATTAAGGAAAGCCGTCTTTACGTCCATTTGCCATATCTCATAATCGTGGTAGGCAGCTATAGCAAGCATCATGCGAATAGACTTGATCATGGCTACGGGCGAGAAGGTATCATGGTAATCGATCCCTTCCTTCTGGGTATAACCCTTTGCCACAAGCCTGGCCTTATAGGCGTCAACCTTGCCATCACCATCAGTATTTCTCTTGTAGATCCACTTGTTCCCAATAGGCACTATGCCCTTGGGGAGGTCTACTAGAGTCCAGACCTGATTGACATGCATCGAGTCTATCTCAGCTTCCATAGCTTCACGCCATTTCGCGGAGTCTACATCCACCATCGCTTGGTCATAAGTTGTTGGGTCGGTCTCTTGGCTATCACTTGGAACCTCATGGAGACCCATCTCCTCCAAGTGCACAAGCCCATACCTCTCAGGTAAATGAGAGACCCTACTAGACCTACGAGGTGGTTATACTTGTGTTTCAGAAAGTTCGGTTCCAGTTTCTTGCACAGGTGTCTCTCGAGGAGTTTCATTGTATTCTTCTAAAGAAATACTTCTACCTGCTCCGCCTTCCTAAATGAACTCATCTTCCAGGAAGTGTGCTTGTAAAGCAACATGATCCTTCGATCTTCGGGCATGTATAATAGATATCCCATCGTCCCAGACGGGAATCCAATGAAACGTCCCTTCGCAGACCTAGCTTCCAACTTTTCCACCTTAGTCTTCTTGACATAAGCGGGACATCCCCAAATCCTAATATGATTAAGACTTGGTTTCCTTCCTTCCCACATCTCATGTGGAGTTTTAGGAACGGATTTGGAAGGACATCTGTTCAAGATATATGTGGCAGTCAGGAGTGCATACTCCCACAGGTAAATCGGCAAGTCAGTATAGCCCAGCATGGAACGGACCATGTTCAACAGGGTTTGGTTCCTTCTTTCTGACACACCATTTAACTGAGGAGTACGTGGAGGTGTTAGTTGTGAAACTATTCCATGTTCCTTAAGGAACTCGTCAAACTCCGTACTCATATACTCGCCACCTCGGTCCGACCGAAGTGCTTTGATATGATTACCAGTTTGTTTCTCGACTAGGGCCTTGAATTCCTGGAATTTCTCAAAGGCCTCGGATTTATGTTTCATTAAGTATACATAACCATACCTAGTATGATCATCTGTAAACGTAATGAAATATTGGATTAATCCCAGTTTATCAGCGGCTCTTTGAAATGTCCCTGTGAAGGGGGACTTAGTCATTTTGCCTTTAAGGCAAGATTCACAAGTAGGAAAGGGATCTGATCCCAATGGACCCATAAGTCCATCTTTTTCCATCTTGTAAACCTTGGTCTGACCAACATGACCAAGTCTAAGATGCCATTTCAAAACTTGATTGGTTTCATCCCTACCGCGTTTTCTAGTTATAGTATTCACAACTACTTTGTTGATGAGATTTAGATGATACAATCCATTCAACAATGTAGCAGTACCCACTAGTTTATTTCTAAAATAAATTTTGCAGGAACCATCACCAATGAAAAATGAAAAGCCTTTTCGGTCCATGACCGGAATGGATAAAATATTTTTGTGCCCCTTGGGCAAAACAAGTACATCTTCTAAAGTCAAAACAAAGCCGGATTCTAAACCCAAAAGAAGTGATCCTATGTCGGTCGCCTCGACACTATGCCCGCTTCCGACTGTGATCATAACTTCTCCAGCTCCAAGCTTCCTACTTTGTTCCAGATCCTGATTCACGGTACAAATATGAGAACTAGCACTAGATTCCAGTATCCAGGAAGTAGAAAATACAGTAGCAGAACAATTTGTTTCCAAAACTAAAAGTTCTGTACCTGAAGTGCCATGAAGAATCGGACAGTCTCTAGCCCAGTGGCCCAGCTCACCGCACTTGAGACAAGCATCCTTCTTCTTCTTGTTCTTTGGAACCATCGGGGCCTTGCCCTTTCCCTTAAGGTCCTTAGCTTGTGGTCCAGTTCGCTTCTTGGTCTTTTTCTTCTTATTCTTAGACTTCCGAAGTCCAGAAGAAATCACAAGTACAGACTCCTTCATCCGCGGGGTCTTCATCTGAGACTGAGCGGTCACCAATTTGTTCATTAGCCCATCTAAGTTACATGCAATCTCATTGCAGTTGAAGTTCATAACAAACTGTGAGAAGGAATCAGGGAGAGACTGTAGGATAAGGTCGGTTTGGAGAGAAGTATCCATTTTAAAATCAAGAGCCTCCAATCTCTCGATCATGGATATCATTTTGAGGACGTGTTCCCCAACCTTCTCACCTTCCTTCATCCTTGCACCGAACAGTTGCTTGGATATCTCATATCTAGCGATTCTGCGTGCTCACCATAAAGCTCGGTTAAGTGAGATAGAATCACTAGCGAAGTCATTTTCTCATGAGCTCTCTGAAGCTCATTAGACATGGAAGCCATCATATAAGCACGGACTTTCACGTCATCCTTAACCCACTTTTCGTGGTTTTCAATCTCTTCCTGATTGGCTCGAGTCCGCATAGGAGGCGCCGGAATATTCGTCTCCAAGACGTATCCCAGTGCCTCTATACTGAGGACAATCATCAGATTGCGGAGCCAATCCACAAAGTTAGGTCCCATTAAGGTGTTCTTTTCGAGTAGAATTGCGAGTGGATTCATTGTCATATTGAGTTTTGTCTGCATTAAGTATAACAGATTAATTAGTGACTCATTCAATTATGTTCTGAGTATAGAATTTAAGGTCTTTTCTATTCTTGTTACCCAGCTCCCACTATTTTTATCGGAATAACACACTCCCATGTGATATCCGGAAGTATCGTCGCTCTACTTCATAGTGGTGATCGAGTTCTTTATAAATCTTAATAGAGGGCAACCGAACAGGTTTCTAGTCTATTAATTTTCATAAAGTGGTGTCCAACACCAACCCATCTAATGGATGATTCGATCTTCTTTTTCCCCTTGTTCACTCCCTTCAACCTATACGATTTCTATGGTTCGTGAACAAGTTAAGTTTATACCATCGACACAAATTAGTTTCACAATTGAATCTTATCCGGCAACCTATCAGGTTTCTAGGGATAAAATTTGCTCCAACCGAAGGCATCCAATGCGCTCCCGGTAATTTATCCGCCCTCCCCGAACGACTACCCCGATAACTCGGAAGCATAGCACATCCGGTTTGGATTTCAATTTCCCGAAAACTCGATGGAGGGAAGGAAAACCTTGAAACCTTATAAACTTAATTATTTATTGTGGGAGAATTTTCGCGATTAACATTACACTTTGCACATTAATCATATTAGCGCGTTTGTGGTATTCATACAATATGAAAAAACCATTCACAACCTAGTTGCTACCAACATGTGGTTCATAGACCGTTCCTAGAAAACAAAAACTCCGTAATCTAATTACAAGTCTTCGTCTTGAATCTTCGTCTTCTCGAAATGGATCTTCCTCCGGTCTTCGTCATTACATATAAATTTTACATCGAAAATTGCATCCTAGATACAAACATTTCTAGTAAAATAAATAGGCTTAAAATGGCCTTTACAACCCAATCGAATAAAACGAACGATTCAAAACTAAGTCCACGAACCATATCCCCATTCAAAAAGCATTCATCCAATAAATACTATATAAATGGAAAGTATAGAGATACATTGATCCAATCAACAATACGAACCGATCAAATCGATTCACCTGATCGGTAATATGATAACGTTCAAAATAATTGATCGACTATAAATATTCCAATTAATCAAATTTCCCTTATAAAATGAAATACCATAAATCATTTTAATCATATTAAATCCAATTTAATGTGCGGAGATTAATTTTTAAGAATACATGGAAAAATCGAGCCGGGTGAAAATCGCTGCATGACCGAGTCACTCGGCACTTACGGCAGACAGTGCTCGCACGGCCGAGTCACGCCGGAAGATGCCGCCAGACACGACCGAGTCACCAGACACGGCCGGTCGCTCGGCATGACTTGGTAGATCGCCGGACACGACCGTGTCACCCAGACACGGCCGAGTCACTCTCGCCGATTACCCTTTTTGTCCAAAAATCGTCCGACGACGATTCGTGGCTAGATTTTCGACCGATATCTAATATCAATATTTTTCGACTTTCATATCTTCAATATAAATCATATTTCCCAGAAATTTAAGATTTATATTTAGACATAAACTTACGAAAAATACAATTATTACGAACGAAAAACATATACCACGATTATGACTAAAATGATTCCAAATCATTCACCATCTAATCGAGCATTCCAAATGCCAATATCGTATATACGATCGCAAAACCTAGCTCCGATACCACTGTTGGGATTCGGTGCCTAAAACGAAGGCCCAGCGGAAGCGGTAAAACGAAAATTAATTCGATCCGAATCCCTACGAGGATCGATCGAGCTACGTATGTACGAATATCAAAAACGAAATACAAGAGATACAAGAAGCATACCATCGTAGTCCGTTGATTAAATGGATAACCTTCTCTTGAGCTATTCCCCAAGCTTTGCTTGATCTCTACGAATCTATTCCGCTTCAAGCCCTTGAACGATCCAACGCTGAAAGCACCGCGTCTCTACTTGCCACGCGCCGGAAAAACGAACGGAATGACAACACCTTGCTATCCTCCGAGGCTACGGATAGAGCTAGGTGATGAAGCTTGTTATAGATATTAATATCACTCTAAGTGTATGAATATCTATCTCTCTCAATCTTTCCTCACAAAATTTCTCTAAGAAGTTATGAAGAAGATGAATGAAGAAGATGAATAAAGAAGATGATGAAGAAGACTTCTATCTCTCTCTCCTCTTGCAACCTCACGTTGGAAACAAAAGTTGCTTGGAATAATTAGTGAGAGATGTCTTCATCTTCATTTATTCAACTCTCCACATGCACATCTCATAATAATGAGAATCAAAGCCCCACCACCTCAATGATCAACCATTAAAGAATGGAACATGGGTCCATATGAAAGTGGGTGGAAGTGTGGGGTTTGGCCCATGTAGAAATCGGACAAGTTCGGTTCGTTTCGGACTCCCGCGAGTCCAAACAGATAAACTCCGATTCCGTATCGATGTATTTATATCGATTAATTAATCAAATTAATTAAACATATCAAATACATTATAACATAATTAATTTCTCCAAGAAATAATTATATCCATGAATTAAATTAATCACCCGGTGATATATTTAATTCATTAGGCCGTAAATCAATTTATCCAATAAATCGATTTAGACATCTAATGTCCTAAATTTAGATATCCAATATCTAATATTCATAATGAGAGAATTAGCTTGATTCATTCCGTTGTCAATCCTCATGCGCGACTCGGTAGGTCCGTCTCGACCAAAGAATGGGAGGAACCAAAGAGTAGTAGCACCACCTAGCCACTGGCGGCCTACACTGCACTTAACCGAGAACGAATGATTGGGATCATTCAAGAACCATTCTGTCGTGAATACCAGTATACGTATAAACCCTTCTTTCAAATGTCCCGATCAAGTTATAGGGTCACGGTCAGTCAAACCCCATCTGTACTTGACGCTATGCATGTGTTAATGCAAATCAAGATCATCGAGCTGTCGTGTATCTAATACAACTAGCTCCAATGCTTTGGCCAAAGACTTATGATCTCATTTGCCAATAACCGCATAGGACATATAACCCGCTCACTAACGGGAGAAAGAATTCTATCTTGGTATTCAGTAGGACCTACTACTTGCCCGTCAAGATGCACGTCGAGGTTGACCCCCGCCTTCCGGTTTACAGGGTCGAACTACTCTAATGAAAATCTTGACGTCACAAGCACATCCCTACTAAATCCTCAAGTCGAAGGTTCACGAATACCTATCACAACCTTTCGATTCCTTCATTGACTGTCCCGGAGTGAAATCCGTGTGACGAATCGAGGGTGAGTCGGTTCGACTATACTAATCCAATTAGCATACCTATAACGTGTGCTCCCACTAACCAATAGTGTTCGACAGGCACTCTCCATGTCAAAGAACACGTCATACAAGTCTTCACATAAACTTAACGCCCAGTCAAGTTTCATCGACTTGCGAACGATTAAGTATTTGAGCTATAACCTTTCCAGTGCCGACCCCCTTATCCAATAAGGAGTGGAACGTTTTGCTCTCAAATACACGGACTAGTTTCTATATGTTTATTTACGAGTTAGGAATGCCAGTAACTACCAGTAAATAAAGAAACATTCATTTGCCTTATATAAATGGTTTACATAATTACAAGTACAATGCCCTCACTCAACAACCTCTGAGTGGCATTCGAGGGCATACTCCTAACACCTGCCGTGTTCATGCAGTTGATGAATCGAGTGTTCATAGAGTATTTGGAAAAATTCGTAGTTGTGTTTATTGATCATATTCTGGTGTATTCCAAGAGCCCGTAAGAGCATGCGCAACACTTACGGATCGTTTTGGACCTCCTGAGAAGCAAACAATTATATGCAAAACTTTCTAAGTGTGAATTCTGGCTAAAGGAAGTGATGTTCCTCGGTCATGTGGTATCAGCGGAAGGAGTCCTAGTAGACCCCCAGAAAGTCGAAGCAATCTTGGATGGAAGTCTCCTAAGAACGTGAAGGAATTCAGGAGTTTCTTAGGACTTGCTGGGTATTATCATCGGTTCATGGAAGGGTTTTCCAAAATTTCCCACCCACTTACTCGATTACTACACAAGACCCAAAAGTTTGAGTGGAACGAGATGTCCCAGACCATCTTTGATGAATTGAAGAAGAGATTGACGACGGCACCGATTTTAGCACTACCACAGGGAACTAGAGGATTCATAGTTACAGTGACGCTTCAAACCAAGGTCTCGGGTGTGTACTGATGCATAATGAGAAGGTGATCGCCTACGTGCCACGACAGTTTAAGCCCTATGAAGTAAATTATCCAACGCACGATTGGAGTTGGCAGCTGTGGTTTTCGCCTTGAAAATTTGGTGACATTATTTGTACGGGACTCACTGTCAGATCTTCACGGATCATAAGAGTCTCAAATACATCTTCAATCAGAAGGAATTAAACATGCGGCAGAGGAGATGGCTGGAATTGATTAAGGACTACGACTTGGAGATTCTTTACCATCCAGGCAAAGCAAATGTAGTGGATGATGCATTGAGCCGCAAACCTATTTCTATTCGAATGCTGGAGACTCTCACCTCCCAGACCAGCATTCAACGAGAATTGATTCGCGAAGGAATTGAAGTATGGTTGCAAAGAGTCCAAGGACAACTGTGTGTGATGGAACTAACTTCATCATTAACCGAAGAAATCAAATCTAAGCAATTGGATGATCCTCTGATGATTCGGTTATGTGATGAAGTGAGCAGGGAAAAGGCCCCAGGATTCGTGATTCATGATGATGGAGTTTTGAGATTTTAGAGCCGACTTTGTGTTCCCGATGTCGATGTTTTGAAGCAGACAATCATGAAGGAAGCTCACAGTATGCCTTATTCTATCCACCCGGGCACCAGTAAAATGTATAAGGATCTGAAGCAGAATTTCTGGTGGGGCAACATGAAGAAAGACTTAGCAGATTATGTCTCGAAATGTTTGATTTGTCAGCAGGTTAAGATCGACCATCAAGAGCCTGCTGGAATGCTGAAGCCGCTCCCGATTCCTGAATGGAAGTGGGAGGATATATCGATAGACTTTATCACTAATACGCCGAAGACCAGAACAGGGATGAATATGATTTGGGTGATAGTTGACTGTCTAACCAAATCGACTCATTTTCTGGGCATAAAGGACACTTGGGGACCAGAGAAGTTGGCACGAGTTTTTATTGCAGAGATAGTCCGATTACATGGTACGCCGAAGACCATTATTTCTGACCGAGACGGTCGCTTCGTGTCACATTTTTGGAAAGTAGTTCATAAGGCCTTGGGAACTGAGCTGAACTTTAGCACAACTTATCATCCGCAGACAGACGGACAGTCTGAGAGGACTATTCAAAGAGTGGAAGACATGTTGAGAGCTTGTGCCTTAGATTGGTCGACTGAGTGGGAAGTTCATCTACCATTGATTGAATTCACTTACAACAATAGTTGGCATGCTTCCATTAAGATGGCACCTTTCGAAGCATTATACGGGAGGATATGTAGATCGCCCATGTGTTGGGATGATTCGTCAGACTTGATCGGGACGGAACTGGAGTTGATCGTACAGAAGCAAGAAAAGATATCTTTGATTCGTGAAAGACTGTTGACCGCCCAGAGTCGGCAGAAATCTTATGCAGACGTTCATCGTCACCCGTTAGAGTTCGGTATTGGAGATCACGTGCTTTTAAAGGTTTCTCCTACTCGGAGAATTTTTTGTTTTGGAAAGAAGAGAAAGTTGAGTCTGAGATATATCGGACCGTTCAAGATTCTTAAAAGAGTTGGAGAGTTGGCGTACAGGTTGGCCTTACCGCAATCGCTGAGTCATGTTCATAATGTGTTCCACGTATCTCAGTTACGGAAGTACATATCAGATCCCAGTCATATCATTGATTTCGGTGAGATCGAAGTCACTAAGGATGGCACGTTTGAAGAGAAACCGATCAAGATACTCGTAATTTGAGTCAAGCAATTGAGAAATAAACCAATCATTTTGGTTAAGGTTCAATGGTCGCGCCACAGAGTTGAAGAAGCCACTTGGGAGATGAAGATAGTATGAAGTCCAGATACCCAGAGTTATTTTCGTCTTGAGTTTCGGGACGAAACTCCTTTTTAGAAGGAGAGTATGTAATATCCGGATAAATTGTTGAGTATTTTCGTCCGTATTTGAACCTTGTATTATTCTAATTTGTGATATCGATAATTGAAGTATGATCTTTCCCGTATTCGTATTCATATGCATGATCATGACTATAATATCCGCATTTTTCTTTTCCCGGTATTCTCATTTTTGGTGTATTTTTCATTTTTAGTAACTCGCTTGTAACCGTTTTGACATTTTGAATCTATTTTATTCTTGAAGTTTCTCCATTTAGACGAGTTTCGGAGATGTTTTGATATTATTCCATCTCATGTCTTGTATTGTTGCATGGACATTCGATTCCCGTAGAACCCGTTCGATTTTGTAATTTCTTTGGTTGCACGAGTTCGTATGGTTGAGTTGTTCGTGTTGTGAGTTTCGGTTTATTGATCCGACGTCGCATCGTGATTTTCGAATGTTTGGGCCGTTTTTTAATTTTCTATATGTTTAGGGAATTTTACTTTCCTTGCTGTTTCTCGGATTCCTTGGTAGTCGGAATTGTGTTCTCCTGCAACTTTCAGCTTCGTCGTTGTGAATATTTCATATCTACGTGTTGGAATTTGTCCTTGTATTGCGTCTCGTTTTTGGACCGCCCGATGCAGCTAACTTCGTTCAGCAGTGTTGAACTGCTGCATGCATAATGTGCGTTATGCATGCTTTTTTGCATGCGCTATCGGCACCTTCATAACGTACGTTATAGCTCACCGCTAACATACATTATGGCCTTCAGCAGATTGAACAGATTGTTCTGTCCGAACCATTACGTACGTTAACTCCTTCTGTTACCTACGTAAAGCCCATGGTAGCATATGCTAAACTATCCGGCATAGCGTACGCTATCGAACCCAGCGTTGTTGGACAGTGAGTCTATCCAATTTTGCCCAGACCCTTACGTACGTAAAGACATTGGTGTTACGTACGTAAGCCTATTATAGCGTACGCTAGCCGGCTGATGTAGCGTACGCTAGTGACCTCAGCGTTTTGGGGTGGACTGTTCTGCCCAGCCATTACGTACGCTAATATTTTAGGGTTAACATACGTAATGAGCATTACGTACGTTAACTAGCTCATGTAACGTATGTAACGAAGGTCCAAGTTTTATAAACTGGGGGTTAACCTTCACTTCGGCATTTTCTTCTTTTCTTCTCCTCCAACCGAGAGCGGTGTTCCAAGTGAGGTTTTGAGTGATTCTTCAAGTTTTACCCGTGGAAATCCTTGGGGAATCAAGTATTATGTTCCTAGTGTAGTTTATCCTCATCGTAATCCTCTTCCTCCGTCCGAATCAAGGTAAATCTTTTAAGAACCATACTTTTGGGTAAATTGGGGGTTTTCGGTTTTATTGTTCGATTCGTTACGTATTGTTGATTAATTCATGATGAATATGATTAATCTTGTCGGTATTCTTGGTTTTCCTACGGATTCATGGTATATTTCGTAGTATTTTCATAATCAAGAGGGTTGGTTATGGTCCGCCCTCGTTGTTGTTCTTGTACGAATATACATGAATCGTAGGCGGGTTTTCGGGTGTATTTCTTTTTCCATATTCGTTTGGAAATGGTTGTGATTATATTCTTCGAATCGTTAGGTTCGGTTTCGTTGGTTCCTAGCGTCCGTCGGTGATTTTCGTTTCCATTCGTTGCGTCGTAAATTATTCAAAGCAAGTTGGAAACCTTTATGCTTAACAAGAAATGGTAATGTATATTGTGTGTGCTTTGCTCACCTCGGGAGGGTCCTACGGGGCCTCGAGGGAATCTATGACTTCACTCTGGATTCACGAGTTTGTTTCGCTAGCCTGCTCGGGAGGGTCCTTAGAGGCCTCGAGTGGGATCAGTGGCTTCACCCCGGTCCTAGGCGATGCATGTGCGTGATTTGTTTTATGATATGGCCAGCTCGGGAGGGTCCTTAGAGGCCTCGAGTGGGACCAGTGGATTCACCCCGGTTCTAGGCAAATTGATGATTGACTGTTTGTTTCCGGAAAAGACATGTCTGGTTTTGGTTTTGAAATGAATTTGGTGTATTGTAATATGAAATGTGTAAGCGAATGGTTTACCTTGATTACTTGTACTAGCGTAATTGCTAACCCCTTTGGGGACCCGTTTTGGCGAAATTCTTGTTATGGATTTCAGGTTATGTTCAGTCGGACGAGCGGGCGCTGGGACAGTACGAGGATGCTGGCTAGTGTCATTGACATGTGCATTTGAGTCCTTTTATTTCCGTTGTTCCCTTCGATATGGTTGTTTTCTACTTTATAAACTTATAGATTGTACTCGCGAGTACTTAGGCTTTTCCCTTCGGATTGTGATTTGTATTCGTTGAAGTTAATTATGTTTGTCGATGTGGATTATTCCACCGGTTGTACCGGGCGTGTTATTTGATTTTCATCTGGATGATGTGTCTTTTCACTGCGGTAATTAGTGTCTAGCCTGGTGGGTCCCATGTAGGGGTCCACGGCACTGTAATATACCATGAATATCTCGGGGGTGTTACAGAAAATGGTATCGGAGCACTAGGTTTATGGATATCTAGGCTTGTCGGTTATTTGGGTCTAGTTGTGTTTTGTTTTGCACATTGTCACACCGCTGCCAGCATCTCGGTACTTCCAGTGTTCGTAAGTTTTCCTTACTCGATTCCTTGTTTTCTGGTACCGTATTTCCGTTTCTTGAACTGTGCTTGTTATCCTCTCTTACTTATCATCGAGTTGCTTTTTGCCACCTTTTAACACCAGTATGGATGCTGGAAGAGGCCGTGGTCCTGGTCGTGGTCATGGCCGTGGACGCGGCCGGGGACATGGGGCAGCTGGTAGCGCGGCCACGTCACATTCTTCGGGAGCCGGCAGCACCGGTGACCGTCATAGCCATGCTACTTCTCAAGATGGCGCCGACCTTGGTGTTGCGGCTGTTATGCAATAAATGGTGAACCAAATGGCGGGGATAGCTCAGGCGGTTCAGAACCCGAATCCGGCCCATGCTGCTCGGGACGGAGCTGACCGTTGGCTTCAGGATGTCATCCAGATGCATCCTCCTCAGTTTACGGGAGCCTTAGACCCGATTGGCTGGGAAGGGTGGATCAAGGAGATATCTAAGTTTTTTATTGCCACCAACTGTACCGAGGACCGTAAGGTCCCTATTGCCCAGTATTTTCTCACTGGGGATGCTACTGATTGGTGGGAGGCTATTGGGCCTAAGGATTAGGGGTGGCAAAATATACCGAAATATCGAAATACCGAATTTATCGTGCCGAAAAATTACCGAAATTGTCGAAAAATTTGGTATACCGATTTTTCGGTACGGTATGGTACCGTAACGAAAATTTTCGGTACGGTAACGGTATGAAGTTTTTTTATTTTCGGTATTTCAGTATATACCGAAATACCAAAAAAAATCAGTATTTCAATATATATCGGTATATCGATCATTTCGGTATTTTATTTGTTCGGTATTTCGGTATATATCGGTATATCGAGATTTTTTCGATATTTTTGGTAATTCGGTATTTCGATAAGTTCGGTATATACCGATACCAAAATAAAATTCGGTATACCGAAATTTCGGTATGATATCGGAATGGACCGAACGCCATACCGAGATTTCGATATATTTGATTTCGGTATACCGAAATTTTCGGTACGATATCGGTATGAATTTTGGCGTACCGAAATTTTCGATACGGTATACGGTATTGGCAAATGAGTTCGGTACGGTACGGTATACCACCCCTACTAAGGATCACGTTGCTTCGTGGGCAGAATTCAAGGACCTGATGGAGACTGAGTATTGCGCGTGGCCGGTTAGACAGGCTCGAGTCCATGCCTTCTGTGATGCTCAACCGCGGGATATTCCTGTCTCTCAAACTATTGCCGATTTCAACTGGGAGTTGGGCTACGTGAAGACCCAAGTTATCGAGGAGAGCGACAAAATCTTCCACTTTTCCAGGCGGATGAAGCTGTCGATTCGGGACTACATGTCTGGGCTCGTCTGTACTACCTTGAAGGATTATCAGAGTCGAGCTCTTGCCTATGATATGTCTGTGATGGCCAGTGAGGCGGTTCGGGAGCGTAATAAATAGAAATCTGCCGGAAATTTCTCGGGTCACAAGGGTGGAGGCCAGCAGAAATCTCAGTCTGCAAATATTCCTGGGGGTGGTTCGGCTCGTTTCTGTGGGGGCTATCGAGGTACTGTCAGTGCCTCCGTTCGGGATGTCAAATGCTTTAACTGTGGTAAGTCAGCCATCGAAACCGGGAGTGTCCTCGTCCGCCCTTGACTTGTCATACTTGTGGTCAGTCGGGACACAATGCTTTCTTTTGTGAGCGGGTAGGCAGCTTCTTGGTGCTCAGGCTTCTTTTCCAGCACCTAGGGAGCCGAGTGTGAATCAGGGCTCGTTTGCTCCGCAGTCTCCACCGAATTCCAGCTGGGGGAGAGGTCAGGGTCAGCCCGCTAGAGGTGGAGCTTCCAGTGTCGGATCCACCCATCCGCGTATCTATGAGATGAGGAGGGCCGATGATCCAGCAGCCACTGTGGCGACAGGTACCGTTCACATCCATTCCCATCCTGTCAGTGTGCTTTTTGATTCGGGTGCTACGCATTCATTCATCTCTCTGGAGTATGTACGCCGTTTGGGTCTTCACTGTTTGTTGCCTTGCGAGACTTTCATCGTTAAACTTCCTAGCAGTGATAGAATCGTTGGCGATCGAGAGGTCCGAGACTGTTCTGTGTTTATTTATGAGAGGTTTTGGCTCTCTAATCTTATTGTTGTGGGTATTGAGGGTGAGGATTTGATTCTCTGGGATGATTGGCTCGAGTGGCATGGTGCAATCATGAACTACCACACGAGGATCATCACCATGCTAGCCGAGGACGGCACCTAGCACTCTTTCGCGGGGCAAAAGAGAAACCATAAGTTCGTAATTAACGCCTTGAAGGCGATGAGACTCCTGCGAAAGGGGTGTACTGGTTATTGGTGCTACGCCTTGAAGGCAGAGAGTGGTGGAGTCGAGATTTCATCGATTCGAGTCGTTAGTGAGTTTCCTAATGTTTTTCCTGATAAGTTACCGGGGTTGCCACCAGACCGTGAGGTAGAGTTTGGTATAAAGTTAGAGCCGGGTGTAGCCCCGATTTTGAAGGCGCCGTATCGTATGTCACCTTCAGAGATGGACGACTTGAAGAAGCAGTTGAGTGAGCTTCTAGAGTCGGGATATATTCGACCGAGCGCTTCGCCTTGGGGCACACCGGTTCTATTTGTTCGGAAGAAGGATGGTTTACTGCGTTAGTGTATCGACTATCGCGAGCTAAACAAGGTGACTATCAAGAACAAGTATCCCTTGCCGGGGATTGATGACTTGTTCGATCAGTTACAGGGAGATGCGGTATTCTCGAAGATCGACTTGAGATCAGGGTACTATCAGCTTCGGGTGAAGGAGCCCGATGTGCCAAAAATAGCTTTTCGGACGAGATACGGATATTACAAGTTCGTAGTTATGCCTTTTTGGTTAACTAATGCGCCGACGATGTTCATGCAGTTGATGAACAAGGTTTTTATCGAGTATTTGGATAAGTGTGCCGTCGTCTTCATTGACGATATTCTTATTTATTCGAGGAACGAGGAAGAGCATGCCCATTATCTGCGTGTGGTGTTAGACATTTTGAGGACCGAGCGACTCTATGCGAAGTTCTCGAAATGTGAGTTCTGGCTGAAGGAAGTGCTGTTTCCGGGTCACGTGATTTCAGCCGAGGGAGTCCGTGTGGATTTGCAGAAGGTTGAGGTAGTGTTGGACTAGGCACCGCCTAAGAACATGAAGGAGGTCCGTAGTTTCTTGGGTTTGGCTGGCTACTACCGTAGGTTCGTCGAGGGTTTCTCGAAACTAGCTTGGCCACTTACACAGTTGCTCCAGAAGACCGAGAAGTTCGTCTAGAATGACGAGAGACAGTCGAGTTTCGAGGAGCTAAAGAGACGCTTGACTTCAGCCCCGATTTTGGCGTTTCCATGTGGCAATGAGGATTTTGCCATTTATAGCGATGCTTCGGGTCAGGGTCTTGGGTGCGTGTTGATGCAGCACGACAGGACTATTGCGTTTGCGTCGAGTCAGTTGAGGCCGTATGAGCTTAACTACCCTACTCACGATTTGGAGTTAGCGGAAGTTGTTTTTGCGCTCAAGATTTGGCGTCACTATCTTTTTGGCTCTGCATGTCAGATTTTTACCGATCATAAAAGTCTGAAGTACATATTTACTCAACGGGAGTTGAATATGAGGCAGGGGAGGTGGTTAGAGTTGATTAAGTATTATGACCTCGAAATCCTTTATCATCCGGGCAAGCTGAATGCCGTGGACGACGCCTTGATTCGAAAACCGGTTGCATTGCGGACGCTTGAGATCCTTACGTCTCGATCTGAGCTTCAGCGGGATTTGATTGAGTTAAGTGTTGAGATTTTGTTGCCTGGAGCCGTATGGAAACTTTGTGCTTTAGAGATTTCGTCGTCTCTGATCGATGAAATTAAACTGAAGCAGCTGGAAGATCCGATGATTATTCAAATCCGAGAGAATGTTCTTAAGGGAAAGTCTCCTGGGTTTGTGATTCATGAAGATGGGGTATTGAGATTCTAGAGTCGTCTGTGTGTGCCGAACGACTCGGAATTGAGGCAGAGTATTTTGCGTGAGGCTCATGCTACGCCTTTACTCCGTTCATCCTTGTTCGGGTAAGATGTACAAGGACCTAAGGAGGAATTTCTAGTGGAATGATATGAAGGAGGAGGTCGCACAGTTTTTAGCGAGATGTTTGACTTGTCAGCAGGTCAAAATCGAGCACTAGCGAGCGACCGGGTTATTGCAGTCACTTTCCATTCCGGAATGGAAATGGGAAGATATATCGATGGACTTCATTACGAGTTTGCCCAGATCGAGGTCGGGCATGAATATGGTTTGGGTGATTATTGATCGTCTGACCAAGTCGGCACATTTTTTGGGCATCAAGGATACTTGTGGCCCGGAAAGTTGGATCGTGTGTTTATTGCGCAGATTGTGAGGCTTCACAGTACTCCGAAGTCTATTGTCTCGGATCAGGATGGCCGTTTTGTATCGCACTTTTGGCAGGTGGTGCATAAGGCGTTGGGTACACGTTTGCATTTAAGTACCTCTTTTCATCCTCAGTCAGATGGACAATCGGAGTGCACTATCTAGACGTTCGAGGATATGTTGCGTGCTTATGCTCTCGACTGGAGCAGTGACCAGGAGGAGCATTTTCCATTGATCGAATTCACGTACAACAATAGTTGGCACGCGTCGATCCGAATGGCACCATATGAGGCGCTTTATGGGCGGCGTTGTCGATTGTCGATTTGTTGGAATGAGGCGTCCGATATGGTCGGGACCGAACTGGATATCGCAAGTTGACTGCAAGTTTGGCTCCTTCCCACCAAGTTCTGGCATCCTTTTTGAGTTGAAAGATCGCACAAAGTATCTTCTCAGCATCGTCGATGTGCATGTAGTCAAATATAACATCAAGTGATTTGACCCATTCTTCCGCAACCATAGGATCAGCCCCTCCATGAAAATCAGGAGGTTCCATTTTCCTAAATTTTTCATACACTGCTGGTCCATTATTGTTTCTTGGTGGAGGTTGTTGGTTTTGTTCTTCGTTTCTTTGTTGCATGTTCAGCAGTTGTTGCATTTGTTCACCATACATCCTTGTCTGTTGTTGCATCAGCTCAGCCAAATTCTCAAGAAGGTTATGGTTTGGATTTGGATCATCTCTTGCCTGTCTTTTGGGTGCCATCACATCCGTTGTACTGCCCAATCTTACCCATTCATAATCCAATAACGATCACATAACGATGATGATGACAACTAATATGTTGTAATTTATTAAACATAATACTTAATAGATAAAAGTTGACCATATCCTTCAGTCGAGAATGCCCATATGCCATCTTCTGTCTGCAGGAAAGATTTAAACCTTCGCTCCGATACCACAACTGTAACACCCCCTAAGTTGCTACTAGGTTAGGGGAGTCTCACGCTTTTAAACTTTGAAAATCAATAAAAAGTAGATTTGGTAATGCGAGTACTCAAGGAAATAATGCAAACCGGCATTATTTATTCAAAACATTACACAACCTTAAGTTTAATACATAGCAAAACCATAACAGAGTGATCTTATTAAAAACAAAACATAGTCTTCCAGCATAGGGGCGAAATAGCTGGGAATGGCATATGGACAAGTCTCCGGCTGTCAACACTGAAGAAGATAGTCAACTCCTAAACATGAGCATCATCACCTGTATCATAAGAATCTAATGAGCTAATGGCTCAGTAAGATGAGACTTCTGTAATAGCAAAGTATCACGTAGCACGTTTATCAATGAATAACTACTATATATATAGTCATGTTCTTGTAAAATCCTTTCTTGGGTACCCTTGAAGTGTGGTACTCATTGATAGTGATAGGCCATGGTTTTGAACTGTTCATATAATTGGCCAATAAAAGATGTATACGGGGTTCCCATCTTGGTTTTCAACCAATGGTATTAGCCGTATTCAACCTTTTTCATTCGGTGTGGGTTTCCTTGACCGACTTTCACGCAAGTATTTGCCACCATGTGTTGGGTCGCGGTCCCAGCGTCCGTGCCTACCCGCCATCAATCAAGTACCATACTTCTGTTCTTAAACATTCTTTTACATACACATGTCATGCATGATCATTCAATAATGATCACGTATGAAAATATCAATCAATATATGATCCTTATGATACACAAGGAAAAGCATCATCTTACCTCAAGTCACATGCTGTTGATGTGAAAAGATCGGCTTCTATAGATGGATGTGCTAAAATCCTTGAAGAAAATCTGAAACCTCTTTGGGGACTTTTGTCAATCACCTTTGAAAAGCCGATTTGAGCTATCTGTTTGATCGGGATTTTGTGGCTTTATAATTTTGGAAGGAAAATATGTTTGGGCGTTTTAAAGTAGAGTTTCATGACTTCAAAATGATATATTATATGTACAAAACCACGTCAGGAACATATATAAATAAGGGCTCAAAGTCGGTTGAAAATCAACCTTACCGGACAAGCTGGAACCCTTATCCGGACGGTGGCGAGAAGCTTTTGTCGGTCGTGACCGACCTTATCCGGACAAATTGGACGGCCTTATCCGGACAGTGGCCGAGAAGCTTGTCGGTCGTGACCGACCTTATCGAACAGTGGGCGGCCTTATCCGGATAGTGGCCTAGAAGCTTATCGGCCATGACCGGCGGTTGTCGATCGGCGTGTCCAGCGGTGGTAGCAAATGTCCGTCAACTTAGCTCGGCCCGGTTCGACCCCTTCCGATGTCAAATTCGATTTTCCGACATTCCGGACTAAATGCGAGTTAAATCTTCGATATGCTCGGAACCAATTTTCGATAATATTAAAATAATAATTTAATATTATTTTTGCAGTATAAGTGTTCTGAAATAAAAATTTTATCATATCCATTCGTCGAAAATTTTCGAAATCACTTTCATAAATTCTAAAATAATCCTTATAATTTATTTTGAAATCTTTACTTTTTAAATCTTTCATTTTATTTTGGAAACATATCGATCCAAGTGTTGTTGCACAAAATATCTATCCGAAGATTAAATACTGATGGGGACGGACAACAAACAACAATTGCGGGAGCACTTCCGAGAGAAGATAAATAATACAAGATTTGCCGGGTTTGTTAGGCCCGAGCTTGAATACTCTCGCGAGATGTTATTAATACAAATATTCGTGGATACAAGTATTAATGAGAGAAATCTAAATACAATGAGTGTAAAAAGACTCTGTTAATCCGGCTCTTGAGCGAAGCTCGGTGTTCTTCGTCCATGCCGATAGTCTGCTCGATGAGAGAGGCCGGGAGAAGTAAGACCGAATGATAGCTGTTGCCAAGAGTTGGAGATTATCCAAGTCTTTTTACACTCATTGTATTTAGATTTCTCTCATTAATACTTATATCCACGAATATTTGTATTAATAACATCTCGCGAGAGCATTCAAGCCCGGGCCTAACAAACCCGGCAAATCTTGTATTATTTATCTTCTCTCGGAAGTGCTCCCGCAATTGTTGTTGGTTGTCCGTCCCCAGCAGTATTTAATCTTCGGATAGATATTTTGGGCAACAACAATTGGCGCTAGAAGAAGGGCATCCAACCCTCAAATTTATATACCTACCGTCCCGAAGAACACTCACTGTTCCCGGGGCAGATACTTGAAGTGACACTCACTGCACTTCAAAGAAATCTTTCAGAAATCATGTCTTCCGCCTCCGCATCGAAGAAAGCCGCCACTGACCGGCTGCACCCTGTTCCATCCTGGTCCGAGCCACACCGATGGTGGAAGGTAGCCGCGATCGAGACGCTCGATTCCGCCCGGACGGCGGCCTGCCTCTCGCTCGATCGGTTCGAACCAAGGAACAGATCGAAGGGGCCCCGCCGCCCTACAGAGCGACGGAGTGCTCTCGACGCGCCTCCCGCTATCACCCTCGGTCGTCCGCCGGAAGTCAGCGGAAGCTCAAGGCGTTTCGACCGAGCGATCGCCAGAGGCTCCGTCGCAAGAAGAGGCGCCGCGCCGGGCACCTCTGTCTTCGATCGGGCGGTGACCCGACTCAGCACGGGCAGTCCGGCCCCAGCTACGAGACAACGGAGTGTGAGTCCGTCACCAGGAGCTCGGCCTACCCGACTCCCAGAAGGCAGCCTAGCCGTCTGGCTCCTCCTCGCCAAATTTCCGAGGCCGGCAGCAGCGGAGCCCGGAGATGGGTACACGATCGCCTCGGCTCCTGCTCCCAAAGCCGATCTGCAAGCGACCAAGCCGCGGCGATGGCTGCGATGCAACGTCAACTCGACGACATGAAGGCGCTCCTGGAATCCAGGGCAGGCGCCAAGAAGACGATCGCCGGGCCAAGCGAGCCGATCACGATCGACATCGAGCTCGCCCCCGTGCAGCACAAGATCGCTCCCCCGCAAACGCCCGTGTACGAGGGGCGATCGGACCCCCAGACGCACCTGAGGAAGTTCAACATCTACATGACCGGGTGTGGGGCATCAGACGCCACCAGGTGCCGAATGTTCCCTCTGACGCTGGACGATCTCGCCCACAGGTGGTACGCCTCGTTGCCGCCTCGGTCCATTGGTTCTTTTAACCAGCTGGCGCACATCTTCACGGAGTACTTCGCCACCAGGGTCGTCCGACCCGAAGGTCCCCTTCGCATGATGCAAATCAAGCAGGGAGAAGAAGATTCCGACTCGGACTACATCGACCGGGTAGACGTAATCATCCTCAACGGCGAGCCCATAAGCGATGAGACCGCCCTATACGCGGTCCTAGGAGGATTTCAGGGTTTTTCGCCTATGTTCATGCATCTCACGAAGACCCAACCTACCACCTACGCAGCCTTCCGGGCTAGAGCCGCAGATTTTCTGGCCAGGCAAAGGTTCCTTCTTAGCCTGTGAGCAGCGCGATCGGCGCCCGGATGACGATCTCCCGCCCGATCGCCGATATCGACATACGAATAAAGCGATCGGCAGCCGAGCGACGATCGCCAGTCTTCCAGCCCGATCGCCGATCATCACGCTACATCATCAGCAACCCGGAGGACACGATCGCCCTCTACAGTCCAGCATCTAACATGACGGACTAAGGCATAAGATCGCCTCCACCGCACATCATAAAGCCATGGCCCTGGTAGTCGATGTAACCGGCTGCTTCGTCCGTGCAAGGTCCCTTTCGGCCGAGATCGCCCGCCCTTCGCTTAAATACGAGGCCGGCGTAGTCTAAGGGCTCTCCAACATTAATCAGTGGACACGTGCCACAACCCCCGTCTCAACGTACACCGTCGAGGTCGGCCATCTCCATGGCTGACCGAGGTGGAAGCAGAGCTAACAAGCCGCGGGCGTGGAGTTGATTCATCCGACGCTGCCCCGCGCAAGGACTCCTCTAGACCGAGACCGCACGCCCTTCGTTTAAATACGAGGCGAGGCGCAGCCTAACAGAGGACCCTCATAATAAAGTGAGTCACGAGACACTCAATGTCTTCGCGCACCAAGACACGGTCATGGAGTCGGTCCATCGATCTCCGCGACTGTGCACGATTCCTCAAACAAAGCGAAACCACCAAGTTTGCATGGGGGATCGGCAAATGTTGTTTTTGCAGGTACAAGACCGAAAGATAGCTAAGCCAATCGACCATGATAGCCCAAGTCCGAATCCTAAGTCAGCTCAGATCGCCCGTCCTCATCCTTACACGATCGCCAGCAAGAACCACCTCGCCCCATGTCTTCAACATAGGAGCAAGCCGGGGGGCAATTGCTGTGTCAAGAATTAACACCTTCCGACCGGCGATCGCCTAGGAGGTCGGGCGACCGAGTCACTACCGAGCGGCCAAGGCAGATCTGCCGATCAATGACTGTGCCGAGCCTTAACCCAGCGGACAAGCTATATCGGCCAACCGAAGGTCCCAGGACAAGTCCCGGTGCCGAGCGATCGACCTCAGATACGATCGCCTCTCGGTACTCGGCGACCGACTCCTGGCGTTCGACTAGCGGACGATCCTCTCTCGGCATCTGCCGATCGACCCTTGGTGACCGACCTCTCTCGGCATCTGCCGACCGACCCTTGGTAACCGACCAGTGCCGACCCTTAGTGACTGGCCGAGGACGATCCTCGGTGTCCAGCTAGAGACGACCGCATCATGACGATCTGGGCCGATGGCCATCCAGTCGGCCAAGGCCGAGCCACAGACGACCCACGTGCGAGATCCACAAAAGGCGCCGACAAACCTGTCACCTACCTCACCTACCAACAGGCCGCAGACTGCAAAAGGAGCCGACGGACAAGACCGGTGACCACAGCCTGTCACCTACCTTGCCTACTGACAAAGTCCGCCGAAAGTAACAAAGTGGGACCTCCTGTGACAGTACTTCCGGACGCGTGCTGGCTCCTCATTGGGCCGCACAGCTGGCTACCAGCTGTAGCCTTAGACTTTTGGCAGACAGCCCATGTGACCTTTAGGACGATCGCCCCATTACATTAATGGCCGAAAGGCGATCGCCCACTAGGAGACAAGGCACCTCAACCCCTATATAAAGAAGGCAGCCTGCACTTGGATTCTGGCTCTGCATTCTCGCATTTCACACCATACAGAAGCAAAATACATAACACTTGGCTAATCTCCAACTCTTGGCAACAGCTATCATTCGGTCTTACTTCTCCCGGCCTCTCTCATCGAGCAGACTATCGGCAGGGACGAAGAACACCGAGCTTCGCTCAAGAGCCGGATTAACAGAGTCTTTTTACACTCATTGTATTTAGATTTCTCTCATTAATACTTGTATCCACGAATATTTGTATTAATAACATCTCGCGAGAGCATTCAAGCCCGGGCCTAACAAACCCGGCAAATCTTGTATTATTTATCTTCTCTCGGAAGTGCTCCCGCAATTGTTGTTTGTTGTCCGTCCCCAGCAGTATTTAATCTTTGGATAGATATTTTGGGCAACAACACCAAGTATTGGACAACTTGTAATTATTGAAATCCATGACCATTAGCAAAATAAATAGCACTTAATTAAGTCTTTGAATTTTCTAGGGAAACATTTAGCACATCGATCTCCTTACTGAGAAACTGAGCTCCTCACTGCAACAAAACATCTCACAATGACCTTTTATCATGTTAGAGGAGATAATTAACATGTCGTATAAAACGTAATGCAAAAGGGACATAGCAGTTATTCATGCTCATGAAATGTCTACTTGTATGCCATGCTTTCATAATGCATATTATATAAATGCATTTAGGTATTAAATGGTTATTGGCTTAGGGGATAACCGGGCATTACAGATCCTCCTCCTTATAAAATTTCGTCTCGAAATTGACATACCGATTACGGATATTTGCTTTGCATTTCCTCCTCTCTTTCCCATGTAGCCTCTTCAACGGCATGATTCCTCCACAAAATCTTTACCAAATGAATTTCCTTGTTCCTTAGTTTCTTTATTTTCTTATCAAGAACCTCGACGGCTTCTCTTCATAGGACAAGTCCGGGATAATTCCAACGGCTCATAATTTAACACATGTGAGGGGTTGGAAATGTACCTCTTTAACATGGACACATGGAATACGTTGTGTACACCGATAGCGAAGGAGGTAAGGCTATTCTATAAGCTCTGTCACCAACTCTCTCAAGGATTTCAAATGGGCCAACATATCTCGGGCTAAGTTTTCCTTTCTTCCCAAATCTCATTATGCTTTTCATCGGGAATACCCTCAAGAAGACATAGTCTCCAACTGCGAATTCCAAATCTCTTCTTCGATTATCTCGCATAACTCTTCCGTCTACTTTGTGCAATTTTCATTCGTTCTCTTATCTTTTCTACCGCCATAGCGATCTGTTGTATCATTTCGGGCCCATAGACTTCTTTCTCCAACTTCATCCCGATTAATGGGAGATCTACATTTTCTCCCATATAGTGCTTCATAAGGTACCATCCCGATTGTAGATTGGTAATCGTTGTTGTAGGTGAACTCTACCAATGGAAGCTTTGTATCCCAATTGCCCTTGAAATCTAGTATGCATGCTCTCAACATATCTTGAGTATTTGAATAACTCTTTCATTGCCCATCACTTTGTGGATGAAATGCGGTGCTGAAAGCAAGCTTCGTACCCATTGCATTATGTAAACTTTTCCAAAATGCTGATGTGAATTTAGGGTCCCTGTCAGATACTATAGATATTGGCACCCCATGTAGCCGGACTATCTCTTTAATATATTCCTGAGCGTATCGATCCATATTATATGTGGATTTTACTGGCAAGAAATGAGCAGACTTGGTCAATCTATCAACAATCACCCATATGGAATTATACCCACTTTGAGTCCTTGGCAGCCCGAGTACAAAATCCATTGTAATGTGTTCCCATTTCCATTCCGGAATTAGTAAAGGCTTCAATAATCCTGCTGGTCTCTGATGTTCAGTTTTGATCTGCTGACAAGTTAGACATTCTGCGACGAATTTTGCGATATCTTTCTTCATGTTAGGTCACCAATAATGTTGTTGCAAGTCTTTATACATTTTTGTGCTACCTGGATGTATTGAATAAGGATCGGAATGAGCTTCCTTGAAATTTCCCCTATGATGGTTGTGTCGGTGGCACACAGTCTCCCTTTATATCGTAATATTTCGTCACCAGACTGTGAAGTTTGGTAATTTGCCTTCATCAACTTTTTCCCTTAATTTGCCAATGTCTTGATCCGCCTTCAGGTTTCTTTGATTATATCTTGAAGTGCGAGTTTCAATATGAGTGCGATAACGAACAAATCTTTCTTTTGGGCACAATTTCCAGTTCTAACTTTTGCGAGTCTAATAATAATGGCTTCGTGTGATTAGAAAGGAAGACATAGACTTTCTACTTAATGCATCTGCAACCACATTTGCCTTACCAGGATGATAGTTGATCTCGCAATCATAGTCTTTCACCAATTCCAACCATCTTCGCTGCCGCATATTCAGCTCCTTCTGTGTGAAAAAGTACTTCAAACTTTTGTGGTCTGTATAGATTTCGCACTTTTCGCCATATAGGTAATGTCTCCAAATTTTTAGTGCAAAGACAACAGCAGCCAATTCTAGATCATGTGTTGGATAATTCTTCTCATACTCTTTTAATTGCCTAGAGGCATAGGCTATTACCTTTCCATGTTGCATTAATACAGCACCCAAACCATTCTTAGAAGCATCAGTATAAACTACAAAGCCACCTGTTCCCATAGGAGTGGCAAGGACAGGAGCCGTAGTTAATCTACGCTTCAATTCCTGGAAACTCCCCTCGCAAGCATCACCCAAATAAACTTTGTATTCTTCCTTGTTAACAATGTTAATGGGGTTGCAATCTTCGAGAATCCTTGTACGAATCGTCGGTAGTAGCCGGCTAGTCCTAAGAAACTTCGAACCTCTGATACATTCGTTGGTGTTGGCCAGTTACTCACCGCTTCTATCTTGTTTGGATCAACTGAAATGCCATCCTTGGATACTACATGCCCTAAAAATACCACTTGTTCTATCCAGAATTCACATTTCTTGAATTTAGCATATAACCGTTTTTCTTTGAGAATTTGAAGCACAATTCTGAGGTGTTCTTTGTGCTCATCTCTATCATGTGAATAGATAAGGATGTCATCAATAAACACCACCACAAATTTATCAAGGAACTCTTTGAATATCCGGTTCATCAGATCCATAAATGCTGCTGGAGCATTTGTCAAACCAAAAGGCATCACTAAAAATTCATAGTGACCATATCGTGTTGTAAATGCTGTCTTTTGGATATCTTCTTCTTTGACCTTCAGTTGATGATATCCGGAACGTAAATCAATCTTTGAGAATACCGATTCTCCTTGCAACTGATCAAATAAATCATCTATCCTTGGAAGGGGATATTTGTTCTTGATGGTTACCTTATTCAGTTCCATATAGTCAATGCATAATCGCAATGAGCCATCTTTCTTTTTTACAAATAAGACAGGGGCTCCCCAAGGTGAACAACTGGGACGAATGAATCCCTTATCAAGTAATTCTTGTAGCTGGGTTTTTAATTCTTTCAATTCTGTTGGTGCCATTCTGTATGGGGCTTTAGAAATAGGGGTAGTCCGTGGCATTACATCGATTGCAAACTCAATTTCTCGATCTGGGGGCAACCCTGGTAGATCATCTGGAAACACCTCAGTAAATTCTCTAACCACCTCTACATCTTCAGGCTTCAATTTCATTTCAAGGGAGGTGTCCAAAACATTAGCCAAATAGCCAGTACACCCCTTATTTAACATCTTCCTAGCTTTCAGTGCAGTTATAATTGGCAAAGAGCACGAATATGAATTACCTTTAAAAATAAACCCTCCTCCATTTACTGGTTGAAAGGCCACAATCTTCTTATTACAATCAACATTTGCACAATATTTAGATAGCCAGTCCATACCAAGGATAACATCAAAATTAGATATTGGTAGGACAACAAGGTCGGCGTAGAGTATCCTTCCATCAATTCGAACTGTACAGGCCCTCAACATTTGGTTAGAATCTATATTTTCTCCAAATGGAGCAGCCACATTATAACCAACTTTCAAGAGTTCTGGTTTAACGCCCGATTTTCTAATAAATGCATATGATGCAAATGAATGTGTAGATCCTGGGTCTATCAATGTAAGTGCAGGAATTCCTGAGATCAGAATGGTACCTGAGACTACGGAAGCATCTGCATCAGCTTCTTCTTGAGTCATTGCAAAGACCCTCCCTTGAACTTTATTCTCTGTGTTTGGGCAATCTCTCGCCATATGTCCGGACTTCTTGCATCTGAAACAATTATTGGACCCAACAAAACATTCTCCAAAGTGATTTTTCCCACATTTAGTACACTTGGGCTTCTCAGTTGTATTTGGAGCATCTCTCGCTGTAGGATGCTTCTGATTGGCTTTGCCTGGTTTTTGCTCCGATCTCTTCCAATGTGCTGAATTTTTTGAAGCAAATTCTTGCCTCTTCTGTTGATAAGACCTTTGTATCTCCTTTTCGTCAGCTTCTGCGAGCAGTGCTTTGTCAACTATTTCTCTGAACTCGGTTGATGTAGACATCCTCACATCTCTTCTAATTTCAGGTCGGAGGCCTCTTAGGAAATGATCCACCTTCTCAGCATTATCCCTAGCAATATAGGGAACATACCTACAGCCTTCTTCAAATTTCCGAATATATTCGCATACAGTCATATCCGCTTGTTTCAACTCCAAAAACTCTTTGACCTTGAGAGACCGTGTGTCCCTGGTGAAGTATTTATCATAGAATATTACTTTAAATCTCTCCCACGTCAACCCTTCCAAGTTGACTGCAAGTTTGGCTCCTTCCCACCAAGTTCTGGCATCCTTTTTGAGTTGAAAGATCGCACAAAGTATCTTCTCAGCATCGTCGATGTGCATGTAGTCAAATATAACATCAAGTGATTTGACCCATTCTTCCGCAACCATAGGATCAGCCCCTCCATGAAAATCAGGAGGTTCCATTTTCCTAAATTTTTCATACACTGCTGGTCCATTATTGTTTCTTGGTGGAGGTTGTCGGTTTTGTTCTTCGTTTCTTTGTTGCATGTTCAGCAGTTGTTGCATTTGTTAACCATACATCCTTGTCTGTTGTTGCATCAGCTCAGCCAAATTCTCAAGAAGGTTATGGTTTGGATTTGGATCATCTCTTGCCTTTCTTTTGGGTGCCATCACATCCGTTGTACTGCCCAATCTTACCCATTCATAAGCCAATAACGATCACATAACGATGATGATGACAACTAATATGTTGTAATTTATTAAACATAATACTTAATAGATAAAAGTTGACCATATCCTTCAGTCGAGAATGCCCATATGCCATCTTCTGTCTGCAGGAAAGATTTAAACCTTCGCTCCGATACCACAACTGTAACACCCCCTAACCTAGCAGCTGAACCGCAAAGGGGTCCGTGCTACTAAGTTGGGGAGTCTCACGCTTTTAAACTTTGAAAATCAATAAAAAGTAGATTTGGTAATGCGAGTACTCAAGGAAATAATGCAAACCGGCATTATTTATTCAAAACATTACACAACCATAAGTTTAATACATAGCAAAACCATAACAGAGTGATCTTATTGAAAACAAAACATAGTCTTCCAGCATAGGGGCGAAATAGCTGGGAATGGCATATAGACAAGTCTCCGGCTGTCAACACTGAAGAAGATAGTCAACTCCTAAACATGAGCATCATCACCTGTATCATAAGAATCTAATGAGCTAATGGCTCAGTAAGATGAGACTTCTGTAATAGCAAAGTATCACGTAGCACGTTTATCAATGAATAACTACTATATATATAGTCATGTTCTTGTAAAATCCTTTCTTCGGGTACCCTTGAAGTGTGGTACTCGACTGATAGTGATAGGCCATAGTTTTCGGAACCTGTTCATATAATTGGCCAATAAAAGATGTATACGGGGGTTCCCATACTGTTTTTTCAACCAATGGTATTAGCCGTATTCAACCTTTTTCATTCAGTGTGGGTTTCCTTGACCGACTTTCATCCGCAAGTATTTGCCACCATGTGTTGGGTCCGTCGGTCCCCCGCGTCCCGTGCCTACCCGCCATCAATCAAGTACCATACTTCCTGTTCTTAAACATTCTTTTACATACACATGTCATGCATGATCATTCAATAACAGTCACGTATGAAAATATCAATCAATATATGATCCTTATGATACAGCAAGGAAAAGCATCATCTTACCTCAAGTCCTATGCCTGTTGATGTGAAAAGATCAGTTTCTATAGATGGATGTGCTAAAATCCTTGAAGAAAATCTGAAACCTCTTTGGGGACTTTTGTCAATCACCTTTGAAAAACTGTCAGATTTGAGCTATCTGTTTAATCGGGATTTTTGTGGCTTTTATAATTTTTGGAAGGAAAATATGTTTCGGGCGTTTTAAAGTAGAGTTTCACAGCTTCAAAATGATATATTATATGTACAAAACAACGTCCGGGAACATATATAAATAAGGGCTCAAAGTCGGTTGAAAATCAACTTTACCCGGACAGTTGGAACCCTTATCCTGACGGTGCCGAGAAGCTTCGCTCGGTCGTGACCGACCTTATCCGACAATTGCGACCTTATCCGGACAATTGGCCGAGAAGCTTCTCGGTCGTGACCGACCTTATCCGACAATGATGACTTATCCGGATAGTGGCCTAGAAGCTTCGGCCGCCATGACCGTGATTGTCGATCAGCGTGTCCGTGGTGGCCGGCAAATGTCCGTCAACTTCGCTCACCGGTTCGACCCCTTCCCGATGTCCAAATTCGATTTTCCGACTGCTCCGGACTGCCCGAGTTAGATCTTCGATATGCTTGGAATCAATTTTCGATAATATTAAAATAATAATTTAATATTATTTTTGCAGTATAAGTGTTCTGAAATGAAAATTTTATCATATCCATTCGTCGAAAATTTTCGAAATCACTTTCATAAATTCTAAAATAATCCTTATAATTTATTTTGAAATCTTTACTTTTTAAATCTTTCATTTTATGTTGGAAACATATCGATCCAAGTATTGGACAACTTGTAATTATTGAAATCCATGACCATTAGCAAAATAAATAGCACTTAATTAAGTCTTTGAATTTTCTAGGGAAACATTTAGCACATCGATCTCCTTACTGAGAAACTGAGCTCCTCACTGCAACAAAACATCTCACAATGACCTTTTATCATGTTAGAGGAGATAATTAACATGTCGTATAAAACGTAATGCAAAAGGGACATAGCAGTTATTCATGCTCATGAAATGTCTACTTGTATGCCATGCTTTCATAATGCATATTATATAAATGCATTTAGGTATTAAATGGTTATTGGCTTAGGGGATAACCGGGCATTACAAAAGGTGTCGCCGATGAGGGGAGTTTTCCGCTTCTGGAAGATGGGGAAGTTGAGTCCAAGATTTATTGGACCCTTTGAGATTCTCGAGCGAGTCGGTGAGTTGGCATACCGTTTGGCACTACCTCCAGCCTTGAGTCACGTTCATAGCATTTTCCATGTTTCCCAGCTGAGGAAATATGTTCCGGATTCCAGTCACGTCATCGACTATGGTGAGATCGATGTCACCGAGGATATTACCTTCGAGGAGCATCCCCTGAAGATTTTGGAGCACCATGAGAAGCGACTGAGGCATAAGATCATTCCGTTGGTCAAAGTGCAGTGGTCGAGGCATGGCGTCGAGGAGGCAACTTGGAAAACCGAAGATAGCATACGTGCTAGGTACCCCGAGTTGTTTATTTCTTAAGTTTCGGGACGAAACTTATTTTTAGAGGGGTAGAATGTAATATCCTCATTTTTCTTTTCCCGGTATTCTCATTTTTGGTGTATTTTTCATTTTTAGCAACTCGCTTGTAACCGTTTCGACATTTTGAATCTATTTTATTCTTGGAGTTTTTCCATTTGGACGAGTTTCGGAGATGTTTTGATATTATTCCATCTTATGTCTTGTATTGTTGCATGGATGATCGATTCTCATAGAACCCATTCGATTTTGTACTTTCTTTGGTTGCACGAGTTCATATGGTTGAGTTGTTCGTGTTGTGAGTTTCGGTTTATTGATCGGACGTCGTATCATGATTTTCGGATGTTTGGGACGTTTTCTAATTTCCTTAGGGAATTTTACTTTCCTTGTTGTTTCTCGGATTCCTCGGTAGTCGGAATTGTGTTCTCCTGCAACTTTCAGCTTCGTCGTTGTGAATATTTCATATCTACGCTTTGGAATCTGTCCTTGTGTTGCGTCTCGTTTTCGGACCGCCCGATACAGCTAACTTTGTTCAGCAGTGTTGAACAGCTACATGCATAATGTGCGTTATGCATGCTTTCTTGCGTGCGCTATCGGCACCTTCATAACGTACGTTATAGCTCACCGTCAACGTAGCTTATGGCCTTCAGCAGATTGAACATATTGTTCTGTCCGAACCATTACGTACGTTAACTCCTTCTGTTACGTACGTAAAGTCCATGGTAGCGTATGCTAAACTATCTGGCATAGCGTACGCTATCGAACCCAGCATTGTTGGATAGTGAGTCTGTCTAGTTTTGCCCAGACCCTTACGTACGTAAAGACGTTGGTGTTACGTGCGTAAGCCTCTTGTAGCATACGCTAGCTGGCTGATGTAGCGTACGCTAGCGACCTCAGCATTTTGGGGCGGACTGTTCTGCCCAGCCTTTCTGTACGCTAATATTTGAGGGTTAACGTACGTAATGAGCATTACATACATTAACCAGCTCATGTAATGTGCGTAACGAAGGCCCAGGTTTTATAAATCGGGGGTTGGCCTTCACTTTGGTATTTTCTTCTTTTCTTCTCCTCCAACCGAGAGCGGTGTTCCAAGTGAGGTTTTGAGCGATTCTTCAAGTTTTGCCCGTGGAAATCCTTGGGGAATCAAGTATTGTGTTCCTAGTGTAGTTTATCCTCATCGTAATCGTCTTCCTCCGTCCGAATCAAGGTAAATCTTCTAAGAACCCTACTTTTGGGTAAATTGGCGGTTTTCAATTTTATTGTTCGAGTCGTTCCGTATTGTTGCTTAATTCATGATGAATATGATTAATCTTGTCAGTATTCTTGGTTTTCCTATGGATTCATGGTATATTTCGTAGTATTTTCATAATCGAGAGGGTTGGTTGTGGTCCACCCTCGTTGTTGTTCTTGTATGAATATACATGAATCGTAGGCGGGTTTTCGGGTGTATTCCTTTTCCCATATTCATTTGGAAATGGTTGTGATTGTATTCTTCGAATCGTTAGGTTCGGTTTCATTGGTTCCTAGCGTTCGTCGGTGATTTTCCTTTCTATTCGTTGCGTCGTCAATTATTCAAGGCAAGTATTTTTTGGAAACCTTTATGCTTAGCATGAAATGGTAATGTATATTGTGTGTGCTTTGATCACCTCGGTAGGGTCCGACGGGGACTCGAGGGAATCTATGACTTCACTCTGGTTTCGCGAGTTTGTTTCGCTAGCCAGCTCGAGAGGGTCCTTAGTGGCCTCGAGTGGGATCAGTGGCTTCATTCCGGTCCTAGGCGATTCTTGTGCGTGATTTGTTTTATGATATGTACAGCTCGGGAGGGTCCTTAGAGGCCTCGAGTGGGACTAGTGGCTTCACTCCGGTCCTAGGCAAATTGATGATTGACTGTTTGTTTCCGGAAAAGACATGTCTGGTTTTGGTTTTGAAATGAATTTGGTGCATTATACTATGAAATGTGTAAGCGAATGGTTGGCCTTGATTACTTGTACTAGCGTAATTGCTAACCCTTTTGGGGACCCGTTTTGGGGAAATTCTTGTTATAGATTTCAGGTTATGTTCAGCCGGATGAGCGGGCGCTGAGACAGTACGAGGATGCTGGCCAGTGTCATTGACATGTGCATTTGAGTCCTTTTATTTCCGTTGTTCCCTTCGATATGGTTGTTTTCTACTTTATAAACTTATAGATTGTACTCGCGAGTACTTAGACTTTTCCCTTCGGATTGTGATTTGTATTCGTTGAAGTTAATTATGTTTGTCGATGTCGATTATTCCGCCGGTTGTACCGGGCGTGTTATTTGATTTTCATCTAGATTATGTGTGTTTTTAATGCGGTAATTCGTGTCTAGCCTGGTGGGTCCCATGTAGGGGTCAACGACACTGTAATATACCTTGAATATCTCGGGGGTGTTACAATGACAACCTTGTAACTTTATTCATGAAACTGCGATGTAACATACGCTAACTAGTAAGCGTAACGCACGTTACGAGTCACAGGTAGCGTACGCTATGAGCAAGGCATAGTGTACGTAAGGCAGTCAATTATTGAGATTTGGTCATCACATGGGCCACCTCGGGACGAAGACAAGGATAAGATTCCCCGGATGGGCCGGACACCTTTCTGAAAAAGCAGGTCAATGGAGATTAACGTACGCTAAGGGATGTACGTAGCGTACGCTAAGTATGTTTATTACGTACGTAACCCTGTTGATGTAGCGTACGTCAGAGAGTACAGAATGAGACCCTAAGCTACCATTGAATGATAGCGTATGCTAAGGACAACGGGTAGCGTACGCTAAGTGAATAACGTACGTAAAACACTAAGGCTAACATACGTAAAGCTCAGGACATTATATATATGGACAACACCCCATTTCATTTCACTTCATTCCTTTCACTTTTCTTTCACCTTCCTTCGTCTCCTGAGAGTCTCCAGCCATCTAAAACATCTATAGATCACCTGTACTTGATCATTGAAGATTGGATTTCACATATACTTGATCATTGAGGATTTGAAGCACCTTGGATTGGTACTCAAGCTTGAGGTGTTGGATTTTCGTCAAGTGTTCATCATTGTCTTCTACGTTAAGGTATGTTGATACTTTTCAACTCGAATCCTTGTCCTTAAGTAACGATACGAGTGTGCTTCTTAGATTATTGGATTAGTGAATGACACCTTAAGTTGAACACCATGTTGTTAAGAGTTTAGACGAACTTGTTTGAGACTTTTCTTAAGAAGGTGGATTATTATCATAACATTTTGAGTTGAACCCATGATATAATTTCTGAGATTAGTTACACATATTAGATAATGATTCTGAGCTACTTACCAATGTGTTGTTAGTACGATCACTTAGAACGGGGATATTCAAGGAGATGAATTCTTAGGATTTCCACCAAGAATGATCCATGTGAAGTATAGGTATTCTTCAAGAAATTTATGATTTGTAGTAACTTCTGAAGATGATGATATTTGTGTTGATGAAATGATCAAGACTCATAATTAATATCACCTTGTTTGATGAACTTAAGAGAAAGATCATCGAAGGTTTTGTTATATCTTGTAAAGGTGGATTGTTAACCGATCTTCAAGATGATAGTTTGAATGTAATGATGATATTGATAACAACCATAGATTTTCCGAACTACATTTGAAGATTGATAATCGAGATTGGAGTAAAGTATTATGATGGCATGTTTATCCTGGAAATTCGAAGACATCAAACACCATAGAATCATTCAGATCCGCATGAGTAATATATGTGTGAGTATAACATACGTTAAGCACAATGTATTACGTACGTTATACCATCAGGCAAGACAGTCGTCTGATCATAGAAGAAACTATCAAATACATGCTTAGCGGGCACTATGCTTCGTAGCTTACGTACGCTAACGGGTAGACTTAACGTACACTACATTGGGTATGTAACGAACGTTATGCAGATCAGGCAGGATACGTTTGTTGAACTTTCGGCCATAGTTTAGTATATTAGATGTTCGTACGTTAGTTATGACGTAAGATGAACTCTTTATTCATTTCTATTGTTTAAGGTTCGAGCTTGCATCGTGAGATCGAGGGGGTGACCTTTAAGTGTATTGATATCCGTCGAAGTATTATCCTTATCGTCAATTTGAGGAAAGTACTTTAATTATAATTGTTCGTATTATGTCGGTTATGTTATTGTTGTACTGTGCATATGTGTTGTGATTAATTGTCCACCATGCATTGGTCCGACGGCATCATCATGGGAATCTATAGCTGTGTGCGCTAGATCGTTGGATAGGTAATTCCACCATGCGTTGGTCCGACGGGATCATTATGGGAATCTATAAATGTGTGCGCTGGATCGTTGGAATACCACGAGTATGTTGAGACTGTCATAATGTGTTATGTGTTGTTATTATTTCTCGTTGGAGAAACTTGTCATGATTGTTATTGAATAAATCATTGTTGTATAATTATTATACTTGTACTAGCATCGTTGTGCTAACCCCTTCGGGGGTGAATATTTGTTTTATATTCAGGATCCAGGAGAGCGGAAAAATAACCACTGGAGCCGCATGACGACGAGGGTGCAGAGTGATGTTCCGGCGGATTTAATTGTCATATGTTTGTGTTGTTTTAATAAGTACTCGAGTACGTTTTCTTTTATGATGTTGGATTTGGCTATGTATTAATGTTCTTCGTTGGACATTTTTATTTTCAGTACTGGTTTATAACCATTGTATTTTATTTCAGTTACTTTCATTTGTTGGTATTTGCTATTGTCTTTTCGTTTCATGAGCCTTGTAAATTCTTACGTAATGGATTTACGGCGCTGTAATATTCCTGAATATATTGGGGGTGTTACACTGGGTCTTCAGTCATCCGACTTTATTCCGGTATTCCGAGTGAACCGCAATAAACCGGGCAGGTATATTTTGGGTCATATCAAGCGCTATGAATGAAATAGAATATCAATGATTGGAAAGAGGATATCCATGAAATGAGGATAACAATGAAACAAGGATATCCATGAAACAAATGAGGATATTGAAATTGAGCGAAATTGAAATATATACCATTATAATAAAATGAAACATATGGGCTTACCGAAAGTGACTCATGAGGAGATTTTAAACATATATAATCAGTGCGTGCAGTCACTCAAAATAAGGTGTTGTGAAAAAAAATTATATACTGTACTCTTTTTCTATTGACTGAGGTTTTATCCCACTGGGTTTTTCTAGCAAGGTTTTTAACGAGGAGATTTGGAATATATTGCGAAGAATATTAATTCGGTATTACAAAGTGCACTGAATATGATACTCGTACTAATTCTTGGAAGATTATTGAAATGTCTGGGGCATATTTGTATATACGTGTTGCACTCTTTTTCCCTTGACTGAGGTTTTGTCCCATTGAGTTTTCCTAGCAAGGTTTTTAACGAGTCAACTGGAATGACATATTAGTATGAATAATGTGCTATTTTCTCTTCATTAGGATTTTTCTCATTGGATTTTTTCTAATAAGGTTTTAACGAGGTATATTCATGGCATAATGAGGAACACTACAAAGCTCAAAATTATTCCTCAAAGATGTGAAAACAGAAGGAGTAGTTGTACTCTTTTTCCTTAGATCAAGTTTTTTCCCACTGGGTTTTCTTGACAAGGTTTTAATGAGGCAACACGTGGATACTTCAACAACGAATGATATACATGACAAATTCACTCAGTTTTTGTCCCACGAGGTTTTACTGAGACGGCGCAAGAATACTCATACAAGAACTATTGAGATAAGGGGGAGCAAATTTACGAGATCACAGATTGTTGAAGTTTTATCCCATATAGATTTTCTAGCAATATTATGATGCAACATGATATGATTGCCACAAGCTCCAATACAAATATTTTGAAAGTTTTTCTCCCATTGAGTTTTTCTTCAAACTAGTTCAGCAGATATTTATGTAAATGTCATTCAAGAGGGAGCGTTGAAATGCGCACTTCTCGAAATGAATAATAAGATAATATATTATAACATATTAAATGATTATTATGTCCCTGATAAAATTATGTAATTACGTTTGTGCCATCTGAAGTTTTTCTATAAATAGGGCTTCAGTTCTTAATTAAAATTAATTCCAAGATAAATAACTTTTCTATATTCTCTCTATTCTCTTTATATTCTCTTTAGTTTCTTGCAGTTTTCAATTTCTACTTTGTTTCACGAAGACAATTTGAATGATTGTAAATGCGTCCAAGAACTCAAAAAACTGATATATACTTTATTATTCTTGAATTTTATTGAAAAAAATCATTATTAACATGACAATATAGGATTATGGTTATTTTTTGAACTCACAGTGTATGTGATCGTAAATACGTGAAATAACATGTTTTTGTTATTTCAAGAACTTATAAAATTGATATACGTGAATTCATGAAGTTTCGCAACATCAACAATTACAAAGATTTTAGGGATAATGTCAATTAAATCACAAACTTTACCCCAAAATGCAATTACAACACGGCTTCTGAATCTTGACAATTAAATACATAAACTTTCAGTTTTTTTTTTTAAATTAGGACTCACATCCATTTCCAGCGAACAGAAAAATGAAGATGAAAACTAAATGATGGATCTAAAATCATATGACATACATGCTTATTAATTCTTATATATATATATATATATATATGTATCAACTAAATTCTTTTCATATGCCAAAGACTTCTTCACAAAAGTGTTTTTCAGTATAGTAGTAAATAATGTTGATACATATATGTAATATGTTATCTTCAATTGTTTGACAATTATGGGATTACACAATCAGCCAGTTCTTGAAATCATGTTGATTTTCTAGCAGGTTCACACTAGTTATGATTTGTGTGTATATAATTATGGTCAGATTTTTAAGTAAACTACTAGTGCATTTGAGATTTGACAATTCATTTCATTTTTATAGTTATTTTTAATCATATTTTATAAATCAATCGTTGAATAATCTCTCAAAAGTATATGAATAATCTTGAATAAGTGTAGAAATAAAGAACGCCCAAAATATTCAAGTGTAATGAACATCCTCAAGTAATTTCTTGTATTTCGATCTTCTAAAAAACACTAGCTTGATTTCACTTTATTTTGGTGTTTTTTATCCGTAGTAGTATGTGTTCTCTTTGATAAGAAATGGTGGAAGAGGTGTTTGTCACTCTTATCCATTATTTTTATATATATTCTGTAGAATAGATATCTCTATGATTTTTTTTCTATGATAACCCCTAGCTTTACCTACATTTTCACTCCTATTGTGCATAATATTAATTATCACTGGGGTTTGATGTGTTTATAGTTTCCATTGTTTCAGACATTAGACAATGTAAAATGGTTAAAAGTGGGAATCACTCTCAACGTGATAAAATTTTCCATCTTTTCTTGTCTCGTGATAAATTTACAATGAAAGAGGATGCACGCAGAAAATGGATAGGAACAACAATCTATATAGTCAAACAAGATGAAGTGATGATGTATTGGAAACGTACTTCGTGAAATTTGTCGGGCGAAAATAAAGTACAACTGGAAATGAAATTACAACTCAAAAAAACAGAACTTACAAGACTCGTAAAACAGAAATACAAAACGCGGAAAACAAAATTAAAATTACAAGAAAAATAGTAAAACCGTAAACTATTACCGAGTCGAGGGGTCCTCTATCCGCAAGACGAAATACGCCCCGGTGGTTCTCTCGGTCCTGACGTATCGCCTCCAAAGATAAAACGGCAGCGTCTCGGAGGTAGTAGCACCACAAACCTCTGAGCTCTGACGAACTGGAATATGGTGAGGACAAAGCTAACTTATGAAATCCAGAGTATAATATGCAGAAAGCTTTTCGTTTTTTCGTGTGTCAGATGCAAATGAGATGCATGCCTATTTATAGGCCATCTCACTCTGCAGGGATTAAACACAGCCACTAATGGCTGTGATCAATGCAGGCATTCATGCTGCATTGATCTCAGGAGTTTCGAAATTCAAAAGGGCAGAGGTTACAGATTTCAAATCGCCCATTTACTCCTCCTCATTACACCTGGGAAGTTACAACCGTGTTCTGGCTGAATTTGAATAGTCAGGATATACCTGGACTGGCTCCTTAACTGCTCGAGGGATGTACCTTGACATCCTTATGTGCACATACGAGCCCAACTACATTGTTGAGCTTGTCCAAAAATTCTTTAGACAAGCCAAGGCTTAGCCCACGACCAGGCCCAAAGACCACCCAAAGACCAAGATCCAAGGTCAGGGTCAGGGTCAGGGTCCACGGCACGCGTCTCGCGGCCGAGGCGAGGCGGGCGGGCGGCGGCGGCGCGCGTGTGTGTCCGCATTTGGGCTTCAATCCCATTCACATGTGCCATTAATTAATACACAAATAATGAAAACTCCTTATAAACTTGAATAATGATAGCTCATTAATCAATGTGGGATAGTCATCCTTCATTTAAACATAATTAAGTGACAAACTTTAATACACTATTTCTCACTCACCGGGAATCGGTTCAAAGAAATTGAATATACCACGATCATCTACTCGGAACGTAGATCAATCCTGTGATATTTAATTTCATAAAATAAAATTAAATTCATTAACGATTCTAATAATCCCCCACATGAGTGAGAATAGCCAAATACACTGTACAGACACAAGCTTAGTCCTCAAGAGGCGTTGAAGTATAAGGATAGGTAGTTCATAGATATGAACCTTCCAAATTTAACACCATCGGGTACACAGGCGGATTAGTGGCGTGATGCTTTGAACTATTCCCCCACGACGTGCACCGAGACAACGGTGCTAACACTTGAACACCTCAACCTCATCCATTCTCACGTTTTGTGTCCTTTGCGGGCCTTGGACACGCCTTTGGATTCATAAGTGTATTTCATGAAGCGGCCCTCACTTCTCACTTATATAGGCGATTCTTTACCGAGTATCTTGCCATACTCTACCTCCTCGAGGTCTTTAAGAATCATTAAAAGTTATAGACTTAACCTCACCACTATGCAAGCTTTCAACACTCAATTGCTCTATAGGGAATAAACTTAGATGAGTGTTTCATACGAACTCTCATAGCTTAGTTTACCCATTGAACCATGTTCTTGGTATCTCCAGTCATCTTGGTTGGGTTACCACTATGATAATTCTCAATTTCTGGATTTTAAACCCATTCCCTCTAGCAATTTATTCATTTGATCACTGTTTAACTCTTTGGTTAGCGGATTCGCTAGATTATCCAATGACCTCACATAGTTAATAGAGATAACCCCACTTTTCACATTAGATAAAAATGAGGAAACTTTCTTTTAGCGAAAGACTTTCAGAAATATTCGACCCTCGGGTCTAAGTATAAGTGTTTCTAAACATCGAAAATATCTCAAAACATTTTGGTCCTCGAGGTAGAAGAATTTTGAAACATGTTGTGGCACCTTGGATGTACCACGAGAAAATAATTCATTTTAAAAGTACATCTCGAAATTTATTTTCTAAGATACTCAAGGTTTTCAAAGATAATTCAATGGGCTAGAATGTCCAAAAATTTCAGGTAATTACACGGAACATTATAGCGCTGTGGGTCCCGCGCCGGAACCCGCCAGGATAAAACCATTTACAAAACGCCAAAAAGGCCGATGACGGTAATATTTCAAAAACTCACAAAAGCCATTTACAAAATACTAAATACCGTCATAAGAATTTCGCCAAAATGATCAAGGCCATAATGCCAAAAACTCGATTAAGGGAATCGGTTTTCGAAATAAAACTCAGTCGGTAAAATACCGAAAGCCATTACAAAAGAACTCACGCAACAGATAAAAGAAATAAGGTTAAACATACACAATCCAGCAACACTACTCCTCATATGAACGAATTATGAGGGTCAAATAACCGCATATCAAGAAATCAAAATCCATAAGAGGATTCCGTCACTTAACAAATAATCATAAAAATAGCTCGCATCAGACGAGTCACAAACACAAGGAAGGGAGACTTACATCCACAGGTCGCACGAAGATGATGATCGCCCCACGATACTAATCACGACCAACAAACTCAGACGACGCGTCGCGACACGACTTAGTTAGACAAAATCCGACGAGACAAAAACTCAACAGACACCACTGACCTGATAGCCTAGGTTTCCATAACCTAAGCTCCGATACCATTTATGTAACACCCCCAATCCGCTCAGGGATATTACACGACGTAGAACCTTTCCTCAAGGATCTACCAGGCTGGTAACAACATATAACAACTCAACCATTCCTTTAGGGCTAAAATGACTTAGTAGACCGATTTGGTCTTTCAATAAATACATACAACTCAAATACAACTCATGCCCACGCAGGGGTCAAAATACAACCACACCCGTACAATGGGAAAAATATAGCAGCGGAAAATAAAGTACAACTGAACCAATAAACAAGGTACGGTTCCTCATGTGATTAGTATCGATCATCTTTCATCATCCTTCGTGCCGACCCTGTGTTATGCTCCAAAACCTGAATGCAAAAATAAACATCCACCCCCCGAATACTCGGGGGTTAGCAAAACTCCACTGTTTTGCTAGTGCAAGGACAAAGTGCAAATACGAGCCATACAATTCACGTTCCACGAATAACAATAACCAGGAATTCCTCAAAGATTCAAACGTAACGAAAAGTACTTCCCGAGGCATGAGTTTGGGTAAAACACTTGAAAACCGAAAGATCACAAATCCAGGGAAAACAATTTATAAAACCGTTTAAAGTGCCATCGAGAGTTTTAATAGAAAACAATTTATGATTATCAAATCCTCCTCATTCCAAAATCAACAAGGTCCACGACCAATAGGCGGAAAGCAATTTGCAAGAAAACCATTCAATCAACACAAGCGAGTCTTCACAAATATTTCCCACGGGGTTCTCGACCCAATCCAAATAATATCAACACGAGATCAAACATGTCAACATCACACGGGGTCCTCGACCCAAAACACAAAATGTCAACACAGTATAATCAAGGACACAGCCTTTCGTCCGCCCAAGAACTGCTCAAGACCCCTGATTAATTAACCCTCAGAGATCTCGTCAAATGTCCTTGGTTAATTAACCCTGATACCAAAATTTTAAAACAAGTTGAAACACACTTTCAGAAAACATGAATCACGGTCTATATCGAGACTAGCATTTGAAAAGAGTTGAAAGAATTTGAAATACGATAATCGTTCGGTAACGGGGTCTTAGCTAAACACTCAAATATCCGTTACCAATAAGCCTGCCAGGCGCCTACACTGAAACGCCTGTGCACCGGCGTTCACTCCACATGTCACCCGCACATTGTCCGTGTCACCGCGCCGGCGTCACTCCCATAAGAGCCGCCCCTTGCACGCGCATCAGGTAAACACCGGCGTTCACCAACCATATGGAGCCGCACATTGCAGTGTACACCAGGCCGAAGATCGCACGCCCCACCCTCAGAGGCTCCCGGATATGACGTCTCTCACAACAAGTATTCACATTGTCATAAACATCAAGTACACAGTCATCGTCGTAACAATTATCAAATCAGTACACCAATTCACATAATTCATCCGTCAGTCCATGACCACACGAATAAATAACAACACGCACGTCAACCATAACACGATGGAAATAAGCAATATACATACACACGCATTATCAAGCGCAACATCAACACCAAATATATCCAAAGGATTCACGTAGTCACTTACAACCCACACAATTTACAAAACACACGCGTTTTGAAAGTGAGCCTTTAACGAGGCTAACCGAATCCTTTGAAAACTCATTTCAAACAAATAAACAAACACACCAAGATGATCGCCAATTATCATATCCATAAAACAAGAATAGTATGGACAAGGTACTTGCCTTGAACAACCACAATGCGGAGAATCGACCGGAGTAGGTTGGCACAAACCGACTACGAACCCGCCGACTCCACCAAATGCCAACTCGCGGTCATAAACTACGAAGGACAAGAAAAACAATGAAATGAATTCCATAACACGACTCAAAGCCGTTGAATTCAAAGAACGAATGGCGAAAGTTCAAGTGTTTTCCCCAAGACGGTCAAGAACACGATTCGTCGCGACAAAACACGAAAACGGAATTCCAAGTCGAAATATGGATATACAATCCATAGAACATGTTTAACAACATCATTTAACCACAATTTATCCAACAAAAATTGATGGAAAACGAGATCGAGAACAAATCCCCCCAAAAGTCGATTTGAACAAAATCAAGAAATATACTTCGATTCGACGAAGAACAATGGATTAAATGATGTTAAACACAAGAATACTACCAAGATTAATCATACCCATCATGAATTAATCAACAACACGGAACGAATCGGACAAAAATGCAAAAACCCCCAAATTCACGAAATTAGGGTTCTAAGGAAGATTACCTTGATTCGCTGGATCAAAGGATGATAACGGATGATTGATTGATGATATAACCTCAAGAACTTCATGGATTTGTTGTTAAACAACATGGCTCCATGATAAGCACACCCTCAACCGCGGAAGAGAAGGAGAAGAAGGAGAAAATGGCCAAAAACCCGTCTGCAGGGCCTTATATAGGCTGTCTGCCGGCCGAATTACGTACGTAACCGGCCAAGGGCTTACGTACGTAACCGGTCATGGCTGAGACGCTGCCCAAAAATTCCGGCATCCTTACGTACGTAACCGGCCAAGGGTTACGTACGTAACCGATATTACGTATGTAACTGCCGAGCGCTAACGTACGTAACTCGGCCAGTGCCGGCCTGGGCCCAGACTGCCCGGCCATGACTCGGCCGGGGCCAACTCCGACGGCCCGAACGACCTCGAAACCCAAACTTGAATACTAATCGAAGATACGATTACGAAGTACTCGCAAAGACGAATTCGAGCACTAAGAGAACACACGATTCCGACCACCCGAAGGCTCGAAATTGGACAACGGAAAGTAATTACCCCAAACTTTGGGAAATTACGAAAATGGCCCAAAACGTCCGAAACACACGATACATGTTCGAAACACCAAGCCGAAGCTTGCAAAACGTATAACAAAGTTAAACGAACTTATGGTAAACTCAAAACAGCAGTTTCGACCGAGATTCACAAGAATCGAACTCATGTGCGGAAAAACCGCTAAAAAGCACGGAACTCAACAAAACGACACCAAAACGAACTCGGATGTCAAAAAGTGTAGAATTAATCATTCCCAGAATGACGAAACGGTCATGAGCAAGTCGTCCAAATGGACTTCCGCCGAAAAAAAAGAAATTACCGGAAATCGAAATTACGGGTATTACAACTGGAGCATCGCATTCATTTATTGGTAGAGCATGTGTGGATAATCTTAGTATTATACCTGAACTTGCTAGTCATGTCATGAAAGTATCTTCACCACTAGGAGAAATTTCAACTACCACGCATGTTTGTTCTAATCTGGAATTAGAACTCGAGAACCTTAAAGTGGTAACTAATAATCTGAATGTTATGATTATGCGGGATGATGATGCAATCCTAGGAATGGATTGGTTAGCTGAGAATTACGGCACAATTCTTTATTATGATAGAAAAATTTCCTTCAGACCACCGGGTAAGGAGCCCACATACTTTCACGGCATAAGAATGGGTAGAGGATCACCCGTTATCTCTGCCCTTCAAGCCAAGAAGATGATGAGAAAGAAGGATTGTCAGGCTTTTCTTGTTTACCTTAATGGTTAAGCTGGAGAAGAGAAGACGATAGGTGATGTTCTAATTGTGCGAGAATTTGAGGATGTATTCCCAGAAGTGTTACCGGGTTTACCACCAGATCGACAAGTGGATTTCAACATCGAGCTGGAGCCAGGGTCAGCCCCAGTGTCGAAAGCACCATATAGGATGGCACCGAAGGAACTGTAAGAACTTAAGATCCAACTGTAAGAGCTATTGGATTTAGGTTTCATTAGACCGAGTGTTTCTCCATGGGGAGCACATGTCCTTTTTGTGAAAAAGAAGGATGATACACTGAGAATGTGTATAGATTACAGGGAGCTGAACGAGCTCACACTCAAGAACATGTATCCTCTGCCAAGGATAGATGACTTGTTTGACCAAGTCAAGGGAACAACTGTGTTTTCTAAGATAGACCTTAGGTCTGGGTATCATCAATTGAAGATTCGACCAGAGGATATACCTAAGATAACTTTCTGAACAAGATATGGACACTATGAGTTTATAGTCATGTCATTTGGATTAACTAATACCCCCACAGTACTCATGGATCTTATGAACATAGTTTTCCACCCATACTTGGATAAGTTTGTCTTGGTGTTCATAGATGATATTCTCATCTACTCTATAAATGAGAAATAGCATGAAGAACATCTCAGGATAGTGTTGGAAACACTAATAACGGAGAAACTCTTTGCCAAATTCAGTAAGTGAGAATTTTGGTTGAAAGAAGTAATGTTTCTTAGGCACATTGTGTCAGCAGATGGTATTAAGGTGGACCCAGCTAAAGTGGAAGCAGTACGTGATTGGAAGTCACCAACCAACCCTAATGAGATTAGGAGGTTCTTGGGTCTAGCTGGGTACTACCGAAGGTTGATCGAAGGATTTTCCAAGATTGCTAGACCCATGACACAACTGTTGCAGAAAGGAATTAAGTATTCATGGACGGATGAATGTGATGAGAGTTTTCAGGAACTCAAGAAAAGATTGACTACTGCGCCAGTTTTAGCAGTACCAGAAGCAAACAAGGAGTACGTGGTTTACACGGATGCTTCTAAGAATGGGCTAGGTTGTGTATTGATGCAAGATGGGAAAGTGATAGCTTACGCATCAAAACAACTTAGACTGAATGAGGTGAATTATCCCACGCATGATTTGGAACTAGCTGCAGTTGTGCACTCATTGAAGATATGGAGGCATCACCTTTATGGGGTAAGATGTCAAATTTTCACTGACCACAAGAGTTTAAAGTACTTTTTCGAGCAGAATGACTTGAACATGAGACTGAGAAGATGGCTCGAATTGGTAAAGGATTACGATTATGGTATTAACTATCACCCCGGCAAGGCTAACATGGTAGTAGATGCCTTGAGTCGTAAGACTCAATCGCAATTAGGATACCTACTTACCTCAGAAGGGGATCTAATCCAAGATTTTGAAGGAATGAGTTTAGAGGTGGTTCATCCACTGGAAACGATAATGGGTCATGTCGCGACGTTAGTGACGACACCAGATCTGAGAGGACGGATAGTGAATGTGTAGAGGAGAGATTAAGCATTCGAAAAACTACGTATGAGAATTAGATCCAATAACCCAGGAAGTTACCGCGAAGCGGCTGATAACACAATTAAGTTCGAAGAGAGAATATGTGTTCCACATCATGAGGAATTAAGAAAAGAGATTATGAGTGAGGCTCATGATACTCCCTATACCTCTGACCCCGGGAGTACCAAGATGTACCAAGACCTGAAGAGAAATTTCTGGTGGGATGATATAAAACGGGGTGTAGTTTCATTTGTCGAGCAGTGTTTGGCTTGTCAGCAAGTGAAAGCACTACACCAACGACCGTATGGAAAGTTACAGCTATTGACCATTCCAGAATGGAAGTGGGAAGGAATAGCGATGGATTTTGTGACTAGTTTGCCAAGGACCAAACGAGGAAACACTGATATATGGTTTATAGTATACAGACTCACAAAATCAGCTCACTTTTTGCCTATCCCGATCACTTATGGGTCTGAGAAGTTAGCACAGTTATATGTCCATGAAATTGTACGTTTGCATGGAGTGCCGATATCAATCACGTCAGCTCGAGATCCAAAATTTACCTCTAGATTTTGGACGAGTCTACAGAAGGAATTGGGTACACATCTGAACTTTAGTACCGCTTTCCACCCGCAGACTGATGGACAATCGGAAAGGACAATTCAAACACTAGAAGACATGTTAAGAACTGTAGTGTTGGATCAAGGTGCAAATTGGGAGCATGTTTTGCCGTTAATCGAATTTGCTTGCAACAACAGTCATCAGGCAACGATAGGTATGGCGCCGCATGAAGCCTTATACGGCAGAAAATGCAGGTCACCACTTTATTGGGATGAAGCGGGTGAGAGAAATATTTTAGGGCCAGACACAGTGAGGGAGATGATCGAGATTATCCGCAAGATACGACAGAGAATACAAAAGGCCCAGACTCGACAGAAGTCATACGTTGATACACACCGAACTGAATTTCTTTTGGAAAGTGGGGATAAGGTTTTCCTCAAGGATTCCCCTTCTAAGGTAATAATCAGGTTTGGCGTTAAAGGCAAGCTTAGGCCACGTTTTATAGGACCATATGAGATTCTTGAGAGGATCGGCCCAGTTGCTTATAGGTTGGCTCTGCCACCTAGTCTTGGGAATGTTCACAATGTTTTCCATGTTTCTCAGCTGAGGAAGTATGTATTTGATCCCAAGCATGGGATTCATCATAGTGACATAGTTCTTAGTCACGATACGAGTTATGTAGAGACGCCTGAAGCTACTCTAGACCATAAGGTTCAAGAACTGAGGAATAAGTCGATTCCTTTGGTGAAAGAATTATCGAGTCACCACGGTCAGGAAGAAGCTACGTGGGAACTCGAAAGCAAGATGAGGGAGAAATACCCAGAACTATTTGATAAGGTATGTAAATTTCAGGATGAAATTTCTTGTTAGTGGGGTAGGATGTAATGCCCCGGTCTTTTATATGCATGAATTATTATGACCTCAAGTGCGACATTAGGGTTTTGCATTCACAAATAATAAAATTCTGACTAATGAAGTATGTTTAGAACTATTTACACATTTTTAATTCAGAAATCAGATGTTCGGTTATCTGGCTGGGTTTACCTTCCGAATTTGATTTTTATGTTTCGATAGAAAGAATCGTGATTCTATCGCCTTCTATATACACCACTTTTACGTTACGAGTACGATTTTCAAAAGTTTACTTTTTGAATTTTTGGGTATATTTTATGCCGAGTCGTTTTCTCGGATAATTTTGCGTTCCGTAAATCGCGAAACTTTTCTCGGACTTTAAGATGTAAGTGCGATACTATAATTTAAGTATATGTCATACATTTAATACCCGAGTAATTTTATTTGTGGAGGAGCAAAACGTAGAATATTATTCGACTGCTTTATGATGACGTTTAGGGTTAACCTAGTATATAAAGGGACATCACCTCCCTTTCATTTTTCCTCCTCACTTCATCTTCTTCCTCTCTTCTTCTCACTTTGGCCGCCCCCTCCCTCTTCACCATTGAAACACCATTGTTCTTCCATTAGAACTCATGTACAAGCTCACTTTGTGTTCCAAACTTGAAACAAAGTTCATATTCAAGTAAGTAACATTCTCCTCTTCATTTCTATCCAAATAATAATATGTTTTAGGTAACTTTAAAATTTAGGAATATATGAAGAGCTTAGGTTTAATGTTATAATGTTTTGTATGTTGTTTTTAAGTTGATTTTAAGGTTCTTGAAAGTGTTTAGAACAAGTTTTAATCATTCTCACATTTTCATGTCTTGGCCGAAAATTTTAGGGTTTCATAACCCAATTATGTGTTGTTTTTCTTATGTTTTTCTTACACAATATGTTGTTATATGAGATTTTTATAAAATGTTTGTTATTTTGGAAAGTAAGGAAGAAACATGTTTAGTTCTTGATATGTTGTTGTATGTTCAAAAGTGACTTGATAATTGTGATGATATATGAAAGGACTACATGATATGTTCTTGTTAGATTCTTATAAAATGTTTTGGAAATTTATTTGAAAACAAGAGCATGAAGTTAGATTTATGAAGTTGGAAGATGTGTTGTAATATTTGATGTAGTTAAGGAGCATGTTATGTATTGAGGATTTTAAAGTCATGTTTAGGTCATTTGTATGTTAGGACCAAGACTTTGATTGTCAACATGAGTATATAATAAATAATTGTTGTTGATGTTAGTGATACTTGATATGTGGTGTTTGAATGTTAATGTTGGGAAAATAAGAATGAGTAAGTAGTCATGTTTTCAAAAGAAAAGATTGTGAAATGGAGTTCGTAATATCAAGAAGCATGATTGTATGTCGACTCCTATATGTGTTATAAGTATGATATGCATGATTAGAGTTTACATGTTTAGGGTTTTCGATGCTAGAAACGAGCTCTAGGTTTATATGATGTTTTTCCCATTTTAAGGGGAAGTTGGCAGTTTCATTACACTTCACGGAAATGGCCATAACTTTCTCCACGTTTAATATTTTTGAGATCCCTAAAATGGACAGGAAACTAGACTTCAGTGGATTTCCAGTGGTATAAGATACACTATCTAGTTCTTACTGTGAATTAACTGAATGCTAATTATTTCCAGCCTTGATGCACATTATGTTATGATTATGTTAAGTGTTTGATGTTGGTTTTCGAACCAAGGAATGTGTAACGGAATCGAGTATCGGTTACCGTTATTAGTATCTTTATATGTTATATGGTCAGTTAGGTTCTCTAAGAGAATAATATCTTTTATTTTTAAACTTAAGTCGAATCTAAAACTCTAAAGTCCAAACATGTAGATCGAGCCCGTTGTCCGTTAGACTTCGTTAAGCTCGATCGACCGCTAAACTTAGTTGTTTCCGATGAAAGGTGGAGCAGCAGACTGAAGTGCAAGGAAGAGCCGAGAATCATTTTTGCTTGTATTTATTACTTGCCCAGGTGGGCTTTCTATACGAAAATGATTTGAGCTTTGCTCTATTTTGATGAAATGTTTTACAAGCAAATTATGATTTCAAATGATTATGATGCATAAAAACTTTTATGTGGATTCTTATGAACCTATCACTGTTGGCTTGCCAACCTATGAAATGATCGGATCCTGAGCTAGAAAAAGGTTGCTGGCCAGGGTTAGTGTACACAGTACTCGGGATTGTGAGCTCTCTTCGGAGTGGCCGATCTCGGGGAGTAACTTTCGTGGGAGGTGGCCACCTTCCCCGGCGTAAATTATGGATATGGTGAATCTGATGATATATGCTATGAAATGAAATGATTTAGTAAACATGGGCTTTTTCTTAAAACCCCCATGTGTTACTACTTATATGCATGATGACAAATACGAAAGCATGTTTTATGTTTTGGCAATATGTTCACGGAGTACGTTGTACTCATCCATGCATATCTTTTAAAATGTGCAGGTTGAGCAGGGGATGTGACGGAGGGTGTTGAGTGGAAGTATTTTGTTTACAATCAATGTTAAGCCCTGGTTACATATCTTCATATATGTAACCAACCATGTTTTTCTGTTGCGAACACTCTTTATGATTTTACTTTATAAGTTATGCCGATTGTAATATGCTATGAAGCCTTTTTCTAAACTTCAAGGCTAATATTATAACTATGTATTCTACTTTGGATTCTAAGTCATTCCCACAGGATTGACTCCCCTTCATGATACCTTGATAGATCATTCATGGAAATTCACTCATATTCCTTATGAAATGTATGCTTCCCCCTTCTTCCCCACTTCTTAATTCCTACCCCGTGTCACTCTCCGGCTGTGCCGTCCCTAGGGATAAGGGTCCGTGACATGATTTTTATAAAATCAGCCTATAATCAGCAAACATCAGATCTGAGCATGAAAAACCGACTGATAAAAATTTGAAAAACTCAACTGAAATTACCACATTTGAGATTAAAAGGCTGACTACTTTAAATAGTGAAAAATCAGCTGCACTTGCTTATATCAAATATGAGTTTTCTAAACTGACACAGCTGAGCAATACACAGGCTAAAGAAATAACATCCTTAAAAGCATCTATAACCTTAGATGGTTTGTGTATAAACCAGAGGCCACTCTATTTAAAATCAAGCCTTGGATATGACCCAAATACTCCCCCGAATTCAAAAACCACTTTCATCAAGGGAGAAACAATTGTCTAGACTGCCGAGCCTACAAATAAACATGTATTTAAAGAGAGGCAGCAACCCAGTCAACTGTATAGGCAGGAGCCAAGGTTCACAAGGCAGCCACCTAGACAAAAGACTAGGCAATGGCCAAAACAGCATCAACAGTCAAAACATTACTCTGCTTATTACCAAAGGCTCCCACAAAACAGATTTCACAATGGGAGAGGTAAATAGAAACCACAAGGTGATACAAGCTTTCAAAATTACCAGGTGTGGAGACCCCAAAATTTTAATAACTGGTCTCAGCCAAGATTTAGAAATGGCCCACACCAAAACCATTATCAATCATTTCCTATATACAATCCAAATCAAGGATATAGACCAAGACACTATGCACCCCATAGGAATAGCCAACATCACCTTCAAAACCCCATGAGAAATCAATTCTCCAGGAAATCCACTAACCTTAAAAGACCCACTCAAATTTGGGTACGTAAAGCAATGCTTGTCTGATTGCAGAAAAGGTGGAATGAATACCATCATGTCACCTCAAATTAAACAGTAGGGGGTGAAGAATGGTTTGTGGACTCAGGATGCTCAAGGAACATGACAGAAAATAAGAAGGTTCTGTCAAACTATATCAAAGAAAGAGGTCCAGACCTTTGGAGATAGCTCTCGAGGTCCAACGAAAGGTTTTGGGGAGCTGCACAGAGAAAACATAATCATCTCAAAAGTGCAGTATGTCAAAGGGATCAAATACAACCTGTTAGGGATGTCCACATGATATACTGGAATACAGGCACTCCCAATACCTATTTTATATCCAGAACAATAGCTGAAAATGGATGGCTCTGGCACAAAAGACTGTGTCACCTGAACTTCAAAGCAATTAACAAAATAAGTTCTCAAAAGTTGGTCAGAGGACTTCCAATTCAATAAAGAGACTCTCTATGATGCATGCCAGAAGGGAAAACAAACCAAAGCATCCTTCAAATCAGTTCAGCCTACCACTCTCACCAGCAGGATTTTGGACCGAATTCACATGGACTTATTTGGTCCTATCAAGCCAAGAAATCTGAGTGGAAGGAAGCATGCCTTAATAGTTGGGGATGACTACTCAAGATACACTTAGATTGTATTTCTCTACAAGAAGAGTGACACTCTAACCAAGCTGCCTCAGCTGCTATGGAAAATTCAGAATGAGAAATCCTTATGAATCATAAAGATCAGATCAGATAAAGGAGGAGAATTTCTCAACAAGGCTATAACTGAGTATTGTGATCAGAATTGGATTCAGCATGAAGTATCAGCTTCAAGAACACCACAACAAAATGGTGTATCTGAAAGTAGAAACAGAACCCTGAAGGAAGCAGTCAGGTCAATGATTGCTGAGACTGACCTGCCAAAGAGGTTCTGAGATAAAGCTGTCAACACAGCATGCCATACTCAGAATAGGAGTATGATAGTAGGGAGACACAACAAAACTCCCTATGAGGTTTGGAATGGCAGAATACCAATTGTCCCATATTTTCATGTTTTTGGTTGTAAGTGTTTCATCCACAACAATGGTAAAACCAAACTGAATGCCTTTGATGCTAAAACTGATAATGGTCTCTTTATAGGATACTCACAAATAAGTAAGGAGAGTATTTAACAAAAGAACATTAATTGTGGAAGAAACACCTCACGTTGTCTTTGATGAATCTAATGTTGAGTACAGAAAGCAGGTGGAATTAATCGAGGAAAAACTCAAAACCACCTCCCTGGAAGAAGTCGTCATCAATGACACATGAATGATGGACACAGCTGATGAAGACCCAAATGCATACCAGACGGGATCTCCAACCATAGCTGATCCAACAATAGCTGATCCAACCGGAGTTGATTCAACCACAGCTGATAAAGTTACAGCTGAACCAACTACAGTTGGTGCAAATCCTCAAGACATAACTGCAGCTGATAAAACCATAGCTGAATCTAATGCAGCTGCAGACCATCAGATCCAAGCTGATGCAGAGACAGACACAATTCCTCCTAGCAACTCAACAGGGGGAACAAAACTTGAAGATCAACTTCCAAAGGCTGAAGATGAAGATGAAATTCCCAAATGGCTCAAAGATCATCCCATCCAACAGATCATTGGAAACTTATCTGATGGAGACAAAACTAGAAAATCCAAAGAACCACTAGGAATGGCAATGTTTTATTGATTCATGTCTCAAATAGAGCCCAAAACAACAGATCAAGCCCTGGATGACTACACATGGGTGATTTCAATGCAAGAGGAACTAAACCAAATGGAAAGGAACAATGTCTGGGAACTAACAGACAGACCAGATCACAAGAGAGTCATAGGCACCAAATGGTTGTACAAAAACAAGTGTGATGAATATGGAGCCGTTGTTAGGAATAAAGCCAGATTGGTTGCAAAAGGATATGCTCAATGTGAAGGAATAGATTTTGATGAAACATATGCAACAATAGCAAGACTAGAAGCAATCAGACTATTCCTTGCATATGCAGCATTTAAAGATTTTGAAGTCTACCAAATGGACGTGAAAAGTGCATTTCTCACTGGAGTACTAGAAAAAGAAGTCTATGTTGAGGAACCCACTGCATTTGTCAAAGGAGACAAGGTATACAAGCTTCTGAAAGCTCTATATGGACTCAAGCAGGCACCAAGAGCCGGGTATGAAACTCTATCCAAATTACTTGAGAAAAATGGATTTTGCAAAGGAAAGGTGGACAAAACTCTCTTGAGAATTGAACATGAATACCACATACTACTAGTTCAAGTATATGTTTATGACATTATATTTGGCTCAACCAACCCTGAGCTATGTGAAAAGTTCTCAAATCTCATGCAAGGAGAATTTGAGATGAGTATGATGTGCAAACTAAATTTCTTTCTTGGTTTGCAAGTCAAACAAGTTGACACTGGAATATTCATCAACCAAGCAAAGTACACAAGGGAGATGATCAAAATATTTGGCATGGATTTAGCCACACCTGCAGATGACTCGAACATTGACAATATCCACATTTCAAAACTCCTAAAGAGAAAGTCACCTGAAAGAGAAGTAGCTATCTACATTACCTCGTCTCCTGAACCATCCCCAAAGAAACTAAAGGAACTGGTGGTTCAAACACCTAAGGAAGAGATGCAGATAGTCACTACAGCTGCACCTGCGTCCCCTGAAGACCAACTAGCTTATTCCACTGAGCTGATATCAGAGGTGATCCCACTGATAACTCTTCCAAGTATCACTGAAGAAGAGAAAGTAGAAGAAATTATTGAGGAGCAAAATGTTGGATACTCTTCAGTTCTTCGACAATGTAGCACACCTGCCTATAGCCAGGTGTTCAATAAGTAGAGTTTTTTCTATCTTTCGTACCAGCTTCTATGCCAGTTACCCGAGATTTTCATTCTGATTAATTTGAATTTTTCTTTTTAGACAGGAAATTTCTCGGTTGTCGAGCGTTGGTATAATTTTTTTCAACGACTGCTTTTACCCCCCTTAAAATAAGTTTCATCCTGAAACATAAAATAGAGGGCGGTAGAACAAACAAGGAAAAAAATAACTACTTGCCCAGCCCCAAAACATCACGAGTAATGCGTAAATGCGAGGATCCTAGAAATATAATGAATGGACTAAGCAAGTATCTGGTACGTGAGTCGAGGCGATAAAATATATATGAACACGAGGAGTCGAGGTGGAGGAGTATGAGTTTGGAGATAAAAGCTCCAAGAGTTAATAAAAATCACAAAATGGCTCAGACGTCCTGAAACTATGTTTCGAGCTCGACCAACCGCATCCAAGATCATAACACATTTGGAAATATTAATTGCACGTGTGGGAACAATAGTTTTGAACAAAGTTTGAGAGGATCAAGTTCGGATGTGGAAAGGCCCCAATAGTCCATGGAGTCTAACAAAACAGCTCTAAAATTCGTTCGGAGGACGGTAGGCTAAGTAGAACAGGGTAGTTTAAAATTTTCAAGAGGATCACAAATGAATTACCAACAATAAAAGTCACCCAACACCGAAAATACTAAGAAGAGTACGGGTAATACATTCCCCCATACTAAGAAGACATTTCGACCCCGAAACTTAGAACAACAAGAGTTGGAAACGTAAAGCAATGAAATGAAAAACGATCAAAGTCATGATTGATGGGAACAACAACGATTAGGACATAGTACAAAATATTCATTCTCTCATGTTAGGCTCTTCAGAAGGAGACATAGGGTTTCAGGACACCATCCGGTCATTTGCTCTTCTCGCCAATATGATAGCATTCTTTGCCAATTTGGAAACTATCTCACAGTATTTCTCCCGATGACCTTCACACCCGCACCGGTAACAAGTCAATAGTGGAAAGGGACAATTTGCACGAACATGTCCCTAACAGTTGCAGTTGAAGCACCCCCTTCTTACCGAGAGTCACTGATGCTGGCTTGGGATTCCCAGCGCTCACTCCCAACCGCAAAGATGATGCGTTCGAACGACGTGGGGGTTTGGGAGCCTTAGTCCCTTCTCCGCCCAAAATTTTCCAGATGTCCTCGGTCTCTTCGCTTCGCTCGTGGGTTCAACAATTGAATATATTTCATCGGATATCATTTGATCTTGATACTCCTTCACCATAGCATGAATCGTTGTCGCACGAACCACATCACCGCTTCCACTTCCATCATAACATCTACGTCCGCCAAGGCTCGACATACTAATACAGATAATACCGATTAGCATAAATAAATAATCAATCGTATAGTATACCACAATTATCATCACAAGGTTTAGTTAACATCCCCGAATGTCCAAGGTAGGCAACACTAAAAAGAATTCGGGGAGCATGCGTACTATACACGAGTCCAAGTATCCTTATTACGTCCGGAAATGACTTCATACACTCCTCAGAATAATCGTAGTATCACAAAGCGCAAAGTTTTGCTGGAATCAATTTCTAGTCCTTCGACGAGGACGACTATTTTGTATGCACTCAATGAAAACAAATTTTTGAAAAAGAGGGCGAGTCACGTTACGCCCAAAACTTGTAAATACTGTCATTTATTTTGGAAGAGAAGGTTTATACATCAACTTTAAAAATTATTTTCGATTTTTTTTAAGAATCGTAACTAATTTGAAATATTTCAAAAGTGTTGAGTTCCAAATACCACAAATTGAAAATTTTTCCTCTTCTACCAAATTGTTTAATCAAAAAGATTTTTCACCAAAATACTTGACCATTTGAGATGAAGACATTAAATCATAGGTTTTCACAATGTTAGAAAATTTTAAAACACCATTTTAAAATGTTCGTGCAGCGGGTAAGATTAACACTTAAAAATTCATTCTAATGAAATGTAGAAATCGATAAATATACTCTACTTCCGAAGCATACTACATAACCGTTTTCACTCGGACCGTATACGCATGTTATATCCTAAAACAATAATATCACAAACAAGTTCCAACCGCTTGTTCAACATTAAAAACATTAGCACAATAATAATCAAATACACATATAAGGGGACTTACAATCGGGAGACTTACCATCACGGATTGCCTGAAGATGATGTCGGAACCACGATACTAATCACAACTCTGATGCGCACGACTTACACAGGACATGGACTTGACCCAACGGCCTAGGTTTTTCGCAAACCTAAGCTCCGATACCATAACTGTAACACCCCCATAATTCTACTGGGAATGTCACATGCCGTAGATCCTTCTCACAAGAATCTACCAGGCTAAACTCCAAAAGATTTCTCAATGATTGACCGATCGAGGTCAAATCAATTACAAAATAGACCGACGAGGTCATTAAAGAATTCAAAAACCAACATAGTCCACAACTCAATGACAATAATAAACTTGAATACAAAAAGGAATGACAACTCAATTTAATAAATGAAAACTACACCCGTGCAAGGGTAAATACTCGACCAAAAGAGAAATACTGACCAAAATGAAACAAAAGAAAAGACTCTGACTCTTGTGTGATTAGCATCATTGTCCTCCATCTCCTTCCAAGCCAATCCCGTGACTGCTCCCGACCTGCAAAACCTGAGCGCATAATAGGCACCCACCCCCCGAAAACTCGGGGGTTAGAAAACTGGAATTTTGCTAGTGCAAGTACATAATATGCAAGATATACGAAAAATATCAACACAACACTCAATAGCCGCGAAGCCTTAACACGAACCACACATTCTCATAGTCAGCACAGAATAGCACTCACTTACACAAAGTGAAAGATAATCATATAGTCATATCTCCTTTACGGAATATAACACCAATGAAACTTTAAACGAACCCAATGAGTCAAAAGATATAGTTCGAAAACCCCTTTTTAAAAGGAATATATTTTGAAAAATATTTTGATTAGATAGTTTGAAAACGTTATTATTGACTCGGGCCGTTTTGAATGGTTTGGAGTTTTGAAAAATCGAATGAAAATGCTTTAGAAAATAACTTGAAGATTTCTCGGGCCCTTGACTCAGTATGTGAAAACAGTTTTACAAGAGAAACCATTTCAACGTTATTCGGGGTCCTCGACACAATTTACAAAACACTATCATTACAAGAACCATTATCTCAATCCTCTCACGGGTTCCTCGACCCGATTCACAAAATATCATCCTAGCACAATCAATGACACAGCCTCTCATTTCGACAAATCCTGCTCAAGACCCTTGATTAAATAACCCTCGGAGATCTCGTCAAATATCCTTGGTTAATTAATCCTGATACCAATGTTTAAAATGAGTTGAAACAAACTTTCAGAAACACGAATCTCAGTCTTAATCGAGACCAACATTTTAAAGCGAGTTGAATGAACTTTTGAATTACGAAAATCATTTGGTATCTGTAATACCCCCATAATTTACGGAGATATTACAGCGCCGTAGATCCTTTTTGCAGAACCTATCAAGCTTAGACACAAATAAAACACATTAAATACAACAAAACATGAACGTTCATACATTCAAAACCAACTTCAACTTCAACATGACATACATCACAATACCAAACAACATATCATCCCGTGGGATTATAACCAATACAACCGTTCATAACTGGAAAACAACAACATCATTAACCATCAACAATGACACGACATACAACACTGGACAGTACTCGCGCGAGTACAAAACCAAAACACGACTTTGACCATGAATATACGACCACCAACTCAAAATGATGCACGATATCAATGTTGCCCACCAAGCTCGTGTCCTTCCTGTGCTAGTCCTCCCACTGGACCTATACCTGAACACACAAAAGTATATCCACCCCAGAAGGGGTCAGCAAGAAGCCACTGCAAGTACAATGATTCTAGAATATGTACAACAAGTGAATAATCAGTTTCCGCAACCTAAGCTCTGATACCATTGTTGGCCACTAAGCATACAGAATATAGCTTGGAAAGTGTTTAAGCAACAACCTGTACGATTTTCAAGTTAGAGTGCATAGCGGAAGTCTTGTAGCAGTAAGTTGCTATAAATACAGCAACTAGGTATGAAGTGTACTATCTTCTTCACACACAGTTCCAAAGCTTCGTCTCTTCAATGCAGATCCGTCACACACAGTTCAGGAAAAGGAAGGCATTCTCAGTCCATACAGGGCTGATGGTTTTCTTCAATGTAAGAATGTTGTTTGAACAACAGCTTGACTTTCTTGATCTTGAGTTGATGATGTGTTTTTCAAGAGCAAGTACTTGTATATTTCTTCTCTTAGGATAGACTGAATGCCTGAAGAAATATTACTGCTCTTGATATACTGTTCGTTAGAGGATCTCGATGAAACTCAGTATATCTTAGTTTGAATACTTGTGAAAGCTCGAGTATAGTTCTTCGTTCATAAATGTTTAAGTATTCTCTTGGTATATGTTCGTCGTTTTCTAATCTTCAATCTTCCGGATATATATAGCTTTTGGAATAGATCTGTTTGAGAATATATCCATTGAGCAAAAGTCTGTTCCAACGGGATGATTTATTTGAATAAAGCAGGATCCGGTTTTTGCTCCTTGTTTGATGATCTCTATTGGCTTAGTATTTAAATACTTTATCCTTTCAGTATTTAAATACTTCTTTTCAAACGGGACTTTGACTTTAGCAAATAAGGTAGATTCCGTTCCAACGGTTTTAAGTCCTATTTGGATAAGTATTGAAGATCTCAATACTTACAGCTTTGCTTGTTGTAGGCTATGTTAGACTGATACTGTGTGGAAGGGTGCTGTATAATCATTTTGGGACACCTTCCATACTTAGTGTCATATAGACAGATGAGTCTCTTTGCTGTATGATGGATCTTTATACTTTCGCTGTATGTTGGCATTACGAGAAGACTTCGATACAGGATTGATTATTCCAACAACTTCGATCGTCTTTCGAGATAGGTGCTTTGCTGTATGTTGGCACTTTATCAAAACTTCGATACAGGATTGTTTTATCCCAACAATTTCTCCCTTTTTGATAATTTTCCAAGTCTCCTTAAATCCTTTTGATGTTTTCCAAAAATTTTTGATGATGCCAAAACCTTGAAACCTTTTGAAACATCTTATACGAGGGCAGTCTTCTTGGTCTTATGTCGAATGTTCTGGCCTTCAGCAAATAGTCCAATACTATGAACTGCTCGCAGGTAAGTTCAACTTTGAAAGGAAAGAGTATTACATCTTAAACTTATGATTGACGCGTAGGCACAATCTTACCGTGTAATCTAGATACATACAACTTAATCTATGAACTGTTGGCAGACAAGTTCATACAACATTATATATTTAACAAGTTTTCATACTTGTTTGATTTCAGCAAATGAATTAAATTTCGTAATCATACATGAGCACAGTAGATTACGAGTTGTAATCTTTCAAGACAGAAAAATATTTTATTGATATTTGAGCAAGGATTACAAGATTTTGCTGTTCCAAAAATAAAATTATAGGAAGAAATATTTAAGCTAACTCCTGTAGTCAGAGTGCTTCCAAGGCCTTTTTGGGTCATTCTTGGTTCCACTCCACCAGTTTTATAAGGCATCCCTGTTTCGATTTAAGTAGATGGCTTGTCCTTCATAAGATTTATCGAATACAAGGATCCAATCTTCCGGGTGGGTAACCAGATCTCCTTGCCTGTGTTTGGATTTCATCTTTTGCTGTAGGGGGAGTGTTCCTTCATCCAATCTCTTCTTGAATTCCTCGGCAGCTTCCTGCAGCGTCTTACAACTGTTGAATATGGGGGATTCCCTGATAAGAACTACAAAGTATCTTAATAGTTCATTCTTCCTCCAATCCTTTATCTCGTCGGCTGTTAGCTGTCGGTTGGCCGGGAGATATATTATTTGCGGCTTCTGCACGAGGTTTTTCCAAGAAATTTAGGGTCGTGAAATTCCGGACGAGCTCCCTGTATCCTAACAGTGTGAGCCGGAGATGATAATCGAGATATTGCAGCAGCAATGCTGTCTCCAATTGCAGCTTCCATCTCCTTTTCCTGCTCGAGCCTTATTCTCATTGCAGCTTCTATAGCCTCTTCCCCCTTTTTGGCCTAATCAAGGTAAGAGACCTTCTCATCCAAGCGTTCCAGGATTTGCATAGCAGCATCCTGTTTGGTCTCAAAACTTGACATTTTATCAACTAGGGAGTTGAGCACTTGCGACATATCTTGAATCTTTTTGTCATCTGCTCGAAGGTGGGAACCGGATTCAATAAGAGATGATGCGGTCTTGGCCTCAGAAATGCGAAGCTTGGCCTGTTCTTCCTTCAGGATCTGCTCCTGACGCTGTTGCAATTGGTTAAGGGCCTATTTGAAGATGGTGGGCAAGATACGGAAGGCTTCTTCCACTTTGGAAACTTCGTGCCTCGTACTGGTCATTTCTTCAACGGTGGATTGATGCAACCAATCAACTTCTTTTTTGACAGCATGCAGGGCCTTAACGGCGTCCTGTAGGAAAACTATTTGTCGGCCAAGAGCATGCAGTTGCTCGTTCTTCTCGATGGTTAGGGGAGAGTCGGGCTGGAAAAAATCTTCAGCTCCGTTCAACTGTCTCAAAGCTATATGCGGATGTGACTCGAGTCGGATATCCTCAGGTACAAAACCGTCGTCGGATTCCAATATAAGTGAAGGTGCAGGGAGCATCAAATATTGGCACGGTAATAGGGGGACTGATTTCTCCTGTTCCGGAATGGGTTCTGTAGACATTGGTACAGGAGGGACTGGTTCCTCCTGCTGTCTCTCAGCTTCCGCCTATTCCGGCAGAGGAACTGATTCCTCTTGCGGGATGGCGCGAGCTTCATCTTCGGGCTGGGTGGTGACAGGCTCGGATACCTGTTGAGAAACTGATTGTTCCTCCGTGACAGGAGGGACTGATTCCTCGCTGTTGTGAACATTTTCTCGCTGTTGGGAAGGGGACTGATGGTGACTTGATGTCCCTTCACCTTGTTGATGTTGTGTCCTGGAGAATTCCTGTTCTCTTGCGTCTTCATGGCTCATCCTCAGACCAGCCTGGAAGGCATCGTCGTCGTCTGAGTCGTGGTCGCATCTTGGGCTGATTGGAAGTGTTTCCACAGACTGAGATTTTCCCTTCATTCGAGCACCGGGTTTGTCCATTAGATGGCTTTAAATCAATTCCTTACAGCAAATGCTGTCCCATTGGATAAGGACTTCAACATTTTGAGAGTCCGTTACCTCTAAAACAAACTTTTCTTCTTCGCTCCATTCGCTCCAATTATACAAGGTGTCGTACGGAGAAAGCCTGTAAGTTTCCATTGGACAAAATGTTCGTATGCCTGCCCGATTTGCATAGATAGTAAAGTTTTGTTAATGATGGTGTCCGGGGAGGGGCTGCGTACAGCGCATGGGTCCGCTGTATGCAAGGGTTCCACTACAGGTGTGGGATCCTGTATTGGAGAGGTATCCCGTACAGGGGTTGGTACCCTGATGGGACATGTATCCCTTACGGGTATGGGTTCCCGTACAGGAGTTATGGCTATTAGCTCCAAAGGGGCAGCCGACTCGCTGGAGTCTTTCAAGTTGGCAGATTGCTGTATATCTGTCGTTGCCGCCAATGGCTCGGGATCTACTGTTTGCACAGTAGCAACTATCTCTTCCACAGGGGTTGTGCCCTGGGGGTTTGGTACAGTGGGTTGGGCCGTTGAAGGATCATCTTCAAAGATTTCTGTAATCTCTATAGTCTTAACTTTTGTTAGCCTCCTTAGCTTCCTTTTCGGCTTCTCACCAGCAACGGGAGTTTTGCTGTGAGATCTCTTTCTTTTCTCTCCTGGACTTTGGAGTCATGTCCCTTGGATCAGCAGAAAGAGGCATGGTTCGGACAGATGGCCTCTTAGCAATCAGATGTTGCTTGTTGAAGACGGAGGGCCTGTAGCTTCCGATATATTTGCGTGAATTTATTTTCTTCGCTTCCTTGGCCTTCGGAACACCGCATTTTGTCATAACATTGTTAAGAAACAGTCCAAATGACTTTTCTGAGAGACGGGGTTTGAAACTTCTTCTTGCAGCCTCTCGAGAATGATCTGGCACCAATTGACCTTCTCACAGGACATGATGGCGACCATCATCCGAAATCTTAGGTTGGTGCACATCTCAAAATCACCTGTTCGGTTTTCATTTACACAACAATAGAAATCATGTAAGTAAACAAATGAAAGACAAAAACATTTCTTATGACAAGAAACATGGACATTCTCATCTGATGCTGAACTAGTGAACAATTGCCAATATTTGGTGAGGATTTCTTGGGACCCAAAGGTCTCAAGTTACTCCATGGATAGGCCATCAGCACGGAGCCTATACAGGTTTTTAAGCAGTGCTTGGCCCATACATATCTCCACTCCGCGGATGATAGCAGTGATGTCGGCGACATTTCCTCCCCGTGTAAGAGAAAATAAACGGACAGCAGCGTTAAGGTAAAATTCCTCAACCATTTGAGCATCGTAGTGCTCAGGGTTGTGACTTCCAAGGCGATAGAGGCCTTGTTTGCGAATCCTCGAAATGATGATCTCCATTGATTCGACATCGTCTCCTTCAGCATGAACACGCTCGACAACCACGGATCTTGCAAAGATCATTCCATCGATGATGGTGGTGGTCTTTTTGAAAGATGGAGAGGAAGTTTTTGATGATGCCATCGTAGTTTCTTTGAAGAAAAGAAGTAAGATTCAAAGAAAGTTGCAGTAAAATTTGCAGTAAACTGTAGGCTGTTTGTACAAAGACTCGTTTAATTTGCAGAAAGCATAAAGAGTTAAAAGAGGCATAAACAGTCCTTTTATAGTTGGGCAGTGGGAAGATTTAGGGTTTTCAAAATACTAAGGTCATATTTAAGGGATGGGAACCGTCGTTTTAAATGAACAATTAGGATGAACTGAGTGTAACAGGTATATCTTATCCATCTGATTTTGAATTGATACCGGGTCCCACATCTATTGTTTCATCTTCCCTTATTACCCGAAATGGCGGTGAGAAATTATAAAATAATTTGAAAAATCGCGGCTTTTGAAATACTATTGTCCAGATGCCGTGTAAAGCATTTAATGCAAAAGACGTTTGAATTTAAAGACAGGGCACGTGGACTCAAAGTGGTTTTGAAAGAAATAAAATATTAGAATTAAATATTAATTGAATTTCATAGTATGTGCTGTATCCGCGAAAATACAGCGTTCCCTCTTAAAAGGTACATACGAGATTCAATTTCATACAGCAATTTTCGGATTACTGCTATATTCATGGGTCATACTGTATTCCCCCTTAATTATTGCACACGTCAGCTGTAGGATAGTTCATGTCGCTTTGTTCCTACAGTGCTGTATGGAATGTCTGAGTGTACATATAATTATCGGTGTATACTGTATTCGTGGGTCTTACAGCATTCCCCCTCAATTGTTGAGTGAAAGCATTAAAAACTTACAGGGAGTCACGCTGTAGCAAACCCAATTCTTGTCGAAGCATACAGAATATTGCAGTGCTGAGAGGTTTGGTAAAGATGTCGGCTAACTGGATATCTGTATGAACTTTCTCGATCCGAACATATTTGTTCTCAATGTGATTCCTAATGAAGTGATGCTTCATATTGATATGCTTTGTGCGCGAGTGCAGTACAAGGTTGTGCGTTATTGCAATGGCACTCGTGCTATCGCACATAATCGGTGTTTCCTTGGCTTCAATTCCATAATCTGACAGCTGTTGTTGCATCCATAGGATCTGCATACAGGAACTACCAGCATCATAGTATTCTGATTCTGCCGTGGAAAGTGAGTTTGCCAATTGCTTCTTAGTGAACCAAGATACAAGTATAAGTCCAAGAAAGTGACAAGTACCGCTTGTACTCTTCCTATCTAGCTTACAACCTCTGAGATCCGAGTCGCTGTAGCCAACTAAATCGAATCCGCCTTCTTTAGGATACCACAGTCCTACATCGACTGTTCCTTTGACGTATTTTAGGATTCGTTTAGCTGTTGTGAAGTGTGATTCTTTAGGTGCTACTTGATATCGCGCACACACTCCTATAGCAAACTGGATATTGGGCATGCTAGCAGTTAGGTACAGGAGTGAGCCAATAAGCTTCATGTAGAGTGATTGATCAACCGACTTTCCCGCTTCGTTAGCACTAATTTGCATGGAAGTGCTCATGGGAGTTGACGATGATTTGGAAGTGTTCATTCCAAACTTGTTGAGAAGCTCCTTGCTGTATTTTTCCTGGTTGATGAATATCCATGTAGGCAACTGCTTTACATGCAATCCTAGGAAATAACTAAGTTCTCCCATCATACTCATTTCAAATTTACTTTGCATGAGATGAGAGAACCTTTGACATAAAGCAAGGTTAGTTGAACCAAAATTATATCATCTACATATATTTGAACCATCAGGAGGTCATCACCTTCCTGTATTTTAAATAAGGTCTTGTCCACAGAACCTTTTTCGAATCCATTATCGGTTAGATACAGGGACAGGGTCTCATACGACGCTCTAGGTGCTTGCTTAAGTCCATACAGTGCTTTCCTTAGTCTGTATACGAGGTCTCCACCTTCTGTATTGACAAACCCTGGTGGTTGTTCAACATAGACTTCTTTGGCAAGGTCTCCATGCAGGAATGCATTCTTGACGTTCATTTGGTATACAATAAAGCTCTTATGGGCGGCAAAGGCTAAAAATATCCTGATGGCTTCTAGTCTGGATATAGGGGCAAATGTTTCATCGTAGTCTATGCCTTCTTCCTGTCTGTAGCCTTATGCGACTAGACGAGATTTATTTATGATAATGAGTTCATTTCTATCCTTCTTATTTTTAAAAACCCATTTGGTTCCAATTATGGATTGATGCGTAGGTCTGGGTACAAGATACCATACATTATTCCTTTCGAAACCATTAAGCTCTTCTTCCATAGATGTAATCCAATGAGAATTGTCTAGAGCTTGTTTGGTAGAAACAGGTTCGGATTGAGCTAAGAATACAACAATAGTGCACATATTAAGTCGTCTAAGTTCAGATTGAGATTTCCATACAGGACATGGGGATATCTCAGACTCGGGTTCTTCTTACGCACATAGTACATTTCCTTGTGTACTCTGTATTCTCCTATGGCTAGATACTCCAGCATCAATGTTTCCAATGATCAACTCATGTGGGTGATCTTTCAACCATCTTCTGTCGGCTTCTAATTCGGCATCTCGTACTGTATTTTGGGTTGCTATAGTTTCGGCTTTAACTTGTACAGCATCAGCTTCATCTACTTCAGTTCTTAAAACTGCAGGGTAGATTTCTAGGTCAACGACAGGCTCTATAGGAGTTGTAGGGTTATCAATGGCGAGTTGTTGGATATTCCGAGTGAGATCTTGTACTCCTGTAGGATCATGATGAGGTTCGTCGAACACTACATGTACTGATTTCTCAATTGTTAGCTTCCTTTTATTAAAGATCCTGTAAGCTTTGCTAATAGAGGAATATCCTACAAAAATCCCTTCATCTGATTTCTCATCGAAGGTTCTAAGTTGATCTTTCCCGTTGTTCAAAACACAACATCTGCATCCAAAAATGTGAAAGTACGAAACTAATGGAGTTTTGTTGTTCCATACTTCGTATGCTGTTTGTTGTGGTGCTTGTTGATGATACAACGGTTTTGTGTATAGCACGCTGTATTAGTGGATTTGCCCCAGAAACGCTGTGGAAACTTGCGAGCGGTAATCATGGTCATAGTTGCTTCTTTTAGCGTCCTGTTCTTTCACTCGGCAACACCATTTTGTTGAGGTGTATGGGCAGCTATGTATTCATACTGTATCCCATTTTCCGAACAGTATTGCTCTATAAAGCGGTTAGTTAATTCCGTACCTCTGTGGGAACGAATGGACATGATACTTAACCCTTTTTCATTTTGTAGTTTCTTTAGGTGCTCGGGCAACTTTGATGCAGTTTCCTTTTTCTTGCTCAGGAAGATTGTCCAAGCGTACCTGGAATAATCATCGACAATAATGAGACAGTATTTCTAACCTCCCAAAATTACCGGGTCTACAGGACCGTATAGATCAATGTGTAGCATTTCCAAAACTCTGTGAGTGGAAAGGTAGGATTTGCTCTTCAGGGTGGTCTTGATTTGCTTGCCTTTCTGACAGGGTCCACATACACTGTCCTTTTTTAATGACACATTAGGCAAACCTCTAACCATTCCCTGTCTGGAGAGTTTGTTGATCGTCTTGAAATTGATGTGAGAAATCCTTTTATGCCATAGCCAGCTTATATCTGCAGTGCCTTTGGCAACAAAACAAGGAATTGTGGAGCTCGTAGGTATCCAGCCAGCAATATACATATCACCTGATCTGCTTCCTGTGAGCAAAACTTCTTTGGTTAGGATGTTCTTGACTCTACAGTGATCTATATAGAATTTCACCGAGAACTGTTTGTCACAGAACTTGATAATACTAAGTAGATTGTACTGTAAGCCTTCAACATAAGCTACATCGGTGACTTTGAATTTTCCTACAAGCAGGGTTCCTTTCCCTCTTGTTCTTCCTTTAGATTTATCATCGAAGCACACTTTTGGACCGCGGCCTTCTACGTAATCTGACAGCTTGCTTTTGTCTCCTGTCATATGCCGAGAACATCCGCTGTCGAAGTACCAGATGTCCTTCTCTAAGGTGTCCTGTATGCAAATATATTAAATAGATTTAGGTCCCCTTTGACTGTTGGGTCCATGGATGTTAGTGCCTTTAGGTACCCAGATTTTCCTGACAACAATGGGTTTACTATAGGATGCTTTAGGTACATTCTTGCGGTATCTACGTGAGGCAGGTACGTAGTCGCTGTAACCATGATAATCATTATGCATGAAAAATTCAGGGTTATTATTATTAATCAGTATGAATTATTATTAATTCAGGGTTATTATTATTAATCAGTACGAATGCCGTCTTCGGCCTTACAGCTTACCTTCTGGGTCTCTAGTTGGATTCCCAAAGCTGTTGCTGATATTGTGCGGATACCTGCTTTCGTGAGGGATAACGAGGCTCCTGTATCCAATACATAGGCGTGCGTGCTGTACTGAAAGTACTGCCGTGTGGGCCTTTGATATTTCGATACAGCCTTTTTTCTGAACGACTGTTGGCGCTATTGATATGCTCGGGGAGTATGTTGTTGGGTACGCCTTACAGGTCTGAATGACTGAGGATTCCACTGTCTGGAATATGACTGTGGTGGCGGAATGGTAGCCTTTGCTGTTCGCAGTGCAACAGGTTCCTTCATAGGACTCGAGATTTCTTCCGATACAGGAATGGGTTCCACACCTATGACGAACACAGTACTAGTTTTCCCTTTATTAGAAAATGAGTTGTATCCTAAGCCACTTTTATCATGAGCATGTTGCCCAGTGCTTAGAATTACTTCCATTCTTTTAGATGATTTCTCGAAAGATTTCAGAATGGTCTCAAGTTCTCCTTCTCGTTTTTCGAGAGTTTTTACTTTGGCTTGAAGCAGAACAAAATCATGTGTCTTGCTTTCACTGTGAGATTTATCCTCACTTAGTTCATGAGTAAGTTGATGATTACTCTCCATGAGTTTTTCATAATCGACTTTCCTATTTTCACAATCAATAGCCATATTTTCGTAATTTACTTTCAGAAAGACATTTTCTTCCCTCAGCTCTAGGTTAGAAATTTGGAGCTGGATGTTTTCATTTTTCAATGTCTCATGGGCCTTTTGAATGTTCTTAAACTCATTCATCATGTTTTCAAAGGTATGAGAGGCATTGGTAGGAGTAATTGAGGTTGAGCTTACCTCATCATCGCTGTCTTCATCTTCCGGTATGTCTTTGGCTATAAAGCACATATAGGCTTTATCTTCGAATTCATCATCTGATGGGTCTCTGTCAGTGACTACCTGAAGACATTCTTTGGACTTTGTTGATGCGGGGAAGGCTTCTGATTCACCAATCAGGGCCTTGAGCTTGTTTTTCCAAGCACGTCTTCATTCATCTTTTTCTTGTTGCTCGGCTTCCGGCAACATTTGAACTTTGGTATGAGGACATTTATTTGCATAATGTCCTGGTTTCCTGCAATTATAACACAGGTTAGCATCACCAGAGGAAGTTTCGGTACTTACCTTGTGAACAGGCTTGGGCCTGTATGGAGTCTTTCCCGACTGCTTGATGAACTTCTTGAACTTATGCATGAGGAGCGCCATTTCATCTTGTGACAGGATGTCGTCGTCGCTGTCAGCATTCTTTTGAGTAGGCTTTGATGAGCTGGGCATGCTATGCCATCTGTTGGATACAGCGGCTAGTGCTGTAGTCCTTGCAGGTGATTCTTCAGCTTTCTCTCTCCAGTCTATATCATACTCAAATGCTTTGAGGTCAGAAAAGATATCAAAAGTAGATATTTCATTAAGATTTCACGACACACGCATAGCTGTGGTCTTAATGTCCCATCGGGCAGGGAGAAATCTGCAAATTTTTAGGTTCTTCTCCTTTTGGGTATAAATCTTGCCCAACGCTTCAAGTTCACCAACAATGCCAGTTAATATGAGGTCAAGTTCCTCAAGTGTTTCAGTTGGTTTCATTTCAAAAGATTCAAATTGCTGAGTCAATTTTGAAATTTTGTTTTCTTTTGAGAGCTCAGTTCCCTCACAAATTAACTTGAGTTTATCCCAGATATCATTGCCTGATTTACAGTTCTTTACCTTTGAGAACGTGCCTTTGTCAAGAGTGACAAATAGCGCATTCTTTGCAACATTGTCGAGGTTGGCGCGTTTTCGATCATCAGAAGTCCATTGTTCGTGCTCTTTCTCGAGCATCTCGGCATGAGCTTGGCCTTCAATTCTTGGGGCCGGATTTACCTTCATGATCTTTATGGGGCCATCCTGTATAATAAAAATCAACTCTTCGTGCATTGCTGCAAGATGGGCCTCCATCCTAATTCTCCAGTCGTCAAACTCGTTAATAGAAAACATCGGAACGTTATTGATCATTGACGTATCCATATGGGAATATAGGAAACAGAAAGACTGTATGACAAAAATAAGTGATTTTAGGATATGATTCGATCAAAAATACGACTGATTCTTTTTAGAATCAACCGCTCCGATACCACTTGTTGGCCACTAAGTATACAGAATACAACTTGGAAAGTGTTTAAGAAACAAGCTGTACGATTTTCAAGTTAGAGTGCATAGCGGAAGTCTTGTAGCAGTAAGCTACTGTAAATACAGCAACTAGGTATGAAGTGTATACTTAAAATAATAACAGTTATTAAAACAGTAAATGGAGAAGGTAAATAACACAAGATTTAAATTGGTTCGAGGTAAACCCCTCTACGTCAACTGGTCCTCCACACAAGTGTAAAAGTTTCTTATAAATACTGCGTACACAACTACGTATTTATAATCAAACCTATCAATGTATCGTTCATACAGATTGATACAAAGATCGTAGCTTTCAACCGTTCACACAAATTGGTTAAAGCTTTCTCTTGACTACCTTCTTCACACACAGTTCCAAAGCTTCGTCTCTTCAATGCAGATCCGTTACACACAGTTCAGGAAAAGCAAGGCTTTCTCAGTCCACACAGGGCTGATGGTTTTCTTCAATGTAAGAATGTTGTTTGAACAACAGCTTGACTTTCTTGAGCTTGAGCTGATGATGTGTTGTTCAAGATAGAGTACTTGTATATTTCTTCTCTTAGGATAGATTGAATGCCTGAAGAAATATTACTACTCTTGATATACTGTTCGTTAGAGGATCTCGATGAAACTCAGTATATCTCAGTTTAAATACTTGTGAAATCTCGAGTATAGTTCTTCGTTCGTAAATGTTTAAGTATTCTCTTGGTATATGTTCGTCGTTTTCTGATCTTCAATCTTCGGGATATATATAGCTTTTGGAATAGATCTGTTTGAGAATATATCCGTTGAGAAAAAGTCCTTTCCAACGGGATGATTTATTTGAATAAAGCACGATCCAGTTTTTGCTCCTTGTTTGAAGATCTCTGTTGGCTTTGTATTTAAATACTTTATCTTTTCAGTATTTAAATACTTCTTTTCAAACGGGACTTTGACTTTAGCAAATAAGATAGATTCCGTTCCAACAGTTTTAAGTCCTGTTTGGATAATTATTGAAGATCTCAATACTTACAGCTTTGCTTGCTGTAGGCTATGTTAGACTGATACTGTATGGAAGGGTGTTGTATAATCATTTCGGGACAGCTTCCATACTTAGCGTCATATAGATAGATGAGTCTCTTTGTTGTATGATGGATCTTTATACTTTTGCTGTATGTTGGCATTATGAGAAGACTTTGATACATGATTGATTATTCCAACAACTTCGATCGTCTTTCGAGATAGGTGCTTTGCTGTATGTTGGCACTTTATCAAAACTTCGATACAGGATTGTTTTATCACAACAACCATAAATGCAACACTCCCAAAATAATTTCGGGAATATTACATGCCGCAGACCCTCTCCGTGAGAATCTACCAGGCTAAACACAGAACATGACATCACATATCTTGCCGACATGGCTAAATAACGAACCATTAGACAGACTTGGTCTTTCATAAATAACATACAACTCAATTATACATAACTCTGACAGGACTCATACCCATGCAAGGGTCAAATACACTCACAAACAGAAAAATACGAGCGGAAAAGACCAAACAGTGAATCTAACTCTCTACACCCAGAACTGGCCTTCATGTGATTAGTATCATTCGCCTTCCATCATCCTTCGTAACGATCCTGTGATTAGATCCCCAAGGCCCTGCATGTATCTGGACGCAATACAGACATCCAACCCCCGATTACTCAGGGGTTAGCAAAATTCCACTATCTTGCTAGTACAAGTATAAAGCGCAAATACGACCCATACACAACACATTCCGAGAATACAATAACTTGATTAATCCACGATTCAAACACTTCGAAAGACTTCCCGAGATGATTCATTTAGTTAAAATAGTTCAAGTCTCGAAAGAAAAAAAGAAACAAGTGAACACTTTGAGAAAAATTCCAAATCTCGGGAGCTTTGCTTGGAAAATATATATAGGAAAACTGTATCAGACATCAACTCACGACCAAGTACAAATTTGCACACAACACTTCATTCTTATGCCATTCTAGCCAAACACCAAGACTCTATATATAATGTATCTCGACCCCGAGGATAGAGCATTGTGATACTCTGGACACATCACAATTAATCATCAGCAAAATTCTCTGGTAATTCTCGTGACGAGACCACCCAGCCAAGTCCCTGTGTTCCCCATCGAGCAATCTCCAGGTGAGAATACCCCACCTCGAAGGTAACCCTCATGCAAGGCCACCCGACCAAGTCCCTGTGTGCCGCGTCGAGCAATCCCCAGGTGATAGTACACCGAGAACATCCCACAACACACAAAAATCACAATTCCACAATTCACAGTTTGCAAAACCACAACCTCGAAAGTCAATCGCAATATTTATAGTCGAGGTACCTTGCTAGAATGGCCAGATTGTTCAACACATACTCACGACCAAAAGTTAATACAATCAACACTGGAATCCAATGATGCAACTAGCACAAATCACATAACAACGAGAGAAAGTACCTTTCCAACCACGCCGAATGGCACAACCTCCTCATAAAGGAGTTACAACCTTTATCACACAACATCACATGATCATCGATAAACACATGTTTCCACGCACACATCTTAACGAAAGGTTAAAACTTTTAAATCTAGAAATGACATATCACACAAAACAACACCACACAAAGGAAAGTATTCTTATACTCAACACTTATACATGTACTTAGATAAGCATACTTAACCACAAAATACACGAGTTATCTTTAAGGAAAATCTTTAGTGAAAAGTATACCAATTCTTTTGGAAATTAGTTGTAATCATTCATTTAGCACATATCGACAATTTTAAACTATTATATCCACAAAACACGCAATGTATAGGCAAGATACTTGCCTCAGAACCACGAGTAACAGAACAACGAACGAACACGACCGATCAACCACGGATCTTCCGATTTCATCAAACAAGCGGCAGCTCCAGAACACTACGAGAATAACTCCACAACGACAAAAATATCCCTCAAAATCTGACTCTAACTCGCTGCGGAACAACAAGAACAATGAGGGTTCAAGGATTCGCTCCAAGGAAACCAGAATCATGCTCCGGGTGAAATGAAATCAATAAACGAGTTTCTAATCCGTAGGTTACAACAAAAACAACAAGAGTTACATAATCAATTCATCACTTCCGGATGAATTCAAGAAATCAAGGAAAACCCCCAAAATAACTCATCTAGGGTTCTAAGAAGAAAATACTTTAATCCGGAACGAAAACAAGTTACATTATATGATAAACACGAAGAAGACTTACCAAGGAGAAGCTTGATGCTGAAGATCACCTAAAATTGCCCCAAAACTCGTACCGACGGATAGAAAGGGAGAAAGGATGAGAAATGACGAAAAGCAAATTGTTGTCCAGTATTTATACTGGACAGCTATTAGCGTGCGCTAGCCTGGCCTCCGTAGCGTGCGCTAACGGGTCAATGCTTCCAGCACATTCTACCCACAACACTGATAGCGCGCGCTAGCCGGTCTCTGTAGTGTGCGCTAACGAGTCACGAATCCAATCCAGTGGCTTCTGGACATTTCTTTACCCTCCAGGTATCATGCGCTAGACGGATGATAGCGTGCGATAAGATAGCCGATAGCGTGCGCTGCCGAGACCTCCAGTCCCAGTCCAGTAGGTTCTGTACTGTCCCGAACTACCAGTTGGCATGTGCTACCCACAAGGTAGTGTGCTCTAACTCTGCACAGTAGTGCGCGCTATGTCAGCTAGTAGCGTGCGCTACACCTATATCGAAACAAACTCATCATAACAACGATACTTCCCACCGGGCCAACAAACACGTGATGATCTGGAAGAAAATGAAGCCCGACACAAAATTTGCATGACTTATGCACGACAAGTCGTACACGACGAACACCACAACATGGTACATCATGTCGTACCCAACATAGGGAAAATCTCAAATAACCACCAACGGAACAAAATAACCGGTGCAACTGACAAATAATTTAAAATAACTGGAAATAAAAATCACGGGTCTTACAACAACGAAACTCGAAGAAACACATATCCAATAAGGATCAGAAGTCTCACCAAAGTGAACAACTATAACTTGATAATGAAATATCGACACAACCACAATATTTATTTCCAATTAGACAACAGTTCAAAGAATGCTCCACAATGTCTATTCTATTAACACATAAACTCCCAAGGTCACAACCAAGAGTCACGGAAGGTACACAGGAATACTCCAGACGTGGGTACCATTCGGGTTTTATCCCTCAACACAGTTCCACGGGGTACCATTCAGGTTTTACCCCCCAACACATCGGCCCATAAATATTACAGTTCTAAAGAAAGACGAAAACACAAAATTCACAAGTAATGACATACAATCAATCTCGAAATTCATAAATTAAATTAACAGGGTCTGAGCAAGGTATCGCCTGCCTTAACTCCGACGACGGTAATTTCCTTTACCAGTACAACGACTCGAACGTCCATAATTCAAATTTATAATCTCATTGCTATATAAATTATAAATGAAATGAAGTCGAGACCATTCATTAAATATTATGAACTGAACAAGTAAAAACTTGCATCGATCCCGATACGGCGAAGCCGTTACCAATTTCATCGCCTTCATCTGCAAGCTCCTCAGCCCCGACCAAAGTGATCCACGAATTGTCCAATCTCATTCGCATCACAACGGTTAAAATCAACGATCACTTATCACAACCTAATGTAATAATCAATTAAAAACATGTTCGATAATAATCAACAACCAACATAACCAACCAATCAAACTCAACGGTTCCATAATATCTCGATCATATACAAAACCAAACCATTCAACTCAAACAATTACAAATAAAATCTGCATTTCGATAATCAATAGATTTTAACAAATGTCTCAACATTCTCGATTACAACTTCAACCTTAAATACGAATTAACAAGGTTCCTTCTTGTTCATACTCGTAAATTCATAGAAAAACAATCACCGGTTATTATAATCAATCCGAACTGTCCAAATAGCTCAATATCATGAATAATCTAATCCAAGATTAACCATAACCTCTCCAAGTCCACCCTCATATCACGATTCATTACTCATCAAGGACATATGAAATCGACCACTGCAATCAACACAATATTGGTTATAATCATCAAATCCATGATTATACTCAAAACCATTTATACACTATCACATATTCTTCTTTGATGTGATATATACCAAGAACACTATGATTCCATTCAAAACAACATAATCCATGATATATATATATATATATACATACACTAGTAGAAAAAGAGTCTTTCTTGACGCGCATTTGGCGTCATAAAGGGCCTTTATGACGCGCAAATGCTGGTCATAGAAGGACCAGTCATAACTCGTTATGACTCGCATTTGTTCGTCATTGTACAATGACACGCACTTTATGACACCCACTTTATGACGCCTTTTTCTGACAACTATATATGCGTGTCATAAAAGTTATGACCCCTTTTTCTGATTTCAGTTTTTGCGTGTCATAACTTCAAAATTTTCTATTTTTTTTCTGGCTTTTATGACCCCCTGCTAAACCTGCAATTATATACCAATCGTACCCAATTCATTACAAAACCTGCTGATCGATTGTACAAAATTAACGCATTTCATATATATCGCAAAACCATGCGTTACCAATTCATTACATGACTCGACTAAACTCGATCATGTCAAAATCGGATCAATATTATCTAGTTTACGATTACACCAATTGTACCCATTTCTACCAACTGTACCTATTCCTACAAACAGTTTTACTCCCTAAAAATAAAATTCGACACATAAGTACACCATTCTTCTCGAATGTCGTCGAAATCCGCATCAGTGTAGTCGTTGCTTTCACCTCCAATCTAGTCAAATAAAACAACAAGTTAAAACAGTTTAAATAGGATCCGCGGACTAACTAAGCTAGACAACTAAGACCAGTCACAAAACCACAATTCAATCACAATTCACAGTGACAACTTCAATTCACAGTCACAACTTCAATTCACAGTTTAAATAAGACAACTAAGACCAACAGCCACAATTCACGGTTTAAATAAGACAACTATGACCAACTCCAAGTTAGTTAGGATAATGGTACCCGATTAATGAAAAATATAGATCAGAATCAACTTATCCAGTGATTCCAGTTACACTATTTACTTGTATGATAATCTGCAAGGTGAATATCTTTTTCGATGTATGGGATAACAGAATTTGTCAGACGACGATTCAAATATCTGCTAGATCAAATATAAGTACCTGAAAGTTCCTATTACTAAGTCAATGTAGTTCTAAGCAACAGTCAATCCTCTAAAATATCAGATTCTCAATGGTAACTGCTGTATGATCCGATTCATGTGTCAGCAAAAGTTTATGGCAAAAGCTTAATAAAAATGTGCATCATATGATTCCAAATCCATCAACATCACATGTTTCAGTTATATAAAAAATATCATGAGACGGTGTTGGTTCAAAGATAACTGCTATAGTCATATCACATTACGTGATTGATATTGTAAAATCAACACGTACATCATGGAACACGACTCATTACTCACAAAATCAAGCAGGATATCCATATTAAGTTGTCATTACAGTCGAGGCAAGTTCTTCAGATCTAAATGCAGCTTAAAAATACCATAAGAGCTACTTTGCGGACTCTTCCCCACTACCAAAGCATGCAAGAGATCTAAGTTCCCTATAATCCCCTTCACTCATTATCACCAACAGCCACAATTCACAGTCACAAAACTTCAATTCACAGTCACAAAACTAGGCAATAACAGGGACAACCGAGAGCCGGCAATAACCTACACTTACAACTAAAACCAGCTGCCAATTCATATTAACAAAACAAATAACCTACACTTACAAGTAAAACAAGATGATCAATTAACTAGGCAATAACCTACACAAACTGAGATTCAATTACCAAGCAGTAAAACAACCTTCACTTACAAGTTACGAAACAGTAAAACAAGCATAATTAGACAAGTTAACTAGCCAATAACAGGGACAACCGAGAAACGGCATCTAAACTCTAAAACCACCGCCAATTCACAAATACAAAACTGAGATTCAAACCAGACTCTAAACACCATAAAACAACACAAATCAACAAAATCAAACCAGACTCTAAACACCATAAAACAACACAAATCAACAAAATCAAACCAGACTCTAAACACCATAAAACAGTTAAGACAAACCATTCCAGCTACTTTAACCTACTTCATTCATACTCAGAATCATACCTACTTCAAATAAACTAATAAAAAAGTAAACTTTATAGCTACTTTAAGTAATTAACTTACATTGTCATTTTCGAGAACCCGAACTCCATGCTTAACAACCTCCTTCATAAACTTCAGCATGAAGTACCCACATTCGGTGAATCCGGCCGACGTGGACACTACTTAATGCATACACGATTAATTGTTACAATTAATTACTAACTTTACTACAACTTAACTTTATATATCTTAAAACAACACAAGACTAATTACTACGCACTCGCATAATCACAAAAATATATATAATAACCTTAGATCGCTTAACTAACCTTAGAATTAACCCGTATAAGTTTGGTTCTCTTACTGCTTCCAACTTGTACATCATACATTGCAATTGCCCTACACCGAATTAACCCAGTTAAGTATTACATCATAGAGATAATGGTTAAACTGAGAATTTGTATTACTTACGCATCCACTATTTGCTTAAACTGAGAATTGACATCGCTTGTCGTGAGGGAATCGAGATAATAGCATGTGCTTGTCTTCATATTAAGGACGCCCAACACCCAATGTCTTCTACAAAAAACAAAAATCAAATTGTTAAAAACAGTTAATATTTACTAATTAATTTGAAGATTGTCGAAAATCTAACCCGGATTGTATGGCGGATGACAATGTCATTTTGCTTCCTTGAAGATAATCGTTTTGCAATGACTCGACTTGCATCCTCGATATTCTGGACCCTCAATTTACGTCCAGAAGTCATGGTTGCAGTCGGGGTCATGAAACAAACTCCATGATCTTGTTGTGACCCATTCTTGATTTGCTCATACAAGAACCTGTTAAAATAGAGTTAATTAACTAAATTAACTACTAAATAATAAGTTAACTAAATTAACTAACTAAATTAACTAACTTACATGGTATAAGATGCAACGACAGCACCGCTTAATTCATCCATCGCAAAAAGCTTGTCAAAGTCATTCCAGTTTAAGTACCTGTTAAAATAAAGTTAACTAAATTAACTAAGTAATTAAATTAACTAGCTAAAATAACTAAATTATAAGTTAACTAACTTACGTGAAACTGTCGTACCCAAACAAATCATCCTCGCACTGCACTTTAATGGAATCGACCTTCGCAACTTGTCCATCAACCATCATTGCAGTCATTTTCAACCCAAGCCTTTCGTTAATTCTCTTCCGTACTCTCTTCTGCCCTCTCGTCATCATTTTTCTCAATGGATTTCCGGCCTTTTTCTTAGTTTTTGCAACAGTGGCGAGAGTTTCCGGACTTTGGCCTTTATCCTTCACTTCAACTACAACATATCAAGCTGGTTATTATCAACATATCAACTACAAAAACTTGAAAAACTTGAAAAATAGAAAAACTAGAAAAAATACCTGCAACCAAGTGTAACTTTTTCCCATCATCCACATATGTTGTCTGCAATTGGTCAACCTGAGTAGGAGGACATTTTGGTCATTTTGTTAATAAAAATAGAAAAACTTGAAAAAATAATAAATGTTAAATACAAAGATCGATCAGTTTACCTCGGGTCGTTTTTTGTCAACTGTCGGTTCTTCGTTGTTGGCTTCTCGTTGGCGCTTCTTCTTCTTTTCTTTTTTCTGGTGGGTCACAATTCCCAACTCTCCATTCTTCTTTCCTTCTTCTTCTTTTCTTTTGGCTTCTTCTTCATCTTTTTTTCGCTTGTTTGCTTCTTCGATTCTGCGTTTCTCCTTTTCTTGGGTAGCATCCTTTTTCTCCATCTTTTTGACCACTGCTATCTTGTTCTACACAAATATAACCAAGTCAAACTATAACTAACACTAATTAACTAACTTAAACATAAAAAAGTCAACCTGTTTTATAATAAAAAACATACCAAACCAGAACATGGAATGACTAGGTGAGTCGGCCAACTTAGTATGTACCCGAGGGCATCTTTAACAGTCTCAACAAACTCATCGGGAATTAGATTCGGTAGCTTAGCTTCTCCTTGAACAGATGTATCAACGGTAACTTGAAGGTTCCCATCTAATATATGAACAAATAAATATTAAATAAGTAAGAATATATATAAAGTTTAAATATATATAAATATATACCTTCAACAAACGGATTCACTATGGTTCCTTTGGCGACTATATTTGAAGGATCGTCGACCGCAAGATAGCATAATTTATCCTACACAAGATTTATATGTTAGTAAACCTATTGGGTTATTACAGTGCCGTGGACCCTACGCCAGGAGATCCACCAGGCGAACATGACTAAAATACAATAAATTACACAATAAGGGAAAATCATAGTCCCTACCATGACATCCGACACAATATTCCGATAAGGAATTTCGACGACAAAAGTGGCCTACATGGCCAAAAATGAAATACAACAACATCCACGAACATCTGTTCGGGTAATACAACACGACAACAACTGACAAGACTGGAGTACACTCCAACTGACTGACCGATAATGAACAACTCAGACTAGTATCGCTCGAATGCCTCGTCACCATCGTCATGCCCCTGTGTCTCAACTCTCTCCTCGCAATCACCTAAAACATGAAAACATGTTCCGTCCCCACGGGGTCAGTCATCCAGATAATGAACATCAAATACATGTATAACATGATATGCATCCAAAGGCAGAATGAAACGGTACAATGATAATAATAATACGAGATGCTCACAAACCAAGATAAGAACCGAGCATTCGTGAAATACTATGCCCACGGCATACTATTAATAATTGCTCGGCTGTGTTAGAACATAAGTGCCCAACGGCAAATCAAAATCACAGAATACCACAATGAATTACACGACATGAACCAAACCAGGACTGAATTAATTATGAATCACAATGCCCGAAGGCTCCAATGAAATTACCAGGACAATAATAAAGGCTTGAAAGCCACTCAGCCGAAACTGTCAAATTATCACAATCACATGAAGCCAAAACAACCCGCAGCTGTTATTGATTAGGGCCGAAGCCACGGCACGAAGCCGTATCACCATTAGGGCCGAAGCCACGGCACGAATCCGTATCACAATTAGGGCCGAAGCCACGGCACGAAGCCGTATCACCATTAATGATAGTGTGCTGCCTTGAGTCGGCCAACATGATGACAGTAACACACGGATAGGCACCGTCCTCGATAGTCCCAATTCAACACCTCGATTGCCTTAGGATGGCCAACCGATAACAATGATGCAGTGGATGATTCCATGAATAATTGAGCGCTTCGATTGGCTTAGAATGGCCAATCGATACGAATGATACGATGAATGATTGAATACCTCGATTGCCTTAGAACGGTCAATCGATAATAACAATGATATGGTGAATGATTGAACATTTCGATTTGCCTGAGAATGTCCAATCGATGACAATGATACGAAGGATGCCTCGGCACCTTTAATCGGTGACCGACGACGAAGATGAGAAATGAATACGCCAATGCCTTTAATCGGACAATACGGTTTTAATGACAACCCCAACATGAATAACGATGATCTGAACGATGCCTTAGATTGACATCAATATTAACAACAATCGATACATCGATACCGCGAACCGGCTATCGACAATGACATTAATAACGAGTATCACAATGCCTTGAATCGGCCATTAACGGACAATAATAAACATTTGACATAGTTGCCGAAAGGTATCGTATCAAACGATCTCTTAATATCAATGAATTCGTGAAGAGACTAAGTCTCGGAATGATACAACACATTCATACACATATCTGATGACATTAATCTCATTGACTAGTACAAGTATAAAACTTGGCTCAAACCGAAGGCGAGAAGGTACTTCCACGATCAACGTCCTTAATGAAATTATCGGCCGCTCGAACAACCTTGAATAATACGATTACCAACAATCCGATCAATATTGTTCGGAATATGCCCTCGAATGCCACTCAGAGGATGTTGAGTGAGGGCATTGTACTTGTAATTATGTAAATCATTAATATAAGGCAATGAATGTTTCTTTATTTACTGGTAGTTACTGGCGTTCCAAACTCGTAAATATACGTTTATAAACTAGTCCATGTATTTGAGAGCAAAACGTTCCACTCCTTATTGGATAAGGAGGTCGGCACTGGAAAGGTTTATAGCTCAAATACTTAATCGTTCGCAAGTCGATGAAACTTAACTGGGCATTAAGTTTATGTGAAGACTTGTATGACGTGTTCTTTGACATGGAGAGTGCCTGTCGAACGCTAATGGTTAGTGGGAGCACACGTTATAGGTATGCTAATTGGATTAGTATACTCGAACCGACTCACCCTCGATTCGTCACACGGATTTCACTCCGGGACAGTCAATGACAGAATCGAAAGGTTGTGATAGGTATTCGTGAACCTTTGACTTGAGGATTTAGCTGGGATGTGCTTGTGATGTCAATATTTTCATTAGAGTAGTTCGACCCTATAAACCGGGAGGCGGGGGTCAACCTCGACGTGCATCTTGGCGGGCAAGTAGCAGGTCCTACTGAATACCAAGATAGAATTCTTTCTCCCGTTAGTGAGCGGGTTATATGTCCTATGCGGTTATTGGAAAATCAGATCATAAGTCTTTGGCCAAAGCATTGGAGCTAGTTGTATTGGATACACGAGAGCTCAATGATCTCGATTTGCATTAACGCATGCTTAGCGTCAAGTAACAGATAGGGTTTGACTGACCGTGACCCTATAACTTGATCGGGACATTTGAAAGAAGGGTTTATACGTATACTGGTATTCACGAAAGAATGGTTCTTAAATGATCCCAATCATTCGTTCTCAGTTGGGGTACGGTGTAGGCCGCCAGGCTGGCTAAGTGGTGCTACTACTCTTTGGTTCCTCCCATTGCTGACTGAGACGGACCTACCGAGTCGCGCAATAGGATTGACGACGGAATGAATCAAGCTTATTCTCTCATAATGAATATTAGATATTGAATATCTAATTAATTGGGACATTGGATGTCTAAATTAATTTATTGGATAAATTAATTTACGGCCTAATGAATTAAATAAATTACTGGGTGATTAATTTAATTCATGAAAATAATTATTTCTTGGAGAAATTTATTATGTTATTATGTATTTGATATAATTAATTAATTGGATTAATTAATTGATATAAATACATCAGAACGGATTCAGAGTTTATCTGTTTGGACTTGCGGGAGTCCAAAACGGACCGAACTCCACCTACCCTTCTAGATGGCCACCCCCCATTTCCACCACCTTTCATCTTATCTTTTGTTTCCATTTTTAAATGGAAGACAATGACTTGAAAGGCATCTCTCATGTGAGATGAGATGTTTAGTGGGTTGTTGGTGAATAAAGAATGAATAAAGGGAGAAGACTTGTGACTCTCTTACACACTATTGATTCCTTACGTAAGTAGTAGAGAGAGAAACAGTGAAAAAGAACTTAGAGTTCATTCCAAAGTCTTCATCTCATTTCTTCATCTTGTTCTTGTTGTTCTTGGAGAAAAATCAAGAAATATTGAGAGATATATATTTAAACACTTAGAGTGTTATAATTAAAGTTTCATCACTTGATTCTAGCCGTAACCTTAGAGGTTAATCGAGTGTTGTCATTCCGTTCGTTTCTCCGATGCGTGACAAGTAGAGACGCGGTTTTTTCGGTGTTGGATCATCCAAGGGCTTGGAGCATTCAGGATCGTTTGAGGAATAGCTCAAGAGAAGGAAATCCATATAATCAACGGACGACAAGGGTATGATTTCGAATCTTCCTTTGTTTATTTTATATTCGTATATGCGTAGCTCGATCGATCCTCGTAGGGATTCGGATCGAATTAATTTTCGTTTTACCGCTTCCGCTGGGCCTTCGTTTTAGGCACCGAATCCCAACAGTGGTATCGGAGCGAGTTCTTGCGATCGTATATACGATATTTAGCATTTGGAATGCTTATTTTGTGATTTAGAATCACTTTGATAATCGTAGATATTTTATTGTTCGTCGTAGTGTTGTTTTTCCATGATTTTATGTTATGGTATAAATCAGGTTTTTCTTGGAAATATGATTTATATTAATAATATTCAAATCAAGAATAACAGGATTTTAGAAATCTGCCCGAAAACGAGTTGTATCGAATCGTTGGACGATTTTCCATACAGCTGCCGAGTATGGCCGAGCACGTCCGGCCCGTGGCCGGACACTTGCTGTATTCTGCCGAGTCCGGCCGAGCGCGTTGCTGTATTGAGCCGAGTGCTCGCTGGATCCGGCCGGACGCTTGCTTATTCTGCCGAGTCCGCCAACGACATCAGATCGAGCCGAGTACTCCGGATCCACCAACACTTGCCGTATTCGCCGAAGTCCGCCGAGCGCGCGTCAGATCGAGCCGAGTGCCCGCTGGATCCGGCCGGACGCTTGCTGTATTCTGCCGAGTCCGGCCGAACGCGTTGCTGTATTGAGCCGAGTGCTCGCTGGATCCGGCCGAACACTTGCTGTATCCGGCCGGATACGTGCTGTATCCTGCCGGTCGTGTCCGGGCATGGTCGAACCCCCTTTCCTGTCTGGAGCCGGGCGCGTCCTGTAGGCTGTCGGGCGTGGCCTGTAGGCTGCCGGGCAAGGTGCCTGGTGCTGCTGGGCAGTTTCCAGACTGTCGGGCACTGGGTCTCGTTTTTCAGTATATTTTCGATTATTGAATTTTCCTGTATTAATATCATTAATTTGGAATTTTTGATGAAGGAAAATTCAAAGAAAATATTTTAAGGGTACACTACGAACGAAAATTAAAGTGTCGATTATTGTTGAATTAATTGGATCAATTCTATTTATTGTTGATTATTGATTGGATCATATGTAATCTTCTCGCTATCCATTTATTGAGTATTTATTGGATGAATGCTTTTGAATGGGGATGCGGTTCATGGACTTAGTTTGAATCGTTCGTTTTATTCGATTGGGTTGTAAAGGCTGTTTTGAGCCTATTTATTTTACTAGAAATATTTGTATCTAGGATGCAATTTTCAATGTAAAATTTATATGTAACGACGAAGACCGGAGGTAGATCCGTTTCGAGAAGACGAAGATTCAAGACGAAGACTTGTAATTAGATTACGGAGTTTTTGTTTTCTAGGAACGGTCCATGAACCACATGTTGGTAGCAACTAGGTTGTGAATGATTGTTTCATATTGTATGAATGCAACAAACGCGCTAAAATGATTAATGTGCAAAGTGTAACGTTAATCGCGAAAACTCTCCCACAAAAAAATTATTAAGTTTATAAGGTTTCAAGGTTTTCCTTCCTTCCACCGAGCTTTCTGGAAATTGAAATCCAAACCGGATGTGCTATGCTTCCGAGTTATCGGGGTAGTCGTTGTTAGGTACGGGGCCGGATATTGCGCCGTGTTGCGGAAGCGTAAATAAAATTGCGGAAATTAAATGATGCACAATGGTATATAGAGGTTCGGCTATAAACGAGCCTACGTCCTCTCTCGGTATCTTTTTATATAGGATCAAGATAAAAACCTTTACGCCTCTCTTCTATCGGTCGAGGTATAACCGTTACAATCACGTCTTCTATTGGTCCGTGATAAACCACTCGTACTTGTCTTTGTGTCGGTCCAAGTTAAACCGTTTTTCTTTTCTATCGGACAAGGAATCAACCGCTCTAGCTTTCTATGGCTACTAGATAAACCTCACTTAGATATCGATTGCGATTCTAATAATGCCGGATCCTTGATCCTAATAACACCGAATCCAATCGTATCTTTTCTTTTACCACTCGTGTATGTTTTCATGAATTCTGACTCAAACACTTACAATTAAGCTCAATATCAACAACAAGAATGTGTATAATAATATCACAAGTATAGACAATTTGCTCAAGGTTGTTGTGCTCAAACAATACCATAGGGATGGTATTTATAGGCTCCATCATCAAACTAGCCGTTAGCTGCCAGACTGCTCATTACGTACGCTATCATCTCCTTATTACGTACGTAAGCATCGTTACGTACGTTAACCATCAAGGGTTACGTACGTAAGCCTCTTTCAGTTTCAGTCCAGGGAGATTCGTCATTTTGAGTTACGTACGTTAGCATAGACTCCGTTACGTACGTTAACATTTCATCACTGATGACGTCATATATCCGTTGTATGCTTTTCTGACTTTGACTCCTCCAACGTTCACTTGTTTGAATTGTGTTACGTACGTTATCTCTCATCCATTACGTACGTTAGCTTCATCATATTACGTACGTTAACAATGTCTTGTTATGTACGTTAGCTTTGTTTTTCTCCAGCATTTTGCACTTCGTTTTCCTTCGATGCTTGCTTCGTCTCTTCGTTGTTTTGTTTTGCTTATCAACATTAATCATCAAAACACTTTTAATTTATGTATGGAACTAAATGTTCCAACAATCTCCCCCTTCTTGATGATTACAAAACAACACTTTGTCAATGGGATTTACCTGTAAAATACAAATATATGTATATGTGTACATACCAAAGTTTTCGACTTTGTCCGTTTTGTTAGAATCTTATCCCATTTCTTTTTCGACTCCTTCTTTTCTTTTCTCCTTTTCTTTTCTCAATTTCATTAATTTTTCATCGTCTTTTCGACGTCTCCGCATTTTTCTTTTTCTGTCCTTTTCGACTTCTCCTTTTCATTTTTCCGATTTTCTCCCCCTTTTAGGGTTAATCCCATTTTCGACTTCTTTTTCTCCTTCTCCATTCTCTCCCCCTTTTTGTTTTCATCAAAAAGTGGATAAAATATCAATTGAAATAAACAATACCAAAATATAAAATATTCATGATACAATATATGAATAAGAATGGTATAAGCTCCCCCTGAAAATATTATTTCCCCTTAAAAAAAAATACTCCCCCTGAGTAAAATACAAAAATCATTTTTTGGGGATCCAACCTATAGTTGGTTTTTGTTTAGAAACGTAGACGATATTTGAAATGATTGTTCCTTTAGGAACCCAAATTTTCTTAATTCTTATCGTCCGCCTCGGGCTTTTGCAACTTGAAATATGATGCCCGATTTTTAAACATTTATCGCAGTAGGGTATTTTAAAATTAACGGATTCGTTTGTCGAACGAGTTTTGAATCCTAACCCCTCTTTATTCAATGTAAACTTTTGAACACCAAGCATTTGTTCAAATTTATCGTTGCCGCACGAGAATTTTCTTGCCAAAGATTTTAGTTCATCTTGAACTTTTAAAAGATCATTCTTCAAAATATTTTCATTTTCAATACACTTTGAATGATCGATTTCAACAAATTTTCCCTTCTCGATAATTTTGGAATTTTCAATTTCCAAAGATTTAATTTTAGACTTAAGGGATTTTATTTCCGATAAAGCATTTTGGAAATCCGTATGTAATAACTCAAATGAATCAAATAATTCGTCACGAGAGGATGTACTTACTTGGCTTTCGACGTCACTGTCGTCGAACGAACTTCGAGCCATGAGAGCGAGATTATTTTGTTCGATAAAATCGTCGTCTTCGTCTTCATCGCTCCATGTTGCCACGAGAACCTCTTTCTTGGGTTTAGCTCGGCAATGCTTAGCGAAGTGGCCTGGGTTTCCACATTGTCGACAAGAGTTGTCGAATTTCTTCGTTTCGCTCGAGATATCCTTCTTCCTCCGGTTTAATAAAGTTTGGAATTTATTAATATTCTTGGCATAGTATGCCGCTTCTTCGTCGCTTTTCTCCACCGGGATTTCTTCTTTCTTCCTCGATATCTTAGCCTTCATGGCTAACGATCGTTCCTTCGGCTTCGGCTTGACACTTCATGATTTTAACACGATCTCATAATTGATTAGTGAACCAACAAGGGCACTAAAATCGAGCGTATTGAGATTTTTAGATTCCATAATCGCTGTCACGGTGCCATCCCATTCGCTAGGTAGTGATCGTAAAATTTTCTTAACTTTTTCACTACTAGATAATGGTTTTCCGAATGAAGCAAGTCCATTGGTGATGACCGAAAATCGATCGAGCATATTGGTGATGGACTCGTCACCCTTCATCATAAATAACTCGTAGTCATAGAGAAGCATATTGATTTTTGTCTCCTTGAATTGAGTCGTCCCTTCGTGTGTGATTTCTAGAATTTTCCATATTTCTTTCGCACTCTCACACGATGAGATTCGATTGACCTCTTCCAGATTTAAGGCACAAAATAAGAGTTGAGTAGCCTTACAATTTAGATGGTCATTTTTCCAATCGGCATCGTCGTATTCTTCGAAAGATTTGAGCGTACCGTCGGATTTGATAGGAACTTTTGGGCCGAGACAAATAATCTTCCAAATCTCTATATCGTAGGCACGAATAAAGATCGACATCTTTTTCTTCCATGTCAAATAATTTGAGCCATCAAAGAAAGGTGGTCGGTTGAGAGCAAGGCCTTCGACAGGAGCAAATTGAAACGCCATTGGATCTTTTTCTCCTCGGATGTTAAGCCATGTATTGGAGTACCGCTCTGATACCAATTGTTAGGTACGGGGCCGGATATTGCGCCGTGTTGCGGAAGCGTAAATAAAATTGCGGAAATTAAATGACGCACAATGGTTTATAGAGGTTCGGCTATAAACGAGCCTACGTCCTCTCTCGGTATCTTTTTCTATAGGATCAAGATAAAAACCTTTACGCCTCTCTTCTATCGGTCGAGGTATAACCGTTACAATCACGTCTTCTATTGGTCCGTGATAAACCACTCGTACTTGTCTTTGTGTCGGTCCAAGTTAAACCGTTTTTCTTTTCTATCGGACAAGGAATCAACCGCTCTAGATTTCTATGGGTACTAGATAAACCTCACTTAGATATCGATTGCGATTCTAATAATGCCGGATCCTTGATCCTAATAACACCAAATCCAATCGTATCTTTTCTTTTACCACTCGTGTATGTTTTCGTAAATTCTCACTCAAACACTTACAATTAAGCTCAATATCAACAACAAGAATGTGTATAATAATATCACAAGTATAGAAAATTTGCTCAAGGTTGTTGTGCTCAAACAATACCATAGGGATGGTATTTATAGGCTCCATCATCAAACTAGCCGTTAGCTGCCAGACTGCTCATTACGTACGCTATCATCTCCTTATTTCGTACGTAAGCATCGTTACGTACGTTAACCATCACGGGTTACGTACGTAAGCCTCTTTCAGTTTCAGTCCAGGGAGTTTCGTCATTTTGAGTTACATACGTTAGCATAGACTCCGTTACGTACGTTAACATCTCATCACTGATGACGTCATATATCCGTTGTATGTTTTTCTGACTTTGACTCCTCCAACGTTCACTTGTTTGAACTGTGTTACGTACGTTATCTCTCATCCATTACGTACGTTAGCTTCATCATATTACGTACGTTAACAATGTCTTGTTACGTACGTTAGCTTTGTTTTTCTCCAGCATTTTGCACTTCGTTTTCCTTCGATGCTTGCTTCGTCTCTTCATTGTTTTGTTTTGCTTATCAACATTAATCATCAAAACACTTTTAATTTATGTATGGAACTAAATGTTCCAACAGTCGTTCGGTGAGGATGGATAAATTACCGGGAGTGCATTGGATGCCTTCGGTTTGAGCAAATTTTATCCCTAGAAACCTGATAGGTTGCCGGATAAGATTCAATTGTGAAACTAATTTGCGTCGATGGTATAAACTTAACTTGTTCATGAACCATAGAAACCGTATAGGTTGAGGGGAGTGAACAAGGGGAAGAAGAAGATCGAATCATCCATTAGATGGGTTGGTGTTGGACACCACTTTATGAAAATTAATAGACTAGAAACCTGTTCGGTTGCCCTCTATTAAGATTTATAAAGAACTCGATCACCACTATGAAGTAGAGCGACGATACTTCCGGATTTCACATGGGAGTGTGTTGTTCCGATAAAAATAGTGGGAGCTCGGTAACAAGAATATAAAAGACCTTAATTCTATACTCAGATCATAATATAACAAGTCACTAATTAATCTGTTATACTTAATGCAGACATAACTCTCAATATGACAATGAATCCGCTCGCAATTCTACTCGAAAAGAACACCCTGATTGGACCTAACTTTGTGGACTGGCTCCGCAATCTGATGATTGTCCTCAGTATAGAGGCACTAGGATACGTCTTGGAGACGGACATTCCGGCGCCTCCTGTGCGGACCAGAGCCAATCAGGAAGAGATCGAAAACCACAAAAAGTGGGTTAAGGATGATGTAAAAGTCCATGCATATATGATGGCTTCTATGTCTAATGAGCTTCTGAGAGCTTATGAGAAAATGACTTCTGCAAGGCAGATTCTATCTCACTTAACCGAGCTTTATGGTGAGCACAGCAGAACTGCTAGATATGAGATATCCAAGCAACTGTTCGGTGCAAGGATGAAAGAAGGTGAGAAGGTTGGGGAACACATCCTCAAAATGATATCCATGATCGAGAGATTGGAGGCTCTTGATTTTAAAATGGATACTTCTCTCCAAACCGACCTTATCCTACAGTCTCTTCCTGATTCCTTCTCACAGTTTGTTATAAACTTTAACTGCAATGAGATTGCATGTAATTTAGCTGGGCTAATAAACAAACTTGTGACCGCTCAGTCTCAGATGAAGACTCCGCGGATGAAGGAGTCTGCTCTTGTGATTTCTTCTGGACCTCGGAGGTCTAAGAATAAGAAGAAAAAAGACCAAGAAGCAAACTGGAGCACAAGTTAAGGACCTTAAGGGAAAGAACAAGGCCCCGATGGTTCCAAAGAGCAAGAAGAAAGACTCTTGTCTCAAGTGCGGTGAGCTGGGCCACTGGGCTAGAGAGTGTCCGATTCTTCATGGCACTTGAGGGAGCCTGGAGCTAAAGAAGTAATGGTCACTGTCGGAAGCGGGCATAGTGTCGAGGCAACCGACATAGGATCACTTCTTTTGAATTTAGAATCCGGATTTGTTCTGACTTTAGAAGATGCACTTGTTTTGCCCAAGGGGCATAAAAACATTGTATCCATTCCGATCATGGACCGAAAAGGCTTTTCATTTTTCATTGGTGATGGTTCCTGCAAAATTTATTTCAGAAATAAACTAGTGGGTACTGCTACATTGTTAAATGGATTGTATCATCTAAATTTCAGCAACAAAGTAGTTGTGAATACTATGACTAGAAAACGTGGTAGGGATGAAACCAATCAAGTTTTGAAATGGCATCTTAGACTTGGTCATATTGGTCAGACCAAGGTGTACAAGATGGGAAAAGATGGACTTATGGGTCCATTGGGATCAAATCCCTTTCCTACTTGTGAATCTTGCCTTAAAGGCAAAATGACTAAGTCCCCATTCACAAGGACTTTTGAAAGAGCCGCTGATAAACTGGGATTAATCCATACTGACGTTTGTGGTGCTTTGGAAGCAGCACGTGACAGATATCAATATTTCATTACGTTTACAGATGATCATACTAGGTATGATTATGTATACGTGATGAAACATAAATCCGAGGCCTTTGAGAAATTCCAGGAATTCAAAGCCCTAGTCGAGAAACAAACTGGTAATCATATCAAGGTACTTTGGTCCGACCGAGGTGGCGAGTATATGAGTTCGGATTTTGACGAGTTCCTTAAGGAACATGGAATAGTTTCACAACTAACACCTCCAGGTACTCCTCAGTTAAATGGTGTGTTAGAAAGAAGGAACCAGACTTTGTTGAACATGGCCCGTTCCATGCTGGGCTATATTGACTTACTGATTTACCTGTAGGGGTATGCACTCCTAACTGCCGCTTACATCTTGAATAGATGTCCTTCAAAATCTGTTCCTAAAACTCCACATGAGATGTGGGAGGGAAGGAAACCAAGTCTTAATCATATTAGGATTTGGGGATGTCCCTCCTATGTCAAGAAGACTAAGGTTGAGAAGTTGGAAGCTAGGTCCGCGAAGGGGCGTTTCATTGGATTCCCCTCTGGGATGATGGGATATCTATTCTACATGCCCAAAGATCGAAAGATCGTTGTTGCTTTACAAGCACACTTCATGGAAGATGAGTTCATTCAGGAAGGCAGAGCACGTAGAAATATTTCTTTGGAAGAATACAATGAAACTCCTCAGGAGACACCTGTGCAAGAAAAATGGAACCAAACCTTCTATAACACAAGTACAACCACCTCGGAGGTCAAGTAGGGTGTCTCAATTACCTGAGAGGTATAGTTTTATGCACTTGGAGGAACTGGGTTTCTACGAGGTTCCAGGTGATAAACAAGAGACCGACCCGCGACCAAATGACCTAGCAATGGTGGATGTAGACTCCATGAAATAAAGCAGAGCGCCTTCATGTAGTTGGGACCTTCGTTTTGACGAGGCAGTCAAAGAGTTTGACTTCATGCAAAACGAAGAGGAACCTTGTGTATACAAGAGGGTTAGTGGGAGCTAGATCATATTCTTAGTACTATGTGTAAATGACATTCTACTAATAGGAAATGATGTGGGAATGCTCAGTTGTATGAAAGCTTGGCTTTCGAGTAATTTCTCCATGAAAGACTTGGGAGAAGCTACCTATATTCTTGGTATTCGACTCTACCGGGATAGAGCGAAGAGAACAATATGTCTTTCCCAAGCCCTCTATATAGATAAAATCTTAAAGCAATTTAAGATGGATGATTCTTAAAGAGGGTTCCTACCGATGCGACATGGAATAAAACTCTACTTGAAGATGTATCCTCAAAGTGAGGAACAATGGAAGGAAATGAGTAATATACCATATGCTTCGGCCATGGGTAGCCTTATGTATGCTATATTGTGTAAGAGACCTGACATTGCGCATGCTGTAAGCGTGGTGAATAGGTTTCAGGCAAACCCAAGCAGGGAACATTAGACTACCGTAAAGAACGTTCTCAAGTACTTTAGAAGGACTAGAGATATGGTTTTTATATATGGCGGTGGAGAACTAAATGTGATGGGATTCACTGTATTGAACTTCCAAGGACAGAAAGACGATTCTATGTCTACTTCTGGCTACATTTACTCTTAATGGAGGAGCAGTATCTTGGCATAGTGCCAAGTATAGCGCGACTGCTGATTCCACCAGTTAGGCTGAGTATAAAGCTGCCGCGGAGGCCTCCAAAGGAAGGGTTAAGAAGTTACTAGGTAAACTTCTCGTGACACTGTGTGTTACGCTGCCAGAGTAATAGCACAGGCCTAGGAGCCGAGGTTTCACAACAGTACCAAACATATTGAGATAGAGTATCATCTCGTAAGAGAATTTGTTTGCATAGAGATACATTGTGCTGCATAGAGTAGAGTCAGCCGACTACGTCGCTGATCCACTGACCAAGCCACAATCTCAGATTAGCTTGGAGCGTAATCTGGAGAACATGGGTATTAGATACCATAGTGTGTGGCATTGAGTGCAAGTGGGAGATTGTTAGGAATATGCCCTCGAATGCCACTCAGAGGATGTTGAGTGAGGACATTGTACTTGTAATTATGTAAATCATTAATATAAGGCAATGAATGTTTCTTTATTTACTGGTAGTTACTGGCGTTCCCAACTCGTAAATATACGTATAGAAACTAGTCCATGTATTTGAGACCAAAATGTTCCACTCCTTATTGGATAAGGCGGTCGGCACTGGAAAGGTTTATAGCTCAAATACTTAATCGTTCGAAAGTCGACGAAACTTAACTGGGCATTAAGTTTATGTGAAGACTTGTATGACATGTTCTTTGACATGGAGAGTGCCTGTAGAACGCTAATGGTTAGTGGGAGCACACGTTATTGGTATGCTAATTGGATTAGTATACTCGAACCGACTCACCCTCGATTCATCACACGGATTTCACTCCGGGAGAGTCAATGACAGAATCGAAAGGTTGTGATAGGTATTCGTGAACCTTTGACTTGAGGATTTAGCTGGGATGTGCTTGTGACGTCAAGATTTTCATTAGAGTAGTTTGACCCTATAAACCGGGAGGCGGGGGTCAACCTCGACGTGCATCTTGACGGGCAAGTAGCAGGTCCTACTGAATACCAAGATAGAATTCTTTCTCCTGTTAGTGAGCGGGTTATATGTCCTATGCGGTTATTGGCAAATGAGATCATAAGTCTTTGGCCAAAGCATTGGAGCTAGTTGTATTGGATACACGAGAGCTCAATGATCTCGATTTACATTAAAGCATGCATATCGTCAAGTAACAGATAGGGTTTGACTGACCGTGACCCTATAACTTGATCGGGACATTTGAAAGAAGGGTTTATACGTATACTGGTATTCACGAAAGAATGGTTCTTGAATGATCCCAATCATTCGTTCTCAGTTGGGGTACGATGTAGGCCGCCAGGCTGGCTAGGTGGTGCTACTACTCTTTGGTTCCTCCCATTGCTGACTGAGATAGACCTACCAAGTCGCGCAATAGGATTGACGACGGAATGAATCAAGCTTATTCTCTCATAATGAATATTAGATATTGAATATCTAATTAATTGGGACATTGGATGTCTAAATTGATTTATTAGATAAATTAATTTACGGCCTAATAAATTAAATAAATTACTGGGTGATTAATTTAATTCATGAAAATAATTATTTCTTGGAGAAATTAATTATGTTATTATGTATTTGATATAATTAATTAATTGGATTAATTAATTGATATAAATACATCAGAACGGATCCAGAGTTTATCTGTTTGGACTCGCGGGAGTCCGAAACGGACCGAACTCCACCTACCCTTCTAGATGGCCACCCCCCATTTCCACCACCTTTCATCTTGTCTTTTGTTTCCATTTTAAAATGGAAGACAATGACTTGAAAGGCATCTCTCATGTGAGATGAGATGTTTAGTGGGTTGTTGGTGAATAAAGAATGAATAAAGGGAGAATACTTGTGACTCTCTTACACACTATTGATTCCTTACGTAAATAGTAGAGAGAGAAACAGTGAAAAAGAACTTAGAGTTCATTCCAAAGTCTTCATCTCATTTCTTCATCTTGTTCTTGTTGTTCTTGGAGAAAAATCAAGAAAAATTTAGAGATATATATTTAAACACTTAGAGTGTTATAATTAAAGTTTCATCACTTGATTCTAGCCGTAACCTCAGAGGTTAATCGAGTGTTGTCATTCCGTTCGTTTATCCGATGCGTGACAAGTAGAGACGCGGTTTTTTCGGCGTTGGATCATCCAAGGGCTTGGAGCATTCAGGATCGTTTGGGGAATAGCTCAAGAGAAGGAAATCCAAATAATCAACGGATGACAAGGGTATGATTTCGAATCTTCCTTTGTTTATTTTATATTTGTATATGCGTAGCTCGATCGATCCTCGTAGAGATTAGGACCGAATTAATTTTCGTTTTACCGCTTCCGCTGGGCCTTCGTTTTAGGCACCGAATCCCAACAAATATACGAATCAAACATGAATATAACGAACTCAAAACGTCGATACGATTAAACCAAGTTCATTGGGGCATTATATCGAACACTTTGTTGCCAACTTCGATTGTTTATAACCAAACCTCAATAATACCAACATCAAATCCCCAAGAAGTGTTTCAAACCAACAAAACATCTTCAATACGATCAATAATCCATTATGAATATCCAAAATCGTGATTTCAACAACAATTAATCGAAAACCCCCAAATCCAACACAATATTCAAAGTGTTCTTGAATAATCCTTCAATAATCCAATGAATAATCAAACATGTCCATAATCATGTGTATATCACTTCATACAACATGATCTTAACATCCAAAACATCATATCTCAAAACAAAATCGAAATCCAAGATGTTGGAGAAAATACCTTTGAAGATCCAAGTACTTTAATCCGATGAAATCGCGTTAGATCGACAATCCGAGCTCCACAACCGAATGAAAATGATGAAAAATGAATACTCAAGTGATAGATGAAGAAAATTCTCTCCCTCAAGCCTTCTCTCTCGAACAAAGTGGATGAAATGAAAAAAATGAGTGAATCTCGCTGAAAAAACGCAATTATAGTGCTGACTGCACTGTGTGTCGTGGCCCGGCCGAAGTGTGCCGCGGCACAGGGCCAAAATTGCCCCGAGTGATCGGCAGTGTGCCGCGGCCCGGCCAAATGTGCCGCGGCAGTGACTCGGCAGTGTGCCGCGGCCCTGTCGGCATGAGCCGCGGCTCACAGTACAGACGGGTCGGCCAGAACAATTGCAACACGAGTATGCCGCGGCCAGGACGGGTGTGCCGCGGCAGTGACTCGACAGTGTGCCACGGCCCTGCCGACATGTGCCGCGGCCCACGGTACAGGCTGTGATACGAATTACGTAAGTAATACGTATAAAATACAACGGAAGATTAACAAGTATCAAAGTATCACTTGAAATTTACTAAGGGTGGCCGAATTTGAATGGAGTTCGGCCGTGAGGTAGTAGTGTATACGGATTTGGATGTGTTTTATCGAACTAGACCTATAACTCGATAAAAGTAATCTCTTCCCAAGACCTATTGAGAATTGATCAAGTTAAAATCTCGAGACGCGTCGAAACAATAACTAAAGTTTGTTGAACTCGTTCAACGTATATTTCAAAGAAATACAAGGTTTATTACTTTCAAGATTATCTACAAATACAACGAGCACTACTATATATAGTAGTTTCCAACCGTAAGAAAATACAACAAAACGAGAAAACGAAACTTCCTAGTAACATCCTAATCGGCCGAAAATATCCAAGTAGATACCAAGCATCTTGGATTTTATGTTGATTGAGACATGAAGAAATCTTGGACTTTATTAAGGTGATGGTGACATGAGGAAGATCCTTGATGAAAGTCTTCACAAATTGTCCTTTCTTGCAAGCTTCAAATCGGCCGAATATACCAAGTGATTAGGAGGATTTTGTATGATATCAACCTCTTTGGAATTATATAGGTGATTATGACATGAGAGACAAGGACATGAAGGATGAAAGTCTTCTTCAAATCTTGTTGTTTCGGCCGTTTGTTATCATGGTGGGGAAGGAAAATATCTTCATTATCTTGTCAAAGATATGAAGTCAAGTGAGGTCCCTTTCAAGCATGTCTTGGCCGAATTTTCATGCTTTGGACCGATTCCGTCGAGTTTTACGTTACTCTGTTCCGATTAACAACGTAACTCAATCCGCGTATTCTTTTCTCCCAAGTATAATGATGCATGGCCATGCGAATTTGCATCGTCGTGGATGTCGATTTTTATTGGAGCTTCTTCGATTGGAATATTAGATATCGTATCATTCCCTCCTTCTTTGAAAGGAATTGACTTCAATTCCGTAATGCCATCGTCGTCAAGGTAAGGCGAGAGATCACCTACGTTGAATGTCGCGTGTACTCCGTATTCGCCCGGAAGTTCGACTTTGTATGCGTTGTCGTTCACTTTTCCCACAATTTTGTACGGACCTTCGGCTCTCGGCATCAATTTGTTCTTCCGTTTGCTTGGGAATCTTTCTTTTCTCAAATGTATCCAAACTAAGTCGCCAACATCAAATAATCTCGCTTTTTTATTTTTGTTCGACTTCCGTTTGTAAATTTCATTCACTTCTTTAATCCGTTCCCGTATCTTTTCATGTAACTTCATCATTGATTTGAGTTTTGATTCGGCGTCTTTGTGAACCAATTCGTTGCTCGGCAAGGGAATCAAATCCAATGGCATGTGCGGATTTATTCCGTATACTACTTCAAAAGGTGAATGGGCCGTGGCATAACCGGGTGATCGGTTGTATGCGAATTCCGCATGAGCAAGTTTAACGTCCCAATCCTTTTGTGTTTTATTCACCAATCCTCGCAATAACGCTCCCAAGGTTCGATTAGTCACCTCGGTCTGTCCATCGGTTTGTGGGTGATGTGAAGTCTTGAATAGGAGTTTAGTACCCACTTTTCTCCATAAAGTATTCGAGTAACTCAGAAATTTGGAATCTCGATCCGACACGATAGTTTTTGGAACTCCGTGTAAACGAACTATTTCCCGGAAGTACAAGTCCGCCACATTGCTTGCATCATCGGTTTTGTGGCATGCTATAAAGTGAGCCATTTTCGAAAAACGGTCGACGACTACCATGATCGAGTCTTTGCCTCATTGAGTACGAGCTAAAGCCACAATAAAATCCATCGAGACATCCTCCCATGGTCGTAACGGTATTGGCAACGACATGTATGTACTCGACTTGAACGAACTTTTCATCAAGTGACAAGTGACGCATTTACTCACGATTGTGCTCACGTCACCATACATCTTTGGCCAGAAGAAATGTTCTTTCAGCACCTCTACAGTCTTGGCCGAGCCGAAATGACCGGCTAGTCCTCCTCCGTGCGCCTCCCGAACTAGCAATTCCCGAATTGTATGTCTCGGCACACATAATTTATTTCCCTTGAAAAGAAAGCCATCCTGTAAAACAAATTCCTCGTACGGGGCCGTTTTGCAATGGTTAAAAATTTCCCCGAAGTCCAAATCGTCGTTGTAATGATCTTTCAAAGTCTCGAATCCCAGCAAACGAACATCTAGAATCGACAGTAAGGCATACCGTCTTGATAGTGCATCCGCCACTATATTACTCTTCCCGTCTTTGTACTTGGATGAAAAGTGAAAAGATTGTAGAAATTCCACCCATTTTGCATGTCTCGGGCTTAGCTTGCTTTGTCCGTTGATGTATTTCAACGACTCGTGATCCGAATGTAACACGAAATGTTTCGAACGTAAATAGTGACTCCAATGATCGAGTGCTCTCACGATAGCATAGAACTCCTTGTCGTAAGTACAATAATTCACTCGGGCGCCACTTAATTTCTCCGAAAAATAGGCGATGGGACGGCCTCTTTGAATAAGTAATCGCCCGATTCCAACTCCGCTAGCGTCGCATTCCACCTCAAAGCGGTTGTGAAAAATCGGGTAACGTCAAAATCGGCGCTTCACATAACTTTCCCTTTAATTTTTCAAAAGCCTTTTGGGCCGCCTCGTTCCATGCAAAGGTTCCTTTTTTAGACACTCCGTGATCGGATGGAGATGGTGCTAAAGTCCGTATGAATCGTCGGTAAAAGAAGCGAGGCCATGAAATGATCGTACCTCGTGATTGTCTTTGGGGTCGGCCACGACTTGATTGCCGCGATCTTTTCTTGGTCGACCGAAACTCCTTCTTTCGAAACAACATAGCCGAGAAAGACAAGACTCTCGACTAGGAAAGTACACTTCTCCCGCTTTCCATAAAGTTTCTGTTCCCTTAGCATTTCAAATACGTGCCGCAAATGTTCGAGATGTTCCTCTAAGGATCGACTGTAGATCAAGATGTCGTCTAAGTATACGACAACAAACTTTCCCAAGAAAGGTTTGAGAACCTCGTTCATCAACCTCATAAAAGTGCTCGGGGCGTTGGTGAGGCCGAATGGCATCACAACCCATTCGTAAAGTTCATTCTTTGTTTTAAACGCCGTTTTCCATTCGTCTCCCTCTCGCATGCGGATTTGATGGTATCCGCTCCGTAAATCAACTTTGGAAAATATAACCGAGCCATGTAACTCGTCCAACATGTCGTCTAGTCTCGGGATGGGGAACCGATACTTGACGGTGATGTTATTCACGGCTCTACTGTCAATACACATTCGCCATGATCCTTCTTTTTTTGGTACAAGTAGAACTGGAACCGCACACGGACTTAAACTTTCTCGGACATATCCGTGATTCATGAGTTCATCAATTTGACGTTGTAGTTCTTTGGTTTCTTCGGGATTACAACGATACGCCGCTTTGTTCGGTAATGGAGCTCCAGGTATAAGATCAATCTGGTGTTCAATTCCACGGATAGGTGGTAATCCGACCGGCAAGTCTTCGGGAAATACATCCGCGAACTCGTGTAATAGTGTATCTATCTTTTCTTCGTGGTGTGATTTGGTGGAAAGATTTCGGACTTCTTTGATCATCATCAAATAAACACGTTCGCCATCGTCAATGGCGTGTTCAACTTCTTTCTCGTTTGCAAACATCGTAAGTTTCGGTCCTTCGACTTTTTTCGAACTCATCGTCCGGATAGCTTGAGGTGACATAGGTTTAAGAACAATTTTTTTACCTTTGTCACGTAACTCATACTCGTTACTCCTCCCTCGATGTAGTACGTCCCGATCAAATAACCAAGGTCTTCCTAATAACACGTGACATGCGTCCATCGGTAGTACATCGCATGTAATATCATCACCATACGAACCCATGGTGAGTCCGACCTTCACTTGCCTTGATACTTTCACCTTGTTTCCATCATCGAGCCAATGGAGTGCATACGGCTTTGGATGGGCCGTGGTGATCAAACCGAGTTTTGAGACCATCTCGCTTGATGCCACGTTTGTACAACTTCCACCGTCAATGATCAAGCTACACCATTTATCTCCGACACGACACTTTGTGTGGAAGATTTGGTCTCGTTGTTCTTCGTCACTCGGGGCTGCCTTCGTTTGTAACATGCGAAGGACGAGGTTCGTGTCATAGTTCGGGGCATCGTATGCCTCGCATTCTTCTTCTTCTTCATCAGCTTCTAAGTTAAAAACGTCTCCAATTCTTTCTTCTTCGGCTAGTAATTCTTCTCGGGCGGCTATGGCTTCTCGTAACGTCACAATTCTCCGATTTGGACAAGCACTTTGATAGTGTCCAAATCCTTGACATTTGAAACACCGGACTTTAGATAGGCTTGTTTCTTTTGGGGTGATAGGAGTTTTTTGAATGGTAGTAACGGGTTGGCTTGTGGTGACAGTTTTTGGAAACGAGCTAGAACTCGCGCCAAAATTGGTATTTCCGTATTTAGATGGGAATTCGGGTTTAGAAAGTTTTGTTTTGTTTTGATTTTCCAACTTTATGCAAAGTCCGCATAAAGTATCAAAGTCGGAATAGGGGTAGAGTTCCACGGAATTAGCAATATTTTTGTTCAAACCTCGTAGGAAACGGGACATCCGCAATTCTTCGCTTTCTTCAAGTTCTCCCATCAAGGATAAGTTTTCAAACTCCTCGATGTACTCCTCGACACTTAGCTTTCCTTGCGTGAGGTCAGAAATTTTTCGATACAAGCTTAACTTGTGTGTAGTGGGACATATCTTTTCGTAGTTTCTTTTTAGAGAATCCCACGACGTATCTTCTCTTTTCCAAAGACGAACTCTTTGTGTCTTCATTCGCTCAAACCAAAGGGAAGCTCCCTTTCCAAGTTTGAGAATCGCATACTTGCAACGTACCTCGTCATTGAGATCCTTGAACTCAAACATTCGTTCAATTTTTCTTTCCCACTCCAAATAAACCTCGGGATCGGTGCGGCCTACGAACTCCGGAAGTTCGCTTGTCTTGTATTCATCAGCATGTCGTGGTGCATGCATGGTGTCGTATCCTCGTCGTGCATGGATTCTGGGCTCCGGTAAGCCGCGAAGAACGTCACGTAGTTGTGCTACTTCTTCATCGGTGAATGCCATCTTCTTGAGTAACGTCGAGAACTGTGAGACAAATGTCTCCGATACCACTTATGATACGAATTACGTAAGTAATACGTATAAAATACAACGGAAGATTAACAAGTATCAAAGTATCACTTGAAATTTACTAAGGGTGGCCGAATTTGAATGGAGTTCGGCCGTGAGGTAGTAGTGTATACGGATTTGGATGTGTTTTATCGAACTAGACCTATAACTCGATAAAAGTAATCTCTTCCCAAGACCTATTGAGAATTGATCAAGTTAAAATCTCGAGACGCGTCGAAACAATAACTAAAGTTTGTTGAACTCGTTCAACATATATTTCAAAGAAATACAAGGTTTATTACTTTCAAGATTATCTACAAATACAACGAGCACTACTATATATAGTAGTTTCCAACCGTAAGAAAATACAACAAAACGAGAAAACGAAACTTCCTAGTAACATCCTAATCGGCCGAAAATATCCAAGTAGATACCAAGCATCTTGGATTTTATGTTGATTGAGACATGAAGAAATCTTGGACTTTATTAAGGTGATGGTGACATGAAGAAGATCCTTGATGAAAGTCTTCACAAATTGTCCTTTCTTGCAAGCTTCAAATCGGCCGAATATACCAAGTGATTAGGAGGATTTTGTATGATATCAACCTCTTTGGAATTATATAGGTGATTATGACATGAGGGACAAGGACATGAAGGATGAAAGTCTTCTTCAAATCTTGTTGTTTCGGCCGTTTGTTATCATGGTGGGGAAGGAAAATATCTTCATTATCTTGTCAAAGATATGAAGTCAAGTGAGGTCCCTTTCAAGCATGTCTTGGCCGAATTTTCATGCTTTCGGACCGATTCCGTCGTCGAGTTTTACGTTACTCCTGTTCCGATTAACAACGTAACTCCAATCCGCGTATTCTTTTCTCCCAAGTATAATGATGCATGGCCATGCGAATTTGCATCGTCGTGGATGTCGATTTTTATTGGAGCTTCTTCGATTGGAATATTAGATATCGTATCAGGCTGCTCGGCCAAATCTAGAAAATGAGAGTGACTTAGCTATTTCGACCATAACTCTCTCGTCCGGACTCCGATTGACTCACCGTTTGAACCATTGGAAAGCTAACTCGATGCTTTATAATATTGCAGAGATTCAGAATTTTTGGAGTTTCCAAAAATTAATGGTGATTTAACAAAGTCGGACTCATACGTGGAAAAGTCGCTAAAGAACACGGAATTCAACAGAACGACACCGAGACGAACTCGGATGACAAAAAGTATAGAATTAATCATTCTCGGAATAACGAAAAGGTAACAATAGAGTCGATAAGATGGACTTACGAAAAAAAATAAAATTACCGAATGAAATTACTGAATGATAATGACTGAATTACAACCGGGTATTACATACTCCCCCCCTTAAAAAGAGTTTCGTCCTCGAAACTAAGGGTAGACAACTCGGGATATGAAATATCCATCATGATCTAAAAACAATAATGCCCAAATAGTTCTCGGGACCAAATCAAACGCACGCCCAAGTCCCCAAGACTTGACGTCTCGGATCACAGTGAACGATTTCCCAAATTATCACGAAGTCTTGAGTACAAAGCCAAAGGGACGAATTCTCAACAAATTATCCAAATCTCAAGATTCCCGAATATGATCATAATAAAATAGATCAACAATAAATGATCCACCGTCACGATACATTAATACGGATAGATTTACATAGTCATCCAAAAACAATGTTACATCTCAAATGTGCCCAACATAGATATCCTTCCATATCATCGATCACCTCTATCTCAACGAATTAAGGTAGACCCAAATCTGAACTCACCGCACAATATGATCCCGGAAGGTCACAAGAACAAAATGATCATAATGAATGATAATGAATCAAAATCCCACAAGGATTAAGAATGACTCACCGAGGTGAATTAATAAATTAATGAGTGATAGCTCCATGAAGTGATTGGAACCGTCGTTCCTCGTGAATTGAATGATTAATCGATAATTATGAGTCCTAACATGATTGATATATATAATGAATGAATTATATGAATGAATGAACGACAATGAAATGAATGATTATCTCATTAACGAACAAGAATTAACTTGTTCAAACTGGTGATGAATGTCCTTACCTCTGGCCCTCGAGGCCTGATAGGGTCCCTTGGATGATGCACGGGATGGAGTAACGAAGTCTCTCGAGGCCCTTGAGTTCTTTTGAGATTTACTGGCACTAGAACTCCTGCAGTATTTATGCCGGTGTCCCTGCCTCCCACACAGAAAACAAACAATAGCTGGCACCATACACCGGGTACTAACGTGACCTGCTGAATCACAGTTAAAGCAAACAACAGTCGAACTCGTCGCCTGAGAGGAAGATGCTATCCCAGCACGAAGACGACTAGAAAATGACCCCTTGGACGTCGGAGCCCGATGTCCCTCTCAACGAGCCGGCATTCTAGTCCTCTCATCTGAAGAAACTGAAGGATGCTTCTGAGTAAGCTCCTTGATTAAAAGTTCTGCTCCAAGAGCCTTCCCGATGAATTCGCTAAGTGAACTACAATTGTGATTGAACAACTGCATCCTCAACTGCGGATTTAGCCTCTTGCTAAAATATTTGATCTTATCCGCCTCAGTACGGATAACTGACGAAGCAAACTGAAGTAGTCCATGAAACTTCTCAGCAATGACAATAACACCCTCGTCCTCGATGGATTCGGGGTTCAAAACCTCTGACAACTTGGCTTCACGAAGTGGAGCCGGATAATACCTCTCTAACATGAGGGTCTTGAACTCACTCCAACCACAATTGCGATCGGTGGGTTTCACAGAAAGCCACCACGAATAAGCACCCTTAATCAAGTAATAAGCTGCTACTGCCACTTTACACTCTTTTGGACACTGAACCATGTCGAAGAGTTTATCAAAATGCTCAAGCCAATGAACAATATCAGCTGGTTCCGACGAACCCTCAAAAGTAGGCGGCCTCTGACGAGAGATATCGCCAACAATCTGATTCACTACTCCAGTTTGTCTATGAAACGGAACCTGGAATCCCTGTTGCGGTGGACCTCGAACCATAAAGGTCTGCATGGTCTCCACTATCCGCGTCATATGAGTCATCTGGGCCATCATGCCCTGCATAAATATGAATGGGTCAACCCGAACACCTTCCGAGTGAGCTGCTTCTCGGGTACGACTCCCTGACGGTGAATGATTATCTGACAGTGAATGAGTAGCATATCTATCTGATGAACACATGCTAACCCTGGCATCCGCGTGGGCGTTCATACAAGATCCCGGGTTTTGGTCCGTACCGCGGCCTCTTTCCCTGCGTCCTCGGACAGCTCTATCCATACTGGAGCAGGAAAGCCACGTGATAATTATAGATCCCGCATGAATATCGCATTATGATTACGAGACGGAATGATAACAATGAGCATACATGCTCTAACACAATGAATGCATTAATAATGCAATAAAACGATCGTCGACATGACGCCGAAATACGATAAGATCGCATGAAAGATCAAGTAAGGTGACAAGACTATCTGATGAAATTCCTGAAATGATTACCTTGAACAAGTTCACAAGGTTGAAAATTTGATTCACAAGATCAACAACTGAACCGTGACATGGACTGGATGATTAATGAATTAATTGAACAATGAGATTGACTGAGTGATAATGAATTAACTGAGCGATGAGATTGACTGAGTGATGAATGAATCAACTGAGCGATGAGATTAACTGAGTGATGAATGAATTAACTGAGCGATGATATTAACTGAGTGATGAATGAATTGACTGAACAATGAGATTGACTGAGTGATGAATGAATTAATTGAACAATGAGATTAACTGAGTGATGAAGCAATTGACTGAGTGATGAATGAATTAACTGAGCAATGATATTGACTGGGTGATGAACGAATTAACCGAGTGATGAATGAATTATCTGAGTAATGATATTGACTAAGTGATGAACGAATTAACTGAGTGATGAATGATATTGACTGAGTGATGAATGAATTAACTGAGTGATGAATGAATTAACTGAGTGATGAATGAATTAACTGAGTGATGAATGAATTATCTGAGTAATGATATTGACTGAGTGATGAGCTCAAAATGATGATTGAGGATTATTAACTGATGAATGAGTTGATCCTTAATGCTTACACAAGTCACACGTGCTCCAAAACAATTAGTCATGAATCAATCATAACACTAATATCACATATATGTTTCAACAAACATGAACAATTAATAACATGATGAATGTATGAACATAAAGAGAATCGAGTCCTTACACAGGTCATACGAAGCTTCGAGGTCTCACGATACTAGTCCCAACTGACGACGACTCGATGAATGAATGACTCGTGCAGTCGTATTAATATTACGACTCACAAAACTCGACTATCCAGATTGTCATAACCTGGCAGTCCCACTACTACCGCATCGGTAGAGCCACATAACTCACATATCAGGGTATCTCACAACCCAAACGCTCTGATACCATCTTCTGTAACACCCCAAAATCCTATTGGGTTATTACAGTTCCGTGGACCCCACGCCAGGAGATCCATCAGGCGAACATGATTAAAATACAATAAATTACACAATAAGGGAAAATCATAGTCCCTACCATGACATCCGACACAATATTGCGATAAGGAATTTCAACGACAAAAGTGGCCTACATGGCCAAAAATGAAATACAACAACATCCACGAACATCTGTTCGGGTAATACAACACGACAACAACTGACAAGACTGGAGTACACTCCAACTGACTCATCGACAATGAACAACTCGGACTAGTATCGCTCGAATGCCTCGTCGCCATCGTCATGCCCCTGTGTCTCAACTCTCTCCTCGCAATCACCTAAAACATGAAAACATGTTCCGCCCCCACGGGGTCAGTCATCCAGATAATGAACATCAAATACATGTATAACATGATATGCATCCAAAGGCAGAATGAAACGGTACAATGATAATAATACGAGATGCTCACAAACCAAGGTAAGAACCGAGCATTCGTGAAATACTATGCCCACGGCATACTATTAATACCTGTTCGACAGGTTAGAACATAAGTGCCCAACGGCGAATCAAAATCACAGAATACCACAATGAATTACACGACATGAACCAAACCAGGACTGAATTAATTATGAATCACAATGCCCGAAGGCTCCAATGAAATTACCAGGACAATAATAAAGGCTTGAAAGCCACTCATCCGAAACTGTCAAATTATCACAATCACATGAAGCCAAAACAGCCCGCAGCTGTTATTGATTAGGACCGAAGCCACGACCGTATCACCATTAGGGCCGAAGCCACGGCACGAAGCCGTATCACAATTAGGGCCGAAGCCACGGCACGAAGCCGTATCACCATTAGGGCCGAAGCCACGGCACGAAGCCGTATAACAATTAGGGACGAAGCCACGGCATGAAGCCGTATCACAATTAGGGCCGAAGCCACGGCACGAAGCCGTATCACCATTAATGATAGTGTGCTTCCTTGAGTCGGCCAACACGATGACAGTAACACACGGATAGGAACCATCCTCGACAGTCCCAATTCAACACCTCGATTGCCTTAGGAAGGCCAACCGATAACAATGATGCAGCGGATGCTTCCATGAATGATTGAGTGCTTCGATTGGCTTAGAATGGCCAATCGATACGAATGATACGATGAATGATTGAATACCTCGATTGCCTTAGAATGGTCAATCGATAACAATGATATGGTGAATGATTTAACATTTCTATTTGCCTGAGAACGGCCAATCGATGACAATGATACGAAGGATGCCTCGGCACCTTTAATCGTTGACCGACGACGAAGATGAGAAATGAATACGCCAATGCATTTAATCGGCCAATACGGTTTTAATGACCACCCAACATGAATAACGATGATCTGAACGATGTCTTATATTGACATCAATATTAAAAACAATCGATACATCGATACCGCGAACCGGCTATCGACAATGACATTAATAACGAGTATCACAATGCCTTGAATCGGCCATTAACGGACAATAATAAACATTTGGCATAGTTGCCGAAAGGTATCGTATCAAACGATCTCTTAATATCAATGAATTCGTGAAGAGACTAAGTCTCGGAATGATACAACACATTCATACACATATATGATGACATTAATCTAATTGACTAGTACAAGTATAAAACTTGCCTCAAACCAAAGGCGAGAAGGTACTTCCACGATCAACGTCCTTAATGAAATTATTGGCCGCTCGAACAACCTTGAATAATATGATTACCAACAATCCGATCAATATACGAATCAAACATGAATATAACGAACTCAAAATGTCGATACGATTAAACCAAGTTCGTTGGGGCATTATATCGAACACTTTGTGGCCAACTTCGATTGTTTATAACCAAACCTCAATAATACCAACATCAAATCCCCAAGAAGTGTTTCAAACCAACAAAACATCTTCAATACGATCAATAATCCATTATGAATATCCAAAATCGTGATTTCAACAACAATTAATCGAAAAACCCCAAATCCAACACAATATTCGAAGTGTTCTTGAATAATCCTTCAATAATCCAATGAATAATCAAACATGTCCATAATCATGTGTATATCACTTCAAACAACATGATCTTAACATCCAAAACATCATATCTCAAAACAAAATCGAAATCCAAGATGTTGGGGAAAATACCTTTGAAGATCCAAGTACTTTAATCCGATGAAATCGCGTTAGATCGACAATCCGAGCTCCACAACCGAATGAAAATGATGAAAAATGAATACTCAAGTGATAGATGAAGAAAATTCTCTCCCTCAAGCCTTCTCTCTCGAACAAGGTGGATGAAATGAAAAAAATGAGTGAATCTCACTGAAAAAACGCAATTATAGTGCTGACTGCACTGTGTGCCGCGGCCCGGCCAAAGTGTGCCGCGGCACAGGGCCAAAATTGCCCCCAGTGATCGGCAGTGTGCCACAGCCCGGCCAAATGTGCCGCGGCAGTTACTCGGCAGTGTGCCGCGGCCCTGTCGACATGAGCCGCGGCTCACAGTACAGACGGGTCGGCCAGAACAATTGCAACACGAGTGTGCCGCGGCCCAGACGGGTGTGCCGCGGCAGTGACTCGGCAGTGTGTCACGGCCCTGCCGGCATGTGCCACGGCCCACGGTACAGGCTGCTCGGCCAAATCTAGAAAATGAGAGTGACTTAGCTATTTCGACCATAACTCCCTCGTACGGACTCCGATTGACTCACCGTTTGAACCATTGGAAAGCTAACTAGATGCTTTATAATATTGCAAAGATTAAGAATTTTTGGAGTTTCCAAAAATTAATGGTGATTTAACAAAGTCGGACTCATACGTGGAAAAGTCGCTAAAGAGCACGGAATTCAACAGAACGACATCGAGACGAACTCGGATGACAAAAAGTGTAGAATTAATCATTCTCGGAATGACGAAAAGGTAACAATAGAGTCTCTAAGATGGACTTCCGCCAAAAAAATAAAATTACCGAATGAAATTACTGAATGATAATGACTGAATTACAACCGGGTATTACAACTCTAATAATCTATCATCACACGAATTAATCATCAACAACAACATCAAAACCCGAAAATAAAGAGGAAATGATCCAACATACCTCTTGAAGATGAACAACACAATCAAACTCCTCAAGTATCAAAAAATTATTCATATCTCAAGCTCCAGATCCATAAAGTCAAGCTCATAATCAAGTTAGAAGAGCCAAAAATCTACCTTGTAGGGTTGAAGGGCGAAAAACAAAGTGAACACCTCAAAAATACCAAAGTGACGGAGCCTTCACATTTATAATAACTTCAGTCATTACCTACGTTACCTGATCCACGTAACGTACGTAACGCACCTTACATACGTTATCTGACCTTGATAGCGTACGTAATGCTAATCCAGAGGCCACTGCCTCAATTCATACCATGTCTTACGTACGTAAGGCCTATGCCATAGCGCACGTAATACAGACGTGGACTTGCTACAGGACACACCCTTAACGTAAGTAATCTCACAACAATAATGTACGTAATCCATAATCTAGAAGCTATGGTTCTTATCAACATATACTCTTACATACGTAACACAAGAGGCACAACGTACGTAATCTTCATGCTCAAATAACGTACGTAACATCATCAACTTAACGTACGTTAAGTCCTTCGTTGACTCTCATGTCCACATCTGCGCCGAAAGTTGCCGACACCGTGAACCCCCAACTGGGACCCACCAGGCGAATGAAAATTAATGAATTAAATAATATAACTGTAGAACCGAACCATATTATATTACCAATTACTCCGAGGAGGAGTTTCAAATACAACACACCCAGGAAATACAGAATACATGTATATTTCATATTGAGATAAAATATACAACACTGAATAAAATGAAATCCAAACGGAACTGCAGCGAAAAATACAAATCAAAGAAGTAAGAATGGGACTCCTCGCCGTCAATGTTCTTTTCCCGTGTCTTTGTCTTGCCATGACCTAAAAACAACATCCCCAATGGGGTCAGTTACACAGAACAAAAATCCTCAAGAGTTGAACAAAATACAATAATCACATGAATGCGTTATGAAATCAAGTTGAATGGTGCGCATCATAGTACGCCACGAATGGGATGTGCAAGTGCACAAGCCTGCCGAGTGCCCGACGTTCTGCATAAACACCCGCAAAACTTGGCCTAATTAGTCTTACGGAGGCACGTTACCGTGTGCACAGTCGAATGTGTCCGGATCCCTGCATAAACACAATGACCTTAATGTGCCCGACTAAAAATTCCACACATATACCACCCGTAATGCAATACAATCCCGGAAGGTCACAAGAACAAAAGCGACCATGATGAAGAATAATGAATAGAATCCGACAAGAGTCAAGAATGACTCACCGAGGTGAAATAATGACGCAATGAGTGATAGCTTCAAATGAAATGATTGGAATCGTTGTTCTCCGTGAGTTGAATGATTAATTTGATAATTACAAGTCCCAACATGATTAATGTACTAATCATGAATTATACGTATGAATGAACAACAAAGAAAGGGATGATTATCCTTTTAACCGGTCAAGAATTAACTTGCCTCAAATACCGGTGAATAATGTCCTTCCTCGAACAAACGATCTTAATGGAGTTATCGGTCGCTCGAACAACCTTGAATAACAATTACCAACAATTCGCTTAATATACGTATCAATTATGATCATAACCAATTCAAGAGGTCGATACAACAAATCCAAACTCATTGGGGGCATTTTGACAAACACGTTGTAAACAATCTCCCCTTGTTTACAACCAATCCAAATTGTATCGAAAACCAACCTCCAAATGAGTGATTCAATCTAATAAAACACCATCAATACAATCAATAGTCCAAAAGGAACACACAACTCAAGATTAAAACAACATCCAATCGAAATCCCCAACTCGAAATCAACATTCAAAGTGTTCTTGAGTAATCCTCCAACAATCCGATAATATCTCATAAAAACTCAGAATCATACGTATATCCTTCACATATCATGATTATATCATCCAAAACATCAAGCTTCAACTCAAAATCGAATCTAGGGTTGAAGAAGTTACATTGAATTCGGATGAAGAATCCAAATATATGTTGTTAATCCACACCAAGAACTCAAGGAGGATGAAAACTCTGAGATTGGAGGATGCCAAATCACCCAAAATATCGCCCTTAAGTCACCCAAGGAGAGGAGGAATGAGGAAAATGATGAAATGAACCTCTCTCCTAAAAAATCCGCTGAAAAAGGGGAATCTGACTCGCGTGCCGCGGCGCCTACTGAGTGTGCCGCGGCCCGCGGCCGAAAACAGCTCCCGGCACTTAGCTTAGTGCCGTGGCATGGCTAGCAGAGGGCTGCGGCCCGCGGTACATCCGCTGCCAGGCTCAACTGCCCAAGGTGTTTGCGGCGCGCAACCCCTTGTGCTGCGGCGCACACTATTCGGGCCCAAAAATGACGAAAAACGACCCGGGAAGAGAATAAACGTAATAGAACTCAAAACTTGGGAACAATAACATGAAATGGCAGTGTAGGAACCCCAAAACAGCGGTTCCGAGCAATAATTACGAGAGTTTTTCCAACAATAGCACGATTCGAACAAGGAGTAAATTCGAAATGATATGAACTCCAATATCAACATCAACTTACTAAGCAATTAGAACGATGAAGATAATATTCTCGTCTCGGTTCACAAACAAGGTTGAACAATGAATAATATCGATACACGACTCAAAGTTACGCCGAACGGTGAACAGGAATGAATGAATATGAATGATGAATGATTATTAATGATTGAAAATTACAGAGTGACAATTACTGAATGAAAAATAAATGAGTTCACAACCGGGTATTACATACTCCCCCCCTTAAAAAGAGTCTCATCCTCAAAACTAAAGGTCAAACAATTCGGGATAACTCTCCCGCATACTATCCTCAGTTTCCCAAGTAGCCTCTTTGACTCCATTTCTCGACCACTGAATCTTAACCAAAGGAATCGCCTTGTTCCTCAACAGTTTGATTCGTCGCTCTAAGACTCGTACAGGATGCTCCTCATACGTATGATCATCCGCTATCTCGATTTCATCGAACTGAAGTATGTGACTAGGGTCGGCAACTGACACGCTTTTAGTGTAACTATCGCAAGTGCACGATATCGTATCAAGTAGTAAAGTGGACTTTTTGAGTCCGGTTTATCGATCTCACAAGGAAGTTTTGTTATAATTTGAATTATACACTATTAATCTATTTTTATAGATACTTAAGATGAGTGAAACACACAATTAAAAAGTTTGGTTTAATAATTGCAAAGAAATTGCAATAATAGTTCTAATATTATAAGGAAATAAAAAGATAGCAATAATAATAGATTGATTATCGATAAAATGAAATAGTTGGGATTACAAACTTAGTTCGTCATTAGTTATAAAAGATGTATTGGAGATCATAAGATGAATTTACTTATTATGTTGTGTAGATTCGATATCCCTTAAAAAGACGGTTTCTCTTTCGAACTATAAAACGCCCCTTACATATTGAATCAATCCACTATATTTCTATGTTGATTGGCTTCAATACATAGCATTAGGATTTATGAAAATAACTCAAAGAATCATCTAAGGACTAGGGGTATATTTCTATCCCCTAGAACAACTTAGAGTGAAGATCATTTGATCTAATCAAACATATTTTCTTTCGAAACATATGAAGACCATAAATATCGTCATTTATTGGCCAAATAAATAAAGATTGTTCAAACAATGAAAATCACACACAATAATAAGTAATTCATAATATATCTTTATACAAACATAAATAACATGACTAACCTTGTTTATAATCCCAACTAAAGATTACTTAGCCCATGAAGGGTTTATTATACATGTTACAAGCTTGTGTGGTCATTATTAGTTGAATCAAGAGAAAGAATTGATCCTAACTCCCTTAGAAGATAAAGGAGATAGAAGCAATAAACTCTCTGAACAACATATATTATACCACACTTACAAAGATCACTCAAGAACACAAGTGTGTTCTTCACACAAAAAGAAAAGTTTACAAGAAAATGGAAAATTATAAGATGAATGATGAATGATGAAGGATCTAAGGGGTCTATTTATACACCTAAAGTCATCTAATAGATCCAAAACTCCAGCATTATTACATTAGATCGGATCAATGCCAGCCATCCCCTCAATAATACACAAAAAGTATAAAAAATTCGACAAATCATAGTAATCTGTCAAGAGTTACGGCCGTAACATTCAGGAGTTATGGCCGTAACTAGGGTGACTTACGGCCGTAACCCCTGAATGTTACGGCCATAACTCGGCTTCGTAAATTTGCTCATTTGAAGCTTGGATAGTTACGTTTTCGGCCCATAATTTCTCAGACTTTGCGTTTTTGCCCCAGATCTGCTTCGGATGATAACTTTTGATATATAACTCTGATTTTGAATCCGGAAACACTGCCGAATTCGTCTCGGAAAGCCCTACAACATGAATATATCAAAATTCAATAAAGAGAATATTTATTAAACATGTTGTTTCTTGAGTAATTCAGTTATTTAATCCGATCATCATCCGATAAAAATAAAATTATTAAAACTAATAAATTAAAAGCAAAAAACGAGTAGACTAGCTCAATTATGGGTGAATTTTATCGATACAAACCATGGATAAGTGTACAAAACTGACACTTATCACACCCCCAAACTTGAATTCTTGCTAGTCCCGAGCAAGACTCTTTATTATTCACACTCCAAAAATAAAAATAAAAATCACTAAAATAAGAAAATTAATACACACATAAATTAAAATATAAAAAGAGAAAAGGAGATCAAAATGCCATTAATAGACAACAACCAGCTTTATACAGTAGATAGAAATGAATCAAGATTCAAAATAAATCCACTAATGTTTTTGAAGTTAAAACACGGTTTTTATTTTGTAATTCCAAAATGTAAGGTTTTCCCCCCAAAAGGTTGATTATTTCTTTCCCACTCGTGATACACACGACTCCCTTTAATGGTTGCTCTCGAACACTTGTTTATTTTTCGACTCAATATGAAGAAGAATTTCATTGGCGTCATCAAATATTGTGATTTTCACAAAATTGAGTGTACTGAAATTCAGCTGCTAATTAATTCAAATCTGCTCATAAACTACATCCCTTTTAGTGATAGCTTTCACACCGTTATTTGCTAACGTGTAGCTCTTTTCACTAACACAATTTCTATCTCATTATTTTTCTTTTCGTAAAAAGGTGATAGCTTTCACACCGTTATTTGCTAACGTGTAGCTCTTTTCACCAATTTTTCGAGACGGCAACACGCACCAACAATGGTTAGTCCTTTATTTTCGCAAAATTTAAGACTTCCAAAATTAGGCATTTATTCTTTGCTCAACACTTCTCCTTTTCGTCATTTATTTTTTTAGGTGATAGCTTTCACCGTTATTTGCTAACGTGTAGCTCTTTTCACCAATGACTCCTTTTTTTAGGGAATAGAATTTTTGCAGAAAATCATTTTTTAGTTAAGCATGAAAAATCAAAAACTCCACAAATTAAGTAAATTTCAGTTTTATTTTTCATCAACCAATTGATTCTTCTTTTCTCAGGGTAACGAATGACTCGATTTTATATGATAATTACAAGGCTTGGAAAGAGAGATTAAGGCACAAAATTTTTTGGAATATACAGTTTTTTATTTTACCGGTTAAAACGATTTTAGAAGCTTGTATATAGCTAATTTATTGGTGTTATGGCCAGATCTAGAAATCTCATATATATATATATATACATATATATATATATATCAAGAAATATATATTCACTAAACCTAATCAATGCCAAATAATAAAAACACACCACACAATACACTAATCAAAACATACCACAATCAAATAATCAAAATACAAATAAACATCATAGTTCAAAAACCACAAAATAAACACCAAAGTATGAAAACACCCCCAAACTTATAAGTAAAACTGTCCCGAGTTTTAAAAAAAAATAATAGCAAGCGAGAAAACAGGAAACTCCCTGAAATTTTAGCTTTGTGATCCTCCAGGTGTGTCGTCAGGGATGTTTAGAAAACGGAAAAGCTTTTCAAAGCACTTCTCCGTTTGTAATTGTCGCTCGAGTATTTCATTCTGATTTCTCATAATTTCAGCCTGGGATGTTTCTAATCCCTCCTCAAAAGGCGTCAACTCATAACTGGCATCCTCCTCGGCCTCATATTCCTCCTCCTCGCTACTATCCTCTTCCGGTTCCAAACGTGCCCGTTTGCTTCTCAATTGAGTACTTCGAAAAATACTACTCCGGCCGTTCAGTCGATCCCCATGTGTTAAAATATCACCCCCTGCCGAAATTTTGACTCTCTGGCTCCTGCAAATACCGGTGATAAGGCAGGGGTATGGCATCTTCTGCCTAGTCGGGACCATGCCGGCATAGTGACAAATAGTAGTGTAAATGTGAGTACCCAAATCCATTTTTACCCCCCGGCGGATAGCAAATAAACCTCGCAGTGGCCAATGGAAACCGTCGTAGTCGAAGTCGGGTAAATACTCGGCTGCCCACATCCATAAATACCAAGCATCATCCATTAGGTCCGCTTTGGTTGTATCGGGGTTTGATCATCCCAATCTTGTCATGCAACTCGCTCACTAACGCCAACAGAAACTCTATCATCCGACACCTCTTCATTAGGTAAGATAGAAATGTCAACCGCGTTAGTACAATTAACCCCCAAAAACTTGTTAATGACATCCGGTGAAAAATTAATCGATTTCCCATTCACAGTAGTCTGATGATAAGTAGGTGACCCTAGCTGCCCAATGGACTTGTTGAAAGAATTGTCAAAGTTCAGGGTCAATGTCGGGTTACCATTTGGGAGATCGGAAACGAACTTTTCCCAGCCGTTGTCTAAGAATTTTTGGATGAAAGGGGTAGTGATTGTGTCTCTATCCGCATGGCCGATGAAATCATCAAGATTGAACAATCTTTCCTTAATGCATTTTGTGTTTTGATTTCTTTGTGGCGGTGCCGGACCTTGAGATGACGAACCAACCTTTTCTTTTCCTTTTGTTGATTTCTTCGGTGCCATCCCTGAAATTTAACAAAATCAACTTCTTTTCATCACACGACTATAATCATCAAGCAAAACCAATAAAAACATAAAAAAAATTCAAAGATTTTCGTTGTGGCATTTCGTCGGACACCTTGAGTTCATAGTTTTTTAACAAGTTTTTCTTATTCAAACTCAAATCCATAAAGCCACCACAAATCAATGAATCAAATAACCACACAAATATCAACAATACTCGCAAATGAACAAGATTTAATCAACGAATCATACGGAAATAAGAATCGAAAAACAAATATGAAGAGAAAAACTAAACACTAAAACTCAAGAATATATAAATTGAAACAAGGATTGAAAGAGAACCTGATGATTATGTGTTAATGTTGATATGTTAATGAATTGTATTGAGGAATTTGAGTTTTTTAGCAAGTAGGGATTGATAGGGGGAAAAAATCGCACTCCCGGCCGCTTGTGTCTCGTCTGGTTTGTGAAAGTGTTGTAAGGGCGTTTTTTTTTAATACAGACTAGTAGTTACGGCCGTAACATATCCAAGTTACGGCCGTAAGTTGCTTTCGTTTTTCAAACAAGTTTTTATGTTACGGCCGTATCTTTCCATACTTACGACCGTATGATGGTTTTCTTTTTTTTTTTTTTTGGAACCTGTTTTAAGATACGGCCGTCGTTTTTTTTTTAGAAGCAGTTTTTAAAGATACGGCCGTAACGTACACTAGTTACGGCCGTAAGGTGCTTTCGAAAAAAAATATAATGGAACAACATACGGCCGTATCTAATAACTTACGGCCGTATTTATTTAAATTATTATTATTTTTTTTATTTTTTTTTTATTATATTTTTTTTTTTGGTTTTTTTTTTATTTAAACAAAATTATAATTATTATATGTTTGAGAATAATGAAAGAAAGACTCCCTGGATTTTATGAACGATCGGATCCTTGCTCTTGATGATGAATCCTTCCGTGTTACCCCCAAACTTATTTGCGAAATAATAGAGATTGGGTTGCCTCCCAATAAGCGCTTTGTTTAACGTCCTTAGCTTGACTTTTCGTCAGATTAATTAGGTATTTCCAGCATTATGATTGACTTTGCTGTCGAGAATTCTCCTCCCCGATATGGCTTTAACCGTTGACCGTTTACTTTGAAACTCCTGTCGGTTGTATTATAAATCTCCATAGCTCCATGAGAAAACACCTCTTTGATCGTGTAAGGGCCTGTCCATCGTGATCGCAGCTTACCCAGAAACAGACGCAGTCGTGCATTAAAAAGCAGAACTTGGTCTCCTGTTTTAAAATCTCTTCTTAGAATTCTGTTGTCATGCCATCTTTTCGTTTTTTCTTTGTAGATTTTGGCATTTTCATATGAGTCGAATAGGATTTCATCCAACTCATTTAACTGCAGCAACCTTTTCTTTCCAGCCAACTGTTCGTCAAAGTTTAATTTTTTAATAGCCCAAAAAGCTCGATGTTCAAGTTCTACTGGCAGGTGACAGGCTTTTCCAAAAACCAGACGAAATGGAGACATGCCTATCGGTGTCTTATAGGTCATTACGTAAGCCCAGAGCGCATCATCCAGCTTTTTCGACCAATCTTTCCGAGATGAGTCGACTGTCATCTCAAGTATACGTTTCAGTTCACGATTGGAAACCTCGACTTGTCCACTGGTTTGTAGGTGATAAGAGGTAGCGACACGGTGTTTTACTCCAAATTTTGTTAATAGAGCCTTAACCTGGTGATTGCAGAAATGAGATCCGCCATCACTGATAATAACTCTCGGAGTTCCGAAGCGAGTGAATATATTTTTCTTTAGAAAATTTACCACGACCTTAGCTTCGTTTGTTGGTAATGCAACAGCCTCCACCCATTTAGATACGTAGTCTACAGCTACAAGGATGTATTCATTAGAGAACGATGATGGAAAGGGTCCCATGAAATCGATTCCCCAAATGTCGAAGATTTCAACCTCAAGGATGAAATTCATTGGCATTTCATTTCTTTTTGACATGTTTCCATGTCTTTGGCACCGGTCACACTTTGAGACAAGTGTATGTGCATCTTTGAACAGAGTGGGCCAATAGAATCCTGCTTCAAGAATTTTTCTTCATTGTTTTTGAACCCCCAAAATGTCCTCCATAGTGAGAGGAATGACATCTTTCTAATACCTTCTCCATTTCTTCTTCGGTATGCATCTCGGATGATTTGATCAGTCCTCGTCGAACAACGAGAGGATCTTCCCGAGAATAGTATTTCAACTCGGAGAAGAATTTTTCTTTTGATGATGGGAAAAATTTGGGTGAATTATTCCACTAACAAGGAAATTAACGATGTCAGCATACCATGGTGCATTTTGTTTTTCCTGGATATTAGAGATTTGGAACAGTTGTTCATCCGGAAATACTTCATTTATTTCCTTCTCTTGAGCATTGTTTTGGTCGAGTCTAGAGAGATGATCCGCCACTTGGTTTTGTGTTCCTTTTCTGTTTCTGATTTCTATGTCGAATTCTTGCATAAGTAGAACCCATCGGATTAGCCTTGACTTTGCATCTTGCTTTGTCATTAAATATTTCAAAGCTGAATGATCAGTGTAGACTATGACCTTTGATCCCAATAAGTAGGATCGAAATTTGTCAAAGGCATAAACCACTGCAAGCATCTCTTTTTCAGTTGTTGTGTAGTTCAGCTGAGCATCATTCATAGTCCTGCTAGCATAATGGATCACTTGCATCATTTCGTCCTTCTTCTGGCCCAGTACGGCCCCTATGGCATAATCACTTGCATCGCACATTAAAATGAAAGGAATAGTCCAATCTGGAGAAATGATAATTGGAGCTGATGTAAGCTTATCCTTCAAAGTTGCAAAGGCCACGTGGCATTCATTTGTGAAAAGGAATGGTATATCTTTCTCAAGCAAAGAACAGAGCGGTTTTGCTATTTTTGAGAAATCTTTTATAAACCTTCGATAGAATCCTGCATGTCCGAGAGAACTCCTTACTCGTTTCACCGAAATTGGTGGAGGAAGTTTTGCAATTACTTGGATCTTTGCCCTATCGACTTCAATTCCATGTTGTGAGATTCTATGGCCAAGTACGATTCCTTCCTGGACCATGAAGTGACATTTCTCCCAATTGAGAACTAGATTTGTGTCTTCACATCTTTCCAAGACCATGCCTAAGTGAATTAGGCATTTATCAAATGAATCTCCGAAAACCGAGAAATCGTCCATGAAAACTTCAATGAATTTTTCAACCATGTCTGAGAATACTGACATCATGCATCTTTGAAATGTGGCTGGAGCATTGCACAATCCGAATGGGATTCTTCTATAGGCAAATGTTCCATAAGGGCATGTGAATGTTGTTTTCTCTTGGTCTTCTGGGGCTATTACGATTTGGTTGTACCCTGAATAGCCGTCGAGAAAACAGTAGTAAGAATGTCTCGCCAATCTATCTAGCATCTGATCAATAAATGGGAGTGGAAAATGATCTTTTCTTGTCGTCTAGTTTAGTTTCCTGTAATCAATGCACATTCTCCATCCTGTGATCGGTCGTGTTGGTATAAGTTCATTGTGCTCGTTCTCTATGATCGTGATTCCACTCTTTTTTGACACCATATGTACAGGGCTCACCCATAGACTATCTGAGATTGGATAAATGATTCCTGCGTCAAGTAATTTAAGAATCTCCGCCTTCACATTTTCCTTCATGTTTGGATTCAAACGTCGTTGATGCTCAATTGAAGGTTTGCAGTCATCTTCCATCAAGATTTTGTGGGTGCATATGGAGGGGCTTATTCCTCTAATGTCTGCAATAGTCCATCCAATTGCTCTTTTGTGATTCCTCAATACCCTTAGTAATTTCCCTTCTTCAAGTTTGGTCAATATGTTAGATATGATGACCGGAAGTGTTGAGGAAACGCCCAAGTAAGCGTATCTCAAATGTGTGGGTAGAGGTTTGAGATCAAGTGTTGGAGCTTCTTGTAAATAAGGGAGGGGTTTAGCGGAGCTTGTCCCCAAGTCTTCAAAATGTGAATGCTTTCTTAAGGTTGGTAGTGCTTCTAGGTAGTTTACTGTTTCAGCCAAGTGATATTCTTCTTCCATGCTGGTTAGAGAATTTGCTATACATGTCTCAAGAGGATCTTTAGATAGAACTTTCTCTAAAGACTTGTTCATCATGGCTTCCATTGTGTCTATTTTTAGACAATACTCATATGTGGAGGGTTGATTCAAAGTTTTTAAGACATCGAAGATGACATGTTCGTCTTCCACTCTGAGAATTAGCTTTCCTTCATAGACGTCAATAAGAGCACGTCCGGTTGCGAGAAATGGTTGTCCCAAAATAATGGGAATATCCTGATCTTCTTCCATGTCGAGGATGATAAAATCTGCTGGAAATATGAATTTATCAACTTTGACGAGCACATCTTCAACTATCCCACGTGGATATTTGATTGACCGATCGGCTAATTGTAGTGAAACTATTGTTGCTTTTGCTTCTCCCAAGTTCAATTTGTTGAAAATTGACAGGGGCATCAAGTTGATACTTGCCCCTAAATCACAAAGAGCTTTGCCAAAATTCACTTCACCAATTGTACACGGGATTGTGAAAGTTCCCGGATCTTTTAGCTTGGGTGGCAACTTCTTTTGTAGTATTGCGCTACATTCCTTTGTTAGCATGACTGTTTCGTACTCTTCAAGCCTTCGTTTGTTGGAAAGAATATCTTTCATAAATTTGGCATAGCTTGGCATTTGTGCTAGAGCATCGGCAAAAGGAATGTTGATGTGTAGCTTTTTAAAGATTTCCAAGAATTTCCCGAATTGAGCATCGAGCTTGTGATTCTTCAACCGTTGAGGAAATGGGATAGGTGGAACATAAGATTTTGTAGCAATTGGACCTTTTTGAGATGAAGGTCCTGTATCAGATTCTTTTTCTGATTCTTGATTTTGTTTAATTTTTTGTTTTTCCAGATGGTTTTCCATAGAAATTTCGGGCAACTGCACTCCACTTCTTGTTGTGATAGCTTGTACATTTTCCCTCGGATTTACCTCGGTATTGATAGGTAACATGCCATGAGCTCTTTATGAAAGTATTTTGGCCATTTGGCCAACTTGTGTCTCCAGATTTTTAATTGAAGCATCATTTCGTTGTTGATACTTCAGTTGTTGTTCAGCTAGCTTTGTCATTGCTTCTTCCCATCCGGGCTTCTTTTCTTGATGCGTTGGATTCAACACATTGTTGTTGTTTGCATAAGAAAAATTTGGATGATTTTTGTACCCTGGATTGTATGTTGGCCCGTAAGGATTGTATGCTTTCCTTTGGAAATTCTGAGCATACGACACTTGTTCTGGTGGTGGTGTTGACTGCTCTTGTTGCACTAAAGGACAGATAGTGCTGTTGTGAGTTGCTCCACAAATTTCACATGAAAAAGCTAAAATTTGTGGAGTTTGCACCGTCTTCACAGATTGAGGAGTTGAAAAAGACATTTTCTCGACTTTCTTTGATAGAGCTTCAATTTTTGCCAACATAAGTGAATAAGAATCCACTTCAAAAACACCATTTGGTTTCTTTTGGATATTTCTGTCTGGCCATCTTGCACTTTGTTCACTTATAACCTCAAAAATATTATAAGCCTCTTTCATAGTTTTGTTTCCCAGTGAGCCATTTGATGATGAATCGACATTGGCTCGGCATGAAGGTAAAATTCCAGAATAGAAGTAATTGACTTGTGCTCCCAAATTGAAACCATGGTTAGGACATTTTCGTAGCATATCTTTGTATCTCTCCCATGCTTCGTGGAATGATTCTGAATCTTGTTGACGAAATGTAGAGATTTCGTATTTGAGTTTCGCCACTTTTATTGGTGGAAAGTATTTAGTGGTGAATTTCTGGACAAATTCGGGCCAATTTGTTATGCTTCGTGGTGGCAAAGTATCTAGCCACTCTCTTGCTCTGTCCTTCAAAGTGTGCACGAAAAGTCTCATTTTGATCGCCTCGTCATTTACATTTGGATATTTGAAATTTCCACATATTTCCACAAAACGGTTAATATGGAGATATGGATTTTCGTCGGTTCTTCCATAGAATGAGTTGTTGTTGGAGAAGAGATTTATGACATCTGGGCAAATTTGAAAATTGTCCACTCCAAATGGTGGATAGATTACACTTGATTGAACGCTCAAAGATGGGGGGTTCATGAATTCCCCAAAGAGCATGTTGCCTTCATCTATTTCCGGCACAATAGGATATTGTTGATGTTGAATGTTTTGAACATTAGGTATCCCCCCCACCGGAGGAATTCTTTCGTTATAATTTCCTTGGGGGAGACGTGGATTTAGTTCGTCCGCCATTGATGGTGAAGAAATAATATTTTTCTTTTGTTCTCTTCGCCTTCTTCTGAATGTGGCTTCGATCTCGGGATCTAGTGAAACTAAATCGCGATTGTATGTCCTTCGCATAGACAAGAGAATCTACAACAAAGAAAAAGTTGTATTTATAACAATAGTTAATAATGTAATTTTTCAAATATAACTTATACTTCCCCGGCAACGGCGCCAAAAACTTGACACGCTTTTAGTGTAACTATCGCAAGTGCACGATATCGTATCAAGTAGTAAAGTGGACTTTTTGAGTTCGGTTTATCGACCCCACAAGGAAGTTTTGTTATAATTTGAATTATACACTATTAGTCTATTTTTATAGATACTTAAGATGAGTGAAACACACAATTAAAAAGTTTGGTTTAATAATTGCAAAGAAATTGCAATAATAGTTCTAATATTATAAGGAAATAAAAAGATAGCAATAATAATAGATTGATTATCGATAAAATGAAATAGTTGGGATTACAAACTTAGTTCGTCATTAGTTATAAAAGATGTATTGGAGATCATAAGATGAATTTACTTATTATGTTGTGTAGATTCGATTTTCCTTAAAAAGACGGTTTCTCTTTCGAACTATAAAACGCCCCTTACATATTGAATCAATCCACTATATTTCTATGTTGATTGGCTTCAATACATAGCATTAGGATTTATGAATATAACTCAAAGAATCATCTAAGGACTAGGGGTATATTTCTATCCCCTAGAACAACTTAGAGTGAAGATCATTTGATCTAATCAAACATATTTTCTTTCGAAACATATGAAAACCATAAATATCGTCATTTATTGGCCAAATAAATAAAGATTGTTCAAACAATGAAAATCACACACAATAATAAATAATTCATAATATATCTTTATACAAACATTAATAACATGACTAACCTTGTTTATAATCCCAACTAAAGATTACTTAGCCCATGAAGGGTTTATTATACATGTTACAAGCTTGTGTGGTCATTATTAGTTGAATCAAGAGAAAGAAATGATCCTAACTCCCTTAGTAGATAAAGGAGATAGAAGCAATAAACTCTCTGAACAACATATGTTATACCACACTTACAAAGATCACTCAAGAACACAAGTGTGTTCTTCACACAAAAAGAAAAGTTTACAAGAAAATGGAAAATTATAAGATGAATGATGAATGATGGAGGATCTAAGGGGTCTATTTATACACCTAAAGTCATCTAATAGCTCCAAAACTCCAGCATTATTACATTAGATCGGATCAATGCTAGCCATCCCCTCAATAATACACAAAAAGTACAAAAAATTAGACAAATCATAGTAATCTGTCAAGAGTTACGGCCGTAACATTCAGGAGTTACGGCCGTAACTAGGGTGACTTACGGCCGTAACCCCTGAATGTTACGGCCGTAACTCAACTTCGTAAATTTGCTCATTTGAAGCTTGGATAGTTACGTTTTCGGCCCAATTTCTCGGACTTTGCGTTTTTGCCCAGATCTTCTTCGGATGATAACTTTTGATATATAACTCGATTTTGAAACCGGAAGATTGCGAATTCGTCTCGGAAAGCCCTACAACATGAATATATCAAAATTCAATAAAGAGAATATTTATTAAACATGTTGTTTCTTGAGTAATTCAGTTATTTAATCCGATCATCATCCGATAAAAATAAAATTATTAAAACTAATAAATTAAAAGAAAAAAACAAGTAGACTAGCTCAACTATGGGTGAATTTTATCGATACAAACCATATATAAGTGTACAAAACTGACACTTATCAGCAACATACTTCTGCAACTGAGAGATATGAAATACGTTATGAATTTGGCTCAAGGCTGGAGGTAAAGCCAATCGATAAGCGAGATTGCCTACTCGATCCAAAATTTCAAATGGTCCAATGAATCTCGGACTCAACTTTCCCCACTTCCCGAAATGGAAGATAACTCGACTCGGGGATACCTTGACCAAAACGTGGTCACCTGCCTCGAACTCTAATGGTCGACGACGATTATCTGCATATTATTTTCGTTGACTCTGAGCGGTCACCAAACGACTTCGGATCAACACTACTTTCTCGCGGGCGGCTATTAACATACCAGGTTCAGTGCCGACCGATTCTGATAAGTCATCCCAGCATAGGGGAGATCGATAACGACGACCATATAAGGCCTCGTAAGGTGCCATCTTAATCGAAGCATGCCAACTGTTATTGTACGTGAACTCAATCAATGGTAGTTGGGCTTCCCAATCATCTTTCCAATCAAGAACACATGTCCTCAACATGTCCCCCAATGTCTGAATAGTTCGCTCTGATTGTCCATCGGACTGAGGGTGAAAAGCTGTGCTGAAATTTAGCTTAGTTCCCATGGAACGATGAATGGATTTCTAAAAATGTGACACGAATCGTCCGTCACGATCAGAAACGATACTCTTAGGGTATCGTGCAATCTCACGATCTCTTTAACGAATAACTAGGCAAGGCTCTCAGGAACCTACGTATCCTTAATCTTAAGGAAATGAGCCGATTTAGTTAAACGGTCCACAATTATCCAAATTGTATTCATGCCGCGACGACTCACCGGCAAACTCGTGATGAAGTCCATTGAAATATCCTCCCACTTCCATTCTGGGATAGGATGCGGTTTCAGAATACCCCCCGGTCACTGATGTTCTATCTTGACTTGCTGACAGGTCAAATATCTCGAAACAAATTCTGCAACTTCTCGCTTCATATTAATCCACCAGTAATTTTGTTTCAAGTATTTGTACATATTGCTAGACCCCGGATGAATAGAATAAGGGGTAGCATGGGCCTCTCTCAAAATCGAGTTTTTCAACTCGTCATCCACGGGATGCATAATCGGTTCCTAAATCGCAAAAGTCCATCCTCGTGGACCATAAATCCAGGGGCTTTCCCCTGAGTCACATCATCTCGAATGCGCAACAAAAATGGGTCTGAACCCTGTTTCACTCTGATCGCCTCCTCAAGTGGCGATGAAATCTCCAGCATACAAAGCTGCCCTTGTACACACTGTAACCAGAACTCGATCTCATGCCTTAGGAATTCCTGCTGAAGTTCTTTCTGAACAGTTAAACGAGCAAGCATTTGCTCCTGAAGGGACTTACGGCTCAAAGCGCCGGCGACAACATTCACCTTACCCGGGTGATATTGTATCTCAATATCATAATCTTTAATTAGTTCCAACCTCCGTCTCTATCGCATATTCAACTCCTTCTGAGTAAATATATATATATATATATATATATATCAAACTCTTATGATCGGTGAAATCTGACAGGTGACGCCATAAAGATAATGACGCCAAATCTTCAACGCGAATACCACGGCCGCTAGCTCCAGGTCGTGGGTCGGATAATTGACCTCGTAAGGCCTCAGTTGCCGCAAAGCATAGGCAATCACTTTCCCGTTCTACATTAATACACATCCGAGACCTTGTCCGGACGCGTCACTATAAACCTCGAATCCTTCCGTCTCTTGTGGTAAAGAAAGGACAGGCGCTGAAATTAAACGGCTCTTAAGCTTCACAAAACTCTGCTGACATGCATCAGACCACATGTATTGCTTATCCTTCCGCAAAAGGTTCGTCATAGGTTGAGCGATTTTAGAAAATCCTTCCACAAATCGCCAGTAATAGCCTGCTAATCCGAAGAAGCTTCGGATTTCCTTAACATTCTTCGGAGGTTGCCAATCGGATAGCCTCCATCTTTTGAGGGTCGCCACGTACTCCGTCTGATGAAATCACATGCCCAAGAAACATTACCTCGGACATCCAAAATTCACATTTGGAAAACTTTCCATAAAGTTGCTCTCATCTCAACACGTTGAGAACTTGATGAAGGTCAAGTTTGTGCTATTCTCAGTCACGAGAATAAATCAAAATGTCATCTATGAAAACAGCCACGAACTGATCTAAATAATTGATGAAGACTCGGTTCATCAACTCCATGAATATTGCAGGTGCATTAGTTAACCCAAACGGCATCACTACAAACTCGTAATGCCCATAGTGTGTTCGAAAAGCTATTTTTGCGATATCCGACTCTCCAATTCGCAACTGATGATACCCAGATCTCAAATAGATCTTAGAAAATATTGAAGCTCCCTGAAGTTTATCCAAAAGGTCATCGATGCGAGGTAGGGGATATTTATTCTTGATCGTCACGCCGTTCAGTTATCGATAATCAATGCATAAGTGAAATGAACCATCCTTATTCTTGACAAATAACACAAGTGCTCCCCACGGGGAAGCACTCGGTCGGATATAACCCTTCTCAGTCAATTCCTTCAGTTGATTCTTCAGTTCCTGCATTTCATTCAGGGCCATAGGATATGGTGCTTTCGATATTGGAGATGTACCTAGCTCCAACTCTGTCGTGAATTCCACATCTCTCTGTAGAGGCAAACCAGGTAACTCATCTGGAAATACATCGGCATATTCTCTCACTACGTGGATATCCGCCAAAGACACTGATGATTTCTCGGTCTTGGTCATATAGCACCAATAACCAACGCACCCCTGATTGAGTAATTTCACTGCTTTCATCATATTGATAACTCTTCTGGAACAGCTGGGATTACTCCCCTGAAATACATACTCGACTCCATCATCTGAAATGATAGTGACCATACGCTTACGGACACTAAGGATGGCATCCTTACGATTCATCCAATCAATACCCAAAATAATGTCATCTCTAGGTAAATCTACCACGATCAGGTCCACCAACCAAACACGGCCATTAAGCTGAATCGGACAATTCTTAATCTCACGGTCTCCGATAATTCTTCTACCGCCAGGTAGCCCAATGATATAAGGTTCATAACTAGTAGTACTATCCAGGTGAAGTCTACTCAAGCATGACTCGGAAATGAATTAGTGTGACGCGCCAGTATCAAAAAGGGTACACACAGGTTGAGATAAAATTTCGAGTGTACCTGAGATCATTCGGGCCTCCGGATCGTCGGTCCTCTTCATCTCATAAATTCAGCGCTTGCCAGTCCCTGAACCGGACGCTCATGTCTGATAGCTGTGGGCTCCATCTTTAGTTGCTCCTGTCGTCTTAAACGACGCAGACGGAGTGGACTAATTCTGAACAGCCGACTACTTTGGGGTCTGAGATGCCGTCGGAGTAGGTTTGGGGTCTCTTCGGCAGAAACGGGCCTTATGCCCGGCAATCCCACAGTTATTGCACGTGATAGTCTGCCTCAGACACTTAGTGCTAAAATAGCCCTGCTCTCCACAGTTGAAACAGATGATGGCCGAACTGGCCGCTCAGGACTGAAATTCTGCAGGTTTAGGCGCCGTAGGAGGTTGCTCAGAAAAAGTAGAGCTCGCACGAGGCTTCTTGAAGGTTGCCTGACTGCCTTCGTACTGATTACAATTCTTTGATTTCTTGCCAGAAGATGAAGTTTGATGTTTAGAAATTTCCTTCGCAGTAAGCTCATAAGTAAGAGCTTTCTCGATGAATTCGGCCAGGGTGTTGCACTGATGATTAAGCAATTGTAGCCGCATACGAGGTTTTAGACTCTTACTGAAATACTTGATCTTATCCGCCTCGGAGTGGATAATAGATGAGGCAAATGGAAGTAGATCCTGAAACTTCTCAGCGATGGCAAGAACATATTCTTCCGTTGAGGGGTCGGGGCTGAGTAACTCCGATAACTTGGCCTCCCTGAGTTGGGCCGAATAATACCTTTCCATCATGAGAGTCTTGAACTGATCCCAAGTGCAAGAATCGTCGGTGCGCTTAAAAGATATCCATCAAAAGTGAGCGCTCTTACCCAGTTAGTAAGCCGCAACTGAAACTTTGTGCCCTTCGGGACAGCCCACCATAGCAATAGTTTCTCGAAATATTCAAGCCAGTGAATAATATCTGCCAGCTTAGATGAGCCCTCAAAAGTAGGTGGCATCTGGCGAGAGATGTCGCCGATGATACTGCTAACACACCTCTCTTGCCTCTGAGGTGGCGGCAGATGGGCCTGTTGAGCCTGAGTTCAGAAGATGAAGTTTGATGTTTAGAAATTTCCTTCGCAGTAAGCTCATAAGTAAGAGCTTTCTCGATGAATTCGGCCAGGGTGATGCACTGATGATTAAGCAATTGTAGCCGCATACGAGGTTTTAGACTCTTACTGAAATACTTGATCTTATCCGCATCGGAGTGGATAATAGATGAGGCGAATGGAAGTAGCTCCTGAAACTTCTCAGCGATAGCAAGAACATCTTCCTCCTTTGAGGGGTCGGGGCTGAGTAACTCCGATAACTTGGCCTCCCTGAGTGGGGCCGAATAATACCTTTCCATCATGAGAGTCTTGAACTGATCCCAAGTGCAAGATTCGTCGGTGCGCTTAAAAGATAGCCATCAAGAGTGAGCGCTCTTACCCAGTTAGTAAGCCGCAACTGAAACTTTGTGCCCTTCGGGACAGCCCACCATAGCAAATAGTTTCTCGAAATATTCAAGCCAGTGAATAATATCTGCCGGATTAGATGAGCCCTCAAAAGTAGGTGGTATCTGGTGAGATATGTCGCCGATGATACTGCTAACACACCTCTCTTGCCTCTGAGGTGGCGGCAGATGGGCCTGTTGAGCCTGAGTTCAGAAGATAAAGTTTGATGTTTAGAAATTTCCTTCACAGTAAGCTCATAAGTAAGAGCTTTCTCGATGAATTCGGCCAGGGTGGTGCAATGATGATTAATCAATTGTAGACGCATACGAGGTTTTAGCCTCTTACTGAAATACTTGATCTTATCCGTCTCGGAGTGGATAGTAGTTTAGGCGAATGGAAGTAGCTCCTAAAACTTCTCGACGATGGCAAGAACATCTTCTTCCCCTGAGGGTCGAGGCTGAGTAACTCCGATAACTTGGCCTCCCTGAGTGGGGACAAATAATAACTTTCCATCATGAGAGTCTTGAACTGATCCCAAGTGCAAGATCTGTCGGTGCACTTCAAAGATAGCCACCAAGAGTGAGCGATCTTACCCAGATAGTAAGCTGTAACTGAAACTTTGTGCCCTTCGGGACACCCCACCATAGCAAATAGTTTCTCGAAATATTCAAGCCAGTGAATAATATCCACCATCTCAGATGAGCCCTCAAAAGTAGGTAGCCTCTGGCGAGAGATGTCGCCGATGATACTACTCACAATCCTCTCTTACATCTGAGGTGGCGGGGGAGGGGCCAGTTGAGCCTGAGTGGATCAGTTATGCATCGTCTCCATCAGACGTGCCATCTGAGTCATTTGGGCCATCATCCCCTGCATAAAAGCGAGTGGATCAACCCGTACACCTTCCAATTGAGCTATATCTCGGGTACGACTTCCTGATAGTGAATGATTATCTCCCACTGAATGAGTGGCAGCGTCGCTACTAGTTGAATCAATGTTATTCCTCGCGTTCGCACGGGTATTCACTCGAGCTCCCGGGTTTTGGCCCGCACCGCAGCCTCTTCCCCTGCGTCCTCTGACAACTCTATCCATACTGAAGTAGGAAAACACATGATAATTATAGATCTTGCATGAATATCGCATTATGATTTGTTATGAAATAATGAGCATACACGCTCTAACGCAATGAAGGCATTAATAATGCAGTAAAATGATCATTGACATTACACCGGAATATGATAATATCACATGAAAGATCAACTTAGGTGACATGATTATCTGATGAAATTCCTGAAATGATTACCTTGAACAAGTTAACAAGATTGATAATACGATCCACAATATCAACAACTGAGCAATGATATTGACTGAGTGATTAATGAGTTAACATGATCGACAAGATCCAAGAAAATGATGATTGAGGATTGAGGATTGTTGACTGATGAATGATGAATCAGTGATTCTTATTGCCAGAAATTATACCATGGCGTCAGAAATCATACCGTTTCTTTGGTCTGAGGGGCTTGGCGCTTGCACAGGTCACACGTGACACGAAGTCCAATGATACTAGTATGACGAATGATGATTTCAAATGAGACATGACTCAGAAGATAGTATTCAAAACCATGCTCTGATTCCAACTCCGTAACACCCCAAACTAGACGGATATTACAGTGTCGCGAACCCCCAACTGGGACCCACCAGGCGAATGAAAACTAATGAATTAAATAATATAACTGTAGTACCGAACCACATTATATTACCAATTACTCTGATGAGTAGTTTCAAATACAACACACCCAGGAAATACAGAATACATGTATATTTTATATGAAGATAAAATATACAACACTGAATAAAATGAAATCCAAATGGAGCTGCAGCGGAAAATACAAATATAAGAAGCATGAACAAATGGATAGGCTGTGCCCCCTACTAGTATCACTGGGACTCCTCGCCGTCGATGTTATATTCCCGTGCCTTTGACTTGCCATGACCTAAAAACAACATCCCCAACGGGGTCAGTTACACAGAACAACAATCCTCAGGAGTTGAACAAAATACAATAATCACATGAATGCGTTAGAAATCAAGTTGAATGATGGGCATCATAGTACACAACGAATGGGATGTGCAAGTGTACAAGCCTGCCGAGTGCCCGGCGTCCCGCATAAACACCCGCAAAACTTGGCCTAATTAGTCTCGCGGAGGCATGTTACCGTGTGAACATTCCAATGTGTCCGGATCCCCGCATAAACACAATGACCTTAATGTGCCCGACTAAAAATTCCACACATATACCAACCGGAATGCAATAAAATCCCGGAAGGTCACAAGAACAAAGGCGACCATGATGAAGAACAATGAATAGAATCCGACAAGGGTCAAGAATGACTCATCGAGGTTAAATAATGATGCAATGAGTGATAGCTTCAAATGAAATGATTAGAACCGTTGTTCCTCGTGAGTTGAATGATTAATTTGATAATTACAAGTCCCAACATGATTAATGTACTAAGCATGAATTATACATATGAATGAACAACAACGAAAGGAATGATTATCCTTTTAACCGAGCAAGAATTAACTTGCCTCAAATACCGGTGAATAATGTCCTTCCTTGAACAAACGCCCTTAATGGAGTTATCGGTCGCTCGAACAACCTTGAATAACAATTACCAACAAGTTGCTTAATATACGTATTAATTATTATCATAACCAATTCAAGAGATCGATACAACAAATCCAAACTCATTGGGGCATTTTGACAAACACGTTGTAAACAATCTCCCCTTGTTTACAACAAATCCGAATTGTATCAATAACCAACCTCCAAATGTGTGATTCAATCCAACAAAACACCATCAATACAATCAATGGTCTAAAAGGAATACACAACTCGAGATTAAAACAACATACAATCGAAATCCCCAATTCCAAATCAACATTCAAAGTGTTCTTGAATAATCCTCCAACAATCCGATGATAACTCATAAAAACTCATAATCATACGTATATCCTTCACATATCATGATTATATCATTCAAAACATCATTCTCCAACTCAAAATCGAATATAGGGTTGAAGAAGTTACCTTAAATTAGGATGAAGAATACAAATATATGTTGTTAATCTACACTAAGAACTCAAAGAGAATGAAAACTCTGAGATTGAGGATGCTAAATCGCCCAAAATATCGCCCGTAAGTCGCCCAAGGAGAGAAGGAATGAGGAAAATGATGAAATGAAATTCTCTCCTCAAAAATCCGCTGAAAATGGGAATCTGATTCGCGTGCCGCGGCACGGACTAAGTGTGCCACGACTCGCGGTCGAAAACAGCTCCCAGCACTTAGCTTAGTGCCGTGGCATGGCCAGCAGAGGGCCGCGACCCGCGGTACAGCCGCTGCCAGGCTCAACTGCACAAGGTGTATGCCACGGCGTGCAACCCGTTGTGCCGCGGCGCACACTCTTCGGGCCCAAAAATGACGAAAAGCAACCCGGGAAGAGAATAAACGTAATAGAACTCAAAACTTGGGAACAAAACACGAAATGGCGGTGCGGTAACCCCAAAACGGAGGTTCCAAGCAATAATTACGAGAGTTTGTCCAACAATAGCACAATTCGAGCAAGGAGTAAATTCGAAAGGATATGAACTCCAATATCAACATCAACTTACTAAGCAATTACAACGATCAAGATAATATTCTTGTCTTGATTCACAAACAAGGTTGAACAATGAACAATATCGATACACAACTCAAAGTTACGCCGATCAGTGAACACGAATGAATGAAATATCAATGATGAATGATTATTAATGAGTGAAAATTACAGAGTGAAAATAAATGAGTTCACAACCGAGTATTACACACTCGTCGGTCATAGATCGGATAATGTCCGATTCTTCTCATAACGTACGTAACGTGTGCTACATAACATACGTTACACTTGTATCTTAAAGTACGTAAGCTTCTATACTTAAACGTACGTTATGGCTTCTATACTTAACGTACGTAAGCTTCTATACTTAAACGTACATTAAGACAACCTAGTACACGATATTCTCAAATATGATTATCGACCAATTACGTCAATTGTACCAATATAACTGTCTCAGACCTCAAATTATTTTATTCATACTGTATAGATACCGCACTATCCAATATATCTCAGATAAAATAATGCGAAAAATTTATACTGAAAATCCAGGATATTACAAGCCTGCTGCTGAAGTTGTTGGTATGCTCGAGGAGCATACTGTTGATATTTAGTATTGCGGCTGTAACACCCCAAATCACCCAAGGGTTGTTACACGCCGTAGGACCTTCATTAGGCCTACCAGGCTAAACACACACATGACTACCGATGTCAACACGACATTAAACACATCAAAAGAAATATCAGGCCCTGGACTCGGACAAAGCATTTTAATTCAAACACATAATTTGACGTAAATCCATTTCCCACGCAGGGGACTTGAACCATAAAACAGAAACCATTTATTCTAGTCTCAAATGAACAACATGAAAATCAAACAACTCTCAAGACTCGATCCTCATCATGCCTGATCACCCTTCACGTGCGCTTTCTGTGCTGGCTCTTCAGAACATCCAATACCTGAAATGAAAAAACATTTCACCACATACAGGGGTTAGCATACGAAATGCTAGTACAAGTACATAATTACACAACATTACATATAACCATATATCAGCATCCTTGTCACAGTTCGAAAACATTTATGAAAGAAACATATTCCGGAATATCATATTTTCATCAAGAACATTTATACAACGCAACTCATCACCACAAAATCATACCTGGTAACCCGTGGTCGTACCCCTTACTATCGACCCCTAGAGGCCCCGTCGAGCCCTCCCAGGTGGGAAACCACTTCCACGGCCATACCCCTTAGTATCATCCCCTAGGGTCCTCGTCAGACCCTCCCCGAGTGGAAGAACAACCACACACGCACACATATCCACTTCTGCGGCAATACCCCTTAGTATCGGCCCCCAGAAGCCTCACATGCCATACCCGGGTGGAAAAAAACATCATAAACACAAACACAGTTTCACAAAGCAACATTCATGTCAAATAAACATCATACGCAACAAAATGTAATTCATGTACTTGCCTCAATTACGACGTGAAGGAAATGGTGAAAGAAAAGGGTTTCGGTCCAACTCCCTTCAAAGGTTCGTTCCTAAATTTCAACGACACATAATCAATCTAAATACTACAGAAACGCGTAGAACATCCCAAGATCTACCCCTAAAGAGAAATTTCTCGGACATCTTAAAGGCATAAACCAACATAATCGATTAATGGAAGGATTCTCGAAATCGTTCCACAAAACTTCAAGAATAATAAAGGGTTTCGAGTTTACAACCATAATAAAACTACAATCTAGGCCAAGTCGGATTAGATCGGCCAAATCATCATAAAACCCCCAAAATCCCCAATATTCACAAAACTAGGGTTCTAGAGAATAATACCTCGATCCGAATGTGAGGAGAAGTTTAGATGTTGATAACTTCTTGTTAGGAACTCAAAAATATGGGTGTATGATGATATCAGACCTTACGTCACCTTCAGCCTCGAGTTAGGTCGCCAAATCGCCGGAGAGGAGTTGTAAGAGGAGAAACGACGAAGTCAAGGGTGTTGCGCACACACACACACACACACACACACACACACACACATATATATATATATATATATTTATACTGACTAATATTAGTGCGCGCTACATGATGCTTAGCGCACGCTAACGGCTCTGGTTCAGCCTCCCTGAACGTTCTGCCTAGTTCCAGAATATTCGGTTTGACCTTGATAGCATGCGCTAGTAATGAATTAGCGTGCGTTATCCCATCAGAGTAGCGTGCGCTAGTATACCATTAGCGTGCGCTAGCCTCCTGGTCCAGAACTCCAGGAACCTTTCTGACCAATCAGCACTACACCATATATGATCTTCAACAACGTTTATTTCGATGTTACAAGCAAAAGTGTTGCCTTATGTGCCTTAAAATTGGTCTATGGTATAACACTTTTTTTTGGCATTACAGTTGATAGTAATCGGTGTTACCATAGACATAATTGGGTATCTATGGTAACACCAAAGTCGGTGTTACTATTGATATTATAAAAAAGTGTTACCAGAAACGAAAATAATAAGAGGGCTTACAGAAAATATTGGGTGGGTCAAAGTTCTGAAAAATACTTGAGCTGCTAAAAATTAATTTAGACCGCTCAACTCAAATAATTCATCAAGCCTAAAAACAAACAATTCACTCTGTCTCTCTCTCTCTCTCTCAACTCTCTCTCTCTCTCTCAAAACTCTCTCTCTCGCTCAACTCTCTCTCTCTTCCCTCTATGGGTATCCAGACGGGTTTCTCCACGGCTGCTTCTCCACATTTTCTCCATGAGTCGAATTAGGGCTTCGCTTAATTAGGGGTCTTCAGTTAGCAATTAGGGTTCGATTGGGCTTCACTCAATTAGGGCTCTCCAGTCACTCAATTAGGGTTCTTCAGTCAGCAATTACTCATGGGTATAAACCCTATTCGATATTTTTATTACTCTATTTGTGTTAACTCATCCCCCGACCCTTCTCAACCCTTTGTTATTTTACCCCAAACACATATTCAATATTATATCATTAATCTCAGGTCATTCGTGCACCCCAATATTGTGCGATTCAACGAGGCAAGTTTTTCTTAATCATTTACTGCTACTGTAATTCGTAACATCATGTGGTTCAATGTGTGATGGTAACAAGTTATCTACTCAAGTGGCTTCTATGATTTTTTTTTAAATTAATGTGCTACTTACACCTACCCGCCTTGTGATTGAAATGGAATATGCTGCTGGTGGAGAACTCTTTAACCGCATCGTAACTGCAGGGAGATTCAGTGAACATGTGTGTTTAATTTTCGACTAATTTTTATTTAGTTGGTTGTCTATATCTGTCTTGCAATATCTTCAAATTTCATTGGCTATGGTTTTTGTATAAAACAGTTAGTTTATATTTGATTTTTTTAATTTAATGGGTTTTTATTGCATGTCCAACCAGTTGTTTACGTTGATTGTGGTTAGTTTGACAACTTCTTTTATAAGATAATATACATTATTAGATGCAATTATTTTAGGAACTTGGTGAAATATTTCAACCTTGGATATATTTCAATCAAATATATGTAGTATAATATCCAAATGCAAGTTACAATTCGAGATATTTAGTGAGAAAAGTAATAATCTTAGGGTCACAAGGAAGATATATAACTTTATAGGGCTAATCAGTATTTTTTGACTTTGGGTTGGGGAATCAGAGCCACTGTGATGGTCTGATAACATATCCACACCCACGGAGCTGTGTCCTTTGGTGGGTCGGTGAGGGGAGGGGCAGTGAAAATATGAGAAAATTGAACTACTTTCTTGTTAATTGTGAGTGAGTAAACTAGAATAGAATACATGTGCATGTCATATGTCATATATACTTTAATGTATGTTCTCTTTGTTCTTTCCTCATTTCCCTTAAAAGTTAAAATCCTATCCCCTACCTCTGAGAAAACGTCTTATAAGAAAATTCAGATTTCAAGAAGAAAAGATATATTTGGTTGGTTACCAAAATGTTGTCACCTGAACATTTTAATAGATGTACAAATGGTTAGAATACTATTTTTAGATCTACTTGTCAGAAAATACACAGCGCAAGGAAGTATTTTTTTGTCCGGTTGATTATATCGATATCCATAATTTGTAAAAAGAAGGATCATTGGTAATGAATTTGTAATGAGATAGCATGTGAACTTCCTTTGTAGTGTATCAGCTAACGTGTGTATACTGTATACCCTTGTTTTTGTTTTTAAAAAGACCTCTGAATCACGAGAATGAACATGAAACAGTGAGTGGTGCAAATGGAATTTAGTATATAAAGTAATGTGAATGAGTATTCTTCAATGGTAATGTGAAGTAGGTACAGAGTTAAGTTTTTGTGCTTCCTTGGAGCAACTGTCCCTCGGGACATGTACTAAAAATAATGGCAATGCAGGTGTGAGGACTTTCAGAAAGCATATATGACACTATGTAGAATAAATGTTGATAAGGGCATGCATGATTCTCAAAGCTTCATAATTATTTCTTCGGACAAGGAAGTAAATATATGACCAACTGGTTACAACTAACTTTATTCTTGTAATCACATTTATCAAGCTTTAATAATTTCTGCATGTGTTGTTCTATATTTCTAAATGATTTAGGGACTCCATCTTTCTTTAAATGTAAAAAATAATATATTTTTGCAGTCGATTGGACTCAATGTCATTGTAACTAATAAACTACCTCTGGAAACATGATGGCTCTGATTTGCCATGTCGTGGGCAATTTTGGCACTATTTCTGTTGTGGTATTTCTTAAGGAACATTAAGTTGGAAGCATTGGAGGTGCAACTGATCAAGTCTAATAAGCAGAGGTATCTTATGGCATGCAAATGTTATTAACATACTTAGATGATTTTCTTTCCTAATATGATATGTGGCCGTTTTGGTTCATTCATGTGTTAATTTGTTTTTGAGAACCTGCTAAAATTAATGGCGTAAGATAAACTTTCAAATGCTTTGTTCTTTTTACAGGTTTATGTTACGAAAGGTCTAAAAACTGAAGGTGTTGAGGCTAGTTGATGTTACGCAAGTTCTACAGACTGAAGGTGTTGAGGCTGCTAATAAATTGGTTCATGGTGGCAAGGAACACAATCCATCTTACTTGATCGAGAGGGTTATTCGGAATTAGAAACCAAAGTTAAAGTCCCATGAAGATGACAATGTCACTCCTTGGCTGATCAGCTCACTTTATATCTATGTTTAGTGGCTTATGTAGTTTTTTGTTATATTTTGAATTGCATTTTAAAAGTACTTATTTAGACATTCAATGGTATTTAAGTTTAGTTATGTATTGGAATGGCTTGCGGACAGCCAATATATGTAGCTAATTTTGGTTATGTATTTGGATGTTTAATACTTTTTAATGGGAATCTATATTTTTAAAAATCACATGTTGCATTTAGCATTCAACGTGTTAGTATAGGCCTGCAAAAATGTAGCCATTGACTCCATTGTATTAATATTTGTGTGTTGCCAAAAGAACAACATAGTGTAGCCATAAATATAAAAGTGTTTAAGAAACAAGTGTAGCTATAACAGTACTCAAAGTGTTTCACAACTTGGTGTTACGGTAGTACCAAAAAGGTTTTACCATAGGTCTACAGCTACAACTTTAATGTTGTTACTAAATAAAAAAGGTGTTGGCGTAGGTCTACAGTAACACCATTAAGGGTGTAGCCACAGAACTAAAAAGCGTTGGCATAGGAGCCTAAATCTACACTTCTGACCGGCGTTACCAGAAACCAAAAAACTGTTACCTTAGACCTCTATGGTAGCGGCCATTTTTGTAACACCCTAAAATTTGGTCAAAGTGTAGCCGTAGCTTTTTTTTTGGCTTTTAGCAACAGTTTTTGGGCTTTAAGCACACTTTTTCAGGTGTTGCTGAATCCCATATATGGCATAGTGCAGGTAGCGTGCGTTATAATCGAATAGCGTGCGCTACACCTGCCGAATCAGCGCGCGCTATAGCCAAATAACGTGCACTAATTATCCCACTCCCAAGCCCAGAAAACCTTGTGTCCAATTCTGCCCAATCGAAGTAGCGTGCGCTATGGCGTGCGCAATTATATCGCATTAGCGCGCGTTAGCTACATATTTAGCGTGCGCTACTGCTCCCTTTCCAGTATTAAAGTCGTGAAGTTCGGTCTGAACGAACACATCCCAATAGGTTCAAAACTCGATGATTACCAACAACCAATGTAGCACTAAGAAGGAATAAAATCTTGCAAACTCGAACTCCGATTAAACACACGATGCCACTATCCGACAACACCAAAAACAACACACGTAGCGATTACCAATATCTGGAAAATTTACAATACAGTCCACGAAATTCATCAAAATTACAATTATTGCCATTAAAAGGTACGAATATTACATTCTCTCCCCCAAAAAATAAGTTTCATCCCTAAACTTACAAAATGAATAACTCGGGGTATCTCGATCTCATGTTTTCTTTTGTCTCCCACGTGGCCTCCTCCGATCCATGTCTCAACCATTTCATTTTACCTAATGGAATGGTCTTATGCTTAAGTTGCTTCACCCGACGTTCTAAAATCTGAATTGGTTTCTCTTCAAAGGCGATGTCAACTGAATCTCTATAAAATCAATAATATGACTAGGGTCCGGCACATATTTCCTCAACTGGGAAACATGAAATACATTATGCACATGGCTTCAGGACGGTGGTAAACCCAACCGATAAGCAAGATCCCCGACTCTCTCTAAAATCTCAAAGGGTCCAATGTATCTCGGACTGAGTTTACCCTTTCGACCGAAGCGATAAACTCTCCGAGTCGGAGATACTTTTAGCAGCACATGATCACCAACCTCAAATTCCAACGGACGACGACGCACATATGCATATAACTTTTGTCGACTCTGAGCATTCAGCAATCTATCACAGATCAATGCAATTTTCCTCCTCATTGTGACCAATAAATCAGGTTCCGTGCCAATCAATTATGACGCATCATCCCAACAGAGTGGCGACCTACACCATCTCCCATATAAAGCCTCAAATGGTGCCATTTTGATCGAAGTGTGCCAACTATTGTTGTACGTAAATTTGATCAGCGGTAAATGTGTCTCCCAATCATCCTTCCAGTCCAACGCACAAGCTCTAAACATATCCTCGAGTGTCTGACTCGTACGCTCTGACTGTCCATATGTCTGAGGATGATATGATGTACTGAACTTTAATTCAGTCCCCAAAGTCCGATGAACAGCCTGCCAAAAATGCGATACGAACCGGCCATCTCGATCAGAAATAATACTTTGAGGAGCCCCATGCAACCTTATGGTTTTCGCAATGAACACCCGTGCTAGTCTCTTTGGTCCCCAAGTATCCTTAATACCCAGAAAATGAGCAGACTTGGTTAGTCGATCGACAATGACCCAAATCATGTTCATTCCAGTCCGGGTCCTAGGCATACTGGTAACGAAATCCATAGAAATATCCTCTCACTTCCACTTCGGAATGGGAAGTGGCTATAATAACCCTGTGGGTCGCAAATGCTCGATCTTAACCTGTTGGCAGGTCAAACACTTCGATACAAAGTCACAAACATCATTCTTTAAGTTACTTCACCAAAAGTTACTCTTTACGTCCTTGTACATTTTGCTAGTACCAAGATGCAGAGAGTAGGGTGTTGTATGAGCTTCTCTCAAATTTTCTGCTTCAACTCGCTGTCGCACGGTACACACAATCTTCCTTGAAATTTCGAAACCCCATCATCTTGGATTATGAATCCCGGAGCTTTCCCTTTTTTACATCTTCCTTCAATTGAACCAAAAACGGACCCTCACTTTGTCTTGCCTTGATATCATCAATCAAGGACGAAGTGATTTCTAATAAATTCAACTGACCTTGAACTCTATAAAGCCAAACTCCAACACCTTGCCCAATCAAATCCTTTTGAATTCTCTGTTGAGGTGTAAGTACCTCCAACATCTGAAGTGATATCGGTTTGCGACTCAAGGCATCCGCCACAACATTCGTCTTGCCCGGATGATATAGAATTTAAAGATCATAATATTTGATTAATTCTAACCATCTTCGTTTCCTCATATTCAATTCCTTTTGACTGATGATATACTTCATACTCTTGTGATCCGTGTAAATCTTACACGATGACCCAAAAAGATAATGTCTCCAAACTTTCAAAGCAAAAACGACCGCAGCTAACTCTAAGTCATGTGTAGGGTAATTTGCTTCATAAGGTTTTAACTGACTAGATGCATAAGCAATAACCTTATCTCTCTGCATAAAACACCTCATAGTCCAAGTCCCGAAGCATCACTGTACACTACAAAATCATCGGTCCCTTGTGGTAAGGCTAAGACTAGCGCGGTAGTCAATCGTCTCTTCAACTCCTCGAAATTATTCTGCGTATCTACGTTCCACTCGAATTTCTGAGTTTTGTGAAGTAACTGAGTGAGTGGTCGAGCGATCTTGGAAAATCCTTCAATGAACCTACGGTAATAGCCCGCAAGTCCTAGGAAACTCCTCACTTCTTTCACATTTTTAGGTGGTTTCCATGCCAGTACCCCCTTTCTATCTTCTGAGGGTCAACTCGGATTCCTTCTACTAAAATCAAATGTCCGATAAACATCACTTCCTTGAACCAAAACTCACATTTTGAAATTCGCATATAACTGTTGGGTTCTCAAAATGTCTAGCATAATGCGAAGGTGCTCCGCATGCTCCTCCTGATTCTTGGAATAAATAAGAATATCATCAATAAATACGACCACGAACTTGTCCAAGTATTCAATAAATACTTTGTTCATTAATTGCATGAATACGGCTGGGGCGGTGGTTAGCCTGAAAGGCATAACCACAAACTCGTAATGACCATACCGCATCCGAAAAGCAGTCTTCGGAATATCAATATCCCGAATTCTCAATTGATAATAGCCAGATCGAAGATCAATCTTCGAGAAAACAATCGCTCCCTAGAGCTGATCGAAAAGATCTTCGATCTGACGCAACGAATATTTATTTTTGATGGTCAACTTGTTTAATTCTCGGTAATCGAAACATAAACGGAGCGATCCATCCTTCTTCGTAACGAAAAGCACAGGCGCACCCCAAGGTGATGCGCTCGGTCAGATATACCCTTTATCTAATAATTCTCCCAACTATTTCTTCAATTCCACCATCTCCGACAGTGCCATCCGATACGGTGCCCGAGTAACAGGAGTGGCACTCGGCTCTAATTCAATAGGAAATTCAACTTCCCGCGGTGGTGGAAATCCCTGTAAGTCATCCGGAAACACATCGGGGTTTTCATTAGCAACAGGTATCGATGACATCTCAACTCCTCCATCTTCCGTCTTCAAGGCATAACACAAGTAACCTACACAACCATGATTAAGAAGTTTTACGGCTTGAAAAACACTAATCACACTTCCCGATCGACCCGGTTTACAACCTTCCAAATTATGTTTGGTACCGTCCTCGGCATTACTGAAATAGTACGAGTTCTGTAGTTCATAATAGCTCTATGACGATCTAACCAATCATAGCTAAGGATTAAATCCTCGTTCTTCAATCCAACAACAATAAAATCCGAAGGCCACTCTCGATTCCCAATTCTTATCGGAGAGTCTCTAACTTCCCGATTCCTGACTATACAATCCCCGTTAGGCAAACCCACCACAAATGGTTCGCATTCAAATAAACAATATATACCAAGACAATGCACACAATCTAATGCAATAAATGAATGGGTGGCACCCAAATCAAATAATACCGAGACTAAGTAGGAAAGAATCTGAGTGATACCTGATGCCGCCGGGATGTCCGTCTCCTCTGCATGTCTCATATGATAAATATGGGGATGAGATGATCCGGAACTCGACACGGTCCGAGGGTCTGGCTGACCCCAACCCCTTCCTCAGCCCGCGCTCCGAGTATTCTATGAAAATGGGGTCTTCTGCTCAACATTAAATTCCTTCTGAGCTGTAGTGGCTACTGGACTACTGACTTCTCTGGTCGCTTTCTCACAATGGACGGATCGATGTCCATTCTGCCCGCAAGTGTAACAAGTAACCAATGGAAATGGGCATTCCCTTGCTAAATGATCGTTCTGGTTACAATTAAAACAAGCTCTGCCTCTAGAACTAACAGACTGAACCAGACGGTTACCACGAGAACTACCGGCAGGATGAAACTATCTCTTCCTTGGCACAGAAACAGATTGTGACTTCAGAAATTTTCCACCCTTACCGGTCGAGAAATTTCCAGTTTTCTTTTGCTTCTTAGTTTTGGAATTAATATCGGATTTTGGAATAGCCATCTGAATCGCAGAGCGCGATCCTGGTATTCTTTCAGTGAAGTATATGCAATATGTGCCATATTCTGTCAAATATGAGGCTTCATACGCATGTTGAAATAACAAATTGTATCCGCCTCATATTTCACTTGATCTTTAACATATATCAGTTGTTGATTGTATGAGATAAAAGCCTAGGATATTGGTACATCTTGTGGTGTATCCGAAAAGAACTCAACAATTTTACGTTCCCAAACCAGTGGTGGACAATATTCCCCCTCCTTATCCATCTGAAACTCTTCCCAATAGCTGCTCGATCCCTAGGAGCCACTGCCTCCCACCAATATGCAGCTTCCACATCTAAGAGATATTGGGCAATAGGTACTCTTCTATCCCTCGGACAAGCCACATCATAAAAAATTCTTCCTAGTTGAAAAGGCCAATTTTCCCAACCCAAAGTGTCTGTAGAACCAGCAAAACGAGGAAGGTGCATCTTAATCACTTTATGAAGCCATATACTAGCCTCATCCTCCACAGTCGAGGGCGGATTCTGGTAACCACCCTGAGCAATCTGAATTAATTGAGTTACAAGTTGTTGAAGAACAACGGTGGTCCCAGGTTTGGCCCTATCACTCATTGGTTGATCTTGGCTAACCAAAAGATCCTGGATCCCTACAGAACAAAAAGGCGGATTACTCGGATCTGCCTGCGATGCCGAGTCAGTAGCTGACCGGGAAGACATGTTCCCCTCATCAGCGCACCACGTCCATGGCCTTGACCGCATCCTCGTGCTGGTCTACCCTGTCCTCTCAACATGCTGAGGAATAAGAAACGAGACGAAACAAAATCAACACAGTCCAAAAGTTCACATTACCTCGTATTTCAAAGAAAAATTCCAACCAATAATACGAATCAAACAGAACATGACGATTTGAGGAGACTTACAGCCACGGGTCGCACGGAGCAATGATAGCACAATGATGTTAGGCTCAACTACTGACTCTTACGACACACTAACGGGCCCAACTCAACCATAGCCTAGGTATTCACAACCTAAGCTACGATACGATATTTGTAACACCCCAAATCACCCAAGGGTTGTTACACGCCATAGGACCTTCGTTAGGCCTACCAGGCTAAACACACACATGACTACCGACGTCAAAATGTCATTAAACACATCAAAAGAAATATCAGGCCGTGGCCTCGGCCAAAACATTTTAATTCGAACACATAATTTGATGTTAATCCATTGCCCATGCAGGGGACTTGAACCATAAAACATAAACCATTTATTCTAGTCTCAAATGAGCAACATGAAAATCAAACAACTCTCAAGACTCGAGCCTCATCATGCCTGATCACCCTTCACATGCGCTTCCCATGCCGGCTCTTCAGAACTTCCAATACCTGTAATGCAAAAATTTTTACCCCATATAAGGGTTAGCATACGAAATGCTAGTACAAGTACATAATTACACAACGTTACATATAACCATATATCAACATCCTTGTCACAGTTCAGAAACATTATGAAAGAAACATATTCCAGAATACCATATTTTCATCAAGAACATTTATATCATCAAGCCATGGCAACACAACTCATCATCACAAAGTCAGACCTAGTAACCTGTGGTCATACCCCTTAGTATCGACCTCTAGAGGCCCCGTGGAGCCCTCCCAGGTGGGAAACCACTTCCGCGGCCGTACCCCTTAGTATCGGCCTCCAAGGGCCTCGTCAGACCCTCCCTGGGTGGAAGAACAACCACACATGCATACATATCCACTTCTGCAGCCGTACCCCTTAGTATTGGCCCCCAGAGGCCTCACATGTCATCCCTGGATGGAAAAACAACATCATAAACACAAAAACAGTTTGACAAAGCAACATTCCTGTCAAATACGCATCATATGCAACAAAATGTAATTCATGTACTTGCCTCAAATACGGCGTGAAGGAAACGGTGAAAGGAAAGGGTTTCGCTCCAACTCCCTTCAAAGGTTCGTTCGTAAATTGCAACGACACCTAATCAATCTCAACACTACAGAAACACGGAGAACATCCTAAAATCTACCCCTCTAGAGAAATTTCTCGGAGATCTTGAAGGCATAAACCAACATAATTGATTAATGGAAGAATTCTCGAAATCATTCCACAAAACTTCAAGAATAATAAAGGGTTTCGAGTATACAACCATAATATAACAACAATCTAGGCTAAACCGGATTAGATCGGCCAAATCATCATAAAACCCCCAAAATCCACAAGATTCACAAAACTAGGGTTCTAGAGAATTATACCTCGATCCAGATGTGAGTAGATGTTTAGATGTTGATAACTTCTTGTTAGGAACTCCAAAATATGGGTAGATTATGATATCAGGCCTTACTTCACCTTAAGCCTCGAGTTAGGTCGTCAAATCGCCGGAGAGGAGTTGTGAGAGGAGAAATGACGAAGTCAAGGGTGTTGCACACACACACACACACACACACACATATATATATATATATATATATATATATATATATTGACTGATATTAGCATGCGCTACATGATGCTCAGCGCACGCTAATGGCTCTGGTTCAGCCTTCCTGAACGTTCTGCCCAGTTCCAGAATATTTAGTTTGACCTCGATAGCGTGCGCGAGCAATGAATTAGCGTGCGTTATCCCATCAGAGTAGTGTGCACTAGTCTACCATTAGCGTGCGCTAGCCGCCTGGTCCAAAACTCCAGGAACCTTTCGGACCAACTAGGTAGCGTGCGTTATGATCGAATAGCATGCGCTACACTTACCGAGTCAGCGCACGGTACAGCTGAATAACGTGCGCTAATTGTCCCACTCCCAAGCCTAGAAAACCTTCTGTCCAGTTCTGCCCAGTCGAAGTAGCATGCGCTATGGACTCATTAGCGTGCACAATCATATCGCATTAGCGCGTGTTAGCTACATATTTAGCATGCGCTATTGCTCCCTTTCCAGTATTAAAATCATGAAGTTCGGTCTGAACGAACACATCCCGATAGGTTCAAAACTCGATAATTACCAACAACCAACGTAGCACTAACAAGGAATAATAACTTGCAAACTCAAACTCTGATTAAACACACGATACCACTATCCAACTACATGAAAACCAACACACGAAGCTATTACCAATATTTGGAAAATTTACAAAACAATCCACGAAATTCATCAAAATTACAATTATTGCAATTAAAAGGTACAAATATTACAGCGGCTTACAAGCTTATGGGACTGTGTTTTTCACTACTTATGATATGAGCTAGGTGGCGGAATAGCAGCCTTCGGTTTCTGAGAAGGGACGGCTGTGGCCTTTGCTTTATCTACAGGAGCAGCCTTTGGGGCTTCCTTGATTTCAGGAATGGGTTCTACTTCTTTGACAAACACAGTATTAGTTTTGCCCTTGTTGGAGAACCAGTCTTATCCCAAGCCATGTTTGTCATGGGCATGTTGTCCAGTACTTAGGATGTCTTCCATCCTCTTAAATGATTTATCAAATGAGTTGAGGATGGTCTCGAGTTCTCCTTCTCTTTTCTCGAGAAACTCTATCTTAGCTTCTAGTAAAGCATAATCATTTAGCTTGCATTGATTATGAGATTTTACCTCATTTTGTTCAGTTGCAAGTTGATGATTGCTTTCCATGAGTTTACATGAGTGACCTTACTATTTTTGCACTCTAAAGATATATTTTCATAATTGTTTTTCAGTAGGTCATTTTCATCCTTCAGCTCTAGCTTTGAAAGAAAAAGCTGTAGGTTTTCTTATTTAAGTATCTTATGGACTTTTGTGATGGTTTTAAAATTCAATCATCATATTTTCAAAGGTATGTGATGCATTTATAAGGTCAACTGAAGATGAGCTGACCTCATCATCACTGTCATCGTCATCTTATTCCTTTGCCATAAAGCACATGTAGGCTTTATCTTCTATTCATCATCAGAGGAGTCATTATCGGTGATCGTTTGTAGACATTCCTCTGTTTTGATAGGCGTGGGTATGGCTTCTGATCTCTGATCAGTGTCTTGAGCTTATCTATCCAGACACGTCTTTTCTCATCCTTCTCATGTTGCTCAGCTTCAGACAGCTTCTGTACTTTAAGATGAGGATATCTATTTGCATAGTGTCTTGGTTTCCCACAGTTATAACATAGATTAGAGTCTCGGGGTGATGGCGATTCAGAGCTTAACTTGTTGAATGGTTTAGGCCTATATGGAGTCTTTCCGGATTTCTTAATGAATTTATAATATTTGTGCATGAGAAGGTCCATTCCATCTTGTGACAGGATGTCATCATCACTGTCGGTGACTTTGTATGTGCTTGGGGGCAGAGTTGTGTCTCTTGTCGGATCATTCAGCAAGTGGGGACTCTTCAGACTTTTCTCTCCTGTCAATGCCATACTCAAAAGCTTTGAGGTCAGAGAAGAGGTCAAAAGTAGATATGTCATTTAAGTTACATGACACACGCATAAACGTGGTCATGGAGTGATCTAAAAATTTTGAGATTGTTCTCCTTTGGGCTATACACTTTGCCCAATGCTTCAAGTTCATCGACAATGCCGGTAAATCTGAGGTCAAGTTCCTCAAGTGTTTCAGATGATTTCATTTCAAAAGATTCAAACTGCTGAGTGAATTTTGAAATTTTATTTTCTTTTGAGAGCTCACTTCCCTCACAAATTAACTTGAGTTTCTCTCAGATTTCTTTGGATTTCTTACATATCTTTATCTTGGAGAATGTGCCTTTGTCGAGAGTAAAAAATAGCACGTTCTTGTCAACATTGTCCAGTACCGTACGTTTGTGATCATCGATTGTCCACTGTTCCCTATCTTTTTTCAAGCATTTCTGCATGAGGGTGTCCTTCTATTCTGGCGGCTAGATTGACCTTCATAATTTTGATAGGACCTTTTTGTATAACAAATATCAATTCTTCATGCATAGCAGTAAGATGGTCTTCCATCCTGATTCTCCAATTATCAAATTCATTAACAACAAACATGGGAACTTTATTGATCATAGTTGTATCCATGGCAATAGTAGGATGAATGATAGAAGTACAAAAATGATATTTTCAAAATCTAGTGATTTTGGAAGATTCAAGTTAAAAATCAACTAATTGGTCACATTATACTATTTTACAGCTTAGAAGGGGAGGGGTTGAATAAGTTGTACTCTTTTTCGAAGTTAGATTTGCGTAGCGGAAGTCTTAGACTAAGTTGTTGTAAGTACAACAACTAGACAATATCCTGTAGCTTGGTGCTTACAGAGTTTCCAAAGCAAGTATACTAAAATCACAGGCAGTAGGAATATAATAAGGACAGAAAGTAGTAACACACAGTTTAATGTGGTTCGAGGTAATCCCCTATCCGTCCACAGCTCCTCCACACATGAGTAAAAGTTTATTAAAATAAAGGCGTACACAACTATATGATTTTAACTAAACCCATCGCTATATAATTCACACAAATTGATAGAGTCGACTATAGCTTGAGCCGTTTGTAACACCCCGAGATATTCGGAATAATTACAGCACCGTAAACCCTTTAAGAAAGGATTTACAAGGCTAAATAAAAGAAATGTAAATATAAGACATCAATACCACGGAAATTCAAGTTTACAAAACCGATCCAACTGGTTCAACGAGTAATTAATACAACCATATCGAAATGATATTAATAAGACATTCGTACTCGAGTACTGAAATGAATCAATAAGACAATCAATATCAACGACAAACATCACTGAACCCCTTCGTCGTTACATCGGTACTGTGGCTGTTTCCCCGCTCCTCGGCTACCTGAACATCAAAACAAATGTCTACCCCCGAAGGGGTTAGCAAAACGATGCTAGTACAAGTATCGTATTAAACAAATCGAATATGCATCAACAATACATAACAAGATACACCACACGGACTTCCGCTACCGGAATCCGACAATGCGAATCCACAAGATTCCATTAACACAACAAGGGTATTCTAATGATCCAGCGCCCTCAGCATAGATCCCAAGATGATCCCGTCGGACCAACACGAGGTGGAAATAACCCGTCCAATGATCCAGCCTCACTTAGATCCCAAGATGATCCCGTCGGACCAACACGAGGTGGACATCCGATCCAGCGCCCTCAGCATAGATCGTACAACGTACACAAACACAACTCATGCATACACATATGCCAAATCATTATGTCCATCAACATGAACATAGAAACACTAGATAACGAATATCATGACAATTCAACAAAATAATTTCCATGTTCAACAACATGAATAAACCACAAACATGCTCAAAATACCAATTTTAACACATTACGATACTTGCCTCGAAGATGGCAAGAACGAAACACTTCAATGACCTCAACACACTCGAAGGCCGCCTCCTTCGATCAACGTAGCAAGCTCGAACCTTAACAAAAGAAATGATATAGAATTCATTTCAAGTCGAACGAATACCTATCAATCTGGTCTACGGCCAAAAACTCTAAATATGCAATCTGCCTGAACCACTTAGCGTACGCTACGTACTCTACGTAGCGTGCGCTAAGCCTGCCTGTTAGCGTACGCTATCGTCTAAGTCTAGCGTACGCTAGCCATGGACTGACAGTTCTCTCTGATCAGCCGACTGACTCGACTGATAACATAGCGTACGTTACGTACCAAATATAGCGTGCGTTAACTTATTCCCGATAGCGCACGTTAACTTACGTATGTTAGCGTGCGCTAACCGTGCATGGCAGACTACTACTGGCAGAAACTTGATCTAATGGTGATGAACTCATGAATTATATGGTGATAATACATGTCATCCCCGTGCACATCATGCTCATAAGGAGTGTGAACGATCTCTACGGATTAAACGACTACACGATACAAGGGTACGTATTATCATCAAAATTCATCTTGATCTCGAGAAAGTATCTTAAGTTCCCTTCATCCTACGTTCTAAAACGCATGATTCCAAAGTGTAAAATATAACAACATGGTAATTTCCATCTACTGGTCACAAATTGGTTTGAAGCTTCAGAATATGCTAGGAGTTCAAACACAAAAAGGTTCCATCGTATTATACGATGAATAAGTACTGAAGCATCGAAATTATCTTCCTAACACATGATGCTCGACTACTACGAATTAACTGACTAGATAAGCATGATCAAACGTCCTTCAGAATACTACTAATATTGGCGAAGAAACACCTACCTCAAAGTAGCGAAGGACACGAAGGAACTTGAAGAAAATCCAATGCCGAAGGCTTGAACACCAATCCCCCAATGGTCTACGATCTTCAACATGAGCTAGGATGCTGATATGAAGTTTTTAGGATGAAGAGAGTAATACTCTAAGTATAAGGATTCGGATGTGGGAAGAGAAAAGACTGAAAATACGAAAAAGGATGCTGTCCTATTTATAGGAAATCATTATTAGCGCGCGCAAGTCCATACTCGTAGCGTGCGCTAGCGGCTTACTGACTTCACTGTACTCAGCACTTAGCGTGCGCTATTTCGTATCAGTAGCGTGCGCTAAGGCGTTGACTTGGCTTTTTCCCGAAAGCGGTCCAGGTTCATCCCGACACAATCCGACCAAAATCCTCAGCCGATCTCACCTACCACCCTGTCTTAATCATATTGACTACGTATAGCGTGCGCTAAGGTCATGCACAGCGTGCGCTATGGATCCAACTTAGCGTACGCTACACATAGTCGATAGCGTGCGCTACATGCGCAGAATCACAATTTACATCACATTTATGAAATCACACGCTCAACAACATCGGATTATGAAATACGGAAAATAGTACTCAGATCAAAGTGCAACAATTACAATGTCACAAGTTTCCAAATACATATCAGAAATCTCGGGTATTACATCCTTCCTCCCTAAAAAGAAGTTTCGTCCCGAAACTTAAGATAAAAGCAACTCTGGATATCTAGTTTTCATATTGTCCTCTGTTTCCCAAGTGGCCTCTTCAGCTACATGTCGTGACCATTGTACTTTAACCAAGTGTATTGGTTTATTCCTCAACTGTTTGATCCGACTCTCAAGTATCTTGATTGGTCTCTCCTCGAAGGTGCCGTCATTAGCTATCTCGATCTCATCGAACTCAATGATATGACTGGGATCTGGTACGTACTTCCGCAATTGGGATACGTGAAACACATTGTGAACGTGACTCAGCGATGGTGGTAAGGCCAACCTGTATGCTAAATCTCCAACTCTCTCGAGGATCTCGAATGGTCCGATATATCTCGGACTTAGCTTACCTTTTTTCCCAAAATGGAAAATCCCTCGTGTAGGAGATACCTTCAATAGTACATGTTCCCCAACGTCGAACTCTAGAGGGCGACGACATACGTCTGCATAAGACTTTTGTCGACTCTGGGCAGTCAACAGTCTTTCCCGAATCAAAGCTATCTTCTCTTGAGTCTGAACTATCAATTCTGGTTCCGTCCCGATCAAGTCCGAAGAATCATCCCAGCACAAGGGTGATCGGCATCTTCTCCCATACAAAGCTTCAAATGGTGCCATCTTAATAGAAGCATGCCAACTATTGTTATAGGTGAATTCGATCAAGGGCAAGTGAACTTCCCAATCAGTTGACCAATCCAACGCACAAGCTCTAAGCATGTCTTCTACGGTTTGAATAGTCCTTTCGAACTGACCGTCCGTTTGGGGATGATAAGCTGTACTAAAGTTTAGCTCGGTCCCCAAAGCCCTGTGCACTGCCCTCCAGAAGTGCGACACGAAGCGACCATCTCGATCTGAAATAATGGTCTTCGGCGTCCCGTGCAATCTAACTATCTCTGCAACAAATACTCGCGCCAATCTCTCTGGTCCCCATGTATCTTCAATTCCTAGGAAATGAGCCGACTTGGTTAGTCGATCAACTATAACCCAAATCATGTTCATTCCCATTCTAGTCCTTGGCATACTGGTGATGAAATCCATCGAGATATCCTCCCACTTCCACTCAGGGATCGGAAGCGGCTTTAACATTCCGGCAGGTCGCTGATGTTCAATCTTAACCTGCTGACAGGTCAAACACTTCGAAACGTACTCTGCTACGTCCTTCTTCATATTCCCCCACCAGAAATTTTGTTTTAAATCCTTATACATCTTACTGATGCCCGGGTGAATAGAATAGGGCGCGTTGTGAGCTTCCTTTAGAATAGTCCGTCTCAATTCATCATCATCGGGAACGCAAAGTCGACTCTGAAATATCAGAACTCCATCATCTTGTATCACGAATCCTGGGGCTTTTCCTTTCTTTACTTCGTCACATAACCGAAGGATCAGAGAATCATTCGACTGCTTAGATTTGATTTCCTCGACTAGTGACGAAGTCAGTTCCATCACATATAGTTGCCCTTGAAGTCCTGGTGACCATACTTCAATCCCTTCGCGGATCAGTTCCCGTTGAATGTTGGTTTGGGACGTAAGTGCTTCCAACACTCGAAGAGAAACAGGCTTACGGCTCAAAGCATCGGCTACTACGTTTGCTTTCCCCAGATGATAGAGAATCTCCAAGTCGTAATCCTTGATCAATTCCAGCCACCTTATCTGCCTCATGTTTAATTCTTTCTAACTGAAAATGTACTTGAGGCTCTTATGATCTGTAAAGATCTGACAATGAGTGTCGTACAAATAATGTCGCCAAATTTTCAAGGCAAGGACTACAGCTCCAGATCATGAGTCGGGTAATTTACTTCGTACGGTTTCAACTGCCGAGAAGCATAGGCAATTACCTTATCCTTTTACATCAACACACATCCCAGACCCTGATTTGAAGCGTCGCTGTAAACCATGAATCCATCAGTTCCATCCGGCAATGCTAATATAGGCGCTGTCGTCAGTCTCTTCTTAAGTTCATCAAAACCAGCCTGGCATTTCTCATCCCACGTGAACTTTCGAGTTTTCTGTAACAGCTGAGTGAGCGGACGAGCAATTTTGGAAAATCCCTCTACAAAGCGGCGATAATATCCAGCAAGTCCTAAGAAACTCCGGACTTCTTTCACGTTATTAGGAGCTTCCCATTCCAAGATTGCTTCGACTTTCTTCGGGTCCACCTGAACTCCGTCAGCTGATATCACGTGCCCAAGGAAAGTTACCTCCCTAAGCCAGAACTCGCATTTTGAAAGTTTTGCATACAGCTGTTCCTTCCTAAAGGTGCTCAAAACCACACGCAAATGTTCGGCATGCTCCTCTACGTCCTTCGAATATATCAAGATGTCATCAATGAAGACGACCAAAAATTTATCCAAGTATTCCAAAAATACCCGATTCATCAATTGCATGAATACCGCAGGAGCATTGGTAAGTCCAAATGGCATCACTACAAATTCATAATGCCCGTACCGGGATCTGAAAGAAGATTTCGGTATATCCGATTCTTTAATTCTCAACTAATGGTATCCTGATCGCAAGTCAATCTTCGAGAATACCCTTGCCCCTTGCAGTTGATCAAACAAGTCGTCGATCCGAGGTATATGATACTTATTCTTGATCGTCATCTTGTTGAGCTCCCTGTTATCAATACACAGTCGGAGGGATCCGTCTTTCTTCCGGACAAAGAGAATGGGCGCTCCCCAAGGAGAAGCGCTAGGTTGAATATAACCATTCTGTAACAATTCCTCCAGTTGCTTCTTGAGTTCATACATCTCGGTTGGCGCCATCCCGTATGGTGCTCTGGAAATGGGAGCTGCTCCAGGCTCTAATTCGATAGTGAACTCCACTTCTCTATGCGGAGGTAACCCAGGTAGTTCGTCAGGAAATACAACTGAGAACTCATTCACAATTGGAATAGACGAGAGCTCTACTCCTTCCTCTTTCCTCATGGCATAGCACCAAAGTCCGTGACATCCTTGCTTCATTAATTTCACGGCTTTCATTGCTTTGATCAATTTCCCCGAGCTTCCCGGTCTCCACCCTTTGAATAAGTGTTCAGATCCGTCATCAGCAATGATAGAAATGATTCTCTTTCGGTAATTCAGAATAGCTCCATAACGGTTGAGCCAATCGTCTCCGAGAATTAAGTCGTCACCATGGATGTCAACTACAATAAGATTCGATGGCCAATCTCTCCCTCCTATAGACACTGGAAAATCTCTAGCCTCTAGGGTTCCCACAATTCTCTCTCCACTCGGCAAACCCACAACATACGGTTCACAATCAAATAAGCACGAGATTTTTAAACGATTTACATAGTTCAATGATATGAAAGAATGTGTAGCTCCAGAATCGAATAAAACACTAACTGGTTGCAAAAGGATCTGAATTGTACCTGATGCAACAAGAAGTTCGTCGCCGATTTCCTCATCTCGTACGGGCGCGGAGGAACGGACCCAAAGATCGATGTCTCTCTCTTCCCAACGCTCACCGTTGAAATCCACTCTGCTGCGTCTGGTTCACACTTATCTCCTTCGAAACTGGCGCTGGAGTGCGAGTACCAGAAGATCTAGTAGCAACTCCACAGAAAGCCGCACGGTGCCCTTCTTGTCCACAATCGTAACAAGTCACAGAAGATACGGGGCAATCACGTCGAATATGCCCTGCTCGACCACAATTGTAGCATTTCTTTGATGCGTCCAAAACTGCTGATGTTGTCCGGAACTTCTTTCCACCTCTAGAAGGATGTGGAGGTTTCCTAGCCGTATAAAAGTAAGACTGGCCCTTGCGGGGCCCACCACTCTTGTTTTCTGAGAAATTGCCGGTTACTTTCTGCTTCTTTGCCTCCACCGATTTTTCCACCGCCGCCTCTTTCATGTCGTAGGCCAGTGCTTTGTCTTGATACAGTCGCAATGTAGTGCACTCGAATCCGGACATGTATTGCTGAATCTCTGGCTTCATCCGCATATCGAAATGAAAAATCTTTTCTGCCTCCGTTATGACCAAGTGTCGCACACAAGTCAGCTGATGATTAATAGTTTTGATTACATCTGTCACAGATGCTTCCGAACTTTGTGGTGAGAAAAACTCTCGGATCTTTGCCTCTCTAACTGGACGAGGGCAATACTGTGCTTCCATCATTAGTTTGAATTCCGTCCAATCCTCATTATGATTCTCGGGTCGAATAGCTTCCCACCAGTCAAAGGCCTACCCAGTCAGAAAATACTGGGCAATGGGAACCTTCCGGTCCTCGGGACAGTTAAGACCCGTGAATATCTTCTCTAACTCCTTAAGCCAATGATCCCAAGTAAGTGCCTCAGCAGATCCGTCAAATTTTGGCGGGTGCAATTTGACCACCTCAGCAAGCCATCTGTCTCCCCGGTTATCCTCGTGGTGCTGCTGTCCCATCGCCGTCTGCATGCGGTCAACGACCTGAGCGAACTGGTTTATCTGCACCACCACCTGTTGAAGCACTCCCGGTATGTTAGGATTTGCGTCGTCATTCGCTGATCCTTGCTGCCCTCCAGAATGGGAATCGGTTGTACTAGCCGATAATTCTGGGGTAGTTGCGGAGTCCTCCTGTCTCATATTTCCACGTACGCGTCCACGACCACGTCCGCGTCCACGACCTCCTCTCAACATACTGAAAACACAATTTTTTTTAATATCCAGGACGAAATTTTCAAAAAAATTAAGCCGGTCAATACTCACAAAACAGCATTAAGTAAAACGGTAGTACAAGAGATTAGGAGACTTACAACCACGGTCCACATGACGACTTTTGGCTGAACAGTGATGTTACGAACGACTCGTAAATCAATAACGTAAACAGACCCAACTTAAAACCCGACTGCCAAGATATTCATGAACCTTAGCTCTGATACCATATTCTGTAACACCCCGAGATATTCGGAATAATTACAGCGCCGTAAACCCATTAAGAAAGGATTTACAAGGCTAAATAAAAGAAATGTAAATATAAGACATCAATACCACGGAAATTAAAGTTTACAAAACCGGTCCAACTGGTTTAAAGAGTAATTAATACAACCATATCGAAATGATATTAATAAGACATGCGTACTCGAGTACTGAAATCAAACCAAGAAAGACAAATCACCAACAACAACAAATATCACTGAACCCATTCGTCGTCACATCGGTACTGTGGCTGTTTCCCTGCTCCTCGGCTACCTGAACATCAAAACAAATGTCCACTCCTGAAGGGGTTAGCAAAACGATGCTAGTACAAGTATCGCATTAAACAAATCGAATATGCATCAACAATACATAACAAGATACACCACACGGACTTCCGCTACCGGAATCCGACAATGCGAATCCACAAGATTCTATTAACACAACAAGGGTATTCCAATGATCCAGCGCCCTCAGCATAGATCCCAAGATGATTCCGTCGGACCAACACGAGGTGGAAATAACCCGTCCAATGATCCATCGCCCTCAGCCTAGATCCCAAGATGATCCCGTCGGACCAACACGAGGTGGACATCCGATCCAGCGCCCCAGCATAGATCGTACAACGTACACAAACACAACTCATGCATACACATATGCCAAATCATTATGTCCATCAACATGAACATAGAAACACTAGATAACGAATATCATGACAATTCAACAAAATAATTTCCATGTTCAACAACATGAATAAACCACAAACATGCTCAAAATACCAATTTTAACACATTACGATACTTGCCTCGAAGATGGCAAGAACGAAACACTTCAATGACCTCAACACACTCGAAGGCCGCCTCCTTCGATCAATGTAGCAAGCTCGAACCTTAACAAAAGAAATGATATAGAATTCATTTCAAGTCGAACGAATACCTATCAATCCGATCTACGGCCAAAAACTCTAAATATGCAATCTGCCTGAACCACTTAGCATACGCTACGTACTCTACGTAGCGTGCGCTAAGCCTGCCTGTTAGCGTATGCTATCGTCTAAGTCTAGCGTACGCTAGCCATGGACTGACAGTTCTCTCTGATCAACCGACTGACTCGACTGATAACATAGCGTACGTTACGTACCAAACGTAGCGTGCGTTAACTTATTCCCGATAGCGCACGTTAACTTACGTATGTTAGCGTGCGCTAACCGTGCATGGCGTATCACTACCTTGCGAAACTTGATCTAATGGTGATGAACTCATGAATTCTATGGTGATAATACATGTCATCCCCGTGCACATCATGCTCATAAGGAGTGTGAACGATCTCTACGGATTAAACGACTACACGATACAAGGGTACGTATTATCATCAAAATTCATCTTGATCTCGAGAAAGTATCTTAAGTTCCCTTCGTCCTACGTTCTAAAACGCATGATTCCAAAGTGTAAAATATAACAACTTGGTAAGTTCCATCTACTGGTCACAAATTGGTTTGAAGCTTCAAAATATGCTAGGAGTTCAAACACAAAAAGGTTACATGGTATTATACGATGAATAAGTACCGAAGCATCGTAATTATCTTCCAAACACATGATGCTCGACTACTACGAATTAACTGACTAGATAAGCATGATCAAACGTCCTTCACAATACTACTAATATTGGCGAAGAAACACCTACCTCAAAGTAGCGAAGGACACGAAGGAACTTGAAGAAAATCCAACGCCGAAGGCTTGAACACCAATCCCCCAATGGTCTACGATCTTCAACACGAGCTAGGATGCTGATATGAAGTGTTTAGGATGAAGTGAGTAATACTCTAAGTATAAGGATTCGGATGTGGGAAGAGAAAAGACTGAAAATACGAAAAAGGATGTTGTCCTATTTATAGGAAATGATTATTAGCGCGCGCTAGTCCATACTCGTAGCGTGCGCTAGCGGCTTACTAACTTCACTGTACTCAGCACTTAGCGTGCGCTATTTCGTATCAGTAGCGTGTGCTAAGGTGTTGACTTGGCTTTTTCCCGAAAGCCGTCCAGGTTCATCCCGACACAATCCGACCGAAATCCTCAGCCGATCTCACCTACCACCCTGTCTTAATCATGTTGACTACATATAGCGCGCGCTAAGGTCATGAACAGCATGCGCTATGGATCCAACTTAGCATACGCTACACATAGTCGATAGCGTGCGCTACATGCGCAGAATCACAATTTACATCACATTCATGAAATCACACGCTCAACAACATCGGATTATGAAATACGGAGAATAGTACTCAGATAAAAGTGCAACAATTACAATGTCACAAGTTTCCAAATACATATCAGAAATCTCGGGTATTACACCGTTCACACAGATTGGCTGTAGGCTTCTTCAACTTGCTTCTTCTCACACAGATTGAAACTCTATCCTTGAACTCTATTCTTCTCACACTGGTTGGAATAGATTGACTAAGTCCACACACAGTTAAGGATCTCAATGATAAGGTTTTGAAGTATCACGAGTACGAACAATAATTGTAGGCTCTGTAGGCTTCACTGTAGTTATGCTGTGCTTTGTTGAGGACTTAGATATTTCTTCACTCAAGATATCCGATGTATGCTTGAAGAAATATATTGCTCTTGGATAATTAGTTCGTCAGTAAGTGAGCTAGTCTTTGAGCAATGTCCTCTTGCTTGGGCTATTATAACCTTTGAAATAGATCCATTATAAATGTAGCTGGTGGCCACTTGGTGTGACTTAGACAGCCCTGATTGGCGGCTTCAGAATGTTTGAATTAAAGATGTTTCGCATTTAATTCTTTAGACATTCTCTTTGATCTGTATTAAATGCTCTTCTATCTTATTCTCTTCGGCTGCATTAAATGATGTCTTGTCGGCATTAAATGCTACTTTAAAACTGTGAACACTTTGTGAATAAAGAATGGTTATTTCACAATGGTTTAAAGTTCACTCTATATCCTATTGGATTTGTGTTTTACTTTTTCTAAGTAAAACACCTACAACATCTTTGCTGTAGCCAACATTTCTTCTTTGCTGTACTCTGGAGCTTAACTGTAGGATTTAACTTCTTTAGGTGCTGTATGAAGTTGCGCTGTAGGGACAGGCTGTAGAGTGCATTTATCAAAATACTTGGTGTATAATCTTTCCCAACAATGATGGTAGGTCCTTCCTGTATCACGAAAATCATCTCTTCGTGCATGGCAGCTAGATGGGCTTCCATCCTGATTCTCCAGGCAGCAAACTCATTAGTAGAGAACATAGGAACTTTGTTGATCACTGATGTATCCATGGCAGTAATATAGGATGAACGATAATAATAGAGAAATGTAGTTTTCGAAAGCTAGTGATTTTGGATCTGATTCGGGTTAAAGATCGACTGATTCTTTATAGAATCAACCTTTCTGATACCACTTGCTGGTCGCAGTATATATTAATAACAGCTTAGAAGGGGGTTGAATAAGTTGCACTATTTTTTGAAGTTCGTTATGCGCAACGGAAGTCTTAAACTTTGTTGTAACTACAACAACTAGATAGTCTCCTGTAGCTTGATGCTTACAGGGTTTTCAGAGTAAGTATACGATAAATCATGGGTAGTTATAAAACAGTACATACATAAAGTAATAACATACAGGTTTAATATAGTTCAAGATAAACCCCTCTTCGTCCACATGTCCTCCATCTAGGAGTAAATAGTTTATTAAAATCAAGACGTACACAATTGTATGATTTTAACTAAAACAATTATTGTGTCGTTCACACAGATTGATACATATAACTTTAGCTTTAGCAGTTCACATAGATTGGTTGTATGCTTCTTTGCCTGACTTCCTCTCACATAGACTGAAGCTTCACCTTCGAACTCTTCATCCCACATAGGTCGAAATAGTTCAACTTGGTCCACATAGGGCTAATGATCTCCACAATAAGGTTTGGAATCACAAGTATCAGAACAACAAATGTAGGCTATGAAAGTCTTTGATGTAGTGTGCTGTTCTCAGTTGAGGACTTAGTATTTTTTTCACTCAAAGATATGCGTTGTAGGCTTGAAAAAATAGATTACTCTTTATAGATAATGAATGCTTCGAATTATCAGTCAATCAGCCAGTGAGAAATGTCCTCTTGCTGGGGGTTTTTGTAACCTTAGAAATAGATCTATTACAAATGTAGTCGTTGGATGGTTGGTGAGATGTAGACAGATCAGCTTGGCAGTTTGCAGAATGTTTGAATTAAAGATATCCGCATTTAATGCTTCAGGCATTCTTTTTGATACACATTAAATGCTCTTTTGTTCACAGTCTTTTCGGCCGTAATAAATGTTATTCTGTCAGCATTAAATGTACCTTTGAAACCGTGAATACTTTGTTAATAAAGAATAACTTACCTCACAAAGGCTTAAAGGTCTAAGTCTAAATCATGTTGGATTGTATCTTACTTTTTTAAGTAAAGTAAATACAGGTTCTTTGCTATAGCCAACAGTCTTCTTGCTGCACACTCGAATATTTATTTATCTAAATACTTGGGGTATTATATTTCCCAATAGTTTACCTTTGGGTTTCCGATGCCAACTAGAGTTAGTCGATGGTTACAAGATCCGAGTTTGGTGGCTGGGTTCCAGCTCGAGCTCCACAGGTCGTATGCGTGTTTGTGTCGTGAGTGTGTGTGTCTGTATGTATGTGTGCATGTGTGTTTGTAAGTTTTTTTGTATGCACATGTAAGTATGTGTGCGTATGGGTGTAAGTTTGTGTGTGTGTGTGTCTGTAAGTCTATGTGTATGCATGTTTATATCTGTGTGTGTGTGTGTGTATGTTTATATGTGTCTGTAAGTATGCGTGGTGTGTGTATGTGTATTTGTGTGTATGCACTGTGTATATATATTTATATGTGTGTGCGAGTAATTGTGTTGACGTATGTAGTCGTGTTGGGATTGTGAACAAGGAAGACCTAGGCATATGATAGGATTTTGGTAATTTGGTCTACGAGCAGATTTGTGTACTTGGACCTACGGAGTGAGTCCGTGTTCGGAGTCTGTATTCAAGGCAATCTTTCAGAAATTTGGATTATAACCCAAATTACTAGTTAATGGAGATATAAATCCGAGTGGAGTATCGCTAATCGTTTGATCCGATCAATAATCTGTTGGACGCAATTGAGGTATTATATCATCTAATTAATTACCTTGTAATTATAAGATAACAAATTGAACTCTTATATGGAATTATTATTATTATGTGATTATAACCAAGGTTGGGATGTCAATGGATCAACCGGGATGGCTGAGCTTGGCTTCTGTTGAGTAAATCCATATTCAGTGAAGACAAGTATTCTATTTATATGTTTTATACTTTGATTAATATAAACATGTTGATTAACTAATAACGGGTGACTGAGTAATTGTGTTGTGTTATACTCATGAAACTATATTGTTGTTATTATTTGTGTTTGAGTAATTACAGGAAGTTATATTAATATATACTTTGAGGTATGCCACGATCATCGTTTTGATTGTGTCATGCGTATACTTTGAGGAGTATTGTGATTAACGGTATGTCCACGTTGAGATGCAATGTGTTGTTGGGATTTCGTGTATTTTATGAACTTGCGTGATTTGAATTTGCAAATGGGTTTATATTCTTGTATTGTTATGTGGTATGTCATATATAATGTTGATGAGGGCAGGGAAGTGAGCATCGGCCCATCATACGAACAATCTGTGGCACTCATCGTGAGTCGTTTGGAGTGAACGCCTATACATGGTATAGACAAGGAGCGGCTCCTGACAGGATTCTAAACAGAGGATACATATTTGATCGTAAATGAATTTTACACTGTGATTGATATTTTTATTGAGTATTATATTATACATTTTGTTCGAAAATTAAATCCAACTAGGGAGTACATTCATAGGTCTCTAGTGTTCCGTAAAAGGTAGAGACGATAGATTTAATATTGGGAGATTTAAGAAATGAGATTGATAACTATAATCCAACTTGGGAAAGACCATGTGAGGTCGTTTGTTGGATTTATGATGATTATTTCATCTTATCTGAATGTGGTCCTTGTGAATTGATATGAATACTTCGTTGTAGAGGTCTCGTTGCATTGATATCGTTTCTTGAATATTTCTTGCCATGGAAACATGTTGATTGCGATGTTCTTATTGGTTACTTAATACACTGGTATGTGTATTTCAATACATTGTGAATTGTTTTGTTTGTATGAAGTTGTGCTATTCGTGATGATTATGTTGATTTGTTCTACTGTTGGATGTGTATCGTGTTATGTGTTGATCAATGGATATGTTGTGTTGACTGTGTATTGTTTTGATGACGGTTGAAAGGTCAATATTGCGCTTTGTGTGTTGTGTGTAAAGTTCGTGATGATTGATGTAATGATCAGCCGTGTACATTATGTGTGAATCAAAGTGAGTGTTGGGCGCTATGTTGCTAAGTTCACTCTGTGGGTTCGACAGGGCCTACGAGGATTCATGGCAAGGGATCATGGGATCGGAACTTAGTATATGGTGTTGAGGTCCAATCGTGCGGGTCTGTCAGGACACAGCAAGTCCAACCGTGTGGTTTCGACGAGGCCCACAGTGACTCATGGCAAGGGATCACGGAGTCAAGACTGGGTGTTGTTATTGTTGTGAATGTTGTATTTGGCTCAATCTATGCAGGTTGTTGAACCTATGGATACATGTGGCGGGAGATCACGGGGGTCACGAGCATGTTCGATGTTTGATGTATTGTTTGGCTCAATCCATGCGGGTTGTTGAATCTACGAAGACACGTGGCAAGATATCACGGGGTAACGAGCTGGTTTTGACGATCAAAGCTTTTGAAAATAAAGTTTTATGAAATTGAATGTCGGTTGAGACCCAACGATTTTTGGAAAGGATTTCTGTATTATAAAACTCTTAAGATGTGAAATGAGATTTGGGGCTAAGACCTTAATGTTTTTGAAAATGTATTATAACTTTGGACTTGAGGTCCTAAAAGACATTGTTGTTTTATAAAATTCCTGAGTTGATCATGTTGTTGCCCAAGATATTTATCCGAAGATTAAGACTGCTGGAAGACGGACAACAAACAACAATTGCGGGAGCACTTCCGAGAGAAGATAAATAATACAAGATTTGCCGGGTTTGTTAGGCCCGGGCTTGAATGCTCTCGCGAGATGTTATTAATACAAATATTCGTGGATACAAGTATTAATGAGAGAAATCTAAATACAATGAGTGTAAAAAGACTCTGTTAATCCGGCTCTTGAGCGAAGCTCGGTGTTCTTCGTCCCCGCCGGTGATCTGCTCGAGGAGATGGGCCGGGAGAAGTAAGACCGAAAGAAAGCTGTTGCCAAGAGTTGGAGATTAGCCAAGTGCTTGAGGTTTGCTTCTGTGTTGTATGGTCAAATCGTGAGGTTGCAGAAGGAAGCTGAAGATGTATGCCAAAATCTCGGTTCAGTGCAGAAGAGTTTCCGTCCCTGGACAAGTGCTGGGAGCCTTGTTTATATAGGGACAGCCGGGTCCTGTCCTGTAGTGGCCGATCGCCTGCCGGCTAATATAATAAGGCGCCGATCGCCTTCCGGCCAATATAATAATGTGCCGATCTCCTGGGCTGTTGGGCTAAAGTCCAAGGAAGATGCTGGATGTCGGGCTAAAGTCCAAGGAAGAGGCTGCCACAGCTGGGCGGTCCAGTAAGGAGCCAACACGCGTCCGGAATCAGTCAACATGTGGCCCTACTGACAAGCTTTCGGTGGCTTGTCGGCTGGTGGAGAGAATCTGTCAGACTGTGGTCAATGGCCCGTGATTCGCGGATCTTGTCCCGGATCTTGCACGTGGTGTCAGTCTTGAGGCTCGGTCTTCGCCGACTGGATGGCCATCGGTGGAGATCGATATGAGGCGCTCGTCTCTAGCTGATCATCAGAGGTCGCCATCGGCCAGTGGATGAAGGTCGGCAATGGTCGGTCTCCAAGGGTAGGTCGGCAAGATGCCGAGAGATGATCGCCTCCAGTCGGTCGCCAGGAGTCGATCGCCGAGTACCGAGAGGCGATCGTCTTGATGTAGATCGCTCGGCACCGGGATCCATCCTGACCTTCGGGCCGATCTAGCATGTCCGCCGGGCTAAGGCTTGGTCTCCAGTCTCCGCTTGGCCGCCGGCAGCAAGTCGGTCGCCGGTCCTCCTAGGCGATCGCGGCCGAAGGTGTTAATTCTTGACACAACAATTGCCCCTGACTTGCTCCTATGTTGAAGACATGGGGCGAGGTGGTTCTTGGCCGCGATCGTGTCCGGATGAGGACGGCGATCGTGGCTGACTTAGGACTCGGACTTGGGCTATCATGGTTGATTGGCTAGCTATCTTTCGGTCTTGTACCCGCAAAACAACATTGGCCGATCCTCATGGAAACTTGGTGGTTTCGCTTGTTTGAGGAATCGTGCAGTCGCGGAGATCGATGGACCGACTCCATGACCGTGTCTTGGTGCGCGAAGACATTGAGTGTCCCGTGACTCACTTTATTATGAGGGTCCTCTGCAGCCGCGCCGCCTCGTATTTAAACGAAGGGCGTGCGGTCTCGGTCTAGAGGAGTCCTTGCGCGGGCGTCGGATGAATCAACTCCACGCCCGCGGCTTGTTAGCTCTGCCCACCTCGGCCACCATGGAGATGGCCGACCTCGGCGGTGTACGTTGAGACGGGGTTGTGGCATGTGTCCACCGATTAATGTTGGAGAACCTCGACTACGCCCGACCTCGCATTTAAACGAAGGGCGGGCGATCTCGGCGAAAGGGACCTTGCATGGCCGGGCGGCCGTTCCATCGATCGCCAGTGGCCATGGCTTTATGATGTGCGGAGGATCCGATCTAATGCCTTAGTCCGTCATGTTATATGCCGGATCGTAGATGGCGATCGTGTCCACCGGGTTGTTGATGATGTTGCGATCCGGCCAAGATCGCGATCGTCACTCGGCCGATCGCTTTATTCGTGGGTTGATATTGGCGATCGGGCGCGGCTAGTCCTCATTTAAATGGATCAGTAGGCGGGGATCGAGTCCTCCGGCCTCACGGGTAGTAGCGATCGGGCCGAGACTGGAGGTCGTCGTACGGCGCCGATCGCTCTACTCCTAGCCGAGAAGAAGCCTTTGCACAGACAGAAATCTGCGGCTCTAGCCCGGAAAGCTGCGTAGGTCGTCGGTAGGGTCTTCGTGAGATGCCCGAACATAGGCGAGAAGCCCTGAAAACCTCCTAGACCGCGTGAGGGCGGTCTCATCGCTACGGCTCGCCGTTGAGGATGATCACGTCTACTCGGTCGATGTAGTCTGAGTCGGACTCTTCTTCTCCCTGCTTGATTCGCATCATGCGAAGGGGACCTTCTGGCCGAGCGGCCCTGGTGGCGAAGTGTTCCGTGAAGACGTGCGCCAGCTCGTTAAAGGAGCCAATGGACCGAGGTGGCAGTGAGGTGTACCACTGGTGGGCGAGGTCGTCCAGTGTCAAAGGGAACATTCGGCACCTGGTTGCGTCCGATGCCCCACACCCGGTCATGTAGATGTTGAACTTGCTTAGGTGCGTCTGGGGGTCCGATCTCCCCTCGTACATGGGTGTTTGCGGGGAGCGATCTGCCGCACCGGGCGAGCTCGATGTCGATTGCGAGCGGCTCGCTTGGCGCGCGATCGCCTTCGTGGCGCCCACCCGGATTGGGAGCGCCTTCACGCTGCCGATCTGGCGTTGCATTGCGGCAATCGCCGCGGCTCGGCCGCTATGGATCGGCTTTGGGAGCGGGGCCGAGGCGATCGTGTACCGACCTCCGACCCCGCCGCGACCTCGTGAATCGGGCGAGCAGGAGCCAGGCCGGATCGCCTTGTGGGAGCCGGTAGGCCGAGCTCCCGTGACGGATACCAACTCCGCTGCCTCGTAGCCGGGCCGGATCGCCTGGCCGCTGTGTCGGGTCGCCGCCTGTGCGATCGAAGACAGAGGTGCCCCGGCTGCCGAGCGCCTTTCCTTGCGGGTGAGAGCCTCCTGGCGATCGCTCGGCCAGCAATGCCTTGAGCTTCCGCTTGGACTTCCGGCGGGAGATCGAGGGAGTGATAGCAGGAGGCGCGTCGAGAGCACTCCGTCGTTCCTGAAGGGCGGCTATGGCCTCTTCGATCTGTTCATTGGTTCGGAACTGATCGAGCGAGAGGCTCGGGCCGCCGTCCCGGGACGGGATCGAGCGTCTCTGACCGCGGCGGCTGCCTTCCACCATCGGGCCGCGCTCGACCGGGACGGAACAGGGGTCCGCCGGGCCGGGCCGCTTTCTTCGATGCGGAGGCGGAAGACATGTTTTCTGAAGGATTTCTTTGAAGTGCAGTGAGTGTCACTTCAAGTATCTGCCCCGAGAACAGTGAGTGTTCTTTGGGACGGTAGGTATAAAAAATCGAGGGTTGGATGTCCTTCCTCTAGCGCCAATTGTTGTTGCCCAAGATATTTATCCGAAGATTAAGACTGCTGGAAGACGGACAACAAACAACAATTGCGGGAGCACTTCCGAGAGAAGATAAATAATACAAGATTTGCCGGGTTTGTTAGGCCCGGGCTTGAATGCTCTCGCGAGATGTTATTAATACAAATATTCGTGGATACAAGTATTAATGAGAGAAATCTAAATACAATGAGTGTAAAAAGACTCTGTTAATCCGGCTCTTGAGCGAAGCTCGGTGTTCTTCGTCCCCGCCGGTGATCTGCTCGAGGAGATGGGCCGGGAGAAGTAAGACCGAAAGAAAGCTGTTGCCAAGAGTTGGAGATTAGCCAAGTGCTTGAGGTTTGCTTCTGTGTTGTATGCTCAAATCGTGAGGTTGCAGAAGGAAGCTGAAGATGTATGCCAAAATCTCGGTTAAGTGCAGAAGAGTTTCCGTCCCTGGACAAGTGCTGGGAGCCTTGTTTATATAGGGACAAATGGTCCCGTCTCAGAGGGCGATCGTCACGCCGCTAATATAATAAGGCACCGATCGCCTTCCGGCCAATATAATAATGTGCCGATCTCCTGGGCTGTTGGGCTAAAGTCCAAGGAAGATGCAGGATGTCGGGCTAAAGTCCAAGGAAGAGGCTGGCGGTCCAGTAAGGAGCCAACACGCGTCCGGAATCAGTCAACATGTGGCCCTACTGACAAGCTTTCGGCGGCTTGTCGGCTGGTGGAGAGAATCTGTCAGACTGTGGTCAATGGCCCGTGATTCGCGGATCATGTCCCGGATCTTGCACGTGGTGTCAGTCTTGAGGCTCGGTCTTCGCCGACTGGATGGCCATCGGTGGAGATCGATATGAGGCGCTCGTCTCTAGCTGATCATCAGAGGTCGCCATCGGCCAGTGGATGAAGGTCGGCAATGGTCGGTCTCCAAGGGTAGGTCGGCAAGATGCCGAGAGATGATCGCCTCCAGTCGGTCGCCAGGAGTCGATCGCCGAGTACCGAGAGGCGATCGTCTTGATGTAGATCGCTCGGCACCGGGATCCATCCTGGGACCTTCGGTTGGCCAGTCTAGCATGTCCGCTGGGCTAAGGCTTGGTCTCCAGGTCTGCCTTGGCCGCCCGGCAGTAAGTCGGTCGCCGGTCCTCCTAGGCGATCGCCGGTCGGAAGGTGTTAATTCTTCACACAACAGATCATTCATTTCCAAATAATTCAATTTGTTTGTTTTCTTTATCACTAAAACCTCTCGGGAATATATGTTAAATGATTGTCATTATCTGATTCATGACTGATGCTTGCGTGATATATTTTGTATAGTTATGATACTTGTTCTAATGTTTCACGATTTCATTTTTATGACGAGGTGAGATGGAACTTGTGTTTGATGCTTGTGGCATATTAGCCGTGGAATGGTTGGAATATAATGATGAACTGGATTATGAATGGTGGATGTTGTTTTGTGAATTTCGTGACATTGATGTATTTTAGAAAGTGTGCCAGTGGTAGGGTTTGTTGAGAGGTGAGGCAAATCATGTTAACCTTTGTCCGTATATGGTATCTATGAAGTTATGCTTGCCGAACTAGTAACTCTGGATGTCAGGTAGGCATGTGTTTTGGAGTCGATTATTTTTAAATAGTTGTTGTTTTCTGTCACAAACGTATTCTCATTGGTATGCGTGTGTTTGAAAATGGCTTTCTGAAATTTTATAGACTTAGATATGCTTGTGGAAAACTAATTCTCTAAAGTATTTTGACAGTGCATATGAGCGGCGGGTTGATGTGCATTTTGAAAATTGTTTAAATTTTGGCGAACTGGCTTTATGTTTCCAAATGGAACCATATGACGGTGTTTGGAAAATATACTATGGGGAGTTTTTGAATGTTTTGAAAAATGTTACCGTCGTTAATATTTTGGCATGTTTGGAAGGATTTTTGGAGGCGATTTCTAACCAATGAGTTCATTTCCGAATACCTGAGCGTATGATTTGAGGATATTTCATACCATACAAAAATTGTGTTCTAAAACGAAAATGTGATTTTCTTCTAAAAATAGTGAAATATGAAAACATTTATTTTAACTAGTGACGATGTTATGTCCTGTAGGAACGATGATAGTTCCCAAGTGTTAAAAATATATTTCGCCATTGTATTCGATATTAATCTTCAAGTTCAGATTTTGGGAAATTTATTATTTTCAAAATGGCTCTTATTTTCGAAACTAATGTATATATAATCAATTCGGATGTAACATGTGCATAGTATGGATGTATCACTTTAGGCGATAATGTTAGAGTTTGGGGCTAACGCGTTTGCATGAGGGCTAAGTTATTGTCGTATATTCGTTATGTTGCCATTCTTGTTGGATGCGTTGCATGGTTTGAATTTGTTTTGTATCTCGTATGATATCACTTTCGTGCGAGACGATTGCGCTTAGATCCATATGTTCCATACGTACGTAAGTGCTTCGCGAGTTTCTGTATTTTTGTATCGGGGCTGTCTTTCGCAGCCGTTTCAGAGTTGGTGACCTATTCATGATGTTCAACAGCATGTTAGCGGATGTACGAGTAATGGTTATGGCCGTAAATCTTCTTTTATTACGACCATAAGCTCGATTTGTTGCAACTATAATTTGTGTGTTGGTTTAGCTAATCCGAGTATATATTTTTGTTGTGTTACTAGTTCTGGTCCTATTTAGTTGTGCTGTGATGAGTAGACATTTTTGGTATATTATTATGTGTTGATCCATTTCATTATACTGAATGGTTGTATGTTCAGTATGCCGAGAGGTCGAGGCCAAAGTCGTGGCCGTGGTTGTAGACGCGCACATGGTGACGTGAATCGTTCATTGTCGAGTGCTGATCAACCCAGTACAGATGGTTGTGAAGACCAGTCGCGTGATCAGTGGCAATCAATCGAAAGTAATGTTGATGTGCGTCACAACCATTCTTCAGCAGGTGGAAACCCAATTTGCGCCGATGAATCAGGGTGCACATTGGAACAAACTCCCAGACATAGATAATGGAGCTAGTAAATTGATCCAACTCGTGATGAAAATGTACCCACCTCGTTTCATAAGTTCCTCTGATTCGTTAGGTTGGGAGAACTGGCTCTTCCGGTTGGGGAGGACGTTTTATGTTGTAGCTTGTTCTGATGAGGGAAGGGTACCAATTACTCAGTACCTCCTCGATAAGAAAGCTGCAGACTGGTGGGAAGCCGTAGTGCTTACAAACCGTACAACCACATGGGCTGAGTTTCGGACTGCCATGGAAGCAGAATATTGTCCGTTACGGGAGCACAGTATTGTTGAGTTTTTCTCGGCCACGCCCCAGGATGTGTCGATATCCCAGGCTATAGTCAATTATAACCATCAGTTGTGCTATGTTCGTGAACAAGTGAGAAGTAAAGCAGACAAGATTCGTTACTTTGATATGCGCATGAAACCCCATATACGGCAGAGCATGGGTCCTATTATGCAAATTACTTTGAAAGAGTATCAGATCGAGCTTTATCCATCGATATGGCCATTTCCGAGATAGGGGATGGTTCAGAAGGTAAGTGACAGAAGATCACGGGTAGCTTCTCAAGGGGCCAGAGGAGTGAGCTCCGTGATCCGGTTGTTTCATGTCATTCTTCTGGGAGGACCCCCCGTTTGTTTGATCAGTCCAAGAATCTTACTTCTATAGTGAGTAAGGTGAGCGGAGTGAAGACGTGTTTCAACTGTAGCCGTGTGGGCCATACACAGAAGAATTGTCGTTCGCCGCAGGTTAATTGTTTCAAGTGTCAAGTGGGGCATCAAGCGGTGCATTGCGAGACCATCGCTGAAACGTTTGGGAATTGGGGTTCCACTCCTACTCCTAGAGGGTCCAGTGGTGCCTGATGATGGTGGTTCGTGTGATACGTTGAGGACTGAATCTCGGGTGGAGATTTGATATTTGTTGCTTGAATGCTTTTGCTTTGTTATGCAGCAACTGGATGTTTCTTGTTTTAAGTTTCAGTACGAAACTTACTTTAGTGGGGTAAATGTAATATCCGATATTTTCATTTCCGAGTCGTGAATTGATTTCCATTTTATGCCGAATATTTTTCTGTTGTTAATTAATCGGAATTGTTTTCCTACTGACTGGCGTACGTTAACTGTATTGTCGTGTTTGACATTTAACTTGAATTATTTGGTTGCACGTGCCATGGTACTTCATGTGTATTTGTGGGATTGTTTGTCGTGCTTTGTCGTGTTTTTGCATCCGTTTCGGATCATTGGTATTGTACGTTAGCGATTCATTACGTGTTGCATGATCGTTGTTTTTTTCGTGATGTTTCGTTGTTGCATTGAGTTTTTGGAGATGAATTGCTGCCTGTTCAGAGTGCATTATCGCGTGCTAAGGTATGTCATTAACGCGCTCTAATTGTAGGACAAGACAAAACATATTGTAGGCCAAAGATACAAGCTGCTGGAATTAGGGCCCGTTAGCACACGCTAAGGAGCTTAATTAGCGCGCTAACTGCACTATCAAACAGAACATGCAGAAATGTTGGCCCATGAGCGCATGCTACAGAGCATGCTTAGAGCGCGCTAGCTGCTCCAATATATATATATATATATATATATATATATATATATATATATATGCCCTCAAATGTCACTCAGAGGATGAGAGAGTGAGAGCATTGTATTGTAATTATGAATATTATACTCAAATAAGGCATTTATTGTTTTTATATTATTGTACATCATGGGCATTGTGATTTGTATATATAATAATAGTCCTTGCATTTGAGAGTAAACGTTCCACTCCTTATGGAGATAAGGATATAGGCATTCGAAGTGTTTATGGGTCGAATGCTTAACCGGTTCGCAGGTCGATAAAGCTTAGGTAGGCAGTAAGTTTAGACAAGACTTGTACAACGTGTACTTTGACATGTAGAGTGGCTGTCTTCACTAAGGGCTAGTGGGAGCACATGTTATAGGTATGCTAATGGGATTAGTATACTCGAACTCGACTCACCTCGATTCGTTCACATGGATTTCACTCTGGGATTGTCAATGACTAAATCGAAAGGTTGTGATATGTAATATCCGCAATTTCGATTTCCGGTAATTTTATTTTTTTGGGCGGAAGTCCTTCTTAGGACTCTGTTGTGACTGTTTCGTCATTCCGAGAATGATTAATTCTGCACTTTTTGTCATCCGAGTTCGTTTCAGTGTCGTTTTATGGAGTTCCGTGTTCTTAAGCGACTTTTCCGCACTTGAGTTTGATTCTTGTGAATCTCGTCCGAAACTGTTGTTTCGAGTTTCTCGTAAGTTCATTTAATGTTATTATTCATGATTAGATCTTTGTCTTGGTGTTTCGATCGTGTATCGTGTATTTCAGACATTTTGGGCCGTTTTCGTAATTTCCCAAAGTTTGGGGTAATTACTTTCCGTTGTCGAATTTCGAGCCTTCGGGTGGTCGGAATCGTGTGTTCTCTTAGCGATTAGATTCGTACTTGCGAGTACTTCGTAACAGTATCTTCAATTCATATTCAGGTTTGGGTTTCGGAGTTGTCCGGACCGTCGAAAGTGGCCACGGCCGAGTCACTGTAACACCCCAAACTAGGTGGATATTACATTGCTGTGGACCCCCAACTGGGACCCACCAGGCGGATGAAAATTAATAAATTACACAATACAAATGTAGTACCTAACCACATTACATCATCAATTACTCCTATGAGGAGTTTCAAATACAACACATTCAGAGAACACTGAATACATGTATATTTTATATAAAGATAAAATATACAACACTGAACAAATGACAATCCAAAATGAAGTGCAGCGGAAAATACATAATAAGGAAACATGAATGAAATGAAGAGACTGGGGCCCCCTACTATTATCACTGGGACTCCTCGCCGTCAACATTCTCTTCTCGTGCTTTTGCCTTGCCATGACCTAAAAACAATATCCCCAACGGGGTCAGTTACACAGAGCAACAATCCTCAAGAGTTGAACAATATACAACAATCACATATCTTAGTTATGAAATCCAGCTGAAGAAGGGCATCATAGAACGCCCGTAATGGTATGTGCAAGTGCACAAGACGAGTATCCGGACACACCCGCCCTTGTGCCTAATTAGTCTCACACAGGTACGTTACCATGTGCACTGTCCATTGTGTCGGTGAACCCGATCACATGACTATCAAGTGCCCGACTAAAAGTTCCACACATCCCCACTCGGCCAGGCAATATGAACCCAGAAGGCCACAAGAACAAAAGTGACCAATGAACATTAATGAATAATAGTCCGACAAGGGTCAAGAATGACTCACCGAGATGAATCAATAATGAAATAAATGGTAGCTCATTAAAATGATTGGAACCGTCGTTCCTCGTGAATTGAATGATTAATTGATAATTACAAGTCTCGACATAAATGATATATTATGAGTGAATTACATGTATGAATGAACAACAACATAAGGAATAAATATCCCTTTAACAGAGTAAGAATTAACTTACACAACACCGGTGATGAAATGTCTTCTCACGAACAAACGTCTCTAATGGAGAGTACCAGTCGCTCGAACAACCTTGAATAACATAATTACCAATAAACGCTCAATATAAGTATCAATCACGATTACAACCAACTCAAACGATACAACAACAATCAAACTCATTGGGGCATTCTAAAGAATACATTATAAACATTCTTCCATTCATTAAAACTATTCCCCAAAAATATATCGAAAATCAACCTCCAAAAGTAATTCAATCCAACAAAACTTTATTAATGACATAAATGATCCAATAGGAAACCACAACTCATGGTTACGACAACATCAATCGGAAACCCCCAAAATATCCAAAGTCAAACCCCCAAGGTTTCTTGAATAATTCCCCAAATATTCATCAAATCCGCAATATACACCAATAAATTCATAGGAATACATGTATTAAAGGTAGATAATCCATATCTAACATCTTACAACATCATAGCAAACTTACATGAATAGATCGGAAGGAAAACACTCGAACTCCAAAATTATAGATTCAAGAATGATTACTTTGATTTGATGTGTTTGAGAGAATAAAGTGATGATTAATCCGACTTAGAAGCTTGAAGATGATGATAGGTGAGTGCAGCTCGAAAAGATCTCTCCAAATCGCCCGAAAACGCCCGAGAACGCCGAAAAACGAAATGAGGAGTGAAAATGACGAACTAGACTGGACTGTCCAATTTATACTGGTCCAGTTTAGCGCACGCTATGTACTGATATGTAGCGTGCGCTAGATGGTTAACCGGACAGTCCAGTGAGCCCTGACTGCCTCGTTAGCGTACGCCACGAACTTGGTAGCGTGCGCTAACGTCTTCCCGATAGCGTGCGTTAATCCAAAATGTTAGCGTGCACTAACTGATGTCTGATGCCCAGTAACTGAAGTCCAGAACCTACTGTCCTCTGGCCTGATTGAGCCTTAGCGTGCACTATCCTATTATTAGCGTGCGCTACCAACTAACCCTTGCGTACGCACAGGACTGTCTGTTCCAACACGCTAGCGTGCGCTGATGGGTCCCGATAACGTGCGCTACACACAACATTTAAGGTACGTTATACTCCAATTGTAACGTGCATTACGTACCTCACTAATCTATTCCACTGCCTTTTGGACTGTCTGTCCATATGCATTGGCGTGCGCTAATACTAAGAGTTAATGTGCGCTACCTGTACTTAATTAGCGTGCGCTAGAAAGAGTACGTAGCGTGTGCTACTCCTCATGCACAGTCCATCACAAAGATGACGATGAAGATAAACTTTGCTCAAATCTCAAACAAGGTAGAAAGACGAATGATAACTGATCCGGGATTCTAAGTAGATCAAACAGTGAACACGATGAACAATCATGAACGATGAATTATTATTACTGAGTGAAATATTACTGAATGAAAATTAACTGAATGATAATGAATGAATTTACAATCGGGTATTACATACTCCCCCCCTTAAAAATAGTTTCATCCTCGAAACTAAGGGTCAAATAAATCGGGATAATTCTCCCGCATACTATCCTCGGTTTCCCAAGTAGCCTCTTCTGCAACTGAGAGACATGAAACACATTATGACTGTGGCTCAACGCCGGAGGTAAAGCCAATCGATAAGCCAGATAGCTCACTCGATCCAAAATCTCAAACGGTCCAATGAATCTCGGACTCAATTTCCCCTGCTTCCCGAAATGGAAAATACCTTGACTCAGGGATACCTTGACCAAAACATAATCACCTGCCTCGAACTCCAAGGGTCGAAGACGGTTATCGGCATATGATTTTTGTCGACTCTGAGCGGTCAACAAACGACTCCTGGTCAAAGCTACCTTCTCGCGGGCGGCTATAAGCATATCGGGCTCAGTGCCGACTGATTCTGATAAGTCATCCCACCATAGGGGAGATCGGCAACGACTAATGTATAAGGCCTCGTAAGGTGCCATCTGAATCGAAGCGTGCCAACTGTTATTATACGTGAATTCGATCAACTATAGTTTGGATTCCGAATCGTCTTTCCAATCGAGGATACATGCTCTCAACATGTCCTCTAACGTCTGAATGGTTCTCTCTGATTGTCCGTCAGACTGAGGGTGAAAATCCGTGCTGAAGTTGAGCTGAGTTCCCATGGCACGATGAACTGATTTCTAAAAATGTGACACGAATCGCCCGTCACGATCAGAAACGATACTCTTAGGAGTACCGTGCAATATCACGATCTCTTTGATGAATAACTGGGCAAGTCTCTCGGGACCCCACGTATCCTTAATCTCCAGGAAATGAGCTGACTTAGTTAAACGGTCCACAATCACCCAAATTGTATTCATACCTCGCCGACTCGTCGGAAAACTCGTGATGAAATCCATTGAAATATCCTCCCACTTCGATTACGGGATAGGAAGAAATTTCAGCATGCCCGCCGGTCGCTGATGTTCTATCTTGACTTGCTGGCAGGTGAGACATCTCAAAACAAACTCGGCGACTTCTCGCTTCATGTTACTCCACCAGTAATTTTGTTTCAAGTCTTTGTACATCTTGCTAGACCCCGGATAGATAGAATAAGGGGTCGCATGAGCTTCTCTCAAAATTGAGTTTTTCAACTCGTCATCTGCCGGTACGCATAACCGGTTCTTAAATCGCAAAAGTCCATCCTCATGGACCACAAATCCAGGGGCTTTCCCATGAGTAACATCCTATCGAATGCGCAACAAAAATGTGTCTGAATCCTGTTTAGTCTGATCGTCTCCTCAAGTGGCGATGAAATCTCTAGCATGCAAATCTGTCCTTGTACGCACTGTAACCAAACCTCGATCTCATGCTTAAGGAATTCCTTCTGGAGTTCCTTCTAAATAGTTAAACGAGCAAGCATCTGCTCCTGAACGGACTTACGACTCAAGGCATCGGCGACAACATTCTCCTTACCCGGGTGATACTATATCTCGAGTTCATTCTGAACAGTTAAACGAGCAAGCATCTGCTACTGAATGGACTTATGGCTCAAGGCATCGGCGACAACATTCGCCTTACCCGGGTGATACTGTATCTCGATATCATAGTCCTTAATCAGTTCTAACCACCATCTCTGACGCATATTTAACTCCTTCTGAGTAAATATATACTTCAAGCTCTTAAGATCGGCGAAAAACTTATAGGTGACGCCATAAAGATAATGACGCCAAATCTTCAATGTGAATACCACGGCTGCTAGTTCCAGGTCGTGGGTCGGGTAGTTGACCTCCTAAGGCCTCAGTTTCTGCGAGGCATAAGCAATCACCTTCCCGTTCTGCATTAGTACACATCCGAGACCCTACCCGGACGCATCACTATAAACTACGAATCCCTCCATCCCTTGCGGTAAGGAAAGGACAGGCGCTGAAATTAAACGGATCTTAAGTTCCTCAAAACTCTGCTGACAAGCGTATTTCTTATCCTTCCGTAAAAGGTTCGTCATAGGTTGAGTGATTTTATAAAATCCCTCGAGAAAGCTTTGGATTTCCTTAACATTCTTTGGAGGTTGCCAATCTCGGATAGCCTCCATCTTCTGAGGGTCGACACGTACTCCGTCTGCTGAAATTACATGTCCGAGAAACGTCACCTCGGACATCCAGAATTCACACTTGGAAAACATCCCATAGAGCTGCTCTCGTCTAAACACATCGAGAACCTGATGAAGGTGAAATTCGTGCTCCTCTTGGTCACGAGAATAAATCAAAATGTCATCTATTGATACAACCACGAACTGATCCAAATAGTTGATGAAAACTCGATTCATTAATTCGATGAATACCGCAGGTGCATCAGTTAACCCAAACGGCATCACTACAAACTCATAGTGCCCATAACGTGTTCGAAACGCCATCCTTGCGATATCCGACTCTCGAATTCTCAACTGATGACACCCAGATCTTAAATCGATCTTGGAAAATACTGAAGCTCCCTGAAGTTGATCCAAAAGATCATCGATGCGGGGTAGGGGATATTTATTCTTGATCATCACCCTGTTTAGTTCTCGATAATCAATACACAAGCAAAAAGAGCCATCCTTCTTTTTGACAAATAACACTAGTGCTCCCCACGGGGACGCACTCAGCCGGATATAACCCTTCTCGGTCAGTTCCTCCAGCTAATTTTTCAGTTCCTGCATTTTAGTCGGGGGCATACGATATGGTGCCTTTGATATTGGAGATGTACGAGGCTCCAACACAATCGTGAATTCCACATCTCTTTGTGGAGGCAAACCAGGTAGCTCGTCTGGAAATACATCGGCGTATTCCCTCACTACCGGAATATCCACCAATGACACTGATGATTTATCGGTTTTGGTCATATAGCACTAATAACCAACACACCCCTGATTGAGTAATTTTACTGCTTTCATTATATTGATAACCTTTCCGGAGCAGCTAGGGTTACTCCCGTGAAATACATATTCAACTCCATCGTCTGAAACAATAGTGACCATACGCTTACGGACACTAAGGATGGCATCATGACGATCCATCCAATCTATACCCAAAATGACGTTGTATCTAGGTAAATCCACCACGATCAGGTCTGCCAACCAATCATGGCCATGAAACTGAATCGGACAATTCTTAATCTCACAATCTCTGATAATTCTCCTACCATCGGGTAGTCCAATGATATAAGGCTCACAATTAGTAGCACTATCTAGATGAAGTCTACTCAAGGATGACTCGGAAATGAATGAATGCGATGCACCAGTATAAAAAAGGGTACACACGGGTTGAGATAAAATTCCGAGTGTACCTGAGATCATTCGGGCCTCTAGATCGTCAGCTCTCTTCCTTTCATAAATTCGGGGCTTGCAAGCTCCAGACCTGGATGCTCCTGTCTGATAGTTGTAGACTCCACCTTTTTTAGCTCCCATCGTCTTAAACGATGCGGACTGAGTGGCCTGATTCTGAATCGTTGACTGCTTCGGGGCCTAAGATGTCGTCGGAGTGGGTTTGGAGTCTCTTCGGCAGAAACGGGCCTTATGCCCCGCAATTCCACAGTTATTACACGTGAGGGTCATCTTCGGACGCTTAGTACTGAAATAACCATGTTCCACATTTGTAGCAGGTGATGGCCGAACTGGCCGCTCGGGACTGAGATTCGGTGGGTTTAGGTGCCGTAAGGGGTCGAATAAAAAAAGTAGAGCCCGCACGAGGCTTCTTGAAGGTTGCCTGGCCACCTCTAGACTGATTACGATTCTTAGATTTCTTGCCGGAAGATGAAGTCTGATTCTTAGAAATTTCCTTAGCAGTAAGCTCATAAGCAAGAGCTTTCTCGATGAATTCGACCAAAGTAGTGCAATGATGATTAAGCAATTGGAGTCTCATACAAGGTCAACCTCTTACTGAAATACTTGATTTTATCCGCCTCTGAGTGGATAATAGATGAGGCGAAAGGAAGTAGCTCTTGAAATTTCTCGGCAATAGTGAGAACATCTTCTTCCGTTGAGGGGTCGGGACTGAGTAACTCCGACAGCTTGGCCTCCCTGAGTGGGGCCGGATAATATCTTTCCATCATGAGAGTTTTGAATTGGTCCCACATAAAAGCTCCGTCGGTGGGCTTCAGAGATAGCCATCATGAGTGAGTGCTCTTACCCAGATAGTAAGCCGCGACTGAAACTTTGTGTCCTTCGGGACACTCCACCATCGCAAATAATTTCTCGAAATGCTTCAGCCAATGAATAATGTCCGCCGGCTCAGATGAGCCCTCGAAGGTAGGCGGCCTCTGGCGAGAAATGTCGTTGATGATGCTGCTCACATTCCTCTCTTGCCTTTGAGGCGGCGGCGGAGGAGCCTGATGATTCTGAGCTGTTGAGTTTTGCATCATCTCCATCAGACGTGCCATCTAAGTCATTTGGGCCATCATGCCCTGCATAAAAATGAGAGGGTCAACTCGAACACCTTCTGATTGAGTCGTGTTCCGGGTACGACTCCCTGACAATGAAGGATTATTTCCAGGTGAATGTGTGGCAGCGTCGCTGCTCGATGAGTTAGCATTATTCCTCGCGTTCGCACAAGTATTCCTTCGAGCTCTCGGGTTTCGGACCGTACCGCAGCCTCTTCCCCTGCGTCCTCTGCCAGCTCTCTCCATACTGAAGGTAGGGAACACATGATAATTATAGATCCCGCATGAATATCACGTTATAATGAAGTTATGAAATGATAACAATGAGCATACACGCTCTATCACAATGATCGCATGAAGGATCAACTGAGGTGACATGATTATCTGATGAAATTCTTGAAATGATTATCTTGAACAAGTTAGCAAGATTAATGAAACGATCCTCAAGATCAACAAATGAGCAGTGAAATGAACTGAGTGTTTAATGAGTTAACATGATTGCCATGATAAAAAATGAGAATGATGATTGAGGATTGTTGATTGATGAATGATGAATGAGTGATTCTTATTGCCAGAAATTATACCATGGCGTTAGAAATCTTACAGTTTTTTCGGTCTGAGGGGCTTGGCATTTGCACAGGTCACACGTGACGCGAAAGTCCAATGATACTAGTCTGATGATGATGATTTCAAATGAGACATCACTCGGAAGGTAGTATTCAAAACCACGCTCCGATACCAACTCTGTAACACCCCAAACTAGGCGGATATTACATTGCCGTGGACCCCCGACTGGGACCCACCAGGCGGATGAAAATTAATAAATTACCAAATACAAATGTAGTACCGAACCACATTACATCATCAATTACTCCGATGAGGAATTTCAAATACAACACACCCAGGGATCACTGAATACATGTATATTTTATATGAGGATAAAATATACAACACTGAACAAATGATAATCCAAAAGGAAGTGTAGCGGAAAATACATAACAAGGAATCCTGAATGAAATAAAGAGACTGGGCCCCCCTACTAGTATCACTGGGACTCCTCGCCGTCAACGTTCTCTTCCCGTGCTTTTGCCTTGCCATGACCTAAAAACAATATCCCCAACGGGGTCAGTTACACAGAACAACAATCCTCAAGAGTTGAACAATATACAACAATCACATATCTTAGTTATGAAATCCAGCTGAAGAGGGGCATCATAGTATGCCCGTAATGGTATGTGCAAGTGCACAAGACGAGTTTCCGGACACACCCGCCCTTGTGCCTAATTAGTCTCATGGAGGTACGTTACCATGTGCACATTCCATTGTGTCGGTGAACCCGATCACATGACTATCTAGTGCCCGACTAAAAATTCCACACATCCCCACCCGGCCACACAATATGAACCCAGAAGGCCACAAGAACAAAAGTGACCAATGAACATTAATGAATAATAATCCGACAAGGGTCAAGAATGACACACCCAGATGAATCAACAATGAAATGAATGGTAGCTTATTGAAATGATTGGAACCGTTTCTCGGTCCAAGTTAAACCGTTTTTCTTTTCTATTAGACAAGGAATCAACCAATCTAGCTTTCTATGGGTACTAGATAGACCTCACGTAGATATCAATTGCGATTCTAACAATACCGGATCATTGATCCTAATAAGACCGAATCCAATCATATCCTTTATTTTTCCTCTCGTGTATGAGTTTTCGTGTATCACACTCACTCCTGACAATATAAGCACCATTACAACAACGATAGAATGTATATGAATATCATATCAATGAATCGATTGCTTGAAGTTGTTGTATGGTGAATACCATTAGAAGTGTTATTTATAGGCTCCAAATACTCAACTAGTCGTTAGCCACTTTTGACTCTGTCACGTATGTTATCATCCAAACCTTACGTACGTTAGCCGTGTTACGTACGTTAACGTTAACATGTTACGTACGTTATGCTTAATGAAGATTAGTTCAATAGCCTTCGTTTCTTCTTTTACATACGTTAACTCTTCACCTTTACGTACATTAAGCTCATACAGTAGCGTATGTTATTCTCTCTTCGTAGCGTACGTTAACTATGGTCTTTGTATCTGTTGCATGCTGACCTATGCCATGACGTCATCTTCAACGGCTCCTTGTTTGAATTCTGAAACACTTCATTACGTACGTTATACATTGCACATTACGTACGTTAACTCCATTCGTTAGCGTACATTAATCTTGGCACATTGCGTACGTTAATATTGTTATTTCCAGCTTTTTGCATCTTCGACTTCTTCGTTGTTTTATTTCGTTTCTTTGTTGTTTTACTTTGTTTAACAACTTAATCATCAAAACTCTATTAATGAATATTTGGAATAAAATATTCCAACATGGGTGTTGTGATTGTTGTGAATGTTGTATTTGGTTCAATCTATGCGGGTTGTTGAACCTACGGAGACACGTGGCATGAGACCATAGGGTCACGAGCATGTTTGATGTTTGATGTATTATTTGGCTCAATCCGTGCAGGTTGTTGAACCTACGGAGATATGTGGCAAGAGATCACGGGGTAACGAGAATGTTTTGTTGATCAAAGATTTTGAAAAGGAAGTTTTATGAAAATGAATGTCGGGCGAGACCCAATAATTTTTGGAAGGATTTCCATTTTTTATAAAACTCCTGAGATGTGAAACGAGATTTGGGGATGAGACCCTAATTTTTTCGAAGAGGTTATAAAACTCCCGAATTGATGATTTGTTTTCAAATACTTTAATTTGTATGTTTTCTTTATCACTAAAACCTCTCAAGAATATATGTTGAATGATTGCCATTATCTGATTTATGGCTGATGTTTGCGTGACATATTTTGCATAGTTATGATACTTGTACTAAAATATTCGAATTGCTGCCCGTTTAGATAGGGGATATGGATTTCATGTATTTCACGTATACTTAGTTCGATGGATCAGTCACAGGGTCGGCATAGAAGATGACAAGCTACGATACTAATCAATCGAGAGTCTTATTTTATTTGTATTGTTGGGTTGTATCCCATTTTCGCTATAGTATATTTTGACCTCTGTGTGTGTATATGTTGTAAGGAGTTTTATTTCGATTTGATTTAGTCATGTGACCTTGTCGGTATTTTGAATATTTGACCTTATCGGTCCGTGTCGTTATGTTGTTTGACCCCGATCGCTCAAATATTTAGTTCCTTGTGCGAAGGATCTACGGCGTGTGATATTCCTGGGTGATTTATGGGGGTGTTATAAACTGCTTGGTGCGATTAAATGTATGCTTTTTAAAAAGTAAATCATTTATGATTTTTTGGGAGATAATTGCAGAAAATACATTGTTTAATACTGATGAGAAGTATTTTTCCTATATCCATGTAGTTGCACTATCGATTCGATGCTAACCTCATTCGGGGGATGTATTTCATACGTTTAGGTACCAGCGATTTTAGGGAGCAGATACGGGGGTGACACGGAGGTGATGGTGCTCCACAGTGATACTAGACATCAGGAGTATTGAGTCTTGTTTGGTATGTTCCATTTGGTGTATTATAATATACTCTTCGTTGGAGTTGTTGAAACATCTTATAAGTCTGTTGACTTATTCGGTTAGGGATATTTCAGTTAGTTATTTATTAATAACAGAGTATTTATTGGATTTATAATGGGCTTATTGGTCAATTTTTTTCTTTTTATTATGTAAATTAGTCTGGTAAATCCCAAGTTGTTTTTATGGCGTTGTAATAAACCCGAGTAAATTGGGTGACTTGCAAGATATAGTGCTCCTCTGGTGCTGTCTGCACTGATGTATATTGGTGGGAAGAACATGATGCCTTCGAGCTCCTTGATAGGGTACGTCATATCTTTTGTGATGTATCCTTTTCTTTGGTGCATGATGCTAATCAACAACAGGTTTCCTCATTGGTATTCCTAGCATCTTTCCCTGCCTGGTTTGGAAAGATTCAATAAATGTTTTTTACGCATGCACGAGCACAAGATTCATTTAGACTTGCTAATTAATTAATTACTCATATTAATAAGTAATTTAAATAAATAATTATTTACGTTGTCTATATTGATAATATATTATTGCTATCTAGATCTTGAGATCAAGAGTAATTAACCTTGTAGCATGGTTGTAGATCTTCTTGTTTTCAACCTTTAGATCTTCTAAAGTATATTTCTATTTTAATTCGGATGTTGCTTAGGCAACGAGCTACCAGATCTACCTTGAACACCTTGTGGATCGGCCGAAATCTCCATATTATGTCTCTCGAATTTTCTTGTATTTTTCTTGAATATTCTTGGTATTTTAGAAAAATTATTGTGTTATTTAAATTGTAGAACAAAGACATAAGTCAAGATCTACAATTAAACACAGGCTAAAATCAAAATTCCTTATCTTGAAACTGTATAATGCACTTTATGTTCAAATCCCATTTTACAATACCCGTCTCCATTTTAAATATATTATTTTCCCTATTTAAGATATCAAATATTCATTAATTAATTTAAAGTACTGGCAACTTTTAGTTAATTAATTGCTTGTCCAAGATCAGTACCACCTGAACCTTATTATTATATCGAAAATTAATCCAGCCGTAGGGTTTAGTATAATAATCATTTTTAAAATCCTCAAGGGGACATCAACAACCGCACGAGTCGGACACAGTTCCTAACTATAATATTAATTATCACGTGAATAATATTATTGCGCAAAATACGAAGCATAATGAGTCAATCATTGTGACTCTTACCCATGATAAATCAAACGAATAATTATAAATACACAATTAAAATTATATAAAAATTAAGAATTAATATTTATTCGAGATTTATGTTCGATATATAGTCAGCATAAAAGGAATTATCTCACTGCAATCCAGTTTAATATATGCAAATACGCTAATGTACGCTAATAATCAAGATCAACTAATCTCAAACATACCTACAACCCTCTCACGTAAATTGTCTAATAAGTATATAAGTTATGAACTAGTATTATATTAGTATTTTATAAGGAACTCATAATGTGATCTTTCGTGTAAAACCATCACACTATATTATGTACAACATAAAATAATTAGACAATATTTGCATAGCATAACGAAATTAATATGCAAAATATGTAATGAAAATATAATTAATAATCTCATAGATAAAATAGGAAAAGAAGGTAATACTGTAACACCCCCAGAAATCATACGAGAATATCACACGCCGTAGACCCTTATCACAAGGATCTACCAGGCTAAACACTACAAAACGACAAACTGTTTGACCGGCCGGGGTCAAACAAGATAACGACAGACTGATGAGCTTACACAACTAAATCAAACTAAGATAAATTCCTTACAACACATACCCACGCATGGTCCAGATATAAACAATATAGCACAACGGAAGACTGAGAATAATTCAATAATACAACGACATCAAGCTGAACTCCTCAACTCTTGATTTGTATCGCAGACCATCATCTTCCGTGTCGATCCTGTGACTGCTCCCTCGAACCCAACATACCTGAAATGCATGAAACGCATTTCCCCCATTTATGGGGTTAGCAATTAGAATTTGCCAGTACAAGTATCATAACCATCTGAAATGTCGCATGCATACAACAATCACGAATCAGATAAGGACAACCATTCACCAAGCATTTCCCGAGAGGTTTTAGTAATCTAGAAAACAACACAACTATAGTCTTTGAAAAATAAACTATCATCTCGAGAGTTTTAGAAATATAAACCTTTAGGATCCCATGTCCCAAATTTGTAAAAACCTTTATCAAAATGATAGGGTCTCAGCCCAAACCCATTTCAAACTCAATAGTTTTACAACACGAAAACCTTTACACAATTTGCTTGTGTCTCGGCCCAGTCATTCAGTTTTCATAAACTTTCCTTTCAAAACTTTGATCGTTAAACATATCCATAACACTCGTGATCTATTGTCACGTATCTCCATAGGTTTATCTGTAACACCCTCGTGATTTACGGAGATATTACAGTGCCGTAGATTCTTTTTGGAGAACCTACCAGGCTTTTACCGGCATTAAAATACATTAACAAACTACGAAACCGAGACATTCACACACTTAAAACCAAAATCAACTTCAATACGGCATACATCAGGAAACAACACAATACATTAACCCGTAGGATCATAACTGATACAACCATCACAACTGATAACATCAACGGCAACCAACGACAACATAATATACAATACATGACAGTACCCGCGCAAGTACAAAACCAAAATACCACTCTGACCAGGACAAGACGACCATAGACTCAACATAACACATGATATCAATGATGTCCACCAAGCTCGTGCCAGCCTTGTGCTGGCTGTAATACAATACCACAATCAACATCACAAAACAACCTTCGGGCTGTACTGGCTCTGTACCTCATGCGAGATACACACCCCAGGAGCCCTTGTTAGGCCCTCTCTAGTTGCACAACCTAACCGAGTGATCCGTAGAAACTCACAGTCTAACGGATCCCAGGGAACCCTCGCTGGTTTTACTCGGCTCGCACACACTCAGTAACCACATGGCACAAATCACATTTTCTGAAATTACCACTTTTCGCGAAATCACATTTTTCACATATTCACATAAAGCACATTAAACGCGATCAAAGTACTTACCTCAATTAGAACAACACAGGAAACGGTGGACGGAAGGACCTATTATCCGAACTTCTTCAGCGACTCGATCCTAGCATAACAAAATACCAGATCAAGCACAACACTACATAAACGGAAGGATTTCCCTCAAATTCTACTCTTAGGGACAATTATTCGAATACTACGAAGGCGACATGAATCATACTCAAACTACGGAAGAGAACTTGGAATTTAATCCATAAACTTCGGAAAAAAATCAGAGTATTATGATAATAACATCATAATCTAACACGATTCAAGGCTAAAACGGATTAAGATTGAAGATCACAGCAAAAACTCCAAAATGTGAAGAACTAGGGTTTGGATGAACTTTACCTTGATCTGGAGGATGAAACCTGATGAAATGTTGTTAGATTGATACTAAGAACTCAAAGATGTTGTTGGATGATGAAATCCAACCAAAAACCACACTTCCTAAGGCTCACGGTGGCCCAACCCTCGGAGAAGAAGAAAGAAGAGAGGAAAAATGACGAATTCTAGAATATGAAGGCCTATTTATACTGGCCTCTATTAGCGTGCGCTACGGCCTAAGTATAGCGCGCGCTAATGCTATGTCGGTAGTCCAGAACCTTCTGTCTGACTTCGCTAGTGTGCGCTACATGTTGGGATTCGGTGCCTAAAATGAAGGCCCTGCGGAAGTGGTAAAACAAAAATTAATTCAATCCGAATCCCTACGAGGATCGATCAAGCTACGTATATACGAATATAAAAACGAATTCACAAGAGATATAGAAACTCACCCTTGTAGTCCGTTGATTAGACGGATTCCTTCTATTGAGATATTCCCCAAGCTTTAGTTGAATTCTCTACGATCCGAAGCACTCCAAGCACTTGAATGATCCAACGCCGAAAAACCGCGTCTCTACTTGCCACGCACCGGAGAAAACAAATGGAATGACAACACTCGATTAACCTATAAGGTTACGGCTAGAATCAAGTGATGAAGCTTTGATTATAACACTCTAAGTATTTTAATGCTTTATCTCTCAATATTTCTTGATGTTTCTCTAAGAAAAATCAAGAACAAAATGAAGAAAAGGAAGAAGAAGACTTGAGTATTATGAAAAAGGAACTCACAGTTCTTTCTCTCTCTCTCTCTCTCTCTCTCTCTCTCTCTCTTACAATACAACTCACGTATGATGCACACACAAGGAGTCAAAAGGTAAGTTGTAATGATAAGTCTTCCATCCTATATACAACTCACACCCACAAGATACAAATCATGCCACGTGATTTATAACCCCACAAAGTCATGATCATACATTAAAGAATGGAAGAAAAGACAATGGGAAGGTGGGTGGAAGCAAGGTGGGGCGGCCATCATGGAAAAATGGACGAGTTTGGTTCGTTTCGGAGTCCCGTGAGTCCAAACAGATAAACTATGATTCTGTTCCAATGTATTTATATCGATTAATTAATCCAATTAATTTTATCATATCAAATACATTATGACATAATTAATTTCTCCAAGAAATAATTATATCCATGAATTAAATTAATCACCCAGTAATGTATTTAATTCATCAGGCCGTAAATCAATTTATCCAATAAATAGATTTAGACATCTAATGTCACAAATTAGATATCTAATATCTAATATTCATAATGAGATAATCCTATTGCGCGACTCGGTAGGTCCGTCTCAGTCAGCAATGGGAGGAACCAAAGAGTAGTAGCATCACCTAGCCAACCTGGCGGCCTACACTGTACCACAACTGAGAATGAATGCTTGGGATCATTCAAGAACCATTCTGTCATGAATACCAATATACGTATAAACCCTTTTTTCAAATGTCCCGATCAAGTTATAGGGTCACGGTCTGTCAAACCCTATCTGTACTTGACGCTATGCATGCGTTAATGCAAATCGATATCATCAAGCTCTCGTGTATCCAATACAACTAGCTCCAATGCTTTGGCCAAAGACTTATGATCTCATCTGCCAATAACCGCATAGGACATATAACCCGCTCACTAACGGGAGAAAGAATTCTATCTTGGTATTCAGTAGGACCTACTAATTGACCGTCAAGATGCACGTCGAGGTTGACCCTCGCCTCCCGGTTTACAGGGTCGAACTACTCTAATGAAAATCTTGACGTCACAAGCACATCCCTACTAAATCCTCAAGTCGAAGGTTCATGAATACCTATCACAACCTTTCGATTCCGTCATTGACTGTCCCGGAGTGAAATCCGTGAGACGAATCAAGGGAGAGTCGGTTTGAGTATACTAATCCAATTAACATACCTATAACGTGTGCTCCCACTAACCAATAGCGTTCGACAGGCACTCTCCATGTCAAAGAACACGTTATACAAGTCTTCACATAAACTTAACGGCCAGTCAAGTTTCATCGACTTGCGAACGATCAAGTATTTGAGCTATAAACCTTTCCAGTGCCGGCCCCCTAATCAAATAAGGAGTGGAGCGTTTTGCTCTCAAATACACGGACTAGTTTCTATATGTATATTTACGAGTTAGGAATGCTAGTAACTACCAGTAAATAAAGAAACACCCATTGCCTTATATTAATGATTTACATAATTACAAGTACAATGCCCTCACTCAACATCCTCTGAGTGGCATTCGAGGGCATACTCCTAACACTACACATATGTTATCGTACGCTATATACCGGCACTAGCGCGTGCTAGCTCCAATAATAGCGTGCGCTAACTGCTTGTGTCCAGACTCCAGAAACATACTATCCTTACTGCCAGGCCGAAATAGCGTGCATTACCAGCCCATCTAACATGCGCTAATCCACCTCAATTACGTACGCTAGTCTACTGTTAGCGTGCGCTAATGACCCATTCCAGAATCCAGAAAGCATACTGCCCAGTCGGCCTAACGTGCGCTATGAACAATAGTAGCGTGTGCTACATATACATGGTTAGCGTGCGCTAGTAATGCAGTCTAGCGTGCGCTAACTGCTACTTCCCAGCATTAAAACCACGAAGTCCGGTCAGAACAATCACAACCCGAATATAACAGAACTCGACATCAACATTCCAATACCATCACCAATATACACACGTTTCCAAATGCCAAATGATAGAACATGGAGATTACAAATCAAATTCTCAACAGAATACATCCAAAATAACTTACATAATTAATAAAATACATGGATATTACATCCTTACCCCCTAAAATGAAGTTTCATCCGGAAACTTAAGATTCGAACAGTCCAGGGTATCTGGCACGCATACTATCTTCATTTTCCCACATAGCTTCCTCAATTCCATGTTCAGAACATTGAAACTTTACTAATGGAATCGCCTTCTGTCGCAATTGTTTCACTCGTCGCTCCATTATGGCTACCGGTTGCTCTTCATACATAACATCATTATTTACCTCAATCTCTTCATAATCAATAACATGGTTAGGATTGGAAACATACTTACGCAATTGTGAAACATGGAACACATTATGAAAGTGACTAAGTGCTGGAGGTAATGCTAGTCGATAAGCCACATCACCTATTCTGTCTAGGATCTCGAAAGGACCAATATAACGAGGACTAAGCTTCCTTTCTTACCAAACCGAAGGACTCCATGAGTCGGCGATACTTTCAACAACACATGATCTCCTGCCTGAAACTCTAACGGTTGACGTCGAACATTGGCATTTGACTTTTGTCGACTCTTGGCGGTCAATAACTTTTGTCGAATAACAACAACCTTCTCCCTTGTTTGAATTAACAAATCTGGCTCTACTTCAAGTAACCCGTACGGTTCATCCAAACAAGGTGGCGATCTGCACCGTCTTCCGTATAGTGCCTCAAATGGAGCCATACCAATTGAATTGCGCCAACTGTTATTATACGCAAACTCGATTAATGGTAAATGAATCTCCCAATCATCTTTCCAATCCAACGCACAAGCTCTCAACATGTCTTCCACAGTCTGGATAGTTCTCTCTGATTGTCCATCCGTCTGAGGATGATACGCGGTACTAAAATTCAATTCAGTATCGAATGCTCGATGTACTGCTTGCCAGAAATGTGATATAAAGCGTCCATAACAATCCGAAACAATACTCTTTGGGGTACCATGGAGTCTCACAATCTATGCAATCAACAAACGGGTCAATCTATCTGGTCCCCAAGTATCTCTAGTGCCCAGAAAATATGTTAAGTTGGTTAGCCGATCAACGATTACCCCAATCATATTCATCCCAGTTCGCGTTCTTGGCATTCCGACGATAAAATCCATCGCGATATCTTCCCACTTCCATTCCGGAATCGGTAATGGTTGTATTTTTCCAGCAGGTCTTTGATGTTCAACTTTAACTTGTTGACAGATTAAACATTTTGATACATACTCCATTACATCCCTCTTCAAATTCGGCCACCAAAATTTTTTCCTCAAATCCTTATATATTTTACACGTACCCGGATGAATCGAGTATGGAGTAGAATGTGCCTCATTCAAAATCACTTGTTTAAGATCATCTCGATTAGGTACACAAGTTCTACCTCAAAATCGAAGAACTCCATCTTCATAGATTAGGAATCCAGGAGCCTTTCCTTTAATAACATCTTCCCGAAGCTGTGCAAACAAAGGATCATCTAACTGTTTGGACTTAACTTCTTCAATCACGGAGGATGTGATCCCAAGAAAATGTAATTGTCCTTGAGTTACTTGAGGCCAAACTCCAATCCCCAAATCAGTTAACTCTCGTCTGAGCTTCGATTGAATGGTAAGTAATTCCAATCTCTACAACATGTTTGACTTGCGGCTCAAAGCATCGGCAACGACATTCGCTTTACCTGGATGGTAAAGAATGTCAAGATCATAATCTTTAATCAGTTCTAACCATCGTCGTTGATGCATATTAAGCTCTTTCTTTGTAAAAATATATTTCAGACGCTTATGATCTGTATACGCCCGACAAGAAGAACCATGTAAATAATGTCTCCAGATCTTCAACGCAAACAGCATAGCGGCTAATTCAAGATCATGGGTAGGATAATTCATCTCATATGGCTTCAACAGTCAAGACGCATACGCAATTACCTTCTCATTTTGCATTAATACACATCCCAATCCTTGTTTTGAAGCATCACTATAAATAACAAAACCATCCGTTCCCTCTGGTAAGGCTAGAATTGGTGACGTAGTCAACTGCTTCTTCAACTCATCAAAACTCTTCTGACACTCATCACTCAACTCAAACTTCTGAGTTTTCTATAACAGTTGAGTGAGTGGTCGATCCATTTTCAAGAATCCTTCGACAAATCGACGATAATAACTAGCTAATCCCAAAAAACTCCAAACTTCATTGACATTCCGCGGGGGTTCCCAAGCTAAAACTGCTTCAATCTTTTGAGGATCTACCCGACACCCTCAGCCAGAACTCACATCTAGAAAACTTAGCATAAAGTTTATCAGTCAGGATATTCAGCACTATTCTCAAGTGTTCGGCATGCTCCGATTCACTCTTGGAATAGATTAAGATATCATCAATAAACACCACCACAAATTTATCGAGATATTCAATAAAGGTCTTGTTCATAAGCTGCATAAATACCACCGGAGCATTAGTTAAACTAAATAGCATAACCACGAAGTCATAATGCCCATATCTCGTTCGAAATGTTGTCTTCGAAATATCCAAATCCCGAATTTGCAATTGATAATATCCCAATCTCAAGTCAATCTTTGAGAAAATCGTAGCTCCTTTCAATTGATCAAATAGATCATTAATTCTTGGCAACGGATACTTGTTCTTAATAGTGAGTATATTCAACTCACGATCATCAATACATAACTGTAAAGATCCGTCTTTCTTCCGAACGAATAACACAGGCTCTCCCCAAGGGGAAGCACTTGGTCGAATATAACCCTTGTCTAATAATTCACTCAATTTATTCTTCAACTCTTGTATTTCCGATGGGTCCATTCGGTACGGTGCCTTAGATATTGGTGCCACACTAGGATCTAGTTCGATAGTAAACTCCACATCACGGTGCATCAGCAATCCGGGCAAATCATCTGGGAATACATCTGAAACTTCATTCACCACTGGAATAGAAGATAACTGGACTCCACTAGTTTCTGTCTTCATTGCGTAACTCCAATAACTGGTACAACCTTGACTCAACAACTTCATCGCCTTCATAGCTCGGATAATCTTCCCAGAAGTACCAGGTTTCTGCGCTTGAAAAACGTGTTCTGTTCCATCCGGCACAACCATCAAAATTATTTTCCGACGATAATCCATCACTGCCCCCATGATGCACTAACCAATTGTCACCCAGAATCAATTCTTCTCCCTTCATGTCAATCACAATCAAATTGGATGGCCAATCCATACCGCCGATGGTTACAAGATAATTGACAATCTCTCGATCCCCAACTATCCTTTCCCCACTCGGCAGTCCAACAATAAAAGGTTCACTCGCAGAGAGGCCATCAAGACCTAAATGACTCGCACAAGACAATGATATAAAGGAATGAGTAGCTCCAGAATCAAATAATACATCTACTGGGTGCATACAAATATAAACTATACCTGACGTAGTTGCAGCCCTCACGTCATCAGTCTATCTCATTTCGTACAATCGAGGTGGATCCAATCCTGTACTTGGAGTATCTTTATGCTCGGTTTTTTTGCTTCTGCTACCGCATCCGACACTCAGAGTTGGCTGACCCGTGACTGTGCCCGCTGGAGTAGGAGACTACTTAGCAAGGACTCTACCCACTGTCTAGCAATATGATGCCCGGTGTCCCTGCTTCCCACACTTAAAACAAGTAAGGGGACGTAACGAACAACGAGAACTGATATTACCTATCACTTCATAATTAAAAAAAGCCTTCGGCGACAAAATAGTAGAGGGTGCACGACTAGAATCCCGCACTCCTCCACTAAGCTGAGTAAAACCAATAGAATATTGTACAAAAGACTGAGGCTTATGCGATCCGCTGCCTCGGAAACTACCAAAAAATTTCAGTTTCTTCGAGCTCGAAACCGTCGGAACCGGAACTGTCACCATCTCATAAGCGAGTGCTCTATCTTTGTATTCTCTCAAAGCAGTACACCCAAGGCCCGCCATATACTTTTGGACCTCAGGTTTCATTCTCGCATGAAAATGAAGTATCTTATCTACTTCATCCCTGACTCGATCTTGGACATACACTAACTACTTGTTGTATGTCTTGATTGACTCGGAGATAGGAACATCTTGAGGTTGAGCTCTAAATAACTCATTGACTCTAGCTAGTCGTACCGGCGCTAGATAATATGCGGCCTCCATTAACTCTTTAAATTCCTCCCATGTGACATCACGATACTTGGGCTTAACAGGTCGCCACAAATCAGAAGCATCATCAACAGTCAGGTACTGAGCTATCGGAACCTTCTTGGCCTCAGGGCAGCCAATACCTTCGAATATCTTTTCTAGCTCAACCAACCAATGATCCTGATTATTTGCATCGCCGGAACCATAAAATCTAGGAGGATTCATTTTCATGACTTCTTGAAGCCATAGATCCTCAATAGTCGTTCCGGTATTAATGTTCTGCACCACTTGAGCTAATTGGTGCACTTGGGTCACAACTTGCTGAAGAACATTAGGCACTTCAGCCTCTGCACTCGCATATGCGCCTCCCGAGGGAATCAGATCTGATCTAGCCATAGAATGAGATGCCGAATTTGAATTGGACATCTCTGATTCAGATATTGCTTCTCTACCACGGCCTCGCCGCATTGACGGAAAGCTCTACCTCTCGGGATACTGGAGAATAAGAAATGGTTCAACAAGAAAGCGATTACAACAATAGATTACACAATGACAAAGACAATTACTCCCAAGGGAAAGAAATAACCAATATCTGAAAAGGCTTCCAGCACAGGCAGCACAGGTCATAACACGCCAATGATATCATAAACAATGACCGACTCAACTTTAACAGACCCAAAAACACTGACAGTCTAGGTATCCATAAACCTAAGCTCTGATAACATATTCTGTAACACCCCCATGATTTATGAAGATATTACAGCGCCGTAGATTATTTTTGGAGAACCTACCTGGATTTTATCGACATAAAAATACATTAACAAACAATCAAACTGAGACATTCACACACTTAAAACCAAAATCAACTTGAATGCGACATACATCACGAAACAACACAATACATTAACCCATAGGAAAAGGACTGATACAACCATCACAACTGATCCACAACATCAACGGCAACCAACGGCAACATAATATATAATACATGATAGTACCCGCGCGAGTACAAAACCAAAATACCACTATGACCACAACAAGACGACAATAGACTCAACATAACACATGATATCAATACTGTCCACCAAGCTCATGCCCGCCCTATGCTAGCTCATCTACTAGACCTGTACCTGAATACAAAACAAGTATATTCACCACCGAAGGGGTCAGCAAGAAGTCGGTGCAAGTACAACGATTCCAAAATATGTACAACAAGTGAATAAACAACAAAAATCACAGTGCCATCATATATATTCCGGAATACAATACCACAATCAACATCACAAAACAACCTCCGGGTTGTACTAGCCATGTACCTCACGCGAGATACACACCCTAGGAGCCCTCGTTAGGCCCTCTCTGGTTGCATAACCCAACCGAGTGATCCGCAGAAACTCGCAGTCTAACGGATCCCAGGGGACCCTCACCGGTTTTACTCAGCTCGCACACACTCAGTAACCACATGGCACAAATCACATTTTCTGAAATTACCACTTTTCGCGAAACCACATTTTTCACATATTCACACGAAGAACATTAAACGCGATCAAAATACTTGTCTCGATTAGAACAACACTAGAAACGGTGGACGGAAGGACCTATGATCCAAACTTCTTCAATGATTCGATCCTAGCATAAAAAAATACCAAATCAAGCACAACACTACGGAAACGGAAGGATTTCCCTCAAATTCTACTCTTAGGGATAATTATTTGAACACTACGAAGGCGACATGAATCATACTCAAACTACGGAAGAGAACTTGGAATTTAATCCATAAACTTTGGAAAAAATCAGAGTATTATGATTATAACATCATAATCTAACACGATTCAAGGCTAAAACGGATTAAGATTGACGATCACAGCAAAAACTCCAAAATGTGAAGAACTAGGGTTTGGATGAACTTTACCTTGATCTGGAGGATGAAACCTGATGAAATGTTGTTAGATTGATACTAGGAACTCAAAGATGTTGGATGATGAAATCTGCCCAAACCCGCACTTCCTAAGGCTCACGGTGGCCCAAACCTCGGAGAAGAAGAAAGAAGAGAGGAAAACTGATGAATTCTAGAACATGTAGGCCTATTTATACTGGCCGCTATTAGCGTGCGCTACGGCCTAAGTATAGCGCGCGCTAATGCTATGTCGGCAGTCCAGAACCTTCTGTCTGACTTCGCTAGCGTGCGCTATATGCTGGCACTAGCGCGCGCTAGATCCAATAATAGCGTGCGCTAACTGCTTGTGTTCAGACTCCAGAAACATTCTGTTTTTACTACCAGGCCGAAATAGCGTGCATTACCAGCACATCTAACGTGCGCTAATCTACCTCAATAGCGTACGCTAGTCTACTGTTAGCGTGCGCTAATGACCCATTCCAGAATCCAGAAAGCCTACTGCCCAGTCGGCCTAACGTGTGCTACGAACAATAGTAGCGTGTGCTACGGATACATGGTTAGCGTGCGCTAACTACTACTTTCCAGCATTAAAACCACGAAGTCCGGTCAGAAAAATCACAACCCGAATATAAAAGAACTCGACATCAACATTCCAATACCATCACCGATATACACACGTTTACAAATGCCAAACGATACAACATGGAAATTACAAATCAAATCCTCAACAGAATATGTCCAAAATAACTTACATAATTAATAAAATACATGGATATTACATTATAAACCCGTATGGACTTAACCAAACACAATACCTCAAAATCAATCATGCTTGTGGCCCGTGATCATTCGCCACATGTCTCCATCGGTTTGACAACCGCACAGATTAAGCCAACACAACAATCAAAACAACCAGACCCGACTCCGTGATCGATTGACAGGAGTCACCGTAGGCCCCGTCGGACCCACATGGTTGGACGTACTATGTCCTGACTCTGTGATCAATTGCCATATGTCATTGTTGGCCTTGTCTGACCCGCACAACTGGACCTCAGCACCACCTACTAGGTTCTGATCCCAGGATCGATTGCCCTGAATCTTGGCAGGTCCCGTCTGTTGGAATATTCTATTCCATATAATTATAAAAAGGTTTTGATGATGTGTTGTCGATCAAAGCAAAACAATAAAGAAGTCAAAGACGCTCGGAATGGGAAAAGTCACCTAACCAGATCAGTCGGGAAACTCTAACTGATCAGATCAGACAGTAAAGTTACCTGATCAGACGGGACAGTAAAGTCACCTGATCAGACGGGTCAGTAAAGTCATCTGATCAGACGAGTCAGAAAAGTCACCTGATCATACGAGTCAGAAAAGTCACTTGCTGATGAATTAGTGCATGCTATAGATAAAGATTAGCGCATGCTATCGAGCAACACTTAATGTACTTAACACAGGGAAGTTAACGTACGTAATGAGTTTGAATATAAATTCAAACAAGGAGCCATTGAAGATGACCTCATGGAGTAGGTCAGCATGCAACGGATATTTTGACTAAAGTTAACGTATGTAATGTGATGTACTTAACGTACGCAAAAAGACTTATTTAACGTACGTAATGGAAGAGCTATCGTACGTAAAGGATGGACAGAAGCCACAGGACTTAATCTGCAATCGAATAATGTACGCTAGAGGAAGGCGATAACGTACATAAAGGCAATAACATACGCTATGCATGAAGCATAACGCACACTAAACAGAGGCAGTAAGATAACGGCTAGATGAGGCCTTGGAGTTTATAAATACCACTTCTAATGGTATTCAACATAGAACAACCCCTAGCAAATCATATATTGATCAGATATTATTGTATTCATTATTGTTGTTGTATTTGTGCTTAATTATAAGTGTTTGAGTGTTCCTACACAAAAACATACACGAGAAGAAAGATACGGATTGTAGATTGATTCAGTGTTAGTAGGATAATTGATCCGGCATTATTAGAATCATATCGATATCTAAGTGAGGTTTTTCTAGTACCGATAGAAAGCTAGATAGGCTGCTTCCTTGTTCGATAGAAAAGGAAAACGGTTTAACTTGGACCGACAAAAAGATAAGTGTGTTCGGTATATCTCGGACCGATAGAAGACGAGATTGTAACGGTATCCCTCAGACCGATAGAAGACGAGGTGCAGAGGTTGATCTTAAGCCTAAGGAAAAATATACGGAGAAAGGAAGCAGATACATTTGGCCGAACCTCTATAAATCTTGTGTCATTTATCGTCCGCACTTTAAATCGCTTCCACAACGCAAAAGAGTTTCATAACTCTACTCTATTATACTTCGCGTAAATTTCAAATGGCGAAGGTACCAAATGTAACACCCCCGATATATTCAGGAATATTACAGCACCGTAAATCCTTTACATAAGGATTTACAAGGCTAAAGAATTGAAAAGACATTAACAGGTACCAACGGATGAAAATAACGGAATTAAGATACAACAGTTCTGACCAAATACTGAAAATACGAATGTTCAACAGGAAATTATTAATACATCACCAAATTCAAATTCATCATAAATGACTACGTACTCGAGTACTTATTGAAATAACCAACAAACAACAGACACATAAACCCAGCCGAAACATCACTCTGCACCCTCGTCGTCATGCAGCTCCAGTGGTTGTTTCCCAACTCTTCTGGATCCTGAACATTAACAAAATGTTCACCCCCGAAGGGGTTAGCACAACGATGCTAGTACAAGTATCACAAAAATATTATTCAACATCTCACGCAGAATAATAATAACGTAAATGACAAAATACCAACGAGTCTTCTCCTGCGAGAAACTCATAAATAACATACACAACTGATAATCACAACATGATATCATAACATACACATGGTAATTCCGACGATCCAGCGTTCACTGCCTAGAACCCACGATGATCCCGTCAGACCAACCCGTGGTGGAAAAACCCGTCCGATGATCCAGCGCACGCTAGCATAGATCCCCCGATGATCCCGTCGGACCAACACGAGGTGGACATACAACAACGACAAACATGCACGACAATATGTATAACATCAATACATAAAACAAATAAGGTACTTGCCTCGATTCAAAGACAAGAACAATACTTCCACGAAAACAAAACACTCGAAGGTCGCCCCTTCAATCAATCACGTAACAAGCTCGAACCTTAACAAAAGAAATAATAAAGAATTTATCTCACGTCGTACGAATGTATAACAATTTTATTTACGGCTGAAATCTCATAAAATGTAATCTATCTGAACTACTTAGCGTACGCTAAGTATTATACGTAGCGTGTGTTAAGTCTGTTCGTTAGCGCACGCAAATAACGAAGCCTAGCGTACGCTAACTATGCACGGTCAGTACCTCACTGATCAGCCGACTGACTTGCCTGATGGCCTAACGTACGTTACGTACCAAACGTAGCGTACGTTAACTCGTGCTCGATAGCGCAAGTTAATCTACATAGCTTAGCGTGCACTAATCGTGCATGGCAGTTCACTACTGGGCAGTAGGTTGATCTAACGGTGATGAAACTCATGAAACCTTCAGTGTTAATACATGTCATCTCCATGCATAACATGTTCATACGGTTAATGAATGATCTTACGGATTACAACAACTTCAAAAATCAAGAATACGTATTATCATCACAACACCATAATCCATCTTGATTACAATTCTCATGCGAAGTTTGGTGTTCTTAAGGTCGATGCATTATCATCAATACATCCCGATTTAACCATGAAGATAAACTATCAATTCTAGCTTATAAGAAAGGATGCAATCTAAGATTGTTCTTTCTTAAGTCCTTATAATCAAAGGTGATATCATTCTCCAAGTTTATGATCAATATATCAACATAATTCATACGGATAATCATTTTCAGAATGTTCCTCTCATCAATTGACGTACTAAGATTCCAACTACGAGGTTCCAACGACAATATCATAAGCCTAAACATTCCAATCCTCTAAACATGATGTTTGTTGAATAATTCATCAATGAAACTCAATATCTTGCTAGCATGATCATCTTATTCTTTAGAACCCAAATCCGAGGCTGGAGATAGAATTAACATACCTTAATATGACGAAATCACTGAACCAAAAAGATGAAATCCGACTCCGGTTGGTTGTATGACACTCCAAGGTGCTACTCCACTTCAATGATTCATCACAAGAATATCCAAGATCAAATGATCATGTAGATGTGTTATAAGTGTGTCTAAGGGAGATGATATGCTCTCTGGTCTCTCAAGAACGAAGGATGCCCGGAAGAAATGAGAAGAAAATGGAGTGCTGGCCCATATATAAACCTTCTGTACATTAGCAGATTAGTGCATGCTACCATACATCCTTAGCGCGCGCTAATAAGAGTTGACTCCAAAACTGTCCAGGTTCATCCACGGGAATCTTATCCGGTCCTACGTCCGGCTGGCGCATATGTTAGCTGCCTAGCTCAATAATTGATTACCTAGCGCATGCAAGTCCTTCATTTGTAGCGTGCGCTAGTAGTAGCCGATAGCGTGCGTTAAGCTACATTCTTAGCGTGCGCGATCACGAGTTTGCATGAGAAAATTTGCATGATGATATACTTATGTACAAAGATACCAATGTGAGAAATAATATACTCCAATTATCGAGATCATAAATCCGAATAATACAGGGTTCGAATACAGATGAAATACACAATAATAAATCCGGATATTACGTACTCTCCTACTAAAAAGGAGTTTCGTCCCGAAACTCAAGACGAAAATAACTCTGGATATCTGGACTTCATGCTATCTTCCGTTTCCCATGTGGCTTCTTTCACTCCATGATGTGACCATTGAACTTTGACCAAAACGATTGGTTTGTTCCTCAACTGCTTAACTCGACTCTCGAGTATCTTGACCGGTCTTTCTTCAAACGTCTCATCCTGAGTGACTTCGATCTCCCCGAAATCAATGACATGACTAGGATCCGGTATATATCTCCGTAACTGGGATACGTGGAACACGTTATAAACATGGCTCAACGACGGCGGCAATGCCAATCTGTATGCCAACTCTCCAACTCTCTCAAGGATCTCAAACGGTCTGATATATCTCGGACTCAGCTTTCCCCTTCTTCCAAAACGGAAGATTCACCGAGTAGGAGAAACCTTTAGAAGTACGTGGTCTCCAGTACGGAACTCCAAAGGGCGACGGCGTACGTCTGCGTAAGATTTCTGGCGACTCTGGGCGGTCAACAGCCTTTCACGAATCAAGGCTATCCTCTCTCGGGTTTGTACGATCAAATCTGGTTCTATCCAGGTTAAGTCTGATGAATCGTCCCAACATAGGGGCGATCTACATCTGCTCCCATATAATGCCTCAAACGGTGCCATCTTAATGGAGGCATGCCAACTATTGTTGTAGGTAAATTCAATCAACGGTAGATGAACTTCCCAATGAGTTGACCAATCTAAGGCACAAGCCCTCAGCATATCTTCCACCGTTTGAATAGTCCTCTCGGATTGTCCGTCAGTCTGCGGGTGATAAGCCATGCTGAAGTTCAATTCGGTCCCCAAGTCCTTATGAACTGATTTCCAAAAGTGAGACACAAAACGGCTGTCTCGATCAGAAATAATGGTCTTCGATGTACCATGCAATCAAACTATCTCTGAAATGAATACTCGTGCCAACCTCTCTGGTCCCCACGTATCCTTAATGCCTAGAAAATGAGCTGATTTGGTTAAACGATCAACTATTACCCAAATCATGTTCATTCCGGTCTCGGTTCTCGGCATACTAGTGATGAAGTCCATCGATATGTCCACCCACTTCCATTCAGGAATCGGGAGCAGCTTCAACATTCCGGCAGGTCGTTGATGCTCGATCTTAACCTGCTGACAATCCAAGCATTTCGAAACATAGTCCGCTACATCTTTCTTCATGTTACCCCACCAGAAATTCTTCTTCAAGTCCTTATACATCTTACTGGTGCCCGGGTGGATAGAATAGGGCGAACTGTGAGCTTCCTTCATAATCGTCTGTTTCAGACCATCGACATCGGGAACACATAGTCGGTTCTGAAATCTCAAAACTCCATCATCATGAATTATGAATCCGGGGGCCTTTCCCTTGATCACTTCATCACGTAACTGAATCATCAGAGGATCATCTGCGTGTCTAGATTTGTTTTCTTCGGTTAATGATGAAGTTATTTCCATTACGCACAGTTTTCCTTGGACTCTTTATAACCATACTTCAATTCCTTCTCGAAAGATCTCTCTTTGAAGGCTAAGTTGGGAGGTTAGAGTCTCCAGCATCTGAATAGAAACAGGCTTGCGGCTGAGTGCATCGGCCACTACATTCGCTTTGCCTGAATGATACAAAATCTCCAAGTCATAGTCCTTAATCAGATCTAACCACCTTCTTTGCCGCATGTTCAACTCTTTCTGATTGAAGATGTATTTGAGACTCTTGTGATCCGTAAAGATCTGACAGTGAGTCCCGTACAGATAATGTCTCCAGATCTTCAAAGCAAAAACTACTGCTGCTAGCTCCAAATCATGTGTTGGGTAATTCACTTCATAAGGTTTCAGCTGTCGCGACGCATAAGCGATCACCTTGTCATTATGCATCAATACGCATCTGAGTCCTTGGTTCGAAGCATAACCGTAAACTATAAATCCTCCAGTTCCCTGTAGAAGTGATAGAATCGGTGCCGTGGTCAATCTCTTCTTCAATTCATCAAAGCTAATCTGACACGACTCGTTCCACTCAAACTTTTGAGTTTTCTGCAGGAGTCGAGTAAGCGGGCGGGAAATTTTGGAAAACCCTTCCACGAACCGACGATAATACCCAGCAAGTCCTAAGAAACTTCGGACTTCTTTCACGTTCTTTGGAGGCTTCCAATCCAAAACCGCTTCAATCTTCTGAGGATCTACTCGGACTCCTTCAGCTGATACCACATGGCCGAGGAACATTACTTCTTTCAGCCAGAATTCACACTTAGAAAGCTTGGCGTACAATTGCTCGCTTCTTAGAAGTTCCAAAACAATCCGCAAATGCTGCGCATGTTCTTCCGGGCTCTTGGAATAAACTAGAATATCATCAATGAACACAACCACAAACTTGTCCAAATACTCTATGAACACACGATTCATCAATTGCATAAACACTGCAGGTGCATTAGTGAGACCAAACGGCATCACTACAAACTCATAATGTCCGTAGCGAGTTCTGAACGCTGATTTCGGAACATCAGATTTCTTAATCCTCAGCTGATGATATCCTGATCTCAGATCGATTTTAGAAAATACTGTTGCTCCTTGCAACTGATCAATCAAATCATCAATTCGTGGCAACGGATACTTGTTCTTAATCGTCATTTTGTTCAGCTCTCAATAGTCAATATACAGTCGAAGTGATCCATCCTTCTTCCGGACAAAAAGAACTGGCGCTCCCCAAGGCGAAATGCTTGGCTGGATATAGACTTTGTCCAATAACTCCTCTAGCTGCTTCTTCAATTCGTACATCTCAGTAGGTGTCATACGATACGGCGCATTAGAAATTGGTGTAGCTCCGGGTTCCAGCTCAATGGTGAATTCTACATCCCTTCGTGGAGGTAGTCCAGGTAACTCGTCAGGAAATACATCTGGGAATTCGTTCGCAACATGAATGGATGAAAGTTCCACAATTTCGTCTTCTTTCTTCATTGCATAGCACCAGTATCCGGTACATCCCTGTTTCAACAATTTGGCAGCTTTCATCGCTTTGATCAACTTTCCTAAGCTTCCCGGTTTCCATCCCTCAAACAATATTTCGGAACCATCGTCAGCGATCAGCGAGATATTCCTCCTTCGGTAGTTTACAATCGCTCCATATCGATTAAGCTAATCGTCTCCGAGTATCAGGTCGTCCCCTTGCATTTCTATTACAATCAGATTTGAGAGCCACTCTCTGCCTCCAAATGTTACAGGGAAATCTCTAGTTTCTAAGTTTCCAACAATTCTATCTCCACTCGGTAAACCAACAACATAAGGTTCACAATTATGAAAACCAGAAACATTCAAACGTTTTACACAAGATAAGGATATAAATGAATGCGTAGCTCCTGTATCGAATAAAACGCTAACTGGTAGGATCTGAACGGTACTTGATGCGACAGCAGCATCCTGATCGTCTGTCCTCCTCATCTCATACAGATGTGGGGGAACAGATCCGTCACTCGATGTCCCCTTTCGGTCCCACTGTCCTCTGCCTCGTCCGCGGCCAATATTCTGAGGCATCTGAACACTTTGCTGCGTCTGTTGAATACTGGCTTCCTTCTGGACTGGCTGTGGTGTACGGGCTCTAAAAGACTTTGCAGCCTCTTCACAGAACACCGCACGGTGTCCCTCTCGACCACAATCAAAACAAGTTACGGTAGGTAGGGGGCAATTCCGTCGATAGTGCCCCATCTGGGCGCAGTTAAAGCATTTCTTGGTGACATCTGTCATGGTTGATGTTGCTCCGAAGTTCTTTCCGCTCCTAATTGGGTGCGGAGGTTTCTTGAAAGAATGAAAAGATGACTGGCCCTTGCGGGGCCCGCTGCTCTTGTGCTCTGTTAAAGTACCAGAGACTTTCTGCTTCTTGGATTCCGTAAATTTCTCCATAGCTGCTTCCTTGATCTCATACGCCAACGCCTTATCCTGGTATTGACGGAGTGTGGTACATTCAAAACCGGACATGTACCTCTGGATTTCTGGTTTCATCCTCATATCAAAATGGATCATCATTTCTGCATCTATTCTGACCAGATGTCGATCAAATGCCAGCTGCTGGTTAAACGTCTTAATTGCCTGAGATACTGGCACATCTGAAGGCTGAGCGGAGAAAAACTCCTGAACCTTGGCTTCCGTCACAGGACGAGGGCAATACTGAGCTTACATCATTAATTTAAACTCTGTCCAATCAGCATCATGGTCTACAGGCTGGATGGCTTCCCATCATTCGGACGCTTCCCCTACCATAAAGTATTGAGCGATAGAGGCTCTCCGGTCATCTGGGCAGTTAATTCCGGCAACGATTTTCTACAGTTCCTTCAACTAATGGTCCCAGGTGGGAGTCTCAGAAATACCGTCGAATTTGGGTGGTTGCATATTTGCCACTTCTTGCAGCCATCGGTCACCTCTATTTCCCATATCTGGGATCTCTTGCTGCCTATCTCCCTGCTGTAATCCCACTGCCACCTGCATTCGGTCCATGACCTTAGCGAACTGAGTCATCTGGTTCACCACCTGACGAAGGATTTCTGGTACAACAGGTTCCGGTTCGTTATTGATAGATCTCTGTGGCTCGCCTGAGCTATGACTGGCCTGATTAGAAGGCGGCGCTTCCCTTTCAGCATTTCTTTGTCCGCGTCCGCGACCGCGACCACGTCCACGTCTGCCTCTCAACATACTGTAAGCATAAATACTCAATATACAGGAAACAATATCGTTCAAATGCTCAAGTACAAGGAAATATAACATGCAAAGGTCGAGATAGAGTTTAGGAACTTACAACCACCACCCGCACGAAGACGTAGGCAGTACAGTGATGTTATTCGCGGCCGGTTACCTCAAAAGACATATATGACCCCTATTATAATCCAATGGCCAAGATATCCATAATCCTAGCTCTGATACCATATTCTGTAACACCCCCGATATATTCAGGAATATTACAGCGCCGTAAATCCTTTACATAAGGAATTACAAGGCTGAAGAATTGAAAAGACATTAACAGGTACCAACGGATGAAAATAACGGAATTAAGATACAACAGTTCTGACCAAATACTGAAAATACGAATGTTCAACAGGAAATTATTAATACATCACCAAATTCAAATTCATCATAAACGACTACGTACTTGAGTAGTTATTGAAATAACCAACAAACAACAGACACATAAACCCGACCGGAACATCACTCTGCACCCTCGTCGTCATGCAGCTCCAGTGGTTGTTTTCCAGCTCTTCTGGATACTGAACATTAACAAAATGTTCACCCCCGAAGGGGTTAGCACAACGATGCTAGTACAAGTACCACAAAAATATTATTCAATATCTCACGCAGAATAATAATAACGTAAATGACAAAATACCAACGAGTCTTCTCTTGCGAGAAACTCATAAATAACATACACAACTAATAATCACAACATGATATCATAACATACACATGGTAATTCCGATGATCCAGTGTTCACTTCCTAGAACCCACGATGATCCCATCAGACCAACCCGTTGTGGAAAAACCCGTCCGATGATCCAGCGCACGCTAGCATAGATCCCCCGATGATCCTGTCGGACCAACACGAGGTGGACATACAACAACGACATACATGCACGACAATATGTATAACATCAATACATAAAACAAATAAGGTACTTGCCTCGAGTCGAAGACAAGAACAATACTTCCATGAAAACGAAACACTCGAAGGTCGCCCCTTCAATCAATCACGTAACAAGCTCGAACCTTAACAAAAGAAATAATATAGAATTTATCTCACGTCGTACGAATGTCTAACAATTCGATTTATGGCCGAAAGCTCATAAAATGTAATTTGTCTGAACTACTTAGCGTACGCTAAGTATTATACGTAGCGTGCGTTAAGTTTGTTCGTTAGCGCATGCAAATAACGAAGCCTAGCATATGCTAACTACGCACGGTCAGTACCTCACTGATCAGCCGACTGACTCGCCTGATGGCCTAATGTACGTTACATACCAAACGTAGCGTACGTTAACTCGTGCTCGATAGCGCAAGTTAATCTACATAGCTTAGCGTGCGCTAGCCGTGCATGGCAGTTCACTACTGGACAGCAGATTGATCTAACGGTGATGAAACTCATGAAACCTTCAGTGTTAATACATGTCATCTCCATGCATAACATGTTCATACGGTTAATGAATGATCTTACGGATTACAACAACTTCAAAAATCAAGTATACGTATTATCATCACAACACCATAATCCATCTTGATTACAATTCTCATGCGAAGTTTGGTGTTCTTAAGGTCGATGCATTATCATCAATACATCCCAATTTAACCATGGAGATAAACTATTAATTCTAGCTTATAAGAAAGGATGCAATCTAAGATGGTTCTTTCTTAAGTCCTTATAATCAAAGGTGATATCATTCTCCAAGTTTAAAATCAATATATCAACATAATTCATACGGATAATCATCTTCAGAATGTTCCTCTCATCAATTGACGTACTAAGATTCCAACTACGAGGTTCCAACGACAATATCATAAGCCTAAACATTCCAATCCTCTAAACATGATGTTTGTTGAATAATTCACCAATGAAACTCAATATCTTGCTAGCATGATCATCTTATTCTTTAGAACCCGAATCCAAGGCTGGAGATAGAATTAACATACCTTAATATGACGAAAACACTGAACCAAAAAGATGGGATCCGACTCCGGTTGGTTGTATGCCACTCCAAGGTGCTACTCCACTTCAATGATTCATCACAAGAATATCCAATATCAAATGATCAGGTAGATATGTTATAAGTGTGTCTAAGGGAGATGATATGCTCTCTGGTCTCTCAAGAACGAAGGATGCCCGAAAGAAATGAGAAGAAAATGGAGTGTTGGCCCATATATAAACTTTCTATACATTAGCAGATTAGCGCACGCTACCATACATCCTTAGCGCGCGCTAATAAGAGTTGACTCCAAAACTGTCCAGGTTCATCCGCGGGAATCTTATCCGGTCCTACGTCCGGCTGGCGCATGTGTTAGCCGCCTAGCTCAATAATTGATTACCTAGCGCACGCAAGTCCTTCATTCGTAGCGTGCGCTAGTAGTAGCCGATAGCGTGCGTTAAGCTACATTCTTAGCATGCGCTATCACGAGTTTGCATGAGAAAATTTGCATGATGATATACTTATGTACAAATATACCAATGTGAGAAATAATATACTCCAATTATCGAGATCATAAATCCAAATAATACAGGGTTCGAATACAGATGAAATACACAATAATAAATACGAATATTACACCAAAATCCTCCAACAATTGGTATCAGAGCAGGTATCCATTAAAAGTGGATTAACATCCAAGGAGAAAGATCCGGTGGCTTTTCAATTTGCCCCGGTTGAAGGTCTTGCTCTAAATCGACCTCCATTTCTCGACGGATCGAATTAAATGACTTGGAAGAAAAAGATGTCGATCTTCATTCGTGCCTATGATATAGAAATCTGGAAGATCATTTGTCTTGGCCCAAAAGTTCCAACCAAATCCGACGGGTTACTTAAGAGCTTCGAAGAATACAATGACGAGGATTGGAAGAACGATCATCTAAATTGTAAGCCCACTCAACTTTTATATTGTGCCTTAAATCCAGAAGAGGTCAACCGTATCTCTTCGTGTGAAAGTGCTAAAGAAATCCGGAAAATTCTTGAATTCACACATGAGGGAACAAATCAAGTCAAGGAGATGAAGATTAATATGCTTCTCCATGACTACGAGTTATTCATGATGAAGGGTGACGAGTCCATCACCAACATGCTCGACCGATTTTAGGTCATCACCAATGGACTTGCTTCGTTCGGGAAACCACTGTCGAGTAGTGAAAAAGTCAAGAAAATCTTACGATCAATACCTAGCGAATACGGCACCGTGACGGCGATCATGGAATCTAAAGATCTCAACACACTCGATTTTAGCGCCCTTGTAGGTCCGCTAATAAATTATGAGATTGGTCTAAAATCACGAAACGCCAAGCCAAAACCGAAGGAAAAATCAATAGCTTTGAAAGCTAAGATGTCTCGAAAAGAAGAAATTTTGGTGGTTAAAGATGATGAAGAATCAGCATATTATGCCAAAAATATAAATAAGTTTCAAAACTTATTAAACCGGAGAAGGAAGGACATCAAATCGGGCGAATCTAAGAAATTCGACAATAACTATCGAATCTGTGGTAAACTAGGCCACTTTGCTAAAAATTGTCGTGGCTCAAATCCTAAGAAGGAAGTTCTTATAGCCACGTGGAGTGACGAAGACGATAATGATGAATATATTCAGAATAATCTTGCACTCATGACCAGAGTTCATTTGACAAAAGCGACGTCGAAAGCCATGTTAGTACATCGTCCCAAGACGAACTTTTTGAAGCATTCGAACTTTTACATACCAATTTTTAAAATACTTTAATTGAATCTAAATCCCTTCAATAAAAAAATAAATTATTGGAAATTGAAATTTCCAAAATAAAAGAAAAAGGGAAATTCTTTGAAATCGATCATTCTCTGTGTATTGAGAAAGAGAATAAATTGAAAGATGACTTTTTGAAAGTTCAAGACGAACTCAAGGTTCTAACAAATAAATTTTCTTGCGGAAATGACAAGTTTGAACAAATGCTTTCCGTTCAAAAATATTCTTTAAATAAACAGGGATTATGATTCAAACCACATAATAAAATCAAAATTTAAAAATACCCCATTGCGATAAATATATAAAACTTGGGTATCATATTTCGATTTGCAAAAAGCCCAAGACGGACGATAAAAATTAAAAAAGTTTGGATTCCTAAAGGAACTTCAATTCCGAATATAGTCTATGTATCAAATGAAAAACCAACTATCGGTTGGATCCCAAAAATTAAAATTGATTTTATTCAAATTACTATTTAACTCAGGGGGAGTTATATATTTTTATGAGGAAATATATTTTTCAGGGGGAGTTTACCCATTAAAATTGTCATATTTAATTTTATCATCGATTTTATTAATTATCATTGCACTTTTTGATTGTGACAAAAAGGGGGAGAAGAGTATAATATGATGGGAGAAAAGGAGAATACGAGTCATGGAAGAATGATGAGAAAAATAAAAACAATTACATATCATGAAAGGAGGAGAAAAGACGAAGAAAGTAAAATCAAAGAAGAAGTTAAAAAGGAGAAAAGAAAAGATGGGGAGAAGAAAACTAACGAAATGGACAAAGTCGAAAATATTGATTCGCATATTGTTTTTAATTTTGCAGGTATAAAAGGTTGTTGTTTTGTCATCATCAAAAAGAGGGAGATTGTTGGAATACTCTATTCCATATAATTATAAAAAGGTTTTGATGATATGTTGTCGATCAAAGCAAAATAACAAAGAGTCAAAGACGCTCGAAACGGGAAAAGTGACTCACCGGATCACGAGAAACGCAAATCGAATGGATCGATAAGAAAGTCACCCGATCAAACGGGACGGAAAGTCACCCGATCGACGGGTCAGCAAAGTCATCCGATCGCATTTAGTCGAAAAGTCACATCTTTGGTGAATTAGCACACGCTACAGATAAAGATTAGCGCACGCTATCGAGCAACACTTAACGTACGTAATACAGGGAAGTTAACGTACGTAATGAGTTTGAATATGAATTCAAACAAGGAACCATTGAAGATGAGGTCATGTAGTAGGTCAGCATGCAACGGATATTTTGACTAAAGTTAATATACGTAATGTGATGTACTTAACGTACGTAACAAGACTTATTTAACGTACGTAATGGAAGAGCTATCGTATGTAAAGGATGGACAGAATCCACTGGACTATATCTGCAAACGAATAAAGTATGCTACAGGAAGGTGATAACGTACGCTATGCATGAAGCATAACCCACGCTATAGAGAGGCAGTAAGCTAACGGCTAGTTGAGGCCTTAGAGTATATAAATACCACCTCTAATTGTATTCAACATAAAACAACCCCAAACAAATCATATATTGATCAGATATCATTGTATTCATTATTGTTGTTGTATTTGTGCGTAATTATAAGTGTTCGAGTGTTCATACACGAAAACATACACGAGAGGAAAGATACGGATTGTAGATTGATTCGGCGTTATTGGGATCATTGATCCGACATTATTAGAATCATATCTAAATCCAAGTGAGGTTTGTCTAGTACCAATAGAAAGCTAGATAGGTTGCTTCCTTGTCCGATAGAAAAGAAATGGTTTTAGTTGGACCGACAAAAAGACAAGTGTGTTCGGTTTATCTCGGACCGATAGAAGACGAGATTGTAATAGTATCCATCGGACCGATAGAAGATGAGGTGCAGAGGTTGATCTTAAACCTAAGAAAAAAGATACGGATAGAGGACGTAGGCACATTTGGCCGAACCTCTATAAATCTTGTGTCATATATCTTCCGCACTTTAAATCGCTTCAGCAACGCAAAAGAGTTTCATAACTCTACTCTATTGTACTTTGCGTAAATTTCAAATGGCGAAGGTACCAAAATCCTCCAACACCGTCGAACCCACACGAGTGAACTTAGCATCACAACACATAACTCTCACATTCACATTTCACCAAAGTTATACACGGTCAATCAATCACATTGATTACTATAACTGTACATATCCAACACACATATCACAATCTCAACGATCCAACCATTATCATCGACAACATTCAACCAACAATTCATCATGATCGATACACACCACAATACAAATCCAACATCAACATGATTATCACAACTAACACAATTCCATCACGTTGAACATTCAAGAACAACACCAACACCATCAAACATTTATGGCAAGTAATACAGAACCAGCACACACGAACCATATTTACGAAGGTAAACCAATCATCGCAAACCCAACACGTGATTTCTAGTCACAAGATACAAGTCGTATAAGCAAGATACTTGCCTCAATAACCAACACCCAAATACTCCTACGAATACGGATCGGTCGGATATCCCCGAATACCTACAATCTCCACGAGAAACATCGACAACAAAATCATTACGAGGATAAGGACCAATACCAATGGAAATCACAACCAACAACCGAAAAAAACTCATTGAAATATTTAATCGAACATTAAATGTTCATGGTTCCCCACGAACCCTAAAATCATGATTCAGATTAAATGAAACCGAAGTATGGATATACAATCCATAGGATGTGTTAAAAAACATCATATAACACTAATTGATTCATCATAATTGGACTAGGATCGAAATCAAGAACAAACCCCAAAAAGGTCAACTCAAGGAAATCAAGAAAAAAAACCTCGATCCGATGAAGAACAACGAAATATATGGTGTTATAATCACCTAAGACCCTCCAGAACACCTTGGAATGGAGCGAAATTGGCCAAGAATCCAAACCTTAGTCTCACCCATCCATCCACCATGAGAAGAAAGGAAAAAATGGTGAAATGAGGTGAAAACATGAATGTCCCATTTATACCCGCAGAGACGCACGACCACACACACGGCCAAATGCTCGTGCGTTTGGTCATGTGCTGGGCCACTATCCAGCTTCTGCTGTCGCGCACGAGCAGCGCACACGAGCACCTGCTCGTGCATCCCTTTCTTTGGCCATAGGTCACTGGCAGGCGGTGGGGTGCCCCACGAGTTAGGCACACGAGCTCCTTCTCGTGCGGCTTGCTTGTGTGCTACAAACGAGGGCTAGAATCGAGCCTGATACAGCTACGAAAGTACCCAGAACATAACCAACCCAAAAGGGAGGGATATCATATGCCCACAACACCTTCTAAGAGGCACAAAGACAATCAGAATACAACATGCTGTGTCACACGTGCATACATACAATCTGCACGACTTACGTACCAACAAGTCGTACCCAACGAACTCCACAACACGGTACATCATACCGTAAACAACAGAGAGATAATTCGAAATAATCATCATCGAAACAAAATAAACGGCACAACGACAAATAATTCTAGGCAAACGAAAATGAAAATCTCAGGCATCACATACTACCCCACTAAAAATAAGTTTCATCCCGAAACTTAAACAAAATCATTACAGTGCCACATAACAAAACACAACATTCAAACATCATATATCAAACAAGATCATGACCCCGTGATCTACCCTCACGTTTCTCTTTAGGTTCAACAACCCACATGAAATTATTCAAACCAAAACATCAGTCATCAAGCACCAAACGTTAAACATCAAAAAATCAGATCTCCGCACGGCATACAACCCACAATATAAAACACTAAATACCATCATTGGGAACCACTGGGGCCCCCAGGAGTAGGAGCAGAACTTATGGTCCCAAACATCTTAGCAACGGTCTCATAATGCACCGCTTGGTGTCCCGCTTGACCACACTTGAAACAATTTACTTGAGGCTAGCGACAATCTTACTTGTATGACCCACACGACTACAGTTGAAACACATTTTCGCACTGCTCGCCTTACTAACCATAAGGGTAGGATTGTTGGATTGATTAGCCGAACGGGGAGTCCTTTGAGGAGAATGATACGAAACAACAGACTCATGGAACTCACTTCTCTGACCCCTTGAGAAGCTACCCGAAATCTTCTGTTTCTTACTTTCTGGATCCGCCTCCTGTAACACCCCAAATACACTAAAGAATATTACAGCGTCGTAGAACCTCTTCGTAAGGATCTACTAGGCTAAATACAGCATCATGACAATCACAATACATGCCGACATGGCTAAATAACGAACTGTTAGACTGATTTGGTCTTTCACCAATTACCTACGACTTGAGATACATATACATCACATGTTCCAAAACTCATACCCGCACAGGGGTCAAAATGCAACAACGGTCTCATAAGAGGGGAGAACATTACAGCGGAAAGAATAATGCAATTTGACCAACAAATCCCAATACTGGCCCTCATGTGATTAGTATCATTTGTCTTCCATGATCCTTCGTACCGATCCCGTGGTTTGCTCCCCAAAACCTGAATGTACCTGAATGCGGTAACAAGCATCCAACCCCGATTACTCGGGGGTTAGCAAACTGGAATTTTGCTATTATAAGTATATAGTGCAATTACGAGCCATACACCTCATATTCAAAGAATATAATAATCTGAACCAAACAATGTTAAATAACTTAGGGTCACATGCAATGGATGGTGAATAAATGAAATCATATCATTTGATATTAGTATTTAGGAATAACTAAATCTCATTACATCTCATTTCAGTTTCATGCGTGATTAACCAAAATATTTGTGGAACCGCACCAAAGGCAACGGAACACTCTGAGGACTCGTCAGTCCGTCCCAGCATAAATATATATAATCACAAAAAAAAATATTCGTGGAACCGCACCAAAGGCAACGGAATCCTCTGAGGACTCGTCAGTCCGTCCCAGAGTGAATAGATATAATCAATCGAATTCAAGACTAGTAATCCGGAGAACTAAGTCTCATTGTACATCACATTTCATTTATATGCGTGATTAACCATGGAACCGCACCAGAGGCAACAGAACCCTCTGAGAACTCGTCGGACCCTCCCAGAGTGGTTAACCCAAAAATATTCGTGGAACCGCACCAAAGGCAACGGAACCCTCTGAGGACTCGGCAGTCCATCCGAGAGTGAATATATAAAACCACACACCATGAGAAGATATAATTCCCAAACAACACCGAATAGTACCACCTCCTCACAAAGGAGTCAGCAAGCAATACAACACAACATTACACACCAACCAAATAAATACGCATTCCAGCATACTACCTTTAACGAGAATAGAGAGCTTTAATAGTCACATAACAAAAGAAAATATACTTCGATTCACAACCACAATACAACGTATTCGTAAAGTCTATCTATTCACAAAGTACTCAAGAATTTTGAAAGAAAGCCGTAAATGAAATTATACCAATCCTTTGAAAGTTCATTATGAGTACTCAAATAGCACACATATACATATTCAAACCCTTTGCCGAAAGGTTACGACTTTAAATCCACTAGAAATATAGTCACACACAACGGGACCACCCGAAAACAAGGCATTCTTATATACAACACTATTACACATTCTCAGAACGACCCACTCCTTTACAAATTCACTAGTTAATTTTGAAGAAAGCCTTTATCGAGAATATACTGATTCTTTAAAGGTTCATTAAAAATATTCCAATTGCACACATAGTTAATTACCAACTATTACATCTACGAAACACGAAGTGTATGGACAAGATACTTGCCTCGAAATCGGCACGCAAATACTCCGACGAATGCGGCTCGGCCGAAGAGCCTCGAAACCCACAACTTCCGCAAGAAACAACGAAAACACGATCACGACAAGGAGCAAGACCAATAATAATGGAAATCGCCCCCAACAACCGAAGGAAACTCATTGAGACATTTAATTGAACATTAAATACTCAAGACTCCTCTAGAACATAACAATCATGATTCGGAATATACGAAACCGAAATATGGATATACACTCCATAAGATATGTCCAACAACATCATTTAACAACAATCGATTAATCAAAACTGAATTGAATACGAAATCAAGAACAAATCTCCCAAAAAGGTCAACTCTAGGGAATCAAGAAAAATACCTCGATCCGGAGAAGAACAATGAATTAGATGATGTTATAATCACATAGGATACTCCAAAACACCTTCGGATGGAACAAAATCGGCAAATATCACGAAATCTAGTCGTCCTCGGCTCACACCCGCGGAGAGAAGAGGAAATGAAGTGGTAATGGTGAAAAGAGACTGTTGTCCCGTATATATACTAGACAGCTTAGCATGTGCTAATCTCCCTAATTAGCGTGCGCTATATAAACATCCAAAACAAGCGTTCTGCCAAAATGTACAGTTAGCGTGTGCTAACTACAATAGTTAGCGTGCGCTAACGAGACCTCCAGACCCAGTCCAATAGCTTATGTACTGCCTCAAACTACCAGTTAGTGTGCGCTACCATACCCGTAGCGTGCGCTAACTGCTGCACCTTAGCTCGCGCTATACCACTACATAGCGTGCGCAAATCAACCCCCTAGCCTAAAGCAGTAGCTTATGTACTGTCTCGACTAACAGTTAGCATGCACTAACTCTCTCAATAGCGTGTGCTAACTCTTCACAGTAGCGCGCACTACACCACCTACTAGTGTGCGCTAGTCCTATATCGAACCAAAATTCATCTCAATAATGACACTCCCCCTCCGGGATGACAAACACGCAACGATCTGAATCGTAACCAAACACGTGTCCAAACGTGACACACGATCCCCAAGACATGAACGACAACAATCCGCTAAACCGCAAGAAAATCCAATGCAACCGTAACGAAAATCTCGGGTATTACACTCTACCCCACTAAAATTAAGTTTCGTCCCGAAACTTAAATCATGAAACAATCAGCGCAAGGCAACCATAGACAACACACGTTATCTACTGCAGACGGCACACAACAAACCTTATGTAGTCCAGAACTGCTACAGTCCAATTCGCTACGCTAGAGTGTTAACAAAATGCAACGAACAAAATCACTACGGTTAATTAATCCGAACAGCACAACATCCAAAACATGGGTCTAAAGCTGAATAAGTATGAAATTTCGATAACGCAAAGGTTTGGAAGATCAGCTATGAAGACAATTTCCCTAATCATAAGGAAATTACGAAGTGGCCCAAATGCTCAATAATCACGATACGAGATCGAACAATAATAATCGGACAACAATGATCGAAGTTCACACCTCAACTCAAGACGTTAAATGAACTTGTAAGAACTACAAGACGTTCATTTTGCATAGGGCTCACGAGAGTCGAACCAAACTTGGAAAGGTCATAATAATAAACGCATTAACCCGAAACAATGTCACAACTCATTCGAACGACAAAAGAAAAGAACGAAACAAGTTCATAAAGCGATCACAAGTGAGTCGATAGCAAGCAACTGGCAGACTACCCTTTCAGGGACTTCTCAGAGTCGATCCTGACATAGGTGCTGGAGTCCATGCCTCAAAGGACTCGGTAAACAACTCGCAAAACTGAACTCTATGCCCCTCAGCATACTGAGCAGATAACCACTCAACACGATGAAACACAACATTGTAAAACAGTCTACCAAAGTGCCAACTCAGCACAACATATCAACATAGGGCACAAATAGCAATACGATAAAAATATCCACTACGGATAATTATACGATAATGATCAAGATAGTAAAATCATGGAAAATTCAGAATGACCACGAAACTCATTCGTTTCATAAAATATGAGAAAGAGAGCATGTCATAAAATCATGACGACCACAAGGCATATAATAAAACTCTGAAGTGACACTCCCTACTTCAGAAAACTTACGAACGTAGCAATCCATAACTTACGACCATAAACGGATCACATAACGGTATCACAGAAAATTAACGACAATTATCTTTACAATCAAGACCATATTATACCACACATGGTAGCCAATCATTGTTAACATTCTTTTTTAAAACTCTACGAGGTATCCATTTAATTGTTATCATTTGAAGATCTTTGAATTTGTATGTTTATTCAAAATAAAATTTTGAATGTACTTTAGGTGCCTCGGCTGTTTTATCAAGACTATAACCACAATTCTCAACTGTTTGTTTTGAAAACCTTTACAAAACAATCATTCAAAACAGTAAGCGTTCTCGAAATCGACATCATCAAGATGACCATGTTATCACTTATCATCATCTCCAATAACAACACGTAAGGTAACAACATGTCACCGTGCAACATCATAATAATAACAACATACAAGGTATCGCGTGGCCATGTCCTCTTAGCATCGATCCTCGAAGGTTTCACCGAACCATTCCCAATTGAACAAACCATTCATATTAAGACTAATCACTTCCACAACCAACAAACTCATCCGGATAACATCATACGAGTTACAAAGCCGGTCCAACTAATGCAAAACACAATCGGATACTCAACCAAAATTCCTTAACAAGAAGGCAACACGACAATAAATCAAATCACTCGGCCTCACAAGCCATCGCTTTAGTTTAATCTCTAGTCTCTTACTCTAAGTGATAAATTCACGCTACGCACACATCGCATCTTAATGTGCGCTAAGTACACAATTAGGGTTCGTTAACCGATTCAATACAAATAATTTTCCAATCCGGGTTTAAAGTTTAAACCCAATAAGATTTTTCATCTTTCATTATTTATTTTTGAAGGTAAAGATCACATTTTTATTTTGAAATATAAAAATTTTATGGTGTGAAAGGTTCTTTTTTTTTTTAAATCGTGTACTCGAATTATTTGAAAATAAAACCAGTGTTTAAATCATTTCTGAAAAATCCTCTCAAACATGACAAAAGATTAACGACGATAACTTTTAACAAAATGTCCAAAATACTTTAAAACACCTCTTTCAAATACCGTAGTTGGGTTTCATTTGAGAATACAAGGTCGGCTCGCCAATTTCAAACAATTTTCAAAATCCACATGAAAACACCACTTAACCGCACCGTCAAAATATTTTCGAAAATTGGTTTTCCGCAAACTTATTCAAGTCTATGAAATAACAGGAAAGCGTTTTCAAATACGCATGTAACAGACATATTTTCCAATGTAAACACGTTTGTAGCATATAACAACAATTAGCCAAAATCGGCAATTCTCAAACACATGCCTACACAACATTCAAAATCACCAATTCATCAAATATAACTCATTACTGCCAAATTCAAACGCACGTCAAAACCATGTATCTTAGTTCTCAACAAAATCTACTGTCGATACATTTCTTGAAACACATCAAGGTTCAAGGTTTCATATCATACTACACCGCTCGGTGTCAAATCCATCAATACATCCAGCTCATTACACACGTAATATACCACAAGTATGAAATACGAATTCCATCTCCATGACACGTATGTAAATAGAGTCATGAAACAAAGATAATACACATAAAAGAGGAGCTTACATCCACCGGTCGCACGAAGATGATGGTTGCAACACGATACTAATCATGACCGATAACTCAAACAACGCGTCGCGAAACAACTCAGTCAGGCAAAATCCGACAAGACAAGACTCAACAATATGCGACTTGACCCGACAATCTAAGTTTCCACAACCTAAGCTCTTATATCATATTCTGTAACACCCCAAATCCACTTGGGAATATTACAGCACCGCAGACCCTCTCCATAAGGATCTACCGGGCTAAATACAGCAACAAGACAATCACAATACATGCCGACATGGCTGAATAACAAACCGTTAGACTGATTTGGTCCTTCATCAATTACCTAAAACCTTAACTACATATACATCTCTTGTTCCAAAACTCATACCCGGACACGGGTCAAAATACAACAACGGTCCCATAAGACAGGAGAACATTACAGCGGAAAGAATAATGCAATTCCACCAACGAATCCCAATACTGGCCCTCATGTGATTAGTGTCATTTGCCTTCCATCATCCTTCATACCGATCCCATGGTTTGCTCCCCAAAACCTACATGTACCTGAATGCGATAATAGGCATCCAACCCCGATTACTCAGGGGTTAGCAAACTGGAATTTTGCTAGTACAAGTATAAAGTGAAATCACGAGTCATACACATCATATTCCAAGAATATAATAATCTGAACCAAACAATGGTAAATAACTTAGGTTCACATGCAACCAATGGTGAATAAATGAAATCATATAATTCAATATTAGTATTCAGGAATAACTAAATCTCATTACATCTCATTTTAATTTCATGCGTGATTAACCAAAATATTCGTGGAACCACACCAAAGGCAACAAAACCCTCTGAGAATTCGTCAGTCCGTCCCAGAGCGAATATATATAATCACAAACCAAAATATTCGTGGAACCGCACCAAAGGAAACGGAACCCTATGAGGACTCGTCCATCCCAGAGTGAATACATATAATCAATTGAATTCAAGACTAGTATTCTGGAGTACTTTCTTTTATATGCGTGATTAACCATGGAACTGCACCAGAAGCAACAGAACCCTCTGAGGACTCGTCGCACCCTCCGAGAGTGATTAACCCAAAAATATTCGTGGAACTGCACCATTCCATATTGAATATATAAAATCGCACACCATGAGAAGATATAATTCCCAAACAACACCGAATAGTACCACCTCCTCACAAAGGAGTCAGCAAGCAATATAACACAACATTACACACCAACCAAATAAATACGCATTCCAGCGCACCACCCTTAATGAGGACAGAGAGATTTAATAGTCACATAACAGAAGAAAATATACTTCGATTCGCAACCACAATACAACATATTCGTAAAGTTTATCTATTCATAAAGTACTCAAGCATTTTGAAAGAAAGCCATTAACGAGATTATACCAATCCTTTGAAAGTTCATTCTGAGTACTCAAATAGCAGACATACATATTCACACCCTTTGCCAAAAGGATACAACTTTAAGTCCACTAGCGATGTACTCATACATAACGGGACCACTCGAAAACAAGGCATTCCGATATACAACACTATTACACATTCTCATAACGACCCATTCGTTTACAAATGCATGAGTTAATTTTGAAGAAAACTTTTATTGAGAATATACCGATTTTTTAAAGGTTCATTAAAAATATTCCAATTGCACACATAGTCCATTACCAACTATTACATCTACGAAATACGAAATGTATGGACAAGATACTTGCCTCGAAATCGGCATGCAAATACTCCGACGAATACGGCTCGGCTGAAATGCCTCGAAACCTATAACTTCCGCAAGGAACAACGAAAACTCGATCATGACAAGGAGCAAGACCAATAACAACGAAAATTGTCCCCAACAACCGAAGGAAACTCATTGACACATTTAAGCCAACATTAAATACTCAAGACTCCTCTAGAACACAACAATCATGATTCGGAATATACGAAACCGAAATATGGATATACAATATATAGGATATGTCCAACAACATCATTTAACACCAATCGATTCATCAAAATCTGATTGAACACGAAATCAAGAACAAATCTCCCAAAAAGGTCAACTCTAGGGAATCAAGAAAAGTACCTCGATCCGACGAAGAACAAGGGATTAGATGATGTTATTATCACCTAGGATACTCCAAAACACCTTCGGATGGAACAAGGATTTCTCAACATCTAATTCTTCCTAACGTCCGAATCAAGGTAAAAATCCTTAGAACCCTACTTTTTGGGAATTTTGGGGTTTTTCGTAGATTCGTCCGGTTTATCCATTTGGAAGCTTGAGAACCTTGAGATTATGATGTATCTATACCGTATGCATGCTTTTCCTACGATTTTATGGTTTGGATTGTGCCATTTCGGACTTGTGAGATTTTGGACGATTTTCCAACCTCCAGTTGATTATCCGTATATCTTTACGAATTGTAGACGGGTTTCGGGGGTTTCTTCATGTAATTTGAATATGGATAATTGATTATCATATTCCTTGCGAATCGTTTAGGTTCCGGAAGCGCGTTCTTGGACCTACCGATCTCATACCCCTTTTTCCGTTCGTTTTCTCGATGTCTCAAAGGCAAGTATATATTTATGATTGTACGTTCTCGACTTTGAAAGTAAGAAATATTGATGGTATGATATGAATGAACCGTTTCTACGGCATTCATAGATATATTGATGGTATGATATGAACGAACTGTTTCTACGGCATTCATAGATATATTGATGGCATGATATGAACGAACCGTTTCTACGGCATTCATATATGTATTGATGGCATGATATGAACGAACCGTTTCTACGGCATTCATACATGTATTGACGGATGATATGAACGAACCGTTTCTATGGCATTCATGTACGTCTTTATGTGATCTTATGAGATTTTAGTTATTCCGGAATACTAGTCTTGAATTGATGAATTGACGGATACTTTTACTTTATTGTCGAGAAGTATTATGTTTCATACTTGATACTCTTGCACTAGCTATTCGACGGCTAACCCCTTTATGGGGGAAATACGTTTTATGTATTTCAGGTTCCAGGAGAGCGGACAAGCAGGTATCGGGTCGGCATGAAGATGGTGGGCAAGTGTGATACTGTGTCTTTCTTCCAGTTATGTTTAGAGTTTCCCATTCAGTGTTGTTGTACTGGATTGGTTATTGAATACTCGAGTATTGTTTTTCATTTTCCTTGATGTTCCGGCCTGTGTTTTCCGAAGTATTGATTTGAGTTGTGATGGTTGTGAATACATTGGTTATGTTTTGAATACCTTTGTATTGTTTTTCATTCCATTGTGTGTAGACCTTATCGGTCAAAATTTATGGTTCCGCGTATGTTTAGCCTTGTGGGTCCCACGGCGGGGCTTACGGTGCTGTAATATCCTTGAATAACTTGGGGGTGTTACAGAATATGGTATCGGAGCTTAGGTCTATGGATACCTAGGCTGTCGGTCTTTTGGGTCGAATGAGTCGTCAATTGTCCACAGTATCACTACTCTGCCATCATCACAGTGCGGCCGGTACTTGTATGACCTCTTACCCTTCTGACGTTTCCTTATTCATTATGATTCTTTTATTGGTATCCTTGAGAATCGATCACCTTAATGACGTGCGTTTGAATTGTGCTTACGTACCTTGTGTGTTCTTCAGTATGTCAGCTGGTAGGGGCCGTGGCCATGGTCGTGGCTGTGGACGAGGAAGAGGTCGTGGCACGGCCGTTTCCATCAGTTCAGTTGCGGGGTCGACCAACCCCAGTTTGTCGAACTCGGTGCATCCCGACACCGAGAGTTAGCACGACCAGTCATACGGTCAGGAGAACAACGCGGACGTTGGAGTGGCGAATGCACTTCAACAATTGGCTACTCAGATGACTATTTTGGCCCAAACTGTTCAGCTGAATAATCCGAACCCGAACACGGATGCCTTGCTTCAGAATGTAATTCGTATGCACCCTCCACAATTTGGAGGTACCACAGACCCATTAGGATGGGAAGACTGGCTAGCGGAATTGGAAAAGATTTTCGAGGCAGTTGATTGCCCCGAGGTGAGGAAAGTACCAATTGCACAGTATTTCCTCACTAAGGAGGCCGCTACTTGGTGGAAGGTCATCAAGCCACAGGATCGTATTGCCACGTGGGATGAATTTAAGGAACTCTTGGAGGCCGAGTTTTGTCCTTGGCCGGTGCGAGAGAGCCGAATCCGAGCCTTTTTCGAGGCTAAACCTCAAGATATTCCCGTATCGCAGGCGATCGTGGAGTACAACCAACAATTGATCCATGTGAAGGATCAAGTGCGTGACGAGCGTGATAAGATCCGTTATTTTGATATGCGGATGAATTTGGACTTACGGCGTTATATGGCCGGATTTGCTTGTACCACACTGAAAGAGTATCAGGACAGAGCTTTAGCCCATGATATGTTGAGTCCCGACAATGGTACCGTTGAAAAACCGAAGAAGCAGAAAGTCGCGGGAAGTTTTTCTGGCTCTAAAGGTGGCAACTTTCAGAAGTCACAGACGACTAGCTGTTTTGCCGGACAGTCGTCACGTCCTAATAAAGGAAAGAGGGGTTACCGTCCCACTCCGGGTACCAAAAATCGCACGGTGACTTGCTATAATTGTGGCCGTCCAGGCCACTTTAATTCGGAATGCAACTTCCCACCATTGAAGTGTCACACGTGCAGACAGATGGGACATAGAGCGGCTTATTGTTCCGAGCCGAATCAGACTTTGGAAACTCGGGCTTCTGCCCCAGCTGGTCAACCTCAGCAGAATTTCGGCAGGGGCCGGGGACGGGTCGAATCTTTGGAGGGGGAAATTATAGCGTCGGTTCGGTACAACCTCAGGTTTATGAGATGCGTCGAACAGACGAACCCGACGCAGCGGTGGCTTCAGGTACCATCCATATTTTATCTTATCCAGTCCGTGTACTCTTTGATACGGGTGCTACACATTCTTTTATATCTTTGGAGTGTGTACGCCGTTTGAATATAACTTGTTTAATTGCTTGCGATCCCTTTATCGTGAAACTGCCCAGCGGGGATAGGATTGTGGGGAATCGGGAGATTAGAGATTTTACGGTAATTATATCCGGTATGGAATGGTTATCGAATTTGATTGTCGTTGATATAGAAGGCAAGGATGTGATCCTCGGCGAGGATTGGCTTGATAATCATCAAGCGATTGTGAACTATCACACCAAGGTTATCACCATGATGACTAAAGACGGATCTGAGTACTCATTTTTGGGACGTAAGTCAGGCCAATCCAAGTTACTTATCAGTGCCATGAAGGCCGTAAAACTTTTGAATAAAGGTTGTACGGGCTATTGGTGTTATGCCTTGAAAACGGAAGGAAACGAAGTCGATCTCTCTTCGATTCCGGTTGTTAATGAGTATCCTGATGTTTTTCCGGATGACCTCCCGGGATTACCGCCAGATCAAGAGATAGAATTTACCGTGGACTTAGATCCAGATGCGGCTCCAATTTCTAAAGCACCTTATCGGATGGCACCTTCCGAGATGCAGGAATTGAAGACTCAGTTGGGAGAACTTTTGGAAAAAGGGTACATCAGACCGAGCGCTTCGCCTTGGGGCGCGCCTGTTCTTTTCGTGAGGAAGAAGGATGGTTCACTACGTTTGTGCATCGACTACCATGAGCTGAACAAAGTAACCATCAAGAACAAATATCCTTTGCCTCGTATAGACGATTTATTTGACCAACTGCAAGGGGCTGCGGTTTTCTCGAAAATTGATTTAAGATCCGGGTATTATCAACTAAGGGTGAGGGAGTCCGACGTTCCGAAGATGGCATTTCGAACGAGATACGGGCATTATGAATTTGTAGTTATGCCTTTTGGATTGACTAATGCACCGGCAATATTCATGCAGTTAATGAATAAGATATTCATCGAGTACCTCGACAGGTGTGTAGTCGTCTTTATTGATGACATCTTGATCTATTCTCGAGATAAGGAGGAACATGCTCGACACTTGCGTTTGGTTTTGGATATTTTAAGAGCCGAGCATCTCTATGCAAAATTCTCGAAATGCGAATTTTGGTTGGAAGAAGTTATGTTTCTCGGCCATGTGATTTCGGCCGAAGGGGTTCGTGTAGACCCGCAGAAGATTGAGGCAGTGCTAGATTGGGCACCGCCTAAAAACGTTAAGGAAGTTCGTAGCTTTTTGGGCCTTGCTGGGTATTACCGTCGGTTTGTCGAGGGGTTCTCGAAACTCGCTCTGCCGCTTACGAAATTACACCAGAAGACCGAAAAGTATGTTTGGACGGATGAGAGACAACAGAGCTTCGATGAACTGAAGAGGCGTTTGACTTCAGCACCGATTTAACTTTGCCACATGGTAGTGAGGGCTTTGCAGTTTTTAGTGACGCTTCGGGTCAAGGTCTGGGGTGTGTACTTATGCAGCATGATAAGACGATAGCTTTTGCATCACGATAATTAAAGCCTTATGAGATGAATTATCCTACTCACGATTTGGAGTTAGCCGCAATTGTCTTCGCGCTCAAGATTTGGCGGCACTATTTGTATGGTTCACCGTGTCGGATTTATACCGATCACAAGAGCCTGAAGTATATTTTCAGTCAGAAGGAGCTGAATATGAGGCCGAGACGTTGGTTAGAATTGATAAAGGATTATGATTTGGAGATTCTTTACCACCCCGGAAAAGCCAATGTCGTTGCGGATGCTTTGAGCCGCAAATCGGCATCTCTTCAAATGCTCGAGGTTCTTACATCTCAGACAAAAATTCGTCAGGACCTAATTGAGCAATGGATAGAAGTTTGGCTTCAACGAGTACAGGGACAGTTGTGTACTCTCGAAATTACTTCGTCCTTAGTTGATGACATCAAAGGGAAGCAGTGGAGTGACCCGATGATTTCTCAACTGAAGGGAGATGTAATTAAAGGAAAAGCTCCTGGCTTTATGGTTCACGAGGATAGTATTCTGAGATTTCAGGGCAGGCTTTGTGTTCCGAACGATTTAGAGTTGAGGCAGAGAATTCTCCGAGAAGCTCATGCTACGCCTTACTCAACCCACCCCGGGACGAGTAAGATGTACAAAGATTTGAAGCGCAATTTTTGGTGGAATAATATGAAGAAGGATGTTATGGAGTTTGTACTACGGTGCTTGACGTGTCAACAAGTCAAGATTAAACATCAACGACCAGCGGGGTTGTTGAAACCGCTTCCCATTCCCGAGTGGAAGTGGGAAGACATCTCTATGGATTTCATCACTGGCATGCCGAGGACTCGAGCCGGAATGAATATGATTTGGGTAATTGTCGATCAGTTGACTAAGTCAGCACACTTCTTGGGTATTAAGGATACTTGGGGACCGGATAGACTGGCTCGAACCTTTATTGCTGAGATCGTGAGGTTACACGGAACCCCCAAGACCATTGTTTCTGATCGAGACGGCCGTTTCGTATCGCATTTTTGGCAGGCCGTTCATCAGGCTTTGGGCACTGAGTTGAGATTGAGCACTTCCTTTCATCCTCAGTCGGACGGTCAGACAGAGAGGACGATTCAGACGTTGGAAGATATGTTGCGGGCTTGTGCCTTAGACTGGATTAATGATTGGGAGCTTCATTTGCCATTGATCGAGTTTGCTTACAATAATAGTTGGCACGCATCGATCAAAATGGCACCCTTCGAGGCACTTTACGGTAGACGATGTAGGTCTCCATTGTGTTGGGACGAGGCTTCTGAGCTAGTTGGAACGGAGCCGGATATGTTGATGGAGACTAAGGAAAAGATTTCTATTATCCGAGATCGATTGCTAACCGCCCAGAGTCATCAGAAATCTTATGCTGATACTCGTCGTCGACCTTTGGAGTTTGAAGTGGGGGATCATGTCTTACTCAAGGTGTCGCCGACCAGAGGAGTCTTCCGCTTCGGGAAAAAGGGGAAACTTAGTCCGAGGTACATCGGGCCCTTCGAGATTTTGGACAGAGTTGGAGATTTAGCATACCGCTTGGCGTTGCCTCCATCATTGAGTCACGTCCACAGTGTTTTCCATGTGTCTCAGTTGAGAAAGTACGTACCGGATCCGAGCCACATTATCGACTACGGTGAGATTGATGTATCCGAGGATGTTACATTTCCGGAGAAGCCCGTGAGGATCCTTGAGCGTCGCGAGAAACAACTCCGGCATAAAACCATTCCACTGGTTAAAGTGCAATGGTCGAGACATGGAGTCGAGGAATCAACTTGGGAGACGGAAGAGAAAATGCGAGGGGAATACCCCGAACTATTTATTTTTTAAGTTTCGGGACGAAACTTCTTTTTAGAGGGGTAGAATGTAATACCCGTACTTTTATTAACTGTTTGACCTTGCCGTTCTCCTTATTTTGTCGCTCTGTAAATGCTTGGAGATGTTGTTAATATTGTTATTGAGTTTCGTATCTCGTTTGGTTTTTGATCTTGTCGTTTAGACCTTGCGGAAATGTTCTGGGCCAGAGATATAACGCACGCTAGGCCTAGGCTAACGCACGCTAATTCTGCTTGATTAGCGCACGCTAGATTTGAGCCGTAGCGCGCGCTAAGAGGATCAGTCAGGTCAGTACCAGTATTTCGGACTGCTCTCTGGACTGGCGGATTAACGCATGCTAGGAGTTGTTAGCGCGCGCTATTCGTGGTTAGTAGCGCACGCTAACATCCGTCCGTAGCGCACGCTAGCGGGCTGGTCAGCAGAGGCAGTGAGGTTGCCAGGCTTTCTGGACTATCAGATAGCGTACGCTAGGCTTCGGCTAGCGCACGCTAAAGCTATTTCATAACGCACGCTAAATCATAGCGCTAGCGCACGCTAAGTTCTGAGCAGGGCAGAGACAGTATGTTCTGGACTCCAGTACTGAATGCCACATTTTGGACTAGCGCACCTAAAGACAGACGATTAGCACACGCTAACGGAGCCGGCAGAAACCACTGGACTATCCGGTGACTTCGCTAGCGCACGCTAATGAAGGAGGTGTAGCGTGCGCTAGACTGGGCAGATATAAATATGATAGTTGACTTCCATTTCGTCATTTTTCACCTTCTTCACTCCTTTTCGAGGGAAATCGCTCGGGAGAGACGATCTTGGGCGATTGGAAGCGATCTTCCTTCTAACATCAACATATTTGGTTGGAGAACAAGGATTTCTCAACATCTAATTCCTCCTAACGTCCGAATCAAGGTAAAAATCCTTAGAACCCTACTTTTTGGGAATTTTGGGGTTTTTCGTAGATTCGTCCGGTTTATCCATTTGGAAGCTTGAGAACCTTGAGATTATGATGTATCTATACCGTATGCATGCTTTTCCTACGATTTTCTGGTTTGGATTGTGCCGTTTTCGGACTTGTGAGATTTTGGACGATTTTCCAACCTCCAGTTGATTATCCGTATATCTTTACGAATCGTAGACGGGTTTGGGGGGTTTCTTCGTGTAATTTGAATATGGATAATTGATTATCATATTCCTTGCGAATCGTTTAGGTGCCGGAAGCGCGTTCTTGGACCTACCGATCTCATACCCCTTTTTCCGTTCGTTTTCTCGATGTCTCAAAGGCAAGTATATATTTATGATTGTACGTTCTCGACTTTGAAAGTAAGAAATATTGATGGTATGATATGAACGAACCGTTTCTACGGCATTCATAGATATATTGATGGTATGATATGAACGAACCGTTTCTACGGCATTCATAGATATATTGATGGCATGATATGAACGAACCGTTTCTACGGCATTCATATATGTATTGATGGCATGATATGAACGAACCGTTTCTACGACATTCATACATGTATTGACGGATGATATGAACGAACCGTTTCTATGACATTCATGTACGTCTTTATGTGATCTTATGAGATTTTAGTTATTCCGGAATACTAGTCTTGAATTGATGAATTGACGGATACTTTTACTTTATTGTCGAGAAGTATTGTGTTTCATACTTGATACTCTTGCACTAGCTATTCGACGGCTAACCCCTTTATGGGGGAAATACGTTTTATGTATTTCAGGTTCCAGGAGAGCGGACAGGCAGGTATCGGGTCGGCATGAAGATGGTGGGCAAGTGTGATACTGTGTCTTTCTTCCAGTTATGTTTGGAGTTTCCCATTCAGTGTTGTTGTACTGGATTAGTTATTGAGTACTCGAGTATTGTTTTCCATTTTCCTTGATGTTCCGGCCTGTGTTTGCCGAAGTATTGATTTGAGTTGTGATGGTTGTGAATATATTGGTTATGTTTTGAATACCTTTGTATTGTTTTTCATTCCATTGTGTGTAGACCTTATCGGTCAAAATTTATAGTTCCGCGTATGTTTAGCCTTGTGGGTCCCACGGCGGGGCTTACGGCGCTGTAATATCCTTGAATAACTTGGGAGTGTTACAGATTCATCTGTGCCAATTGGACTACCACCTGCTGAAGGATGGTGGCGGCACCAACATTAACATCATACCCTGGTGGTTGCTCCTGAACACGCGACTGGTCCTACAGACCATCTGTACTGGACTGATTGGTGCTCAGTAACGAACGAGTCACCCCTTCACGCTCTTGATTGCGTCTGCAGCCACGACCACGACCATGACCTCGACATCGACCTCTCAGCATATTGAACATAAAATAGTTCAATATAATGAAACATAACATCACACAACCATGACATCACGTATCCTCATCATAAACATCAACACACAAGGTAATCATATATTGCCACTTAACGCCATCACAATTAACAACACATCGAGTAATCACATGTTACCACTCAACATCATCACAATTGACAACATATAGGGTAATCACATGTTACCACTCAACACTATCACAATTAACAACACATAGGGTAATCACATGTTACCACTCATCATCATCACCATTAACAACACACAAGGAAACCCGTGGCCATGCTCCCATGGCATCGACCTCCAGAGCTTTTACCGTACCATCACCGGATGGACAATCCGTTCATACTCACTCTAATCATTCCCATAGATCAACAATTACATCCAATTCATACAACATAATGCATCTTGACGCGCGCTAAGCCTAGGATTAGCATGAGTTAACTATATAACTTTGTCTGCCCAATCTAGTTAGTGTGCGCTAATTAGCAAATTGGCATGTGCTAATTGAAAATCCTTTGAATCCCGACAAAAGACTAACAGCGGTAACATTTTACAAAATGTCCCAAAACACTTTAAAACACATCTTTCAAATACGGTCACAAGGTTTCATTTGAAAATACAAGGCTGGCTCGCCAAAATTCATACCTCTTCAAAATCCACATTAAGCCGCCATTTGACTGCACCGTCAAATATTTTCGAAAGCTGATTTTCCACAATATATTTACATCTATGAAAGTTTAGTAAATCATCTTCAAACACGCACGCAGTGGATATAATGACGACAACTATCCAAAAACAATCGATTTTCAAACACATGCCTATCCGGCATACAAAATCGTCAGTTCAACAAACACACTCATAAGCATCAAATTCAAACATATGCCCAAACCATCTATCTGAGTTCTCAACCAACTCAACCCTCGATACACTTTCCGAATCACATCAATGTTCAAGGTTTCATAACATACTACACCACTCGGTATCCAATCCATCAACGTATCATGCTCATTACATGTGTAATGTACCACAAATATCAAATACAAACTCCATTTCTCACACATATATGATAAAGTCATGAATCACAGATATCGCACGTAAAAGAGGAGACTTACATATACAGGTCGTACGAAGATGACGGTCACCCATGATACTAATCTCAATGAACAACACGATGTGACAACGCACAACTCAACTTTTCAAACGACAACTGGAATGACTTGACAACAACACAACTCAACTCGACCCGACATCCTAGATTTCCAAAACCTAAGCTCTGATACCATAAATGTAACACCCCCATAAATTATCTGGGGAATTTACACGCCGTAGACTGTTCTCACAAGGATATACCAGGCTAAACACTACAAAACGACCAACTGTTTGACCGTCCGAGGTCAAACAAGATAATGACACAAATCGATGAGGCCACACAACTAAATCAAACTAAGATAAATTCCTTACAACACATGCCCACACAGGTTCCAAATAAAAATAATATAGCACAACGGAAGACTGAAAATAATTCAATAATACAACGACATCAAACTAAACTCCTCAACTCTTGATTAGCATCGCATACCATCATCTTCTGTGTCTATTCTGTGACTGCTCCCACGAACCCAGCATACCTGAAATGCATGAAATGCATTCCCCCTATTTTAGGGGTTAGAAATTCGAATTTGCAAGTACAAACCATATGAAATATAGCAAGCAAACAACAATCACGAATCAGATAAGGATTCACCAAGTATTTCTCGAGAGGTTTTAGTAATCTAGAAAACAACACAACTAGAGTCTTTGAAAAACAACTATCATCTCGGGAGTTTTAGAAATATAAACCTTTGGGATCCCATGTCCTAAACTTGTAAAAACCTTTATCAAAACGACAGGGTCTCAGCCCAAACCCATTTCAAAACTCAATAGTTTTAGAACACGAAAACCTTTACATAATTTGCTTGGGTCTCGGCCCAGTCATTCCATTTTCATAAACATTCCTTTCAAAACTTTGATCGTTAAAAAATATCCATAACACTCGTGATCTTTTGTCGCATATCTCCGTAGGTTTATCAACCCGCACGGACTTAAACAAACACAATATCTCAAAATCAATCATGCTCGTGACACCATGATTGCTCGCCACATGTCTCCGTAGGTTCAACAACCGCACGGATTGAGCCAACACAACAATCACAACAACTAGTCCCGACTTCGTGATTGATTGCCACGAGTCATCGTAGGCCTCGTCAGCCCCACACAATTGGACGTGCTGTGTCCTCACTCCATGAATGATTTCCATGTGTCATCGTAGGCCTCGTCAGACCCGAACGACTGGACCTCAACACCACCTGCTAAGTTCTGATCCCAGGATCGATTGCCCTGAATCCTCGTAGGTCTCGTCGAACCCACATGAGTGAACTTAGCATCACAACACATAACTCTCACATCCACATTACACCAAAGTTATACACGGCCAATCAATCACATTGCTTACCATAACTGTACATATCCAACACACATAGCACAATCTCAACGATCCAACCATTATCATCGACAACATTCAACCAACAATACACAACCAATACATCTATCGATTCACACCACAGTACACATCCAACACCAACATGATTATCACAACTAACACAATTACATCACGATGAACATTCAAGAACAATACCAACACCACCAATATATAACCAATTCACACGAACCATATTTATGAAGGTAAACAATCCTCGCAAACCCAACATGTGATTTCTAGTCACAAGATACAAGTCTTATAAGCAAGATACTTGCCTCGATAACCGACACCCGAATACTCCTACGAACACGGCTCGGTGGGACAGCCCCGAATACCTGCAATCTCCATAAGAAACAACGACAACATAATCATTACGAGTATAAAGACCAATTATAACAATGTAAATCACAACAACGACCGAAAGAAACTCATTGAAACATTTAATTGAACATTAAATGTTCATGGTTCCCCAAGAACCCTAAAATCATGATTCGGATTAAATTAAAACAGAGTATGGATATACAATCCATAGGATGTGTTCAACTATATCGTATAACACTAATTGATTCATCATAATCGGACTAGGATCTAAATCAAGAAAAAAAACCAAAGAGGTCAACTCAAGGAAATCAAGAAAAATACCTCGATACGACGAAGAACAATGGATTATATGATGTTATAATCACCTAAGACCCTCCAAAATACCTTGGAATGGAGAGAAATTGGCCAAGAATACAAACCCTAGTCTCACTCGTTCGTCCACCACGAGAAGAACGTAAGAAATGGTAAAATAAGGTGAAAAAACGCGACTGTCCCATTTATACCCACAGAGACGCACGACCACACACACGACCAAATGCTCGTGCGTTTGGTCGTGTGCTGGGCCACTGCCCAGCTTCTGATGTCACACACGAGCACTTGCTCGTGTGGCTTGCTCATGCGTCCATGTCCTTGGCCACAGGTCACTAGCAGACGTTGGGGTGCCGCACGAGTTAGACACACGAGCTCCTGCTCGTGTGACTTGGTCGTGTGCTACAAACGAGGGCTAGAATCGAGCCCAATACGGCTTCGAAAGCACTAAGAAGATAACCAACTCAAAAGGGAGAGATACCATATGCCCACAACACTTTCTAAGAGGCAAAAATACAATCATAATACAACATGCCGTGTCACCACACGCATACACAAGACCTGCGCGACATACGCAATGACAAGTCATACCCAACGAACTCCACAACATGGTACATCATACCGTACTATAATATCCGCAATTTTGATTTTTGGTAATTTTATTTTTTGGCGGGAGCCCGTCTTAGCGACTCGCTTGTGACCATTTCATCATTGTGAGAATGATCAATTCTGCACTTTTTGTCATTGGAGTTCGTTTCTGTGCCTTTTTTATGAGTTCCGTATTTCTTAGCGGCTTTTCCGCACTTGAGTTTGATTCTTGCGAATCTCGTTCGAACTTGTTGTTTCGATTTTCTCGTAAGTTCATTTAACGTTGTTATACGTGTTAGGAGCTTCAGTTTGATTATCTATTGTCGTATCGTGATATTTGGGGCGTTTGGGCCATTTCGTAATTTCCCAAAGTTTTGGAGTGTTTGCCTTCGTATCTTCTTTTCAACCTTAGGGTTGTCATAACCATGTGTTTGTTTAGTGGTTAACTCGTGTTTGGATTGTTATACTATTCGTCGTGTTTTTTCCGTAGGTTTTCGAAAATTTGAGTCGTCGAGTCATGGCAACTGGGTACTGCTGGCTAGGTGTGGCAGGGACCGGCCAGGTGCGCACGAGCTGGGCGCACGATCCGGTGCTCGTGTGGCCCTAATTGCACGTGCATGAGCAAGTGCTCGTGCTCGGTGCTCGTGCATCTCGGCAGGCTCCTGGCAGTGGCGCGCACGACCGGCCGCTCATGCGTTCCTACTCGTGCGTTGCTAGGCAGTATTTATATGATCGAGAAGTCGGGTTTACACTCATTTTCTCATCTCTCTTATTTGTTTACCGCAGCATGTTGTTCAACTATCAATCCACAAAGTTCTTGAGTTTCTAACGTCGATTAATCATCCCATAACCTCCTCCGAGCGACCGAATCAAGGTTAGATTTCCAAAAAATCTAGTTTTGGGAAACTTGGGGATTTTGTTTGGTTTCGTCCGTTTAATCCGAATTAACCTAGATTAGTGATGGATTATTGCTTATTTAGTTGTATTCTATCAATTTCCTTGTTGTTCCATGGTTTGATTAGTAAGGATTCATCGTTTTGTCGAGTTCCTAATCGACGCCTTAAAGGTGTCTGGTAGAATGACATAGAGTGGATTCGGGCGTTCTACGATTATTCTTCCTCGTACGATCGTTGATTTATTTATGATTAGATGTTAGGGTCGAGTTGCTTGCGAAAATCTCGTAGGAACCCTTCCGTTCGTCGTCGTCTTCATCAAGGGTTTCAAAGCTTTCTGATCGACCGTGTTCTTCGGAATATCCGCAGACGATTAACGAGACAAGTATCTTGCCCATACACTCCGTGTTTCGTAGATACAATAATTGGCACTTGTCTATGTGTGAAAATTGAATGTTTTATTGAACTTTCAAAAGAATCGATATATATTCTCAATAAAGGTTTCCTTCAAAATTAACTTAAGTGTTTGAGAACAAATGTGTCGTTCTGAGAATGTGTATTAGTCTTCTATATTGTGCCTTGTTTTATTATGGTACTGTTAGGTGACTGTTGTCACGATGATGTGTGATATTGTGTGGTTTCAAATTGTGTGTGTAATACCCATACTTTTTATGGAATTATTGGCTTTGACGATCCTTCACTTTTGTCGCTCTTGTAAGCACTTATCGAGATGTTGTTGATTCAAGAGTTTCGTATCCTTCGGAATGTGTTCGTACTGATTGGACCTTGCGACGATGTTATTAGATGGAGCAGATAGCGCATGCTAGGCGTGAGCTAACGCATGTTAATTCTGTTTGGTAGCGCGCGCTAGCTTCGCCAGTAGCGCGCGCTAATGGCCTGAGTTGGGCAGTGGCAGTAGCCAAGTTCTGCTTTCTAGACTGGCATTTAGCGCACGCTAGGCATGAGTTAATACACACTTTTCGGGTCGAGTAGCGTGTGCTAATAGGTTGAGTCTGGCAGAGGCAGTAGCTGAATTCTACTCTCTGGACTAGCAGTTAGCGCACGCTAGGCGTGAGCTAACGCACGCTATCGATGTTGCGCAGCGCACGCTAGCGCCAGATGTAGCGCACGCTAATGACGCAGGTCATAAGCCACTGGACTACCGAGTGACCAAGTTAACGCACGCTAACCTTGAGGTTTAGCGCACGCTAAATAGGCGTAGTATATAAGGGCGGTCATCCCTGTTGTTCATCACTTTTATCCATTTTATTCACTTCCGACGAGAGGGCATGAGAGGGGCAATTCTGAGGTGATTCGGGGGCGTCTAGTCATCATCTGTCATCATCTTAGGTGGAATAACAAAGATTATACAACATCTCATCCGTTTCTACCTTCCAAATCAAGATAAATATCCTTAGAACCCTAGTTTGGGGAATTTGGGGGGATTTTCTTAGATTTGTCCGATTTATCCATTTGGAGCTTGAGATCTTTGAGATTATGTTGTATCTACCCCGTACCCACATTTTCCCTACGATTATATGGATGGTTATGTACTTTGTTCGGAATTGAGAGGGTTTGGATGATTTCCAAACCTCTGGGTGATTATCCTTGGAGTTTTGTGAATCGTAGGCGGGTTTCGGGAGTTTCTTCGTGTGATTTGAGTATGGATTATTAATTATCGTATTCATTACGAATCGTTTAGGTGACAAAAGTGCGTTCTTGGACCTACCAAACTTGTATTCTTTTCATTCCGATTCTCGATGTCTCAAAGTCAAGTATATGTTTATGATTGTATGTTATCGAATTTAAAAGTAAGGTATATGAATTGTATGATTGTATATATTCACTCTGTGATGGACCGATGGGTCCTCTGAGGGTTCCGTTTTCTCTGGTGCGGCTCCGTGAATATTTTAGGTTAACCACTTTGGGACGGACCGACGGGTCCTCTGAGGGTTCCGTTGCCTTTGGTGCAGTTCCACGGTTAATCACGTATGTATTGTAATGAAGTGCTATGAGATTTAGTTATTCCGGAATACTAGTCTTGAGCTTGATGGAATGATGATTATATTTACTTTATTGTCGAGAAGTATTATGTTTCATATTCGATATACTTGTACTAGCTATTCGACGGCTAACCCCTTTTGGGGGGAAGTACCTTTCATATATTTCAGGATCCAGGAGGGCGGATAGGCATGTACTGGGTCGGCATGAAGATGATGGGCAAGTGCGATGCCGTGTCTTGTCATTGGTTATACTTTGTGTTTTATCCATTCAGTGGTGTTGTACTTGAAATGATTATGAGTACTCGAGTACTGTGTCTGGTTTTCTTGATGTTTTGGCCTGTGTTTCCATAGGATTGATTCTTGATGTATTGTATTCGGTTTTATTGGATATTGTCATGAGTGCCAACTTCATTGTCTTCCATTGGATTATGCTTGGACCTTATCAATCAAAGTTCATGGTTCCGCGTGTGAATAGCCTTGTGGGTCCCAACGGCGGGGCTCACGGTGCTGTAATATACCCTCAATAACTGGGGGGTGTTACAGAATATGGTATAGGAGCTTAGGTTTATGGATACCTGGGCTTTCGGTCTTTTGGGTCGATTGAGTCATCGTTTGTCTATAGTATCACCACTTTGCCATCATTACAGTGCGACCGGTACTAGTAAGTCCTTTTTCTCTTCTTGTATTCTTCCTAATCATTTTGCCTTTAATTTGGTATCTTGGGAATCGGTCACTTCGATGACGTGCGATTTGAATTGTACTTACATACTTTGTGTGTCCTTCAGAATGTCTGCTAATAGGGGACAGGGGCGAGGTCGTGGTCTTGGATGCAGACGAGGATGTGGCGCGTCCGCTTCCTTCAGTTCCATTGTGGGGTCGACTACCCCTAGTTTATGTAACTCAGTGCACCCCGATACCGAGATTCAACACGACTGGTCAAGGGAGTAATGCAAATATTAGGGCTACGAATGTTCTTCAACAATTGGCAAATCAGATGACTGTCCTGGCCCAAGCTGTTCAGCTGAATAATTCTAATTCGGCAGCGGATGTTTTGTTCCAAAATGTGGTCTGTATGCATCCTCTGTAGTTTAGCGGTGCTACCGACCCGAATGATTGGGAAAATTGGCTCTTCAAGTTGGAAAAAGTGTCTGAGGCTGTTGATTGTCCAGAAACGAGGAAGGTACCTATTGCTCAGTACTTTCTTACTAAAGAAGCCACGACTTGGTGGGAAGCTGTTAAACCACGAGATCGTGTTGTTACTTGAGATGAATCTAAAGAGCTACTGGAGGCTGAGTTTTGTCCTTGGACAGTGCAAGAAGGCAGAATCCGAGCCTTTTTCGAGGCTAAGCCGCAGAATATTCCAGTCTTGCAGGCGATAGTGGAATACAACCAACAGCTGATCCATATGAAGAATCAAGTGCGGGATGAGCGTGACAAGATCCGCCATTTAGACATGCAGATGAATATAGATTTACGGCGTTACATGGACGTGTTTGCTTACATTACTCTGAAGGAATACCAAGCCAGGGCTTTGGCATATGACATGTTAAGTTCCAATAATGATACCACAGAAGAGCCGAAGAATTAAAAGACCACTAGTAATTTTTCTGGCTCTAAAGGTGGCAACTTCCAGAGACCTCAGGTGGATAACTGTTCTGTCGGGCAGTCGTCACGTTTTTTTAAAGGGAAGAAGAGTTTTTGTTCTGCTTCGGGCACCTCAACTCGCCCGGTAACCTATTTTAATTGTGGTTGTCCAGGCCACATAAATCTGGAGTGCGATTTCCCACCTCTGAAGTGTCACACTTGTTGTCAGATGGGACACAAGGCAGTTTATTGCCCCAAACAAGATCAGACTTTGGACACTCGGGCTTCCACCCCAGCACCTATAGATCAGAGTATGAGTAAACGCAATCAGTTAGTCAGTCGCAGCAGAGTTACGGTAGAGGCCGGTGATGGAGTCAGAACGCTAGAGGGGGAGATTATAACATCGGTTCGGCACAGCCACAAATATATGAGATGCGTCGAGCAGATGAACCCGATGCGGTAGTGGCCTCAGGTACCATTCATATCCTATCTCACCCCATTTTTGTACTTTTTGTTTCAGGTGCTACACATTCTTACATCTCCTTGGATTGTATACGCCGTTTGAATATAAATTGTATGACTGCTTGCGATCCTTTCATTGTGAAACTACCTAGCAGGGATAGAATCGTGGGGAATCGGGAGATTATAGAGTTTCCGGTGAACATAGCCGGTATTGATTGGTTATCAAATTTGATTGTGGTTGATATCGAGGGTAAGGATGTGATCCTCAGTGAAGACTGGCTTGACAGTCACCAAGCGATTATGAAATATTGCACTAAGATTATCACTATGATGACCAAAGATGGTTCCGAGTACTCATTCATGGGGCATAAATCTGGCCAACCTAAGTTGCTTATCAGCACGATGAAGGCCATAAATCTCTTGAATAAAGGTTGCACGGGCTATTGGTGTTATGCTTTGAAGTCGGAAGGGGACGAATTCGATTTCTCTTCGATTCCAGTTGTTAATGAGTACCCAAACATTTTTCAAGACGATCTTCCGGGATTACCTCCGGATCGAGAGATAGAATTTTCTATGGATTTAGAGCCTGATGCGGCTCCGATTTCTAAGGCACCTTACCGGATGGCACCTTCCGAGATGCAAGAATTGAAGAATCAATTTGGAGAACTTTTGGAAAAAGGGTACATCAGACCGAGCGCTTCATCTTGCGGCGCATCTGTTCTTTTTGTGAGGAAGAAGGATCGCTCGCTACGTTTATGCATTGATTACCGGGAGCTAAACAAATAGACCATCAAGAACAAGTATCTATTTCCTCGTATAGATGATTTATTTGATCAGTTGCAGGGAGCTGCAATATTCTCAAAAATTGATTTGAGATCAGGAGACTACCACAACGGGTGAAAGAGTCCGACGGTCCGAAAATTGCATTCCGAACGCGATACGGACATTATGAATTTGTGGTCATACCTTTTGGATTGACTAATGCACCGGCAGTATTCATGCAACTAATGAATAAGATATTCATCGAATACCTTGACAAATGTGTGGTCGTCTTTATTGACGACATCTTGATTTATTCTCAGGATAAGGAGGAGCATGCCCGGCACTTGCGTCTGATACTAGATGTTTTGAGATTCGAACATCTCTATGCGAAATTCTCTAAATGTGAGTTCTGGTTGAAGGAAGTTATGTTTCTTGGCCATGTGGTTTCAGCCGAAGGGGTTCGTGTACACCCGCAGAAGATTAAGGCAGTGCTAGATTGGGGGCCACCTAATAATGTTAAGGAAGTTCGTAGCTTTTTGGGTCTTGCTGGGTATTACCATCGGTTTGTCAAGGGGTTCTCGAAACTCGCTCAGTCGCTTATGCAATTACTTCAGAAGACAGAAAAGTTTGTCTGAACTGCCGAGAAACAGCAGAGCTTCGATGAGCTGAAGAGACGTCTGACCTCAGCACCGATTTTAAATTTACCATAGGGTAGTGAAGGATTTGCAGTTGATAGCGACGCTTCACGACAAGGGCTTGGATGTGTGCTTATGCAGCATGATAAAACAATAGCTTTTGCATCATGGCAGTTGAAGCCGTATGAGATGAACTATTCTACTCACGACTTGAAATTGGCCGCAATTTTTTTCGCACTTAAGATTTGGCGGCATTATTTGTATGGCTCTCCGTATTGGATTTATACCGATCACAGGAGTTTGAAATATATTTTCAGTCAGAATGAGTTGAATATGAGGCAGCGACGTTGGTTGGAATTGATCAAGGATTATGATTTGGAAATTCTTTACCATCCGGGGAAGGCCAATGTCGTCGCGGACGCTTTGAGCCACAAATCGGCATCATTTCAGATGCTCGAGGTTCTTACGGCTCAAACGAAGATCCGTCAGGATCTAATCGAGCAAGGAATAGAAGTTTGGGTTCAAAGAGTGCAGGGACAGTTGTGTACTCTCAAAATTACTTCGTCCTTGGTTGATGACATCAAATGGAACAGTGGAGTGACCCGATGATCTCTCAACTGAAGGAAGATGTGACTAAGGGAAAAGCCCCTAGTTTTATGGTCCATGAGGATAGAATTTTGAGATTTTAGGGCAGGCTTTGTGTTCCGAATGATCTAGAGTTGAGGCAGAGAATTCTCTGAGAAGCCCATGCTACGCCTTACTCAATCACCCCGGAACGAGTAAGATGTACAAGGACTTGAAGCGAAATTTTTGGTGGAATAATATGAAGAAATACGTCACAGAGTTTGTATTACAATACTTGACATGTCAACAAGTAAAGATTGTGCATCAACAACCGGCGGGGTTGTTGAAGCCACTTCCCATTCCCGAGTGGAAGTGGGAAGACATCTCTATAGATTTTATCACTGGGATGCCGAGAACTAGAGCCGGAATGAATATGATTTGGGTAATCATCGATTGGTTAACCAAGTTTGCACACTTCCTGGGTATTAAGGACACTTGGGGACCGGAGAAATTGGCTCGAACTTTTATAGTCGAGATTGTGAGATTGCATGGTGCCCCTAAAACTATTGTTTCCGATCGAGATGGTTGCTTCGTGCCGCATTTTTGGCTAGCCGTCCATCAGGCTTTGGTCACCGAGTTGATAATGAGCACGTCTTTTCATCCTCATCCAGACGGTCAAACTGAGCAGACGATTCAGACGTTGGAGGATATGTTGCGGGATTGTGCCCTAGACTGGAGTAATGAGTGGGAACTTCATTTGCCGTTGATCGAGTTTGCCTACAATAATAGTTGGCATGCGTCGACCAAAATGGCACCTTTCGAAGCACTTTATGGTAGGCGGTGTAAATCGCCATTATGTTGGGATGAGGCTTCGGAGCTAGTCGGAACGGAACCGAATATGTTGATGGAGACCAAGGAAAAGATTTCTATTATCCGAGACCGATTGTTGACAGCCCAGAGCTATCAGAAATCTTATGATGATACTCGCCGCCGACCTTTAGAATTCGAAGTGGGAGACCATGTCCTACTCAAGGTGTCGCCGACCAAAGGAGTTTTCCGCTTCGGGAAAAAGGTACACTTAGTTCGCGGTATATCGGACCCTTTGAAATTTTGGACACGGTTGGATATTTAGCTTATCGCTTGGCGTTGCCTCCAGCTTTGAGTCATGTACATGGCGTTTTTCATGTTTCTCAGTTGAGAAAGTACGTGACGGATCCAATTCATCTTTTCGACTATAGTGAGATTGACGTAGCCGAGGATGTTACCTTTCTAGAGAGACCGGTGAAGATCCTTGAACGTCGTGAGAAGTAGCTTCGATACAAAACCATTCCGTTAGTTAAGGTGTAATGGTCAAGACATGGAGTCGAGGAGGCGACTTGGGAGACGGAAGAGAAGATTTGATCGGGATACCCCGAACTTTTTATTTCTTAAGTTTCGGGACGAAACTTCCTTTTAAAGGGGGAGAATGTAATGCCCGTACTTTTTTTTGAATTATTGGCTTTGACGATCCTTCACTTTTGTCGCTCTTATAAGAACTTATTGAGATGTAGTTGATTCTAGAGTTTCGTATCCATGGGAACATGTTCGTATTGATTGGACCTTGCGGCGATGTTATTAGATGGAGCAGATAGCGCACGCTAGGCGTGATCTAACGCACGCTAATTTTGTTTGGTAGCGCACGCTAATGGTCTGAGTTGGGCAGTGGCAGTAGCCGAGTTCTGCTCTCTGGACTGCATTTAGCGCATGCTACGCGTGAGTTAACGCACGCTATTCGGGTGGAGTAGCGCGCGCTCGCTACGCCAGTAGCGTGGGCTAATAGGTTGAGTCTCGCAGAGGCAGTAGCTTAATTCTGATCTCAGGACTAGCAGTTAGCGCACGCTAGGCATGAGCTAACGCACGCTATCGACGTTGCGCAGTGCACGCTAGCACCAGATGTAGCACATGCTAACGACGCAGGTCAGAAGCTACTGGACTACCGGGTGACCCCGTTAGTGCATGATAACCTTGAGGTTTAGCGCACACTAAATAGGCGCAGTATATAAGGGCGGTCAGCCCTATTTTTCGTCACTTTTATCCATTTTCTTCACTTCCGACAAGAGGGCACGAGAGGGGCGATTCTGAGGGCAATTTAGGGGCGGATACTCATCATCTATCATCATCTTAGGTGGAATAACAAAGATTATACAACATCTAATCTGTTTCTACCTTCCAAATCAAGGTAAATTCCTTAGACCCATAGTTTGGGCAATTTTTGGGGATTTTCTTAGATTCGTCCGAATTATCCATTTTGGAGCTTGAGATATTTGAGATTATGTTGTATCTACCCCGTACCCACGTTTCCCCTACGATTATATGGATGGTTATGTAATTTGTTCGGACTTGAGAGGGTTTGGATGATTTCCAAACCTCGAGGTGATTATCCTTGGAGTTTTGTGAATCATAGGCCGGTTTCGTGAGTTTCTTCTTGTGATTTGAGTAAGGATTATTAATAATTGTATTCCTTGCAAATCATTTAGGTGCCGGAAGTGCATTCTTGGACCTATCGAACTTGTATTCTTTTCCTTCCGATTCTCGATGTCTCAAAGGCAAGTATATGTTTATGATTGTAAGTTCTCGGCTTTGAAAGTAAGGTATATGAATTGTACGATTGTGTATATTCACTCTGGGATAGAATGACGGGTCCTCTGAGGGTTCTGTAGCCTCTGGTGTGGGTCCACGATTATTTTGGGTTAACTACTCTGGGACGAACCGACGGGTCCTCTGAGGGTTCCGTTGCCTTAGGTGCGGTTCCACGGTCAATCACGTATGTATTGTAATGAAGTGCTATGAGATTTAATTATTCCGGAATACTAGTCTTGAGTTTAATGGAATGATAATTGCATTTACTTCATTGTCGAGAATTATTGTGTTTCATATTCGATATACTTGTACTAGCTATTCGACGGCTAACCCCTTTTTGTGAGAAGTACCTTTCATGTATTTCAGGATCCAGGAGAGCGGATAGGCATGTACCGGTTCGGCATAAAGATGATAGGCAAGTGTGATGTTGTGTCTTGTCACTAGTTATACTTTATATTTTATCCATTTAGTGGTATTTTACTTGAAATGATTATGAGTACTCGAGTACTGTGTCTGGTCTTCTTGTTGTTTTGGCCTGTGTTGCCATGGGATTGATTCTTGATGTATTGTATTCGGTTTTATTGGATATTGTCTTGAGTGCCAACTTTATTATCCTCCATTGGATTATGCTTGGACCTTATCGGTCAAAGTTCATGGTTTCATGTGTGATTAGCCTTGTGGGTCCCACGGCGGGACTCGCAATGCTGTAATATACCCTGAATAACATGGGGGTGTTACATGGTGGTTCACTCGGGTATGTCTCAAGGAGGCTCCGAGGTTCGTGGCTTCCTAATACGGGACGCGAATAATCCTTAGGAGGATGTGATGTGGATATTGGGTCTTGGACCCCGTGATTTGTGATCGGATTTGTATTTTGGAAATAATTGGGCTGTATCCCAAAATTGTTTTCGGAAGGTTGAGAATTCTTTCAAACATTTTACAAGTCGTTTACCTCATTTCATTCCTACCTTTCATGATTCGTAGATTATATTGTTAGTCTTGCTTGTGTCTGATTGTGTAGGCCATTCTAGCAAGTACTCTGAGTATATGGTTTATAGTCTTTTGCATTGGAAGTCGGATATTCCTACTAAGTGTGAGAGTTATATTCGTTCACTCCGAGCGGGTCTGACGAAACTCCGGGGGGATCCGCACATTGTCGGGTCCGCGAAAATTTGGGTTAGCCACTCGGAGCGGGTCTGACGAGGCTCCGGGGGGATTCGCGCATTGTGGGGTCCACGGTTAATCAGGGAGTATTTTTAGCCTTGTGGCTTGATGTTTTTTTGTGATATGTCTGGAGTATCACAATGTTTAGACTTTCCATAATTCTTGGGATGTAATACATATTTATTAGAGGTTCTTGGACTAGAATGGCTTAAAAATAAAGTGTTGTGTGAAAATTTTCCTCAGTCGTGTGTTGATGTCTGACTATAGTTTTCGTAAATATTTTCCTCGGGATTCGGAACTGTCTTCAAAGTGCTTACTTGTTCGTTTCTACTTTCAAGACTTTAACTATTTTAACTAAATGAAACATCTCGGGGAGTCTTTCTAAATTAAGCAAGTTATTGTATTCCCAGAATATGTTATGTATGGCGCATATTTGCATTTTATACTTGCACTAGCAAAACAGTGGAGTTTTGCTAACCCCCGAGTAATCGGGGGTGGATGTCTGTATTGCATCCAGGTACATGCGGGTTCTAGGGGATCAAATCACAGGATCGGTACGAAGGATGATGGAAGACGACGATACTAATCACATGAATACCAATGCTGAGTACTTTGGTCAAGTCATGTTGTGATGTCTTTGCGACTATTGTATTTTCTGATTTTAAGAGTATGGTTCATGTATTTAAATCTGGTTAGGGTTTGAGTGGTATCATAGTTATGTGTGTCTCATTTGTATATTGTGATGAAAGACCAAATCATTCCAACTGGTTCGTTATTTAGCCGTGTCGGTATGTAATGTGATGTATTGTTTCTGTATTTAGCCTGGTAGATCCTCAATGAGAGGGTCTGCGGTGCTGTAATATTCCCGAGTGGTTTGGGAGTATTACAGAATATGGTATCGGAGTTTAAGTTGTGGAAACCTAGACTGTCGGGTCCAGTTGTGTATTGTCGAGTCTTGTTTTGTCGGATTGTGTCGTAGTGAGTCGTGTCGCGATGCATCATATGTGATGTCAGTCGTGATTAGTATCAAGTTGCAGCCATCATCTTCATGCGATCTGTGGATGTAAGTCTCCCTACAATATGTTGTGCCTCGTGTTATATGATCTTGTGCGACTCTTTTTCATGAGGTGAAGTTTAAATGTGAACTGTGAATACGTGACCTATGCTTGTTTGATTCTCGTATTGTGCTGGAATGAAGAGTGGTGCTGGTGTATATATATTTGTATAAACCGTTTTTACAGGTGTAATGATTTGGTATTTTAAGGCTTTGAATGTTTCTGGAGAGTCACGTAAAATTTTAAAACATCCTCCAAGGGAGGAATTTTTTTTATTTTCGTATGATGACCTCAAGGCCAAAAATTTTGAGAATTCAATCTATTGATATTTCAATTTTTGTTTTGTACTATAATTTTTCGAAACATGATTTTTAAGCTCAAATAAGGTCTACCAAATTTACTCAAGACGTGACTCTTACTTTTAACTTTTCGGTTTCATGATTGTCAGTTCGGAGGTATGTAGTGATGATGACATTATTGTTTGGGCAATAATGCTCAAAATTATGATTAAGTTGGTGATGTGAATGTTAAGTCCTTCTGGATGTACTTGTTGTGAGAGCCCTCTTTACTGAGAGGTAGGATTTCAGTTTTAGATGTTAATTGTCTTTTGACGGTTACTTGTGTGATACTGTAATTATGTGGACATATGGTGTTGACGTGCGATTGTATTGGATGGTAATGGATTATGTTTGATGAATTGATAAATTATGCCTGCTGTGTGTGTGTGTTCGAAACGCTTTCCTGAAAATTTCATAAACTTGAGCAAGTTGTGGAAAATCAATTTTCGAAAATGTTTTGACGGTGCGATTAATTGGCGGTTTCGTGTGGATTTGGCAAATTGTTTGAATTTGGTGTGCCGGCCTTGAATTTTCAAATGGAACCCCGATGGTATTGAAAGAGTTGTTTTAAAGAACCTTGGATATTTTGTAAAATGTTACCATCGTTGATCTTTGTAGTGTTGAGAGGATTTTCGAAAATGATCTTTAACGTATTGTTTTATTTTCAAATAATTCGAGTATATGATTTTAAAATTCTTTCACACCATAAAATTTTATATTTCAAAATACAATGCAGTTTTTATTTTCAAAAAATATATAGTAAGATGAAAAATCTTACTCGATTTAAACTTCAAACTCGGATTTTAAAAAAAAATCTGTGCTGAACCAGTTATCATACGCTGATCTTGAATTACTCCAAAATGATTTTTGATTGGTGGAATTGTTTAGTGCATGTGTGAATGGTTTGATGGTATTGCATGGTTACCCTGTTTGTTATTAATGATGATGATGATGCGTAGTGGCATGGTTATTTTGATGATACTGATTACAAGGAAATTCAATGGTTCGAAATATTATTTTGCAAATAATTTCAAAATGAGACGATTAAAATCTTTTGTTTATAAGTTTTGGTAAAATATCTCGAGGTACCAAAAGTAATTTCAAAAAATTTATTTCGAGTAAACATGCAAATTCAAAGATTTCCAATGATATCATTTAAAAGGATACCTCGTGGATCTTCTTATCGTGTTGCTATTGGACACCTTATGTCGATATGTTGTGCTGCATTGGCAATTTAATGTATCATTTTGAGATGTTGGGTTTCATCGTGCTGAGTGGTTACTTACTCAGTATGCCGAGGGGTAGAGGACGTGGTCCTGACCATGGTACACATGGTCGTGGAGACCAGATGCGGGACCAAGAGAATAATGCCGGGAAGGTTGCTGTGCTATCACTTCGCTCTCGTTGTTTTGGTTTCAGGGACGAAACCTCATGTAATAGTGCTAGAGTATAATAACCATTTTTTCGCTTTCGTATTGTTCGACTCTATCGACTCGTTTGTTTTCGTTGATACTTCGGACCTCGTGTTGTTTTTCACCTTTGTCATTCGAGCGAGTTTGGATACTGTTCCAGATTGATCGTTTATCGTTGTGACCTTTCCAAGTTCGGTTCGATTTTCTATGAATGTTGTGTGGAATTGACATCCCGTGGTTCAGAGTTATTGTTTGATCGTTGTTCTTCGATCATCGTTGTTCGATCGTTGTTGACCGATTATTGTTGTCTGATCTCGTACCGCGTTCACTGTTAGTCAGTTGTTTCGATGCGATCAATTGGACACCGAACCGTGCATTGCGAGACGGTATATGAGAGGTTTGGGGATCGAGTTTGTGTCTCTGCTCCGAAAGGAAATGGAGATGCCTAGTGTGGTTTTCGAGAATTTTGGCGTGGTCGTAGTTCTTCCTGGTTACCCTTGCGGATCGTTGTGCGTTTAATTTCTATTTCTCGACTGCGTGTGTTTTCTTGTAATGGGTACCTTTTGTTTTGTGATTGTTCGGATAATTAACTTCATTGTGCTATCTGTTTGGTGATACTTGACACTTGTTGGTTTTATTATGTCTCTGCTTGTGACATTGTGATGGTTGTCGTTGAGCTTGATTTCACGTCGTGTGTTTCTTTGCGTTGCTTGTAGCGGTTCGCCGATGGGTGTGAGTTATTCGGTTCTTGTGTATCTTGTTGAGATGTTCCTGGTAGGATATTGCTCCTCCTTACTTATTTTAAGTTTAGGGACGAAACTTCTTTTAAGGGGAGTAGAGTGTAATATCCGTAATTTCGATTTTCTGTAATTTTTTTGGCGGGAGCCCATCTTAATGACTCGCTTGTGACCATTTCATCATTCTGAGAATGATCAATTCTGCACTGTTTGTCATCTGAGTTCGTTTCTGTGCCTTTTTGATGAGTTCTGTATTTCTTAGCAGCTTTTCCGCACTTGAGTTCGATTCTTGCGAATTTCATTTGAAACTGTTGTTTTGAGTTTCTCGTAATCTCATTTAATATTGTTATACGTGTTGGGAGCTTCAGTGTGATTATCTGTTGTCGTATCGTGATGTTTGGGGCGTTTGGGCCATTTCATAATTTCCCAAAGTTTTGGGGTGTTCGCCTTCGTATCGTCTTTTCAACCTTCGGGTTGTCTGAACCATGTGTTTGTTTAGTGCTTAACTCGTGTTTTGATTGTTATACTATTCGTCGTATTCATTCCGTATGTTTTCAGAAATTTGAGTCGTCGAGTCATGGCAGCTAGGTACTGTCCGGCCAGGTGCGGCAGGGACCGGACAGGTGCGCACGAGCTGGGCGCACGATCCGGCGCTTGTGTGGCCCTGACTGCACGCGCACGAGCAGGTGCTCGTGCTCGGTGCTCGTGCGTCTCGCCAGGCTCCTGGCAGTGGCGCGCACGACCCGCTGCTCGTGTGTTCCTGCTCGTGCGTCGCTGGGCAATATATATTTGATCGAGCAGTCGGGTTTACACTCATTTTCTCATCTCTCTTATTTCTTTTCCGCCGCTGAGCCTTGAAGAACTCGAATACATGTTGTTCAACTATCAATACACTAAGTTCTTGAGTTTCTAACGTCGATTAATCATCCCATAACCTCCTCCGATCGACCGAATCAAGGTTAGATTTCCTAAAAATCTTGTTTTGGGAAAATTGGGGATTTTGTTTGGTTTCGTCCGTTTAATCCGAATTAACCTAGATTAGTGATGGATTATTGATTATTACGTTGTATTGTACCAATTTCCTTGTTGTTCCATGGTTTGATTAGTAAGGATTCGTCGTTTTGTCGAGTTCCTAATCGACGCCTTGAATGTGTCCGGTAGAATGTCATAGAGGGGATTCGGGCGTTCTATGATTATTCTTCCTCGTACGATCGTTGATTTATTGATGATATGATGTTAGGGTCGAGTTCCTTGCGAAAATATCGTATCGAACCCTTCCGTTCGTCGTCGTCTTCATCAAGGGTTTCGAAGCTTTCTGATCGACCGTATTCTTCGGAATATCCGCAGACGATTATCGAGGCAAGTATCTTTCCCATACACTTCGTATTTCGTAGATACAATAATTAGTGCTTGTCTATGTGCGAAAATTGAATGCTTTATTGAACTTTCAAAAGAATCGATATATATATATATATACATATATATATATATATATATATATATATATATATATATATATATATATATGTTCCCAATAATGGTTTCCTTCAAAATTAACTTGAGTTTTTGAGAACGAATGTGTCGTTCTGAGAATGTGTATTAGTGTTGTATATTATGCCTTGTTTTCTTGTGGTCCCGTTAGGTGACTGTTGTCACGATGATGTGTGATATTGTGTGGTTTCCCATTGGGTGGTTCACTCAGGTACGTCTCAAGGAGGCTCCGAGGTTCGTAGCTTCCTAGTACGGGGCGCGAATAATCTTTAGGAGGATGTTGATGTGGATATTGGGTCTTGGACCCCGTGATTTGTGATCGGATTTGCATTTTAGAAATAATCTTTGGGCTGTGTCCCAAAATGGTTTTCGGAAGGTTGAGAATTCTTTAAAACATTTTACAAGTCGTTTACCTCATTTCATTCCTACCTTTCATGGTTTGTAGATTATATTGTTAGTCTTGCTTGTGTCTGATTGTAGAGGCCATTCTAGTAAGTACTATGAGTATATAGTTTATAGTCTTTTACATTGGAAGTTGGATATTCCTACTGAGTGTGAGAGTTATATTCATTCACTCCGAGCGGGTCTGACGAGGCTCCTGGAGGATTCGCGCATTGCCGGGTCCACGGTTAATCAGGGAGTATTTTTAGCCTTGTGGCTTGATGTTTTTTTGTGATACGTCCGGTGTATCACAATGGTTTGACTTTCCATAATGCTTGGGATGTAATACATATTTATCAGAAGTGCTTGGACTAAAATGGCTTAAGAATGAAGTGTTGTGTGAAATTTTTCCTCAGTCGTGAGTTGATGTCTGACTACAGTTTTCGTAAATATTTTCCAAAAAAAACTCCCGAGGTTCGAAACTGTTTTCAAAGTGCTTACTTGTTCGTTTCTACTTTCAAGACTTGACTATTTTAAGTAAATGAAACATCTTGGGGTGTCTTTCTAAATTAAGCAAGTTACTGTATTCCCAGAATATGTTATGTGTGGTTCGTATTTGCATTTTATACTTGTACTAGCAAAATAGTGGAGTTTTACTAATCCCCGAGTAATCGGGGGTGGATGTCTGTATTGCATCCAGGTACATGTGTTGGAAAACGCAGCGGAAGCGAAGTTTGGGAAAGATGATAATAGCGTTTTACGCATCTACGAGCATTAGATCTATTTAGCCATGCTAATTAATTAATTACTAAGACTAATAAGCAATTTAAATATTATTTATTATTTATTAATTAAATATGTTGATTATTAAAATATCCTAATCTAGATACAAGATCATAGGATATTACCTTTCGAAGAGTATTGGTTACTTCCGTCTTGATCACCTTGTATTTCTACCTTTAGATCTACTAGAGTATGATCCGTCTTGAACCGGACGTTGTGTGGGCAACGAGCTACCGAATCTTGTTTGGACTTCTATGGGGATCAGCCGAAACTCCTTCACTTGGGATCACTCGATTTATTTTTCTTTGCTTTCTAGTATTATATGAACACTCTTAGCAAATTGATTGTGTTATCTAAATTGTAGAATCAAAGACACAAGTCTAGATCTATAATTAAACACAAGAAGAATAAAAATCGATCTCTCAAGCTTGGACAATGAATTAATTTCGGCCAACCTCCCCATAAGTCCTATTTATAGGCTCTTGGACTACTACTAGGGATCTTAAGGAGGATTATAGAAGGACTCCCAATAAATTCATCTTACCTTATTAGGACTCTTCCTAATATACAATGAATCTATTAATATCAACTTAGTCCACTAAAAAGTTGATATTGCACTTCCTACCAAAATCCCAAATTACGAAATTGGGCTCCTCATTAAATATATTATTTCCCGTGTTTAAGATATAGAATGTCCATTAATTAATTATAAGCTACTGACAGCTTTAATTAATTAATATATTATCCAAGAGTAGTACCACTCGAACCTTATTATTATATCGGAAATAAATCCACCTGTAGGGTTTAATATAATAATCATTATCTCTCCTCAAGGGGACACTATCAACCCGCACGAGTCGGGACACGATTTCTAGTAATAATAATAACTGTCGTATAAACAATATTATTGCCCAAGATACGAGGCTTATTGAGTCGATCATTTTGAATCTCACCTATGGTAAATCAAAGCAATAATTATTATAAATACACAATTAAATATTATATACTTAGAATTAAGAAATAATAATTATTCGAGATTTACGTTCTTCTTACAGTCATTACAGAAGACACTATCTCACCTCGATCCAGTTCAACGTATGCAAATACGCTAATGTATGCTAATAGCCAAGACCAACTATTCTCAAGCATACACTACAACCTTTTATATAATTTGTCTAATAATTATATAGGTTGTGAACTATTATATTATTTTATAAGGCACCGATAATGTGATCTTCCCTGTGACACCAACACACCACATTTTCTACAATATAAAATAATTAAACATTTCATTTGCATAACCATAACGTGAATAAATATGCAAAACATGTGATTAAATGTAATTAATATTCTCATAGGTAGTAACAGGGAAATTAAGTAATACAAGCATAAAGTATGCTTTGTTGTATACAATCCTAACAATCTCCCACTTATACTCAAAGCATGATTTTAAGTATACTACTCTATTACATAGTCTCTCATTTCTCCCACTTATACTCAAAGCAATGCTGCCATACACCGTAATCCCATTCCTTCCACATGCCTTTCAAAAACTTTTGAAGGTAGGCCTTTCATGAAAGGGTCACCAAGATTATCTTCCGATGCAACCCTAGATACAACTACATCTCCTTCCTTTACGAAGTGTCGTATGATGTGGTACTTGCGGTTGATATGTTTACTTGCCTGATGGGCTCGTGGTTCCCTTGAATTTGCGACTGCATCAGTATTATCACAATAAAGTGTAATACCCTCTGGCAAATCGGGAATCACATCTAAGTCCTGCAGGAAGTACTTGAGCCACACTGCCTCATTGGCTGCCTCAGAGGCTGCCATGTACTCGGCTTCCTTGGTAGAGTCCGAGATGCATTTCTGCTTCACACTCCTCCAACTAATGGCTCCACCTCCCAGGCTAAACACATAACCCGAAGTAGACTTGGACTTTTCTTTGTCCGATGAAAAATCTGAGTCGGTATAACCCACCGAAAATAGGTCGTCTGATTGATATACAAGCATGTACTCCCTAGTCCTTCTCAGGTACTTGAGTATGTGCTTGACAGCAATCCAGTGTCTTGGTCCTGGGTTTGACTGATATCTAGCAGCCATGCCCACGGCATGACAGATATCTGGTCTAGTGCAAAGCATAGCATACATGAGACTTCCCATAGCAGATGCATAAGGGACCATCTTCATGTCATATATCTCCTTTTATGTCTTAGGACACATGTTCTTAGATAGTTGAATTCCATGTGTGTAAGGTAGAAAACCTTTCTTGGAATTCTCCATGCTAAACCGCTTCAGCACTGTATCGATATAGGATGCCTGGGATAAGCACAACATCCTTTTCTTCCGATCACGAAAGATCCTGATTCCAAGGATGTGTCCTGCTTCTCCTAAATCCTTCATATCGAACTGCTCAGATAGCCATACCCGAACGTCCGAAAATTCCTTCACGTTGTTTCCAATCAGAAGGATATCATCTACATACAGTACAAGAAACACCAACACGTTTCCATCGCATTTCTTATACACACAACTCTCACTCGGACATTGGACGAATCCATGTGACTGGACAACTTCGTCAAAACGAGTGTTCCAAGATCTAGATGCTTGCTTAAGTCCATAAATGGATTTCTTAAGTTTGCACACCAAGTGCTCTTCTCCTTCAGCAATGAATCCCTCTGCTTGGCGCATATAGATTTCCTTGTCTAGACTCCCATTCAAGAATGCAGTCTTGACATCCATCTGCCAAATCTCCAGATCCAAATGCGCAGCTATAGCTAAAAGAATCCGGATTGACTTAAGCATGGCTACCGGCGAGAAGGTTTCATCATAATCGATACCCTCTTTCTGAGTGTAACCTTTTGCAACAAGCCTCGCTTTAAAGGTTTCAACCTTCTCGTCACGTCCTTTGTTTCGCTTGTAGACCCATTTACTCCCAATGGCTTGTACACCATCAGGTAGCTCTACTAGCTCCCATACTTGATTGGAATCCATAGATCCCATCTCTGATTCCATTGCTACTTGCCAGGAGTCAGCATCTTTATCTTGGATTGCCTCTTTATAGGTCCAGGGATCTGATTCATCTTCGCCTGGGATTGAGTCCGAAGACTTTCCCACGCCTATGAATCGTTCGGGCTGATGAACAACCCTCCCACTACGACGAGGTAAATCCTGAGTTGGTGTAAAAAGTATCATAATCGATATGTGGTGCAGTGTTAGTTGGCGCTCGTACGATTGGTATAGACGGAGTCTCGCCCCTCAGCTCTTCCAAAATAATCTCGCTCATGGGCTTATGACTAATCATATAATCCTCTTCCAGAAATCGGGCATTGGTGCTAACAATGACCTTCTGATCCTGGGGACTATAGAACAAGCCACCATTCGTTCCCTTGGGATATCCCACAAACACTCGTACATCTGTACGAGATGCCAACTTATCAGCTTCCTTATTCAGCACATGTGTTGGAGTACCCCAAATCCGAACATGTCCTAGACTGGGCTTACGCCCACTCCACAGTTCTGTGGGTGTTTTTGGAACTGATTTCGAAGGCACCAGGTTTAGAATGTACGCCGCTGTTTCTAAGGCGTATCCCCAAAACGAAATAGGTAAATATGAATAACTCATCATTGATCTAACCATTTCTAAAAGAGTCCTATTCCTTCTTTCAGCCACACCATTTTGTTGTGGAGTTCTCGGCGCGGTGAGCTGGGACGAAATCCCCTCATTCGCCAAGAAATCCAAAAACTCTCTACTAAGGTATTCGCCACCACGATCAGATCGTAGTGACTTGATACTCTTCCCATGACGCTTCTCCGTTTCAGCCTTAAAGTCTCTGAACTTGTCAAAGGCTTTAGACTTACGTCGCATCAAATAGATGTATCCATATCTCGAATAATCATCCATGAACGTGATGAAGTATTCGAAGCCACCCCTAGCCTGGATATTCATTGGACCACATACATCCGTATGAAGTGAACTAATTCTAACACATTCTGAGCACGGTTTCCCTTGGTTTTAAAAACCCTTTTGGTCATTTTACCTTCCACACAGGATTCACAAATTGGAAATGACTCAACTTGGAGATCATACAATGGGCCATCATCTACCAATCTTTGAATCCTTCCAAGGTTTACATGTCCTAACCGTAAATGCCACATATATGTTTGGTTTATGCTAGAAGGTTCTTTTCTCTTTTTAGGTTTAGACAAAGAGTTAAGTGATTTATGCATAGGAGTTTGTGCAGTATTAACGATATATAGTCCATCATTAAAAGTACCTTTGCAAATATATTCACCGCTTCTTTTTTTAATAATGGCATCATCATCAAAATAAACTGAATAACCATCGCTTTTTAATTTAGAAACCGAAATTAAATTCATTCTAAAATACGGTACTAATAATACATTATTGAGAACTAATAATTTACCATTAATCTTCAATTGCACGACTCCCACTGCAACAGCCATAAGCCTGGAATAATCGCCCCAGTTGATGGTAATCTCGCCCGCACTAAGATGCTTGGTTACCTGAAAACCATGCGAGTCAAAGCAAACATGATCAGTGGAGCCTGAATCAACTATCCACGAAGTGGAAGAACAAGGTGCCAAACATGTTTTGACCACTAGTGCACGAGACATACCTTTCTTAAGAGCAGGGCAGTCCGCTTTAAAATGTCCTTTCTGACCGTACTTGTAGCACTTTCCCTTTGTCTTTTTATTCGCCTCGGGGTGAGGAGCCTTGCTTTTCACCTTGAGGGTTGCCACTTGCTTCTGGCCAACCTGCTTCTTCTTCTTTCCCCATTTGGGTTTGGAAGAAGTAGCACCGGTTGCCGCAAGAATCTGATGATAACCTTGTTTCAAGAGACCTTCAGCAGACTGAAGCTCTGTCAGAAGTTCCACCAAACTATATGTCCTACGGTTCATATTGTAGTTAAGGCGGAACTGCTCAAATCTTCTAGGTAAGCTGCCTAAGATAATATCGACCTGCGTTTCCGCATTGATAGTAGCCCCCAGTATGCTCAGTTCGTTCAAATGAGACATCATTTTCAGAACATGATCCCTTACTGGGGTCCCTTCAGACATTTGGGTTGTCATCAATACCCTCATTGCATTTTGTCTAGCCACCCGGTTCTGATGACCAAACATCTCGTTGAGACTTTTCATCATTTCCGCGGTCGAGCCCATCGTCTGATGCTGATGCTGCAATACATTTGTCAGTGAAGCCAGAATGTAACAGCGAGCCATCTCATCAGAATTTTTTCATTTTCGGAATTCAGCCAACTCTTCGGGAGTGGCATCCGGTTCTGGTTCTAGAGCGCTCTCCTCGATTAAGACAAATTTATGCCCCTCAGCAGTCTGGACAATGTCAAGATTTCTTTTCCAATCGGCAAAGTTAGTGCCATCAAGTTTATTTTCTTTGAGAATAACAGCTAGTGGATTGAAAGACATCTGAGATAAAAATTAAAAACATCCATCACATAATGCATAGCAAAATATATCGAAAAACCTCAAAACACAATATATATGCTAGCAACCAACACCTCAAAAAATCCGCACATGCAAGCCACGATCGTGTGGACGTTTACACACACATTTTCCAGGTAGAGTTTTACGTCTTTAATTTCACTATCTAGTCAAATTACGTTATGACAAGTAAAATTAATAGTTGGTTCCTCTTGGCCATGTATTATTTAACATAGACTCCGATGGGGAGCTTATCAATTAATACACCTAAGTGAACACCATAATTTAACATCCTTAAAATATTATCTTTTAAATAATAGTCCTACAGATGGAGAGGTCCTATCATAAAAAGTAATATTTACCTTATGTTATCATTTTGAAATTTAAAACTAGTGAACCTATAATTAGCATATCCGATATGGAGGAAGACTCTAATGTCAACGCGCATGCTAATTACTTCACAATTTAAATTAATTCTGGAGGCCAATTTGATTTGATTTTAAAAAAAAAAAATCAATTTAATCACTTAGTTATTTTATCCTTAAGGTTTTTAATTTTCTCGTCCTAACATGCAAGGAAACATATCACGCACACATCCATACATGCCATACATCAAAATAATAAAAACCAAAAATAAAGCATGGATAATTAAATTATCCAATTATCATGGTCTTCTTCCTTGAGTTGAATCCGAGAAAATCTTCGACTCGATCTCTCCCACTGAATCAAGCATCTCGTCGCTCCTCCCCGGCCGGGCCGTGGATTTTCAAAATTCAAATTTCACTTTTATACAAAATTAATTACATAAAAAAATTTAATTTTAAATCCCGACTCCCCAGCGGAAGCAACGAACGGCAGCGTGAATAGGACCAAAAGCTGGGCGACTCGGCCGAACAATGGCCCGGACAGTGCCGCAGCCGCTGCACTAGCAATGCTCGGCGCTGCTCGGAAGGCGGCCGTGTCTTTGCGGCAGCAACTTGTCGCTTGTCGGCCGCAAGGCCCAGCGATCCCGGCAGTTCTGCTCTATTTCTTCATGATCTCGTCTTTTCCGAATTCGATTACAATTTTATACAAAATAAAATACATCGAAATTACATCAAGATTACACGAAAAATAAAAACACCTAGAACTACCCGCGGATTTTCTCACGGGAAAAACCATTACATGCCTCAAAAAACGGGCCAAACCAACAATTGCATAATTAATAAAAATAAATAAATAAATACACCATTCATATAAACCATGATAATTGGATCATATCACCTGCAAGAACACATCTAGCAAAATATTCCAACATCAAAATATATGAATATTTAAATTGCTATCAATTAATCACCAAAATTAATTAAAATAGCAAAAGCCTAAAAATTCGGCTCCGATACCAATTGTTGGAAAGTAAAACGCAGCAGAAGCGAAGTTTGGGAAAGATGATAATAGCGTTTTACGCATCTACGAGCATTAGATCTATTTAGGCATGCTAATTAATTAATTACTAAGACTAATAAGTAATTTAAATATTATTTATTATTTATTAATTAAATATGTTGATTATTATAATATCCTAATCTAGATACAAGATCATAGGATATTACCTTTTAAAGAGTATTGGTTACTTCCGTCTTGATCACCTTGTATTTCTACCTTTAGATCTTCTAGAGTATGATCCGCCTTGAGACGGACGTTGTGTGGGCAACGAGCTACCGGATCTTGTTTGGACTTCTATGGGGATCGGCCGAAACTCCTTCACTTGGGATCACTCGATTTATTTTTCTTTGCTTTCTAGTATTATATGAACACTCTTAGCAAATTGATTGTGTTATCTAAATTGTAGAATCAAAAACACAAGTCTAGATCTACAATTAAACACAAGAAGAAGAAAAATCGATCTTTCAAGCTTGGACAATGAATTAATTTCGGCCAACCTCCCCATAAGTCCTATTTATAGGCTCTTGGACTACTACTAGGGATCTTAAGGAGGATTATGGAAGGACTCCCAATAAATTCATCTTACCTTATTAGGACTCTTCCTAATATACAATGAATATATTAATATCAACTTAGTCCACTAAAAAGTTGATATTGCACTTCCTACCAAAATCCCAAATTACGAAATTGGGCTCCTCATTAAATATATTATTTTCCGTGTTTAAGATATCAAATGTCTATTAATTAATCATAAGCTACTGACAGCTTTAATTAGTTAATATCTTATCCAATAGTAGTACCACTCGAACCTTATTATTATATCGGAATTAAATCCACCTGCAGGGTTTAATATAATAATCATTATCGTGCTCCTCAAGGGGACATCATCAACCCGCACAAGTCGGGACACGATTTCTAGTAATAATAATAACAACTGTCGTATAAACAATATTATTGCCCAAGATACGAGGCTTATTGAGTCGATCATTTTGACTCTCACCTATGGTAAATCAAAGCAATAATTATTATAAATACACAATTAAATATTATATACTTAGAATTAAGAAATAATAATTATCCGAGATTTACGTTCTTCTTACAGTCAGTACAGAAGATACTATCTCACCTCGATCCAGTTTAACGTATGCAAATACGCTAATGTATGCTAATAGTCAAGACCAACTATTCTCAAGCATACACTACAACCTTTTATATAATTTGTCTAATAATTATATAGGTTGTGAACTATTATATTATTTTATAAGGCACCGATAATGTGATCTTCCGTATGACACCAACACACCACATTTTCTACAATATAAAATAATTAGACATTTTATTTGCATAACCATAACGTGAATAAATATGCAAAACATGTGATTAAATGTAATTAATATTCTCATAGGTAGTAACAGGGAAATTAGGTAATACAAGCATAAAGTATGCTTTGCAGTATACAATCCTAACAACATGCGGGTTCTAGGGGAATAAATCATAGGATCGGTACGAAGGATGATGGAAGACGGCGATACTAATCACATGAAAACCAGTGATGAGTACTTTGGTCAAGGCATGTTGTGGTGTCTTTTCCATTGTTGTATTTTCTGATTTTAAGAGTATGGTTAATGTATTTAAATCTGGTTTGGGTTTGAGTGGTATCAGAGTTATGTGTGTCTGATTTGTATATTGTGATGAAAGATCAAATCGGTCTAAATGGTTCGTTATTTAGCCGTGTCGACATGTAATGTGATGTATTTTTTCTCTATTTAGCCTGGTAGATCCTCAGGAGAGGGTTTGCAGCGCTGTAATATTTTCGAGTAGTTTGGAGGTGTTACACGTACACAACGGAGAGATAATTCTAAATAATCATCATCGAAACAAAATAACAGGCACAACGACAAATAATTCCAACAAAAAAATAACAGGCAAACGGCAACGAAAATCTCGGGTATTACAAATACAAGCATAAAATATATTTTACAATATACGACCCTAACATCTATCCCAACAATAATACCAGACCAACCCCTTGTAGCCTTCCTCCACATTGAACATGATTTAATCTTGGGAAGAGAAGGGCGTATGACGTGGTGGCACGAGCAGTAAGTGAGTGACGAGGTAAAATTAGTGTTAGTGGTGTTGACGTCTGATTTGGTCAACGTCACGTGTGCTGATCTGGACGAATGGATCGAAGACACGAAGAAATTAATATAACAAAAGGGAAGTTGTTTGATCACTAAATTTTATTAATGACCTTTAAATAGAGTAGAGCCGAGCAGGATATTTTATGCCGGTCTATCTTGTTGCTTGTTAATTACAAGTCTTATTTTCTTTTTGGCGATGAATCTGTATTCTCTCTTTTTTCTCTCTCTGTTATCAATACTCAAAATCCAAAGATCTGCTTTCACTGTACACTTCTTCTATATATAGACAATCTGGGCCAGTGGAGAGATGACAGCTTGCGAATATTTGGGGAATATGCCCAAAACACTTGTCAGTCTGCATTTATGCCTAGGACACGTGGCGGTCTCTAAGGAGCGCCTTGTGAAGGGGTGTGACTGCATGCGTTAATTGGCATGCGGGCCTGCCTCGCCGACTCTTGGCGGTGCTTATCCGATGGGGTCGGTCCTCGGTTCTCCCGCCATTCAGGTCGGCCTTGTTCTAATCTTGAATCAGAGCATTTTTGTCCTCTCTCTGCTCGGCCCTCCCGGATCGGACACCGGGTCGGCCTTGGCGTCACCGTCCGGTCCGGTTTTTAGCAAGCCCGGGAGGAAATCGGGTTTTTTTTCTGGTCCGACTTCAGGTTCTGCTCGGCCGGTTTAGTTGTCTTGAATGTCTACGTGGATTCCAAGTTGGATGGGATGCCAACAAGGGCCCCCGAGTGCAGGGCCGTGCCGGGCTGGTCGGGGCTGGAGTCGTTTCATGTTGAGACCGATCCGGCTTGTGGGAGGATAAGATCTTTTGAATAGAAGCCTCTTCGAGAGTCGCGTCTGTAACACTCCCAGATCCGAACGGGAATATTACAGCGCCGTGGGCCCTGAGATGGAACCCACAAGGCTGAAGGAAATTTTCGCAAACATTTAGAAACGCCCAAGAGGCTAACAACGGTATTATCTATTAAAAACATTCGAAGATTTATAAAACTCGTTTATCAAACCGTCGTAAAAACTCATTTGAAACCACAAGGCCCAAAATGCCAAAACTCAACAGTTTAAAAACACATACGTTAACCTATCGCTTACACGTACCGACAGAATAGATTTAGAAAATGATTGCCAAAGTAACCTAAGTTACCAGATACCAAAAAGGTCATTTAAAAATACTCACGCAGCGGGTAAAGACAACAATTAAAATACTCTAGCAGCGGAATACAACAACTGATCAGAAACTCAAAACACAAATACATGCCCTTGCCAGTATCCCCCGGGAAGTTCATCTCTCCACGACCGCTACAAGCTTGATAATCCAAGAACCTAAAAGAAAGCCCACGGGGTCACCATAATATCCAACAATGATAACCATCACATCTCGTCAATAATTACATATCAATGGAAATACTAAGTAAGAATACGACCAATGTAATCTTACCGTCATAACTTTACGAGAATCCACGATTCGTATCCTTAACAACACATTAAGATAATACCGAAATATCATGCGGTATCTCAACAATACTCAAGGTTCTCAAAACATTATCATAACTCGCGATACGGAAATTATACCAACTCTGGCCAATTCAATCCGTCGGATAACGTCGACAATTCCAATACGATAATTATTGTCCATCAAAGACAAGTACCAAGAAAATACGGAACATACCTCAAGATACGAAATATCATTACCATCACGTCAGTCTAATCCGAGATCAGATCAACACAACATACGGACATGGTCCTAACACAAGACCTACAAATGCATACTCATATGACAACGTCAATATGATCACAACAATAACGACAATGTATACTTATGGCAAACCCATAATATACATATGCACAACAACAATACATATGGTAATCCAACGATCCAGTAGCACACAACTATAGATTCCCATGATGATCCCGTCGGACCAACGCATGGTGGCATTACATCCCGGCGATCCAAGCAGACACGGCTATAGATTCCCATGATGATCCCGTCGGACCAACGCATGGTGGACATATGACAATAATGCACAATCGCACAAAACAACGATTGCACAATACACGACAACAACAATGCACAAATACATGACAACAACGATACACGAATGTATCACAACATGATCGACTAAAATGATAAAAATGATTAGAGTACTTGCCCCGAGTCCTTCAAGAACGATCTCAATGCCTAAACCATCACGAACCATTATCCTCAATACTCGAAGGTCCAAAGTATCACGGATTGCAGATAATTCATATCTCCATTTTTATCACGATATATCCTCGATATACAAGTATACCAATAACAAAAGCAAATCATATACATTATGATTTAGATTCCCAAAACTCGAATATGATTTATAATCTCAAGTCTCTTGTGATTACGATTATAAACATTGTTATACGAATTATAAACGAATGAAACGGAAACCATTCATTAAATACTATAAACTGAGTAAGTAATAACTTACCTCGATACCGATACGACGATGATGAAGTCGTTACCAAATCCATTGTCGTCATCTACAAGTTCCTCGGTCCCGACCAAAGCAATTCAACGAACATTCTCGAGCTCGACCCACAACACGGTTGTAATCACCGATCAATATTCTCAACCTATTACGATGTCGATAGACAACAAGTTCGACAACAATTAACAATCGATAAAACCAATTCAAAATCTCCACGGCTCAACAATATCTCGGTTAACCATAAGTCGATCAAGCCAACTTAAGCGATCACGAATTCATAATCGAAGCAGAATATACTACCTGCTGTTGACTTAGCGCACGTTAATTACTTAACGTGGCGTGCGCTAAGACGTTCCGTTAGCGTCGCTGAATGGTAACACTAGCGTGCGCTAATGACATGCGATTGCATGCATTTCATATACCGATCAACACATGGCGATTATCAAGAACACTAAGTGATTCTAAACCATGTTCATAGTTATCAAACAACGAAATTCGATATCCTTTAACATACAAACAATCATTCAACTTATAATCCAAGTCCTATATCCATATATCATCTTCCTCAATATCAACATCATGAAACATCAAGAACGTAACAACACTCCCTTAATCTTCCATTACAGAGAGTAATCATCGACAATAACATCAACATCCGAAAGCGGGAGAAGGATTAATCCACTTATCTCAAGAAAAGCGAACAACACAATTTAAACCACAAGAATCATATCAATATCTTCATATCAACAATAACATCATCATAATCCGGTAATCCATCTCATAATCATGCTTATCAACTCGTTTATGTAATAATCATCAACTCAAGAACATCAACATTCAATCAAAATGAAATCCAAAGATGAAGAGTGATTACCTTTATGAAGGAATGGATTGATTTCAAGGTTGAATCCATTTCCAAGAATCACCAATGATTTCAAGAACAAAACTTTAATCCATGATTTCTATCTTAATCTTGTTAAAGATCACCACCTCACCGTGTTTGGGAACCTCAAGAACCTCCCAAAACTCTCTCTATCGATCAAGGTGAAAGAAAGGACGAAATGCTTCATAATACCCGTCTGTCCCTTATATAGAATACATTACTAGCGTGCGCTAAATCTTATGTTTAGCGTGCGCTACGGCCTAGCGTGCGCTAGCTGACCTTTGTTAGCGTGCGCTATCGCGATCCGAGAGACTGCATGCGGCTTCATACATGAGCTTACGTCGTAATGCCCATGCATTAGCGTCGTAACTTAAACCATCTAGCGTCGCAAGTCCTTGCATTTTAGCGTGCGCTAACATCGATTGACTCGTTTGTCTGTATGCTCAAGAAGATGGTCCATACGCCGAAAGTGCTTGTGAGGATAAGATTCCTTTTTGTCCGATATCTGATTAGCGTGCGCTAACCATCATGCATTAGCGTGCGCTAACACTACATTACAACATCCGTTGACTTATCATAACGTGCGCCGAAAGTGGCCTGGTCCACACGCAGATTCCTTCCGATCTGACTGCATTAGCGTGCGTTATCTTATATCCGTAGCGTGCGTTAAACCTGCACGATAGCCTGCGCTACTCCTGATTATTAGCGTGCGCTAATAATGTTACACTTAGCCATTTTCAGCTATTCTTGTCCAATCGTCTCAACATACAGAATACGAACATACGGCATACTGAATACATATACTTCTTACATCCAATTGTCGACCAAGTACGACAATTATACCAATACAGATGTCTTGGTCCTTCAATTATTTTACCCATACTGTACAGATTCCACGCTGTACAACATAACTCGGATAAAATAATCTTAAACAACAGTAGTGGAAATTCCGGATATTACATACTACACCACTTAAAATAAGTTTCGTCCTCGAAACTTGCAATCCGTCATAAAAACAAACAAATCGTTCAACCAAAATATCCCGAAACCATCACGACAACGATCAATCATCATTATTACCGAATAACCAAAATAGCATACTTACATATGCACCAAGTCGACGCTCTCCTGAGATGCTAGCAAGTGACTTCACTGTAAAGCTTCAACACGCTTACGATCACAATTCCATGGATCTCAACAAAAATATAACATCTTCGGAAGAAGTAATCTATCCGTTTCAAATCCTATCTGCTTGATTACACAATCAAGTCCAAATCCTGATACAAATCAATAATACACGATACATCTGTGAAACAACTGCCCAACACAATGGCAACGAATCCCGAAATATCAACACAAAATCTGAACGATCAGATGATCACCAGCAATGATCAACTCATAAATTAATCGAGAATATCATTGACATGATGAACTCTAATATGACCAATCCAAAGGTCGAAACGCAATCGAGAATATCATCACCATGATAAACTCCAACACGGTCAACATAGAACCACGAAAACAGATATACGAAAGAATAGCATTCTCAAAACGACAAACCAAGCACATACGGTGGATCTCAATAAGCACACCTGACTGTCGAACATACTCCTCGGCATACGAACAACCAATCATAAACCGACGGACATGGGGTCACCCTCCTCAAATCTATACTTACAAAGAAATATTCAAAATTCACTATGATAAAATCGCGCTAATACCGTACCAATGGAATCACATAGCACACATGTCCCGGTTTCACAAAATCCACAGTTCCAAAATTACATCCTGTGCATGAATCTACAACACGCAGCATATCTCTCTCATCCGATAGATCAACCGATCATCCCTCGATAACCAAACTGCCATACTAAAGTTCGAATCTCTTTTCCTCATTCCACATTGATATATTATCCAGTTCATGAGTCACACTCGAAACTTCACCATGATATGCATTATGCACTAAATGCGTATTTATATCGATCATATTTTCAAAACCAGTTTGAAATCATATAGTCTCGTCAAAAGACAAATTTCCGAAAGTTCTTTCAAGAGTTTGAAAACTCAAAACATAAATTTTCGTAAGACCACGAAATCAATTTTAAAAATTAAATCGGCTCGCTGGTGCCAAGTTCTCGATAAAAATTCTTTTCGAATATACACGATTAAATAAAATGGAATTTATGCAAATGCTTGTCCATATCCATACTCCTGTATACCAATTCGGCTCGTCACCAAATTCACTGATATTCCATCGGAAAACCACATGATGAAATTCCAAAATCTCAATATATAGACTCTGATAAAAACTCCTCCTCCACATACTACTCGCAACGTCAATCCTTAATCAATCATGGATCACCTCAAATATGATATGACAAAACATTGAAACAAATCAACAAATCAAACACAGCGAAAGACTTCCCAAGAAGTTTCATTTGAACAAGTAAATCAAAACTGCGACAGGCAGAAACGAAATAGGTAAATGATTGATAAAGTATTTTACAAGTCTCGGGAGTTTTTTTAAGAAAACAGAAAAGTCTTTTCAAATATTAGGGTCTCAGTCCGTATCTCGTTCCGCATTACAAGAAGTTTAAAAAGTAGAAAACTCTTTTTCGGACCCCAAGTCCTGAGTTATAAAACAATTTCAAAAATCTATTGGGTCTCGGCCCAAAATCGCTTCTGATAAAACATACATAAAATATTCATTTTGAAAAGTATCATTTTCAAATGCTCAAAAACAGTTCATATATCTCAAGATGAACTAACATGATTACATGTTCTCCTGAACAATCCACAATATTTCTCTCAAATGCAAAACTCCATTCCAAAACTTAATCGACATATTGATTTCCAAAATCATAACTTCTCAAGATCATCAATCCTGTCCCAATTCTGTCATCTTATACTGTAACGCATAATATCTTTCTGAACCTCAGAACATATCAACTTAGAACGACAATAAATCTCAATGCAATTCAAAAATCCAATACTTACAGATCGTGAAGCCGACGATTCCCCGTGATACTGGCACATGTCTCGACTCAAGAAAATACTCGACACAGAGATTTTCAAAACACACTTTTTGCAAACTCAGTTCAACTCAAGAAAACAACACAGCTCTATCTGATGAAACACGTTAATACTATTTGGAAAAGTTGATAACAAGACCAGTACTACACTGGCAAATCGCACAACGCATAAGCCCGAGTGAACAACAAAACTCACGGGTCCAATATTTTTCAATCGACAACTCAAATGACGCGACAGAAACACGACCCAACTCAACCCAAATGCCTAGGTTTTCTCAACCTAAGCTCCGATACCATATTCTGTAACACTCCCAGATCCGAACGGGAATATTACAGCGCCGTGGGCCCTGAGATGGAACCCACAAGGCTGAAGGAAATTTTCGCAAACATTTACAAACGCCCAAGAGGCTAACGACGGTATTATCTATTAAAAACATTCGAAGATTTATAAAACTCGTTTATCAAACCGTCGTAAAAACTCATTTGAAACCACAAGGCCCAAAATGCCAAAACTCAACAGTTTAAAAACACATACGTTAACCTATCGCTTACACGTACCGACAGAATAGATTTAGAAAATGATTGCCAAAGTAACCTAAGTTACCAGATACCAAAAAGGTCATTTAAAAATACTCACGCAGCGGGTAAAGACAACAATTAAAATACTCTAGCAGCGGAATACAACAACTGATCAGAAACTCAAAACACAAATACATGCCCTTGCCAGTATCCCCCGGGAAGTTCATCTCTCCACGACCGCTACAAGCTTGATAATCCAAGAACCTAAAAAGAAAGCCCACGACGGGGTCAGCCATAATATCCAACAATGATAACCATCACATCTCGTCAATAATTACATATCAATGGAAATACTAAGTAAGAATACGACCAATGTAATCTTACCGTCATAACTTTACGAGAATCCACGATTCGTATCCTTAACAACACATTAAGATAATACCGAAATATCTGTACGGTATCTCAACAATACTCAAGGTTCTCAAAACATTATCATAACTCGCGATACGGAAATTATACCAACTCTGGCCAATTCAATCTGTCGGATAACGTCGACAATTCCAATACGATAATTATTGTCCATCAAAGACAAGTACCAAGAAAATACGGAACATACCTCAAGATACGAAATATCATTACCATCACGTCAGTCTAATCCGAGATCAGATCAACACAACATACGGACATGGTCCTAACACAAGACCTACAAATGCATACTCATATGACAACGTCAATATGATCACAACAATAACGACAATGTATACTTATAGCAAACCCATAATATACATATGCACAACAACAATACATATGGTAATCCAACGATCCAGCGCACACAGCTATAGATTCCCATGATGATCCCGTCGGACCAACGCATGGTGGCATTACCTGTCCAGCGATCCATCGCACCAGCTATAGATTCCCATGATGATCCCGTCGGACCAACGCATGGTGGACATATGACAATAATGCACAACTGCACAAAACAACAGTGCACAATACACGACAACAACAATGCACAAATACATGACAACAACGATACACGAATGTATCACAACATGATCGACTCAAATGATAAAAATGATTAGAGTACTTGCCCCGAGTCCTTCAAGAACGATCTCAATGCCTAAACCATCACGAACCATTATCCTCAATACTCGAAGGTCCAAAGTATCACGGATTGCAGATAATTCATATCTCCATTTTTATCACGATATATCCTCGATATATAAGTATACCAATAACAAAAGCAAATCATATACATTATGATTTAGATTCCCAAAACTCGAATATGATTTATAATCTCAAGTCTCCTGTGATTACGATTATAAACATTGTTATACGAATTATAAACGAATGAAACGGAAACCATTCATTAAATACTATAAACTGAGTAAGTAATAACTTACCTCGATACCGATACGACGATGATGAAGTCGTTACCAAATCCATTGTCGTCATCTACAAGTTCCTCGGTCCCGACCAAAGCAATTCAACGAACATTCTCGAGCTCGACCGCAACACACGGTTGTAATCACTGATCAATATTCTCAACCTATTACAGTAATCGATAGACAACAAGTTCGACAACAATTAACAATCGATAAAACCAATTCAAAATCTCCACGGCTCAACAATATCTCGGTTAACCATAAGTCTGATCAAGCCAACTTAAACGATCACGAATTCATAATCGAAACAGAATATACTACCCTGCCTGTTGACTTAGCGCACGTTAATTACTTAACGTAGCGTGCGCTAAGACGTTCCCGTTAGCGTGCGCTAGACAGTAACACTAGCGTGCGCTAATGACATGCAGTTGCATGCATTTCATATACCGATCAACACATGGCGATTATCAAGAACACTAAGTGATTCTAAACCATGTTCATAGTTATCAAACAACGAAATTCGATATCCTTTAACATACAAACAATCATTCAACTTATAATCCAAGTCCTATATCCATATATCATCTTCCTCAATATCAACATCATGAAACATCAAGAACGTAACAACACTCCCTTAATCTTCCATTACAGAGAGTAATCATCGACAATAACATCAACATCCGAAATTGGGCAGAAGGATTAATCCACTTATCTCAAGAAAACGAACAACACAATTTAAACCACAAGAATCATATCAATATCTTCATATCAACAATAACATCATCATAATCCGGTAATCCATCTCATAATCATGCTTATCAACTCGTTTATGTAATAATCATCAACTCAAGAACATCAACATTCAATCCAAAATGAAATCCAAAGATGAAGAGTGATTACCTTTATGAAGGAATGGATTGATTTCCAAGGTTGAATCCATTTCCAAGAATCACCAATGATTTCAAGAACAAAACTTTAATCCATGATTTCTATCTTAATCTTGTTAAAGATCACCACCTCACCATGTTTGGGAACCTCAAGAACCTCCCAAAACTCTCTCTATCGACTGAAGGTGAAAGAAAGGACGAAATGCTTCATAATACCCGTCTGTCCCTTATATAGAATACATTACTAGCGTGCGCTAAATCTTATGTTTAGCGTGCGCTACGGCCTAGCGTGCGCTAGTGACCTTTGTTAGCGTGCGCTATCGCGATCCGAGAGACTACATGCGGCCGTACATGAGCTTACGTACGTAATGCCCATGCATTAGCGTACGTAACTTAAACCATCTAGCGTACGCAAGTCCTTGCATTTTAGCGTGCGCTAACATCAGTTGACTCGTTTGTCTGTATGCTCCGAAGACTGGTCCACACGCCGAAAGTGCTGACGAGGATAAGATTCCTTTTTGTCCGATATACAGTTAGCGTGCGCTAACCATCATGCATGAGCGTGCGCTAACACTACATTACAACATCCGTTGATTTATCATAACGTGCGCCGAAAGTGGCCTGGTCCACACGCAGATTCCTTCCGATCTGACTGCATTAGCGTGCGTTATCTTATATCCGTAGCGTGCGCTAAACCTGCACGATAGCGTGCGCTACTCCTGATTATTAGCGTGCGCTAATAATGTTACACTTAGCCATTTTCAGCTATTCTTGTCCAATCGTCTCAACATACAGAATACGAACATACGGCATACTGAATACATATACTTCTTACATCCAATTGCCGACCAAGTACGACAATTATACCAATACAGATGTCTTGGTCCTTCAATTATTTTACCCATACTGTACATATTCCACGTTGTACAACATAACTCGGATAAAATAATCTTAAACAACAGTAGTGGAAATTCCGGATATTACAGCGTCGAATCGATTCCCTGGTCTTTAAGTGTCATTATGTGGGGGACGCGTGGCACAAGCAGATTGGATGGCGTGTTCACGCGCTCTCGAACTTTGCGACGGTTCAGTAGGAATTGACGCCTCACGCGCCTGGCATTTAATGCCTTTATTTCTGTATAAATAGAGTCTGTCTTCTCCTTCAGTGTTCCCTTCGCCATTTTTACGTGTTGTTGCAGAGAGAAAGAACTTTTCCGGCGATTTTTCTTCTTTTCCGATTTCACAAAGACTTTCCCGGTAAGCTTGCTTTTCCTCCTCTTTTTTCTTTTCTATTTAAGATGTCGGAGATGAGGGGCGAGACAGAGGCGGTTTTGACCGTGTCTCCGGACCGCACGGGCATGGCGGATCTGTCGATAGGCGGAGCTCCCGTTGACTGGAGCGTCGAGGAGGAAGAAGGTGAAGTCGTGAAGTCGCCAGGATATAGGGAAGTGGAGAGGGTGGCCCCGTTGACAGCCGTCGGAGAGACTCAGGCGGAGGAAAGAGTCGAGCCGGTGGTGGCTCGGACTCGCCCTCGGCCATCCCCTTACGTGGAGGCGGAATGGGATTCAGCTTTGATTCAGAGTACCGTTACAGAGGAACAATTGGCGGCCTGGCGGCTGCGATTTAAGATTCCGGTGAGGGTGTGGATGTTTGTTCTGAATCCCGAGGAGAGGCCCCACATTCTGCCCGTCGGTTGTATGGCGGTGTATTACCGCTCTCTACTGGCCGGGCTTAGGTTTCCGATTCCGTTGGCCTTTTCCCGGTGGCTAAGGCAGTGGGGCCTTCCTGTCCCCCAGATCCATCCGAATTCCTGGGCTCGGGTGGTGGGCCTTTTTATTCTTTTTAATCAGCACGGCTGGCCCGAGCCCAGTTTCGAGGAGTTCAACAGCCTCTTTCTATGGAGGTGTCGATCTTCATGTTGATATCACTGGAGCCGATGAGCCAAAGGTCGCTGGGGTTGAGGATGCCGGTCTGGCTCCGCACGGCGAAGGTGAGGGGCAGTCCTTTCAGGCGGCCGGCCAGGAGGGTGGGGCCGAGTAGTTTCCTTTAATTTTGCTTCTAGTATGGCCTGCGTGCCCGTCTTTGTCTTTCTTTTGTTCCATCTGATGTACGGCCTGCGTGCCAATCCGCCTTGGTTTGTTGTCACCTTTTGTAATTTGTAACAGCGACTTGATTAAATAAAATCTTCCTTGCAGTATTTGCTGTTCTTTTAGATGTTTGGGCCCAATTGAATGGGCCGTGGCCTTTTTATCATGTTCTTCATTTGTTGATTGTGCCGAAGGAGCCGGTCTCATGAGGTGTCGAGACGAGCTCGGTCTTATAGTGTCGGATGAGCCGGTCTTATGAGGTGCCGAGACGAGCTCGGTCTTATAGTGCCGGATGAGCCGGTCTTATGAGGTGCCGAGACGAGCTCGGTCTTATAGTGCCGAATGAGCTGATCTTATGAGGTGCCGAGATGAGCTCGGTCTTATAGTGCCAGATGAGCCAGTCTTATGAGGTGCCGAGACGAGCTCGGTCTTAGAGTGCCGGAGGAGCCAGTCTTATGAGGTGCCGAGACGAGCTCGGTCTTATAGTACCGGATGAGCCGATCTTATGAGGTGCCGAGACGAGCTCGGTCTTATAGTGCCGGATGAGCCGGTCTTATGAGGTGCCGAGACGAGCTCGGTATTATAGTGCCGGAGGAGCCGGTCTTATGAGGTGTCGAGACGAGCTCGGTCTTATAGTGCCGGATGAGCCGGTCTTATGAGGTGCCGAGATGAGCTCGGTCTTATAGTGCCGGAGGAGACGGTCTTATGAGGTGCCGAGACGAGCTCGGTCTTATAGTGCCGGATGATCCGATCTTATGAGGTGCCGAGACGAGCTCGGTCTTAGAGTGCCAGATGAGCCGGTCTTATGAGGTGCCGAGACGAGCTCGGTCTTAGAGTGCCGGAGGAGCCAGTCTTATGAGGTGCCGAGACGAGCTCGGTCTTATAGTGCCGGATGAGCCGGTCTTATGAGGTGCATCAATATTAAAAAATGGAATAATGTCAGATTTTATTGATAATACCTCTTTAAATACGTAGCATTCCACGGGTAAGTTAATCTTTGGCCGTTCAGATATTCCAGCCGGTAGGCTCCATTCTGAAGGACTTCACTAACTTTGTATGGTCCTTCCCATTTGGGCTTGAGTGGTCCGGGATCCGGGCCCAATACTCTTTTAAGGACGAGGTCGCCGACCTGGAAGCTTCTGGGACGAACCTTGGAGTTGTAGTACTTTTCACTCCTTCTATTGTAAACGGCGTTTCACATTTCTGCCTGAGCTCGTTTTTCGGTAAGGAGGTCCAGGTTCACTTGGAGGGCCAACTCGTTACCCTGTTCTTCAAAATGTGCTACTCGGTAGGTAGGTGCCCCGATTTCAACTGGGATAACGGCTTCAGAGCCGAAAGCCAAGGAGAAAGGCGTTTCTCCTGTGGCGGATCTATGCGTTGTTCGGTAGGCCCATAAGGTCTCGGGGAGCTCCTCGGGCCAATAACCCTTGAGTTCCTCGAGGCGTGTCTTGAGATGTTGCTTCAAGATCTTGTTGACTGCCTCGACCTGCCCGTTGGATTGTGGATAGTAGGGCGTGGAAAAGTTATTCCGTATTTGGAGGCCGTCGCAGAAAGCTCGGAACTTCTTATTGTCAAATTGTTTGGCATTATCAGAGACAATAGATTGAGGGACCCCGAACCGGCATATGATTGACTTCCATATAAAGTCGACTATCTTCTGTTCGGTTGTTCGTGCCATAGGCTCTGCCCCGGCCCATTTCGTAAAATAATCGACTGCGACGATGGCGAATTGCACTCCTCCCCGTCCCTAAGGTACAGGGACGATCAAGTCGATTCCCCACTTGGAGAATGACCATGGACAATATACGGACGTGAGAGTTTCCGGTGGGGATCGGATCTGCGGAGCAAAGATTTGGCACCGGACGCACTTCCGTACGAGCGTGATGGCATCTTTTTTGAGATTGGGCCAATAATAGCCTTACCGGATTAATTTATAGGCCAATGCCTGGCCGCCGGAATGATTACCGCATATACCCTTGTGCACCTCCCTGAGGGCATATTCGGCTTCTGATTCGGACAGGCATTTCATCAGCGGAACCGAGTATCCTCTTTTATATAAGGTTCCATCCACGATGGTGAACCGGGCAGACTGAGTTCGTAGGGATCTTGCTTGGGCTCAGTCCTCCGGTAAAATGCTGCTTTGAAGGTATTGCATTATAGGCCGCATCTATCCTTGCGGTTCTGACTGTTCGGCTATCCGGATTTCGGCCATTTCCAGGGCCGATGAGGTGTGATACCCTATGCTGACCTCATCCATATGTTCGGCCCCGGAGCTAGATGTGAGTTTGTCCAAAGAGTCGGCTTGGATGTTTTCAGTTCTGGGAATATGTTGTATTGTTCCCTGAAAATCTTGCAGCCGGGCCCGTGCCAGGTTGAGGTACTTAATCAGTTTGGGCTCTTTGGATTCGTATTAGCCGTTGATCTGGTTGACCACTAATTGAGAATCACTCAGGATGATGAGCCGGGCAAGGCCGAGGGAGGTCGCCATTTCTAGACCGGCCAAGAGAGCTTCATATTCTGCCTCATTATTGGTGGTCGGAAAATCCAGGCGAATAGCCGAGCAGAGCAGACGTTGGCCGGGGCTAACGAGGACTATTCCTACCCCCGATCGGTCAGCGGTTGAGGACCCATCTACATAGAGTGACCACTCTTCTGATCAGTCGTCCTCCTGCGCGATTGCTGGTGTGAACTCTGCAATGAAGTCCGCCAGGTCTTGTCCCTTTATGGCAGTGCAAGATTCATAAGTTATGTCGAATTGTCCAAGTTCGACGGCCCATTTGACCATCCGGCCGGAAGCGTCAGGTCAGTGCATGACTTGCATCAAAGGGTAGTTGGTTAAGACGACTATCTGATGTTCCAAAAAGTAGGGTCTTAACTTCCGAGATGCCATTATGAGCGCATAGGCCAGTTTTTCCATTGGGGCATACCTGAGCTCGGCATCGTGGAGGGCCTGACTCACATAATAGACCAGATGTTGCACTGCATTCTCCATTCGAATCAGAGCGGCACTGATCGCCGAGTCGGAGACCGCTAGATATAGGCTAAGAAGTTCCCCTCGGGTCGGTCGCTGCAAGATCGGAGCTTCTGCCAGGACCTTGTTAGTCGCTTCGAAGGGTCTTTGGTAGGGTTCTGTCCATTGAAAATCTTTGTTCTTTTTTATCGCCTCAAAGAAAGGTTTGCATTTATCAGTTGAGCAAGAGATAAAGCGACTTAGCGCGGCTAGCCGGCCAGTTAGGCTTTGCACCTTTTTGACCGAATTTGGGGGGACAAGCTCGGTCACTGCCGTAATTTTATCGGGGTTGGCTTCAATCCCTCTTTGGCTTACCATGTAGCCGAGGAATTTTCCAGAACCTACCCCAAATGAGCATTTCTTCGGATTTAACTTCATCTTATACTCTCGCAAAATAGCAAACATTTTATTGAGGTCATGTACATGATCGGCCGAGCCCAAAGATTTTACTAACATGTCATCTACATATACCTCCATAGTATGGCCTATCAAGCTATTGAACATTTTATTTACCAGGCGTTGATATGTCGCGCCGGCATTCTTGAGCCCGAAAGGCATCATCCGGTAACAGTATAGGCCGCGGGACGAGTAGAAGGAGGTGTTTTCCTCATCAGCGGGATGCATTGGGATCTGGTTGTATCCAGAATACGCATCCATAAAGCTCATTAGCTCATGCCCGGCCGTTGCATCCACCATGTAGTCGATATGGGGGAGGGGGTAGCTATCTTTCGGGCAGGCTTTATTCATGTTGGAGAAGTCAATGCAGAGCCTCCATAGCCCGGTCGGCTTTTTTACCAAGACTGGGTTAGCTACCCAGGTCGGGTATTGGGCTTCCCGAATAAACCCGTTATCGATAAGCTTTTCTACCTCCTCCTCCAGTCCCTTCTGGCGTTCCGGCCCCATTTTCCTTCTTTTCTGAATAACCGGCTTTGAGTTGGGGTCGATATTTAGCCGGTGGCATGCCAGTTCCGGATCAATCCCCGACATATCAGAATGGGTCCAAGCAAAGACATCCAGATTTTGTCTCAGATGGAAGATTAGCTCGGAGCGGATCGGCTCTTGGAGGTTGTGGCCGATCTTTAGTCGTCGGGTTGGATTAGATGAGTCTATGTCGACCAGGTCCAATTCTTCTGTTGGCTCAGCGTGGCGAATTTTCCCTTTCGGATTTTGATATCGTGGGTCGACGGGATCTTCTTCTAGGATCGGCTCCTTCCCGGGCCTGCGGCCCCGGTCCGTTTCCTGTCCGGTTCCCATTTCGGGGGTTTGCGTGGCCCCGGGACCGTCGGACCCATGTTCAAGCAGGGTGCTTCCCGTCAGCTGTTCGGAGCTGGTAGTCTCCATTTCTTCCGGCAAATTTTCCGGGATGCCTTCTCCGGCGTTGATTTCGCGAGCCCGGATGCTGAGGTTGCATTCCCGGGCGGCCCTTTGATCCCCTCTATGTACCCCGACGCCGTCCGGGGTGGGAAATTTCATGCACAGGTGATAGGTAGACTGAGTGGCCCTCAGCCTTGACATCACAGGTCGGCCTATGATAGCATTATAATAACTGTGCACATCGATGATCTTGAAGGTGGTGATCATCGTCCTTCTGATCGGCCCCTGGCCAAATTCCAAGGCGAGGTCAATTTCCCCCGTGGGGAGGTGCGGCAGTTGGCAAATCCCCGAATGTCCTCGTTGCAGGGCCGGACATAAGATTGGTCTACCTTCATCCTACGAAGGGTATGAAGGTAGATGATGCTTGCATAGGCCCCGGAGTCCACCAATACCCTGTGGACCGGGATCCCCATTATGGGCAGAGTGATGACAAGAGCGTCTGAATGGGGATGGTCCAAGCTGTCTGCGTCGGACTCCTCCAAAGTAACTGCCAGCTGGGGGTTTTGGGGGGCTTCTTCGGCCACCGATAGGAACCCTTCTGCTCGGCGTTCGGTCCGTTGATAGGAGGTGGTGGCTTCTCAGATGGATGCCTTTTTCTGGCGCTTCGACCGATGATCATCGACCTCGGCGGTGCCCATAATTGTTAGAATTTCCCAGGGGGATTTGGGGGCTGGAGGCACCCGATCATTCTTGGCTCTCGTCGGGTCGGCCCTATCCTGGAGATCCCGAGGTGGGTTCCGGGTAAACCGCCTCAAGCCTGTCTCGTCGCATACCGCGATCAAGGCGGCGACGAGGTCTCGGCACTGTTCGGTGTCGCTGATTCATGATATTTACAAAAGCGGGTCTGGTCCATGTCCTTTTGATCTTTGTAGATCGGCCGAGGAACTAGGAGCAGGTTTTTGTCCTTTATTTGATCGAAAATGGCCGCGGCTCCAACGGAATATATTTCGGTGAAATTAGCCATGAGCTCGAGCCTACGCTCCCGATAACTCAGAGTTGTGGGGACTGTCGAGGAAGAGGCGGGAGTCTTATTTTCACGGCGGTATTCTTGTCGGACCTCTTTGTAGTCACGTCTATCCTCTTTCTTCTTGTATGTCCCTTTCTGATCGGAGGGCATGACTAACATTGGTGCCGGCATAGCTTCCTAGGCAGCTATGTCGGAGCTAGCGCGCTCCAAGAATTCCTGGTAGGTGTGTGGGACGTTCTGGCACACCGTCCAGCGAAAAAAAGAATTTTTGAGAAGGCCGGCCTGAGCAATAATGGCCAGCGCATCGTCGGACATAGGTTCCGTCTCCAAGATCCGTTTATTGAAACGGGATATATAATCTTTGAGGGACTCGCTCGGCCCCTGAACAACGGAAGCAATGGATGAGCGTGGGGCGACTCGCACAAGGAACCCCATGAAATGGGATCAGAACGTCGCCGAGAGCTGGGCCCATGTATGAACCGATTGGTGGGGCAGCGTGCGATACCATCTCTGGGCCCTCTCTCCCAGAGTCAGGGAGAACATTCGGCATCGGAACGCGTCCTGAGATCCGTGCAGGTCCATCCAGGAATTATAATGCCCGAGATGGGCGTTGGGGTCTGTCTCCCCGTTGTAGGGCGGAATTTGAGGAATTTTGAACTTCTCCGGAAGAGGTTCCGCCAGAACGCTGGGGGCCAGGGGACTCTCCTGGCTGTTGAGCCATTCCGAACTTTGGGATGGCTGGAGTTTTTTATTTTCGAGCTCCGTAAGGCGCTTTTTTAGGAACTCGATCTCACTTGAGTTATCGCCCGGAATTGGAGGTAATACTTGTGTCGGATTTAGGGACTGGCGGGGAGCTTTTTCTTCCTTACGGCTCTGACTTTGGACAGTCAGAGCCGGCGCTGCCTTATCGATTCTCTTCCCCGCCCCGAGGCGATCAAAAATGGATGGGGGGCGCGAAAGCTTACTTTTCCGAGAGGGGTGTGAGCTTTCTCCGTGGCTTTCCGCCCTTTCTCCGGCGACCCCAGAGGCTGCCCTTTTTTTGTTTCGTCCCGAGGCAGCTGGGCGGGTCGTCTGGGACTCCGCCTCGACATGGTCTTCGGGTTTTTGAAGGGTCCCGCCCCCTGTAACCCTTGCCATAAGGGCCGCCATGCCCTGGATGAAGGTAGGGTGTTTAAAGCACTCAACCACCTTAAGGAGGTTTTCTTCCTCCATCGCGGGCTGAGGGTTTTTCGAACTGTCGTGAGACATCTCCGGTGAACGGTATATATCTTTTTTTATCTGAGTCCCCTCCTTCTAGCGCCAATCTATTGACGTCTGAATTGGTCAACGTCACGTGTGCTGATCTGGACGAATGGATCGAAGACACGTAGAAATTAATATAACAAAAGGGAAGGTGTTTGATCACTAAATTTTATTAATGACCTTTAAATAGAGTAGAGCCGAGCAGGATATTTTATGCCGGTCTATCTTGTTGCTTGTTAATTACAAGTCTTATTTTCTTTTTGGCGATGAATCTATATTCTCTCTTTTTTCTCTCTCTGTTATCAATACTCAAAATCCAAAGATCTGCTTTCACTGTACACTTCTTCTATATATAGACAATCTGGGCCAGTGGAGAGATGACAGTTGGCGAATGTTTGGGGAATATGCCCAAAACACTTGTCAGTCTGCATTTATGCCTAAGACATGTGGCGGTCTCTAAGGAGCGCCTTGGAAAGGGGCGTGACTGCATGCGTTAATTGGCATGCGGGCCTGTAAAACCCGTAATTTTCGATTTTCGGTAATTTCTTTTTTTCGGCGGAAGTCCGTTTCGATGACTCGCTCATGACCGTTTCATTATTATGAGAATGATTAATTCTACACTTTTTGACATCCGAGTTCGTTTCGGTGTCGTTTTGTTGAGTTCCGTGCTTTTTAGCGACTTTTCCGCACTTGAGTTCGATTCTTGCGAATCTCGGTCGAAACTGCTGTTTCGAGTTTCCCGTAAGTTCGTTTAACTTTGTTATACGTGTTGTGAACTTCAGTTTGGTTATTCGATCACGTATCGTGATTTTCGGGCGTTTTGGGCCATTTTGTAATTTACCCAAAGTTACGGGTATCCGTATCTGTAATTGTTGTCTCGACCCGTTTCTTGGTCGCATATGATTAATTATGGTATTATGTTTTCATTTCGGGTCGTTGATGTTGTCCGCGAACTTTTCGTCGTGTTCGTTCCGTACATTTTCGGAAATCGAGTCGTCGGGCCATGTCGGCTGAGCAGCTGGCCGGACGGTGGCGGGTCCTGGACGGACGGTTGCGGGCACTAGCCGGGCTGACGCGGCAGGAACCGGCGTAGCGTACGCTACGGCCGGAAGTCTGCGCGTGCTAGCTCGGCAGGTATAGCGCACGCTAGCTTGGTCGACCAACGCACGCTATCGGACCGGACAGTGGGGTTTCTGGAGTTCTGGACTCGGGAAGGATCGGCAGGTAGCGCATGCTACGCTGAGCGTAGCGCGCGCTAGTCGGCTGGCGTAGCGCACGCTGTCGGCCGGCTAGCGTACGTTACCTGGCGGGCGATTCGATCCAGAGGGTTACGGACGAGATCGGCTAGTGCACGCTAGCGTCCGCGGCCCAGCCTTCTCCGCTATCGGGCAGGCAGGATCCGGCCGGCAAATTGAGTCTTCAGTACAGGGCCTTGCGGGCCCCGACCGAGGGTTATCGGCCGAGGTTGCCCGTTAGCGCGCGCTAGTCCGGAAGGTGTAGCGCACGCTAGGCCGTGCCTGTATAAATATGACAGAGTAGCTATATTTTCACCCGTTTTTCATTTCCATCTTTTCCTCTCCGCGGCTGGAGACTTGGCGATCTAGGAGACATGTTGTCAAGCAACTAATCCACGAAGATTGGGAGTTCATATCATCGATTAATCCCTCCATAACCTCCTTTGATCCAGCGAATCAAGGTGAGATTTCCTAGAACCCTATTTTGGGAAAATTTGGGGGTTTTGCGTTTTTGTCCGATTCGTTCCGTGTTGTTGATTAATACACGATGGGTATGATTAATCTTGGTAGTATTCTTTTGTTTAACATCATTTAATCCATTGTTCTTCGTCGAATCGAAGTATATTTCTTGATTTCCTTCGAATCGACTTTTTGGGGGATTTGTTCTCGATCTCGTTTTCCCATCCGTTTTTGATGGATCGATTGTGGTTAAAGGATGTTGTTAAACATATTCTATGGATTGTATATCCATATTTCGACTTGGAATTCCGTTTTTGTGTTTTGACGGGACGAATCGTGTTCTTGGCCGTTTTGGGGGAAATCCTTGAACTTTCGTCATTTGTTCTTTGAATTCAGCGACTTTGGGTCGTACCTTGGAATTCATTTTCGTTGTTCTTGTTTTCGTTCGTAGTTCATTGTTGCGGATTGTCGTTCGGTGGAGTCGGTGAGTTCGTAGTCGGTTCGTGCCAACCTACTTCGGCCGATTCTCCGCGTTGTGGTTATTCGAGGCAAGTATCTTGCCCATACATTTCATATTTCGTAGGCATAATTATTGATAAATGATTTTATGTGAAATCCAATGTTTAAGGAATGTTAAAAAAGATCGGTATGTTCTCGATAAATATTGTCTTTCAACGATAATTCGTATACTTCGTGAATGGATATGTTCTCGGAATATGTGTGTTAGTTTCGTACGTTGAGAGACGTTATGATCGCATTGAGTGAATATAATAGACCATAATTGTTTGCCGAGGATTGTGCATTGAATTGTATATTTGTTCGGTGGGTATTCGACATGATGTGATGTTAGTCGTTACTCCTTTGAAAGGAGGTTGTGATGCTTAGTGTTGCTTGTCTTGATAATCGATTATTGTTGTGTGCTTGTTGTATGTGATGTGCCTCCGGGTAGGATTGTTGAATCTCCGGGATCCATACTTGCTAGTATGGGTCGGGCGAAACCGTAGGGTTATCCAATACGGGTATGTCTTGCGGGGACTCCGAGGTTCGGGGCTTGCTAGCCCGATGCCGAGATAACTTGTGGGGTTATCATCGGCTATGTCTTGTGGGTACTCCGAGGTTCGTGGCTTGTTAGCGCGATGCCGGGATAACTTATGGTTGTGGTTTGGTTGTGATATTCGTGTCGTGGAGACATGCGATTTGATATGTTTTTCCTATTGGGTTATTCACTCGGGTTTGTTCTTCGGGAGCATCTGAGGTTCGTAGCTTGTTAGCACGGGACACGAATAATCCTTAGGAACATGTGATTTGTGATTTGGGTCACGGACCCCGTGTTTTGTTAAATGGGTTGTGGACCCTGCATATTGTTATCGGAACTTGAATTTTGGAAAATGACTTTTTGGGCTGTGTCCCTAAATGTTTTCGAAAGGTTTTAGAATTCCTAAATCCCAAATATTTTCTAAACTTCCGAGATCGTCAAATGTTTTGTAATATGTACATTGGGTTATTTCCTACCTTTCACGTTTTGAATGGTTTGATCAAGTGAATTTTCTCGGGAAGTATATTCGCGATTATTCTGTTTTTGTGTAGTATGATATGTATGGCTTGTTTTCGTATTTATACTTGCACTAGCAAAACAGTGGAGTTTTGCTAACCCCCGAGTATTCGGGGGGTGGATGTCTATTTTTGCATACAGGTTTTGGAGCATAGCACAGGCTCGGAACGAAGGATGATGAAAGATGAACGATACTAATTACACGAGGATCCGTTGATGTCGTATTGGTCTAGTTGTATTTTCTTTTCCGCTGCAGTATCTTTTCCCCGTTGTATGGGAGTTTATTGTATTTTGGCCCCTGCATGGGTATGTGTTTGGAATTGAGTTGTATGTTATTATTGAAAGACCAAATCGGTCTACTGAGTCATTTTAGCCTTAAAGGCGATGTTTAGATGTTTGATTTTAGTTATCAGCCTGGTAGATCCTCGAGGAGAGGGTCTACGGCGTGTAATATCCCTGAGCGGATTGGGGGTGTTACATAAATGGTATCAGAGCTTAGGTTGTGGAAACCTAGGCTGTCGGGTCAGTAGTGTCTGTTGAGTTTTGTTTCGTCGGATTTTATCTGACGGAGTCGTGTCGCGATGCGTCGTCTGAGTTTGTTGGTCGTGATTAGTATCGTGGGCGATCATCATCTTCGTGCGACCTGTGGATGTAAGTCTCCCTTCTTTGTGTTGTGCCTCGTGTGACACGAGCTATTTTTATGATTATTTGTTAAGTGACGGAATCCTCTTATGGATTTTGATTTCGTGATATGTGGTTATTTGACTCTAATATTTTGTTCATATGAGGAGTAGTGTTGTTGGATTGTGCATGTTTGACTTTATTTCTTTTATCCGCTGCGTGAGTTTCTTTGTAATGGATTTCGGTATTTTACCGACTGAGTTTTATTTCGAAAATCGATTCCATTAACCGAGTTTTTGATATTATGGTCTTGATCATTTTAGCGAAATTCTTATGACGGTATTTAACATGTTGTAAATGGCTTTTGTAAGTTTTTGAAACATTACCGTCATCGGCCTTTTTGGCATTTTTGTAAATGGTTTTTAGCCTGGTGAGTTCCGACGCGGGATCCACGGTGCTATAGAGTTTTGTGTAATTACCTGAAATTTTTGGGCATTCTAGCCCATTGAATTATCCTTGAAAACCTTGAGTATCTTAGGAAATAAATTTCGAGACGTACTTTTAAAATGAATTATTTTCTCGTGGTACATCCAAGGTGCCACAATATGTTTCCAAATCCTTCTACCTCGAGGACCAAAATGTTTTGAGATATTTTCAATGTTTTAGAAACACTTTTATTTAGACCCGAGGGTCGAATATTCTGAAAGTTTTCACTAAGATAAAGTGTCCTCATTTTTATCAAATGCGAAATGGTTCTCCAAAGTATCGATAACGATGTTTCACGTTTGTACTTTTTTGAAAGGTGATACTCAAGATCAACCGGTGTTCTTCTAAAATTATTTTCAAAATGAGGTTTTCGTTTTTTAGAACCTATCCATTCCCGTTTGAGGGATGGGTATGTATGTATGATGTTCGCGTTGTCATTTTGATATTTGCTCCCGAGTATGATCGAATTGGCGGTGTGAGCATTGAGTCGTTTTCCACACCTTTGTTGTGTTAGCCCCCTGTGAGAGGCGGGATGTTGGTGTTGAATGTTGTCGCCTCGTGGCGATTTCTGCGTTGTCGCGCATGTACGAGCTGTTAGAGCTTGGTTTGGTATGACCGTGTGCATCGGTGATGGTTCCGTTATGTGTCGGTTGTTTAATGTCTTGTTACCTTGCTCCCGTTTTTTTGAATTTTGTGGACGAGGTCGGAGGTAATGCCCGTAATTTTGACTTCTGTATTTTCTCTTTCTCCAGCCTATCGATTCGCTCATGTTCGTTGATACTTTATGAATTTTATTCTGTATTCCGGTTTCATTGTCTGAACGAGTTGTGATCTTGTTGTGGGTCGATATGGTTATCGCTGTGACTTTTTTCGAGTTCGGTTCGATTCTTGTGAACCTTGTTCGGAGGTGACATCATTTGGTTCTATTAGTTCTTTTATTCGAAGTGGATCGGATTTGGAACTCCTGTGTTTCTGACTCTGTCGACTCGTTTATGCTCGTTAACATTTTCCGAACTTTCCCTATCCCTTGCTTTTATTGATCGAACGAGGGTGGTATTGTTTCGGAATAACTCGTTTGTCGTTGTGACTTTTCAATCGCTATTCCATTTCCTGTGGATCTTATGGGAATGCACGTCTTGTTGTTCTCACCAGATCATCCTGGGAGTTGTTGTTTGAATTTTATTATCCTTCGTGTTTCGGACATGATTGTTCGATTTTTGTTGTCTCGATCGTTTGTTTGTTCGGTTTTTGTTCTCGTTTCGTGATTTTTGAGCGTTCAGGCTCCTTCGTAATTCTATTAAGTTCGGAAAATTAGTCTCGTTTTCGATCTTCCAACCCTTAGGCGGTGGAATTCCGTATTTGTTCAGCGTTTGGCTCGCGTTTTGATTGATGAACCGTTGGGTTGGTCAATCGTTTGATTTTCATTCGTGTGTTTTGTGACTGTTAGGATAATCGACTCGATTGTATTGTCTGTTTGATGACGCTTGTCACTTGTTGTTTTTTGTTATGCCTCTATCGGTGGCGTTGTGTTAGTCGCCGTGGAGCGTATTTTCACGTCGTATGTCTCTTTGCGTTTCTTGCAGCGTTTCGCCGTCGGGCGCGAGTTTTTGGTTTTTGTGTATCTCGTCGAGTTTTCCTGGCAGGGGATATTGCTTCTCCCTACTTATTTTAAGTTTCGGGACGAAACTTCTTTTAAGGAGGGTAGAATGTAAAACCCGTAATTTTCAATTTCCGGTAATTTCTTTTTTTCGGCGGAAGTCCGTTTTGATGACTCGCTCATGACCGTTTCATTATTAAGAGAATGATTAATTCTACACTTTTTGACATCCGAGTTCGTTTCGGTGTCGTTTTGTTGAGTTCCGTGCTTTTTAGCGACTTTTCCGCACTTGAGTTCGATTTTTAGCGACGTTTCGGTTATCATATTTGATTTGCACATGTGGTTAGCAAAAAAAACCCTTCTTCATCGCTGCGCTGTGATTTCTTATGTCCGTATGTTTGAAAGTCATTTTTTTTATGTTTTTTTTTATTATTACGCTTTGTTACCGTGTGTATGATGTTTTGTGTTCGTTTTCATTTTTTCTTATTTTTCTCAATAAATAAAATAATTAGCTGATTTTCGGTTATGTTGATCTGCGAGTTGTTTCTCCTTTTCTATTTTATGTTGTTGAATTCGGAAATATTGGGAATTTTCTGCTTCTGCAAAGCTAAAACTGTTTCCATGTTTAGTCTAGAACTGTTTCTGCAAAGCTAAAACTGTTTCCATGTTTAGTCTAGATTCTGTTGAACATTGTGAATGGTTGTCATGTGTTCCTTATGGCTTATACTGCAAATTGGATGCATTAGTTATGGTTTATTCGATAAGAAATGTAACGTCTTCTCAATAAGTTTATTTGCATATCATTGGAGCTTTAGGCTTATGCTATTATATCATTTTTTATTTGATTGAAAATTTAATATAACTTTCTTTACCTATCATTGGATCACCTTAATTCTTTTCTTGTGTGGCCTTCACTGCCAAATACTTGATCACTTTATAGTTTCCCAAACTGCTCCTACACATGTGGCCATGGTCACCGATGTTATTTTAATAGGAAAACTGGGAAGATAAGGTGGTCATTTTGAGTGAAGAATATGCAAACTAACATAGTCCTTATTTTATATATGGTCATACAATTGGAAATGAGGATCTGAAAATGAAACCATATGTGGGTACTAATTCTCAATTAATGTCAACAATAATGGATATTCAAAGAATCTCAACACAAACGACTCGATGAATAATCCAGGATCCTATATGTTGGCTACATAAAAAGTAGCTTGTAAGTTGTAACTCTAAAAACCAATTAAAGGCCCCATTTCCTAGATCAAATGATGGTCTTTCTTACTAGCTTGTGCTTAATACTCCATCTCCCATTTTTTTTTATATAACAAGGAAAAGAAACTTGAAAGCTTCTTATAATTTATCATGGAAAGATGATAATTCCAAACCTTTTTTTCCAAAAAAGAAAAGAAACATCTTATGGTCTAGGGAAGTTGATTATTGAAGCTAGAATCCAATTGAACTCTTGTGAGCCAAAGTTTTTTAACAATGCTGCTAGGCTGCAACAACAGGACATGTGACGCGCTTATGATCCCACTGATGAGAGCTTTTTGGTGATGTAAAGGAACAATGGCAGATTCCGTGATATTTTATGATATGACTATAGACTTCAGTAACTGTCCTATTGGATGTATCGACTTTACATGCCTTGGGCTTGAACCTCTCTTATTCATCCTTGATTAACTGTGATTCTGATGGTTTCTTGAGGTTGTGTTCTCTATCTACACTTTTTTGTTTGGCGGCTGCACCTTCTGCAGAATCCTTTAATGGTCTATTGACTGAGAAAATGTAATTCATTTTGTATTTTAAGCAACAATTAATATAATTGTTTAATGTGTTTATCTTTATAAACCAGATGATCCTGTATGTTTTTAGGTTTTGGTAGATGTACTTATTCCAATGGTTGAGTTGGGTTTCTTCATAGTGTTTACTATATTGCGTCGGGTAATATTAGGTTTGTGACATACTTGAAGAGAAACCATTGTTATCCAGAAGTGTAAGTGATGAAAGTGAACCCTGGGTGGTTGCCTGCTGGTTGCGCGAGCATCTTCTCTCGCCCATGGAAAGAAAGGATTCACTACTGTGGAGAAAGGTACTGACATCTCTGGAACTATGGACATGTATTGAAACAATAAAACCGGTTTTCATTAGTTAGGTTTGTTCATATAAGTCTTATTTGTGGGCTTGAAGTCTTTGTGAGGAGAATATGCTGATGTCAATTATTAGCTTTTTTTTTATTTCTGCACTAGTCCGGCGACTGGGTCGCCTAGTCGACCCAGTCCAGTCGAGCCCCAGTCGCTCGAAAGATTCCCAAAAGCAAGTCAGGGTTCCACGTCGACCTCTTCAGCTCGATTAATCGACTAGTTGCGACTAGTCGAGCGACGTGACAACCGTGTATACAATGCTTATGTACTTCATTAATGCTTTGAATGGTTTGTAGTTTCTTAATTCTGTATGTTTTAGTGTCCTTGTCAACCTCAAAACAACAAGTTCTATGGATACTATGTGTGCCGTTATATGCTCGAGATTTTAGAAAAAAGAGTATTATGGATCTCCGACCAGGTATCATTTTTATACCGCACACCGTGTAAATTTCTTGATTGATGTGAATGAGTGATTATTGGAAATGGGATTTTGTGTAAATTTCATGATTGGTGTGAATGAGTTTTACATCTCTTCATTTAAGCTTAGTCTTAGTTATTTCTATTTTTACTTAATTAGTTGCTTCACCTTATTGTTGTTAAATACAATTACTTATGGTGTAGATTGTAATATCTTACGGATGTTATTGCTAAGGGCGTGTATGAAGTAGGCCTGGATAATTTTAAAAACTACTGTAGAAGTTCAACCTAATTACGGTTTTGTTTTTAGATTTTTGGTCCCGAGTGTTCCTGAATGGATGATACTAGTCATCAAAAAGTGTGATTTTCTTCTAATAATTTCTGCCACTTCGTGAAGCTATTTTGACAAAACTGACAAGCTGTTTTGATAGGCCTTATACTAAAATATGTAATATGTAAAATAGAATTTCAGTTTAACTCCATGTAATCAACCAAGTACCAAACCAGATCTTGTGGTGTTGAGTAGGTATTATTTTGCATCGTTAGTTGTTTTAGCGATATTATTACGTTAACATGATTATTGATTATTATCTTACAGTTTTTTGCTGAAGAAACTTACTCATCGGAAAAAGTTGATGAGTGTAACACCCCCAATCCGCTCAGGGATATGTAACACCCCCAATCCGCTCAGGGATATTACACGCCGTAGAACCTTTCCTCAAGGATCTACCAGGCTGGTAACCACATATAACAACTCAACCATGCCTTTAAGGCTAAAATGACTCAGTAGACCGATTTGGTCTTTCAATAAATACATACAACTCAAATATAACTCATGCCCACGCAGGGGTCAAAACACAACCACACCCGTACAACGGGAAAAATATAGCAGCGGAAAATAAAGTACAACTAAACCAATACACGAAGTACGGTTCCTCATGTGATTAGTATCGATCATCTTTCATCATCCTTCGTGCCGACCCTGTGTTATGCTCCAAAACCTGAATGCAAAAACAGACATCCACCCCCCGAATACTCGGGGGTTAGCAAAACTCCACTGTTTTACTAGTGCAAGAACAAAGTGAAAATACGAGCCATACAATTCACATTCCACGAATAACAATAACCAAGAATCCTCAAAGATCCAAACGAAACGAAAAGTATTTCTCGAGGCAAGAGTTTGAGAAAACATTTCAAAATCGAAATATCATAAATCAATGGAAATGATTTATAAAACGGTTTAGAATGCCATCGAGAGTTTTAATAGAAAACAATTTAGGATTATCAAATCCTACTTTTCAAAATCCAAAAGACAAAAGGGGTCACCGCCCCAAAGGTTTATTTTCCGAAAAATAACATTTACCAAACCGTTGGGATTTTAGCCCCAAATCCATAAAATGACTTTTACAAAATCATTGGGATTTTAGCCCCAAATCTCATCAACTCACAGTACACAAGAACGACTACAAAGTTCGTCTTCCAACGTCAAAATCCACAATTAAAGGATTTAGCATAAACAACAAAATACTCTAGAGCCATTCTAGCCAAGTAGGCCAAACGAACAACTTACCTCTTACACACTTAGTCAATGCATGCAATCATGAAAACCGTTCAAAAGCACTCATTTCCGGAAATGCCATAATCAAATCACGTTTGTAAAATGCACCACAATTAACCGTCGATCCACACCTCCGTGGACCCCTACCGAGACCCCGTCGGATCTAACCCGTAGTGGTTAAAAGCAAAGCTCGTCGATCCACAACTCCGTGGACCCCTACCGAGACCCCATCGGATCTAACCTGTAGTGAGCATACACACACACACGTTACTCATGCAATACTAATATGCTAAGAATGTAAGTTCATTAAGAATACTCACTAGAGATGGCCACTTACTCGATGTCGTTATCAAACTCTTCAAAAACACAATAACAAGATTAAATACGGAATACACGATCCCATAACTTTAAACAACAGGAGTATCATCATCAAAGACTTCAACGTTCAAAATAATCAAATCATAATCAATTCTCAAAACACACCGTTCATAAAACACACGCGTTTTGAAAGAAAGCCTTTAACGAGGCCAAACTAAAATCTTTTGAAACTTCATTTCAAACAACCAAACAAACACACCAAGACGATCACCGATCATCATATCCGTAAAATAAGAAAAGTATGGGCAAGGTACTTGCCTCGAATAACCACAACGCGGAGAATCGGCCGAAGTAGGTTGGCACGAACCGACTACGAACTCGCCGACTCCACCGAACGACAATCCACAACAATGAACTACGAACGAAAACAATAACAACGAAAATGAATTCCAAAGTATGACCCAAAGCCGCTGAATTCAAAGAAAAAATGACGAAGGTTCAAGGATTTCCCCCAAAACGGCCAAGAACACGATTCGTCCCGACAAAACACGAAAACGGAATTCCAAGTTGAAATATGGATATACAATCCATATAATATGTTTAACAACATCATGTAACCATAATCGATCCATCGACAACGGATGAAAAACGAGATCGAGGACAAATCCCCCAAAAAGTCGATTCGAAGGAAATAAATAAATATACTTCGATTCGACGAAGAACAATGGATTAAGTGATGTTAAACACAAGAATACTACCAAGATTAATCATACCTATCATTAATTAATCAACAACACGGAACGGATCGGACAAAAATGCAAAAAACCTCAAATTCACGAAATTAGGGTTTTAAAGAAGATTACCTTGATTCGCTGGATCAAAGGATGATAACGGATGATTGATTGATGTTATGAACTCAAGAACTTCATGGATTTGTTGCCAAACATCATGGCTCCAAGATCTCCAAGTCTCCAGCCGCGGAAGAGAAAGGGAGGAAATGAAGAACGAGAGGAAATGTGACTGCTCTGTCACATTTATACTGGGCCGGAACTAGCGTGCGCTAGCCTTCCCGGACTAGCGTGCGCTATCGGCCGGTATCGGCCGAGTACCTCGCCGAGGCCCGCACGACCACGCACCACCGACCAAACCCGCCGACCAAACCTCGCGACCCGACTCCCGCTAGCGTGCGCTACGGCCAAGCTCGCGCGCTAGCCGACTGGCCCAGAACCTCCGGACTAAAAAGCTCGCCTGTGTAACGTCGCTAGTCGGCCGGCGATGCGCTATCCTCGCCGATTAGCGTGCGCTACGGCCGGCAAGAGCGTGCGCTACTGCCGATCCCGACCGAGTCCGAACCCCCGACTCTACCTGCACTCGATAGCGTCGTTAGGCGGCCGATAGCGTGCGCTACACTGCCGTTAGCGAAGGCAGCCTTCCGGCCGTGGCGTGCGCTTACGCCGGTTCTCGCGCACTGTCCGGCCGGTGCGCAATCGTCCGCCGGCCTCGCAACCGTCCGGCGATGCAGACCACTGGGGCTCGACGACTCGATTTCCGAAAACGCACGGAACGAACACGACGAAAAGTTCGCGGACGACATCAACGACCCAAAATGAAAACATAATACAATAATTAATCATATGCGACCAAGAAACGGGTCGAGACAACAATTACAGATACGGATACCCGTAACTTTCAAGAAATTACAAAATGGCCCAAAACGCCCGGAAATCACGATACGTGATCGAATAACCAAACCGAAGTTCACAACACGTCTAACAAAGTTAAACGGACTTACGGGAAACTCAAAGCGGCGATTTGAGCGAGTTTCGCAAGAATCGAACTCAAGTGCGGAAAAGTCGCTAAAAAGCACGGAACTCAACAAAACGACACCGAAACGAACTCGGATGTCAAAAAGTGTAGAATTAATCATTCTCAGAATGACGAAACGGTCATGAGCGAGTCATCAAAACGGACTTCCGCCGAAAAAAAGAAATTACCAGAAATCGAAAATTGCGGATATTACATTCTACCCTCCTTAAAAGAAGTTTCGTCCCGAAACTTAAAACAAGTAGGGAGAAGCAATATCCCGCCAGGAAAACTCAACGAGATATGCAAGAAACGCGCAACTAACGCCCAACGGCGAAACGTTACAAACAACGCAAAGGAATATACGGCGTGAAAACACGCTCCACGGCGACCAACACAACGTCGCCGTTAGGGATATAATAAAACCAACAAATGACAAGCGTCATCAAATGGATAATACAATCAAGTCAATTATCCGAACAATCGCAAAACACAACGAACAAAATCAATACAATTGACCAACCTAATGGTACATTGATCAAAATGCGAGCCAATCGCTGAACAAATACGGAATTCCACCGCCCAAGGGTTGGAAGATCGAAAACGAGACTAATTTCCCGAACTGAAGGGAATTACGAAGGAGCGTGAACGCTCAACAATCACGAAACGAGAACAAAAACTGAACAAACAAACGATCGAGACAACAAAAATCGAACAATCATGTCCGAAACACGAAGGATAATAAAATTCAAACAACAACTCCCAGGATGATCTGGTGAGAACTACAAGACATGCATTCCCATAAGATCCATAGGAAATGGAATAGCGATTGAAAAGTCACAACGACAAACGAGTTATTCCGAAACGATACCACACTCGTTCGATAAACAAAAACAAGGGGCAGGACAAGCTCAGAAATGTCAACGAACATAAATGAGTCGACAAAGTAGAATATAAAGAAGTTCAAAATCCGATCCACTTCGAATAAAAGAACTAGTAGAACCAAATGATGTTACTCCCGAACAAGGTTCACAAGAATCGAATCGAACTCAAAAAAGTCACAGCGATAACCAGATCGACTCAAAACAAGATCACAACTCGTTCGGACGATGAAACTGAAATACCGAACAAGTTCATAAAGTATCAACAAACATGAGCGAATCGATAGACTGGAGAAAGAGAAAATACAGAAGTCAAAATAGTACGGGTATTACCTCCGACCTCGTCCACGAAATTCACAAAAACAGGAGCAAGGTAACAAGACATTAAACAACCGACACATAACGGAACGATCACCGATGCACACGGTCATACCAAACCAAGCTCTAACAGCTCGCACATGCGCGATAACGCAGAAATCACCACGAGATGGCAACATTTAACACCAACATCCCGCCTCTCACAGGGGGCTAACACAACAAATGTGTGGAAAACGACTCAACGCTCACACCGCCAATTCGATCATACTCGGGAGCAAATATCAAAATGACAACGCGAACATCATACATACATACCCAGCCCTCAAACGGGAATGGATAGGTTTTAAAAAAAAAATGAAAACCTCATTTTGAAAATAATTTAGAAGAACACCGGTTGATCTTGAGTATCACCTTTCAAAAAGTACAAACGTGAAACATCGTTATCGAGACTTTGGAGAACCATTTCGCATTTGATAAAAATAAGGACACTTTCTCTTAGTGAAAACTTTCAGAATATTCGACCCTCGGTTCTAAATAAAACATTGAAAATATCTCAAAACATTTTGGTCCTCGAGGTAGAAAATTTTTGAAATATATTATGGCACCTTGGATGTACCACAAGAAAATAACTCATTTGAAAAGTATGTCTCGAAATTTATTTTTCTAAGATACTCAAGGTTTTCAAAAATCCAATAGGCCAGAATGCCCAAAACTCGCATATATCGACGTTCACTAAAACAATTCCTAGTACACGCATCAAAACGTTTAAAATCAAGACAATACATGTCTTTAAACGGAAATAAACGATAAAATACCACAGTCGAAGACCGCCTGGGATTCAGAACAAAACTACTGACCCCATTCGATGCCTCTAAGGACCCTCCCTCACTGGCTAGTGAACAAGTCGAACGCGTATAAGCACAAAGCTTCCACAATAGAACTTGTAAAATGTGCAAATCGATTCGAAAATCATCAGCAACGGACAAAAACAACAATAAAAAGACATCACAAGCGACGACACTCCTCGTATAAATCAAATACGAGAGTCGACTAAATACATATCGTGAAATCAAAATCCACATAAGGATTCCACCACTTAACAAATAATTATAAAAATAGCTCGTGTCACACGAGGCACAACACAAAGAAGGGAGACTTACTTCCACAGGTCGCACGAAGATGATGATCGCCCCACGATACTAATCACGACCAACAAACTCAAACGACGCGTCGCGACACGACTCAGTCAGATAAAATCCGACGAAACAAGACTCAAACAACACGACTTGACCCGACAGCCTAGGTTTCCTCAACCTAAGCTCTGATACCATTTATGTAACACCCCCAATCCGCTCAGGGATATGTAACCCCCCCAATCCACTCAGGGATATTACACGCCGTAGAACCTTTCCTCAAGGATCTACCAGGCTGGTAACCACATATAACAACTCAACCATGCCTTTAAGGATAAAATGACTCAGTAGACCGATTTGGTCTTTCAATAAATACATACAACTCAAATACAACTCATGCCCACGCAGGGGTCAAAACACAACCACACCCGTACAACGGGAAAAATATAGCAGCGGAAAATAAAGTACAACTAAACCAATACACGATGTACGGTTCCTCATGTGATTAGTATCGATCATCTTTCATCATCCTTCATGCCGACCTTGTGTTATGCTCCAAAACCTGAATGCAAAAACAGACATCCACCCCCCGAATACTCGGGGGTTAGCAAAACTCCACTGTTTTGCTAGTGCAAGAACAAAGTGCAAATACGAGCCATACAATTCACATTCCACGAATAACAATAACCAGGAATCCTCAATGATCCAAACGAAACGAAAAGTATTTCCCGAGGGAAGAGTTTGAGAAAACATTTCAAAATCGAAATATCATAAATCAATAGAAATGATTTATAAAACGGTTTAGAATGCCATCGAGAGTTTTAATAGAAAACAATTTAGGATTATCAAATCCTACTTTTCAAAATCCAAAAGACAAAAGGGGTCACCGCCCCAAAGGTTTATTTTCCGAAAAATAACATTTACCAAACCGTTGGGATTTTAGCCCCAAATCCATAAAATGACTTTTACAAAATCATTGGGATTTTAGCCCCAAATCTCATCAACGCACAGTACACAAGAATGACTACAAGGTTCGTCTTCCAACGTCAAAATCCACAATTAAAGGATTTAGCATAAACAACAAAATACTCTAGAGCCATTCTAGCCAAGTAGGCCAAACGAACAAATTACCTCTTACACACTTAGTCAATGCATGCAATCATGAAAACCCTTCAAAAGCACTCATTTCCGGAAATGCCATAATCAAATCACGTTTGTAAAATGCACCACAATTAACCGTCGATCCACACCTCTGTGGACCCCTACCGAGACCCCGTCGGATCTAACCCGTAGTGGTTAAAAGCAAAGCTCGTCGATCCACACCTCCGTGGACCCATACCGAGACCCCATCGGATCTAACCCATAGTGAGCATACACACGCACACGTTACTCATGCAATACTAATATGCTAAGAATGTAAGTTCATTAAGAATACTCACTAGAGATGGCCACTTACTCGACGCCGTTATCAAACTCTTCAAAAACACAATAACAAGATTAAATACGGAATACACGATCCCATAACTTTAAACAACAGGAGTATCATCATCAAAGACTTCAACGTTCAAAATAATCAAATCATAATCAATTCTCAAAACACACCGTTCATAAAACACACGCGTTTTGAAAGAAAGCCTTTAACGAGGCCAAACCAAAATCTTTTGAAACTTCATTTCAAACAACCAAACAAACACACCAAGACGATCACCGATCATCATATCCGTAAAATAAGAAAAGTATGGGCAAGGTACTTGCCTCAAATAACCACAACGCGGAGAATCGGCCGAAGTAGGTTGGCACGAACCGACTACGAACTCGCCGACTCCACCGAACGACAATCCACAACCAAGAACTACGAACGAAAACAATAACAACGAAAATGAATTCCAAAGTACGACCCAAAGCCGCTGAATTCAAAGAACAAATGACGAAGGTTCAAGGATTTCCCCCGAAACGGCCAAGAACACGATTCGTCCCGACAAAACACGAAAACGGAATTCCAACTTGAAATATGGATATACAATCCATATAATATGTTTAACAACATCATTTAACCATAATCGATCCATCGAAAACGGATGAAAAACGAGATCGAGAACAAATCCCCCAAAAAGTCGATTCGAAGGAAATCAAGAAATATACTTCGATTCGACGAAGAACAATGGATTAAATGATGTTAAACACAAGAATACTACCAAGATTAATCATACCCATCATGAATTAATCAACAACACGGAATGGATCGGACAAAAATGCAAAACCCCCCAAATTCACGAAATTAGGGTTCTAAGGAAGATTACCTTGATTCGCTGGATCAAAGGATGATAACGGATGATTGTCTGATGTTATGAACTCAAGAACTTCGTGGATTTGTTGCCAAACATCATGGCTCCAAGATCTCCAAGTCTCCAGCCGCGGAAGAGAAAGGGAGGAAATGAAAAACGAGAGGAAATGTGACTGCTCTGTCACATTTATACTGGGCCGGAACTAGCGTGCGCTAGCCTTCCCGGACTAGCGTGCGCTATCGGCCGGTATCGGCCGAGTACCCTCGGCCAGGGCCCGCACGACCCGGCACCACCGACCAAACCTGCCAACCAAACCTGCCGACCCGACTCCCGCTAGCGTGCGCTACGGCAGGAAGCCTGCGCGCGCTAGCCGACCTATCCAGTAACATGTGGACTAAAAAGCTCGCCCAGGTAACGTACGCTAGTCGGCCGACAGCATGCGCTACCCCTGCCGGTTAGCATGCGCTACGATCGACAGTAGCGTGCGCTACCTGCCGATCCTGACCGAGTCCAGAACCCCTGGACTCCACTGTCCAGACCCGATAGCGTGCGTTAGGCCAGCCGATAGCGTGCGCTACACCTGCCGGTTAGCGCGCGCAGCCTTCCGGCCGTAGCGTGCGCTACGCCGGTTCCTACCGCACCTGTCCGGACGGTGCCCGCAATCGTCCGGCCAGTCCCGCAACCGTCCGGCCAGTACCCGACCACCAGGGCTCGACGACTCGATTTCCGAAAACGCACGGAACGAACACGACGAAAAGTTCACGGACGACATCAACGACCCAAAATAAAAACATAATACAATAATTAATCATACGCGACCAAGAAACGGGTCGAGACAACAATTACAGATACAGATACCCGTAACTTTCAAGAAATTACAAAATGGCCCAAAACGCCCGGAAATCACGATACGTGATCGAATAACAAAACCGAAGTTCACAACACGTCTAACAAAGTTAAACGGACTTACGGGAAACTCGAAACAGTAGTTTCGAACGAGTTTCGCAAGAATCGAACTCAAGTGCGGAAAAGTCGCTAAAAAGCACGGAACTCAACAAAACGACACCGAAACGAACTCGGATGTCATAAAGTGTAGAATTAATCATTCTCAGAATGACGAAACGGTCATGAGCGAGTCGTCAAAATGGACTTCCACCGAAAAAAAGAAATTACCAGAAATCGAAAATTGCGGATATTACAATGAGGTTAGAGATATTTGGGTTGAATATTTGCTCAAGCAAGAGAATGAAGCGAACGAAGAAAACAAAGATGATGGTATGCAAGTTACTCAATGAATTTTAGTCCCAATTATTCTGAATGATTAGACTTCGGGGTATTATTTTTTCGTTTTTCCATTTGGATATTGCAACATATGTAATGGTATTACGTTTTTGGAGATTGCAATAGATGTAAAGATATCATTATAGTGTTGTTTTGTGTTGTTTTATGTTTTCGGGAATGAGTAGGTTTATGATGTTTTTATGTAATGGTGAGTGTTGTTTTGTGTTTTATATTTTTGGGTACGAGCAGGATTATTATGGTTTTTTTTTTAAAAAAAAATGATAAAGAGACCTGTTAAACTTGAAATCGGGTCTCTCAGAATATTAAAAAAATCAAAGAGACCAGATATGAAATCGTCTCTCTCAGTTTCATGATTGGAAATATTAAAAAAAATCAAAGAGACCCAGTGAGTATGAAATCGGATCTCTTAGGTTATACAAAAAAATATTAAAATAATCAAAGAGACCCGTTATGTATAAAAACCGGCCTCTCAGGTTTTAAAATAAAAATATTAAAAAAATCAAAGAGACCTGTTAGGTGTAAAATGGGCTCTCTTAGGTTAGACAAAAAAATATTAAAAAAATCAAAGAGACTCGTTAGGTGTAAAATGGGCTCTCTTAGGCTAGACAAAAAAAATATTAAAAAAATCAAAGAGACCCCGTAGGTGTAAAATGAGCTCTCTTAGGCTAGACAAAAATAATATTAAAAAAATCAAAGAGACCTCATATCTCAGATAACAGGTCTCTTACCCTTTTAAATTAGTTTCCCCTCACTTGCATAACAGACCCGATTTCTTAGATATCAGGTCTCTTATATCTCAAAAACAGACCCCCCCATGAGGCGGTCTCTTTATCAAAGAGACCACTGAGATAGAGACCCGTTCAGAGGCGGTCTCTTAGGCTTATTTGGATGGGTCTCTTTGCCTATTTTTGAAGTAGTGGCGAAAAATGAACGATGTCCACACATGTTCTTCAAATATCTTGATGGAAAATCATAGACAAGCTTCAAGTGAGATAGTTAGTGAATGCATAAAAAATAGATTTACAAATCTGAAAAAAGTATATACCCATCAGATATTGTAGAGGACATGATGAACGACTACAATATATCTATTTCTTACCAAAAAGCATGGAGATCCAAGAAAAGAGCATTGTCAAAAGTGCGCAGAAATCCACATGATTACTCCTTGATACCCTCGTGGCTGCACATGGTTGAAAAGAATAACCCAGGTAACTTCATATCTCTTGAATATTAATATGCTGCAATTATAACCATGCATATTAAATTTTTATATATTTTTACTACGGTGGTTATTGACTACATTTCTATAGGTTACTAAATCAAACTAACACACTGGTTACTGATTACATATCAATTGGTTACTTGCTGTCAGGATCTATGACAGATATATCTGTTGATGCCAATGGACGTTTCAAGTATCTGTTCTTTGCATTAGGTCCATCAATAGAAGCATATAAAAATTGTCTTCCAATTATTGTCATTGATGGTACATTCTTAAACTCCGTATACATGGGAATACTACTAACAGCAAGTACACAAGATGCAAATAGGTCTATCGTTCCTATAGCTTTTGCAGTTGTTGACAGTGGAAATGAAGATTCGTGGACATGGGTTTTCAAGAATTTAAGAAAAGCAGTAGGTGTAAGGGACAACCAGTGCATTGTATCAGATCGATATCAAGCAATAGTCAAAGGTTTGGAAATTATATTTCCAGATGTCATGCATGGGGCATGCACATACCATATCTTGAAAAATATCAAAAAAATGTTTAAGAAAGGAGGTGCTGATGTGAAGAATGCTTATAATGGTGCGTGTAGAGCTTACACATTGCAAGAATTCGAGAAGCATATGTGTGATCTAGATGCAATTGATTCTCGAATCAGACCCTTTCTCGAAAATGAAGTCAAACTCAGCAAATGCACGCGCCTACATGGAGAAACAAGCAGATTCTTAACAATGACTTCAAACATAGCAGAGTCTTTGAATAATGCAATCAAATCCCTTCGAGACTTACCTGTTTCAACAATGATTGAATGTTTACGCTGTTTAGCTCAACGATGGTATCATACAAACAAACATGTTGCCCATTCAACATTTACAACGCTTGCCACAGATGCAGAAACAAGACTTGCAAATATTATAAATGATTCCAAAAGACTGAAGGTATGTTAGTTCCCTATTAATATTACTGCTATCTAGTTATTAATTCAAACTTAATATATGGTATGTGCAGAAAGTTTTCATTGTTATTAATAGTGTATAATTAGATATATCATATATTACATGTTGCTACCTCAAATCTAGTTGTATTTACAGTTTACGATTTGAACAAAGAATATGTTGTAGATATATCCAAAAAAACATGCACATGCCAAGAGTTTCAGTACCATGAAATGCCATGCAAACATGCATCAACAGTCTTAGGCAAAAGGAATTTGAGTTGTTATGAGTTCTGTTCCATATTTTACAGAAGAAGGCTTTATGTGCAACATATTCATCAAGCATTATGCCTGTGGGGGACAAAGATAGCTGGGATATACCAGCACATATCAGGGCAATCCAAGTCCTACCACCCAACACAAAAAGACCACCTGGGAGACCAAAGGCAGGAAGATACAAAAGTGCAGCAGAAGGTAAAAGTCAGGTCCAATGCAGCAAATGCAAAGAAAAAGGGCACAATCGAAAAACTTGTAAAAATCCTCCCGTCTTACAACTTCTGATGTAATAATTATTTGAAATTACAAACTAATAACCATTGTGTGTTGATTTTCTACTTTCTATTAAATTGCTCTAGTTTCTACTCCAAAGTTATACCTGATATCACTAAAATTAATATTTTAATCCTAGTAGATTTTCTTAATAATGTAGATTTATTAATAACATGACATTGTGACAAATAACTAATTCATTATAATTAATTACTCTGATAACCACTATTGGTTACTATTTAATTTTAATTGATATTTTCTATTTTCTAAAATATGGAGTATACTGGTCAAGATATAAATAAAAAATATGTACGTATAGTTAAAAATACTAAATTAATATGTCACTATCTACTATTATGGGAGTATTCTTCAATAATAGTAGAATATTACTATTAACTTAAATCACATAAAAATATTTTGAGATGATGCCATCTCACATATATCATGTCACGAAACTATTTGTAAATATTTGCATGATATATAATACATAAGTGATATATCTTTGATACATTTATAGTAAAATATTCTAATATGTACTTGATGAGCAAGTTTAAGTAACTAAGATATTACGTAGATGTTTTCAATGTAAAAAAATTATTAATATAATGAACGAAGTAACTAATAAATTATGTAGACGTAACCAATGTATTAATTAAACGTAACCAATCTATTAATAAAAGGACATTGTGACAAACAACTAATTCATTATAATTAATTACTCTGATAACCACTATTGGTTACTATTTAATTTCAATTGATATTTTCTATTTTCAGAAATATGGAATATTCTGGTCAAGATATAAATAAAAAAGATGCACGTATAGTTAAAAATACTAAATTAATATGTCACTTTCTACTATTATTGAAGTATTCTATAATAGTAGTAGAAAGCTACATTAATTTTAATCACATAAAAATATTTTGAGATGAAACCATCTCACATATATCATTTCACCAAACTATTTGTAAATATTTGCATGATATATAATACACAAGTGATATATCTTTGATACATTTATAGTAAAACTCAAATATTCTAATATGTACTTGATGAGTAAGTTTAAGTAACTAAGATATTAGGTAGATGTTTTCAGTGTAAAAAAAATTATTAATATAATGAACGACGTAACCAATTAATTAGGTAGATGTAACCAATGTATTAATTAAACATAACCAATCTATTAATAAAATATGGACAAGTTGGAGTATATTTAATAACTTATTTCACTTATACATAATTCAAAAATTAATAATACAAATCTAACACAAGTAATAATCTGGTTACATGATCTAATATATTAGAATACCAAATTTTCGAAATCTACAAACACAAAGTTCCATGTATTGGCAAATTCTTATCATAATTCTGGTAACCAAAACAAAAGAACAAAAAAGAATAACAAAATACTAACAACTGATATAATTAATGTCAAACATAAGTGAAAATTACCATAACTAAATAGTTGAGATAATCAACAAATACTGAAAATAACCATAACTAAAAATATCCATTCCAACAACTAGAAATTCAACTCCATAAAATTCAAACAAGGTACCCTACATATTAACCAGCAGCCTTATAAATTTAAACCTAACTATTACAAGCATATCTTCCAGTATATTCAATATCAGACTCATAGCCAGATATCTCCTTATTCCTAGCATGAATATACAAGTTGACATATAATTTCTTCCGATACGCTTTCACAGAGAAACGCCCCAACATGTCCTCCATCTTTTCAAAAATAAAATGTTCTGCCAAGCCAATTGTGAAAACACCGCAATCACTACAAAAAAAAAACATTGTAAATATGAATACATAAACATACACAACAAAATACTTATTATGGATATTTACTCACCACTCAACCTGCTCAGGTATCGACTTTGCAAAAAGAAGTAAAAACTGATCATTCAGCCCATATTTGCTAAATAAATCACTACCATGGTCAAGATCAGTTCTCATTCCCCAAAAATCATAACCTGCCAATATAATAGGCAAAGCCACAACATACGGTTGACACACACTCAATATCCTATCATGCATTACCTTACAACCTTGTTCAAGAGTATTGTATACCACCAAACACCGACGATGTACATCAAACACCAATAAAAACCAATGCCCAGGATTATCCATGTTTATAGGAAATAAAACATACTCAACTTCAACACAGGGTGTGTTCATACACATCAAATAACCAAGAACATACTCTCGAATGTCTGTACTTCCTCTCAAAATTTCTCTATCATTCCCCTTCTGACAATACTCATTGTCAGAAGAGCTATGTTGGATAATCCTCCTTTTCATTTCGGATTTTTGATGTTGTTATTGATAAATGATTCGTATGGAGATGATTAAGATCTTGTTGTTTCGATTCTTGAGGTTATATGAGGTGTATGTTGAAGGAAGATGATGATATGTTGGATTATGTCTTGATTATGTTGGTATGATTATGGAATCATAATATTCTTGATGTTCTTGGTAGTATTGCTTCGATTTTGATGCTAAGAAGATCATATGTTGAAGAACATGATGATATACACCTTGAATTATGATTAAGGGTTGTTTAGATGTTAGAAAACATCGGGTTATGTTGTTTTATGGATTATGAACGTGAATTTGGATAATTCGTGTTCGTGAAGAACTCTTGAGTTACATGTTATGATTTTGGAAGGATTTCGGATAATTTTGGAATGTGATTATTCACGATAATAATCAGTAAATTGTTTTCTACGAATTTACAAGTATGAACAAGAAGGAATTTTGTCTTCGTTTTTGGAGTTGAAGTGGGAATCGAATATGTTATAAAATCCTAAATGTCGAGATGAATTGATCATTGATTTGATGAATACGTTTTAAAGTGTTGGTGTTTTGGATATGAATATGGAATATTCACATTCATAACTAAGTTATGTATCTTGGTACAATATTCGTATAGGAATACGAATATGATTTCGAGTTTGATGAGAATTATTATTCATGTTTGAATTTGGAAATTCATACTTATTGAATAAGTGTTCAATTCGGATAATGGAATTATTTGAAACCTTTGGAATATGGTTATCTATATTGTTGAATTAATTGGATTGTCCGGATTGATGATGATAATCGGTAATTGGATTTTATTATGATTATACAAGGAGGAAACTTGTAATTGTATTTAAGATTGAATTTGGAATCGGTAATGTTAGACACTTGTTAGTTTAAATAGATTATGGATATGATATTCGGATTGTGGAATCGTATTGTGGTTTTGAATTCATGATCGATTGATTTGGTTGTTCGGATTTGTGTTTAATCGGGATATTGTAGAACTGTTGTGCTTGTTGATCGGTTATTGATTGTTATTTGTGATCATCGAGTTACGACTTGTATCGTGGATATGAGTTCGTATTTGTTTGAGTTGTATTGTTCGGTTTTGTTTATGATCGAGGTTTCGTTGAACCGTTGAGTTTGTTGATTGGGTATGTCGGTTATTGATTTTTATCGAATGTGTGTTAATCGGTTATTGCAATAGGTTGTGATGTTTTGATCGTGGATTATGACCGTTGTGTTGCGGTTGAGGTCGAAGAGTTCGTAGATTGCTTTTGGTCGGGGCTGAGGAGCTCGTAAACTAAGGCAATGGATTTTGGTAACGGCTCTGTGGTATCGGTATCTTGGCAAGTTTCTACTTGTTCAGTTTATAATATTTGATGAATGGTTTCGTTTTCATTTCATTTATAATTCGTATAGCAATGTTGTTAGAAATGTAAGTTGTCGAGATAATGGTTTGTATATCGTGCTCTGGTTGTATTAAATCACAAGGTATATGATTTAATTGTGTTCAGGGAAGACGTGAGTTATCTTTGGTCAAAGATATATAATATCGGATATCGAGGATAGTTATCATGATGACATAAGTATCGGGATAAAGGTTTTTTGGTATTGAATGGATGGTACCTTATTTGAGATTATTTGTATAACTGTGTATTCGTTCAGGGATGTTGTTCGTGGAAAGGATGTTGTCTTCGGCTTTGAGGTAATTTATGTATTGTTCAGTTATGAGATAATTATTATGTTGAGTTGTTGTATATGTTGTATGTTGAGGCCTCGTATATTGAGATTCGTACTGGTTGTTCGTTGAGGGATGTTGATCCCAGGACTATTGTCGGTATTAATGGTTGTGTTTATCGTCTCATTGGGGGATGCTGATAGATATGGTCCTCGGCTTTGAGGTAATCTAAATATTTGTTCAGTCATGTGGATAATTAGTATGTTGAGTTGTTGTATATGTTGAAATTTCGTGTAATGAGTTTCGTATCGGTTATTCGTTGAGGGATGTTGATCCCAGGACTGTTGTATTGAGATCGTAGACCGTGTTGGTCATTCATTTGAGGATGATGATCCCAGGATTGATGTTTTGGATATTGATTAGTCGTGTCGACTTTTCATTGTCAGTCTGTTGTTGTTCACTTCGGTGAGACTTTTGATCCTTATTGGATATGTGTTTCTTTGAGTTTCGTTGTCATGTTGCATCGTGACATATCTGGAGTTATATCTGCGTGCCGATTGGTTATTGTGTAGGATTTTTAGCCGGGCACATGATGGTTATGTGTTGATATTTCCACACTGAACCGTGCACACGAGACACAGTTCGTGAGGCTAATTAGGTACAAGACCACACGTGTATTTGATCAATACTCGGGGTGGCTTGTGCACGGACACATTTCCGGATCGGGCGTACTATGACTTCCATCTTTGAGCCATATTGTTTAGTCGTTCATCCTCCATTTATGGTTGGGTATGTTCGACGGTTTGTGACTGGTACGCCCGAGGGGTATGTTCGATAGTCGGAGTGATTTCTTTGAGATCTATTATTGTTGATCATTTGGAGTTTACTTTGTTGATGGTATTCTCGGTTATTGTTGGTCCTTTGTCGATCATTTGGAGTCTACCTTGTTGAGGGTATTCTTGGTTATTGTTGATCCTTTGTTGATCGTGTTGGGAGTTTACCATGTTGAGGGTACTCTCGATTATCATTGATTCCTTGTTGGTCATATTGGAGTTATCATGTTGGTGATATTCTCAGTTGACGTATTGGTTGATCTGGTTATTGATCGTATAAGCATTCGGACTATACGTCGATGTTTGGGATTTGTTATCATTATCATGTGGTAGTTGATCTACAGATATGTTGTGTACTATTGGTTTATCCAGGTTGAGATTTGATTGTGAAATCCGACGAACAGGATTTGGCACGAACGGATTATTTCCGCGTATGAGTTATGATGATGTTTTAAGGATATTTGGTATTGTTTGGATACAGTACAGATATTTGTAGTTGAGTTCATTTCGTCTTTTGAAGATGCGAAATGTGGATTACGGTAAGGGTTGTTTTGGTATGGAATGCCTTGGATCGGTAAGATTACTTTGGTCGTATTCTTACTATATTATTACATTGGTATGTAATTATTTATGTTGATGTGATCGATATCATTATTGAGTATTGTGGCTGACCCCGTCGTGGGCTTTATTTTTAGGTACTCGGAGATAGAGCTAGTAGCGGTCGTGAAGGGGTGAGCTTCTCGGGTGATACTGGCGGTGGCATGTTTTGGAGTATCGAGTATTTCTTTTCTGGTTATTCATTTCCGCTGCAAATGTATATTTTGAACTGCATTTATCCGCTGCGTGTGTATATTTGAAAATGGCTTTTCGGTATCTTTATCCGCTACATGTGTGTATTTTAAAAGGGCTTTTTGGAACTTTGCGAACTTGGGTTATTTCGTTAAACCTTTTCCTAAACTATTTTATCGGTACGTTTAAGTGGTGGCTTAACGTACATTTTAAACTGTTGAGATTTGGCACCTCGCCTTGTATTTTCAAATGGTATTTTATGACGGTATTTGAAAACTATGCTTTTGAAAATATTTGAGTATTTGCAAAATACTACCGTCATCGGCCTTTTTGGCGAGTTTGAACGTTTTGTAAACGGTTTTTAGCCTGGTGGGTTCCGACGCGGGACCCAAGGCGCTGTAATATCCCGGATGGTTTTGGGGGTGTTACATCCTGATCGGTTTAGAGTTCCTCCAGCACACAAGCTCCTCCAACCTTCACCTATAAATACCAGGCTTGGGGGCTCGTTTTTTATACGCAAAAAATACTTACGATTTTTTGAGAGCCTTTACAGTCAGATATTTTTCTTCTTTTTTTTCTTCTTCGGTCGGTGAGAGTATACATAGTTGTTCTAGTTCGTTGAGGGTGCAGCGCATCATCGATTCACAACATCGAGCTGTTGTTTTATCCTGGGAGGCAAATGTCATACACCGTGGTGAGGGCGAATTTGCTTTAAGAAGACAAATATTCTAGACTCAACAGCAACACTTTCAATCGTTTATGCGAACCGAATTTTTCTTTTTTTTTTTTGGCTAACCGATTTTTTGCAGGATTCGGATAAAACATATATTCGATATATATATCTTATGTTCTTTTTCAAGTAATCATTTTTCAAAAATTATTCAACAATCTTAAGCAATTTTTTTTTTGTTTACTTGACTAAAACAGATCTACTTTCGAAAAGTTAAGCAATATGGATTCTCAAAACCCAATACTGTCCACAGACGTTTCTAGAGGTGCGCCTAAGAAAATCGGCTCGGGTTCAGCGACTGGAGGTGCGCCTCTGATAACTGGATCGGGTACAGCTTCGATTCCAATTACTAATTCGGTTTCGGTTCCGGTCAACCATGCGGACAAACCAGAGAAATTCAACGGGCAGAATTTCAAGAGACGGCAGCAGAAGATGAATCCAAAGTGCCTGAGATTCACAAGAATACGATTATGGAATCAAGGAATGCGTCATTCTTTGAGAATATCTTTCCTTGTAAGACTGCAAGTGAACCCCTTATCTCATCCAAACAGACTTCTGAACTAATGGATGAAGACAATGAAGATCAAATAATGGATAATGAGGACGAACCTAGAAGGAGCAAGCGACAAAGGACGGAGAAATCTTACTGACCAGATTTCATCACCTACTTGCTCGAAAAGGCTCCTCAAACTTACAAAGAAGCTGTAAGCTCGACGGATGGACCTCTATGGAAGGGGGCTATCAAAGAAGAGATTGATTCTATATTACAGAATCATACTTGGGAACTAGTGGAATTACCTCCTAAGTGTAAACCATTAGGAAATAAGTGTATTTTCAAGAAGAAATTGAAAGATGGAGCAGTTGATAAATATAAGGCTAGGCTCGTAGCGAAGGGATATAACCAACGTGAAGGCCTAGACTATTTTGATACTTACTCTCCTGTGACGAGAATAACTTCCATCACGATGATACTTGCCATCACAGCATTACGAGGCTTAGAAGTTCATCAAATGGATGTTAAGACTGCCTTTTTTAATGGGGACTTAGAAGAGGAAATCTACATGGAACAACCAAGGGGTTCTCTGCTCCTGGGCAAGAACGGAAAGTCTGCAAGCTGGTAAAATCTTTGTACGGATTGAAGCAGGCACCAAAACAGTGGCATGAAAAATTTGATCATGTCATGATAAGCGGTGGCTTCAAAATTAATGAATCCGACAAGTGTGATATGTGAAAGACACGGAAGATGGCTATGTCATTTTGTGTCTATATGTAGATGACTTGCTCATTACCGGTAGTAATGAAAGAATAATCAAATCGACCAAAGACATGCTGAGGTCGAGATTTGATATGAAGGATATGGGACTCGCAGATGTAATTTTAGGGATTAAAATCACACGAACGTCGGAAGGTCTCATGCTGAGTCAAGCCCACTATGTGGACAAAATCCTTGAAAGATTTAATAAGGATGACTGCTGGACCATCAATCTCATTCATGTGGGGGATTGTTGGAAATATTAGATAAAATGGAGGAAATGGGCTGTTTTGAGTAGCCCACTTGAGAGGAAATTTTGAGTGGGATCGACTACGAGTTAAAATCGGGACTTAGTTGGAATACGTAGTACTCCGTATGGGGTTCCAAAACATGTAAGAACACTCAAAATGATTGAGGTATGAATGAGTTATAATATTCCAAAGTGAACCCTTTAGAAATGGGTTTGGGGTGTTATCCCACATTGGAAAAAGAAGGGAGAAATTGTGAGTATATAAGGAGATGTGGACAAAGGCATGTTCAAAAAATGAGACACGTGTGGATGTGTGACTAGGCGCCCCTCGCACACACACGCGCGCGCGCGCGCCGCCGCCGCCGCTCGGTTCGGTTCGGGTCGGGTCGGTCTCGATCGAAGGGCGATTTGGGCGAAATGTCTCGGCATCTCGAAGTTATCTTTTTACTGCAATTTTATTCGGTAAAATTTTATTTTACTGAAAATACCTCAATTAATAAATTCCGAATTTTCGGATCCAGATAAAATCGAATTAAACAGATCTGGATAAGTATTGAGATACCAATCCTGATCGGTTTAGAGTTCCTCCAGATACCAATATTGGTCGGTATAGAGTTCCTCCAGCACACAACCTCCTCCAGCCTTCACCTATAAATATCCGGCTTGCGGGGCTCATTTTTGATACGCAAAAAATACGTACGATTTTTCGAGAGCCTTAACAGTCAGATATTTTTCTTCTTCGTTTTTTTTTCTTCTTCGGTCGGTGAGAGTATATAGAGTTGTTCTATTTCGTTGAGGGTGCAGCGCTTCATCGATTCACTGCGTCGAGCTGTTCTTTTATCCTGGGAGGCACACGTCATACACCGTGGTGAGGGCGAATTTGCTTTAAGGAGACAGATATTATGGACTCAACAGCGACACTTTCGATCATTTACGCGAACATAATTTTTCTTTTTTTTGGCTAACCGATTTTTGCAGGATTCAGATAAAACATATATTCGATATATATATATATTCTGTTCTTTTTCAAGTAATCGTTTTTCAAAAATTATTCAACAATCTTAAAGCAATTTTTTTTTGTTTATTTGATTAAAACAGATCTACTTTCGAAAAGTTAAGCAATATGGATTCTCAAAACCCAATACTGTCCATGGACGTTTCTGGAGGTGCGCCTCTGATAACTGGATCGGGTACAACTTCGATTTCGATTACTAATTCGGTTTCGGTTCCTGTCAACCATGCGGACAAACCAGAGAAATTCAACGGGCAGAATTTCAAGAAATGGTAGCAGAAGTTGATGTTCTATCTGACCACTCTAGGCTTGTCTCAATTCCTCAAGGAGGATGCGCCAAAATATGACGAAGACAGTGACCAACAAACTCTGATGGCCATTGACGCTTGGAAAACTTCTGACTATCTGTGTCGGAATTATGTGATGAATGGCCTTGCCGATTCACTATACAACGTGTACAGCAGTGCTAATTCAGCAAAGGCATTATGGGACTCACTAGACCACAAGTACAAGATCGAGGATGCCGGTGCCAAGAAGTGGATTGTTGGACGGTTTCTCGATTACAAGATGATCGACTCCAAGACTGTGGTGAGTCAGGTATAGGAGCTACAAGTGGTCATTCACGAAATCCATGCTGAAGGAATGGTCATTAGCGAATCCTTCCAACTGGCTGCTGTGATCGAAAAACTGCTCCCGACTTGGAAAGACTTCAAGAATTATCTCAAGCACAAGCGTAAGGAGATGAGCATGGAAGATCTGATCGTTAGACTTCGCATAGAGGGAGACAACCGAGGATCAGAAAAGAAGGTAAATGATGCTGTAGCAAAAGCCAATGTTGTGGAAACTGGACAGACATCCAAGAAAGGCAACAATGGAAAGGCAACCAAGCTGGGACCTAAAGGAGGAATTGGGAAAAAGAAGGAAAAATTCCTTGGAAAATGCTACAACTGTGAAAAGATGGGTCATAGGGCGGCCGACTGCAGGCTGACAAAGAAACCAAAGAAAAAGGAAGGTAATGCAGCACATCTGATTACCGAACAAGTGGAAAATCTTGACTTATGTGCTATGATCTCCGAAGTGAACCTAGTTGGCTCAAATCTTAAAGAGTGGTGGATCGATACTGGAGCAACAAGGCATATATGTGCCAACAAGAGTATGTTCTCCTCCTTGGAAGAAACAGATGCCGGTGATATGCTGTATATGGGAAATTCTGCAACCTCAACTATTTTGGGCGAAGGCACGGTGATTCTAAAGATGACGTCTGGAAAGGAAGTGACTCTTAAACGAGTGTTATATGTGCCCGATATCCGCAAGAACCTTATTTCTGGTACCTTGTTGATGAAGCACGGCTTTAGATCAGTTTTCGAGTCCGATAAAGTTATTTTGTCGAAAAATTATGTGTTTATAGGCAAGGGATATAAATGTGATGGGCTAGTTAAGCTCAATGTAATGACTATCAAAAATAATGAAATGAAGAATTCTTCTGCTTACTTGCTTGAGTCTCCTAATTTATGGCATGCTAGATTAGGACATGTTAATTTTAGTGCAATGCGTAGACTAATTGCATTAGATCACATACCAAATTTTAAAATTGATTTAAACCACAAGTGTGAAACTTGTGTAGAGGCAAAATTAACTCGATCTCCATTCCGACAAGTGGAAAGAAACACCAAACCTTTAGAATTAATATATAGCAACCTATGTGATTTGAAGTTTGTTCAAACTAAAGGTGGAAATAAATATTTTATTACTTTCGTGGATGATTGTACTAAATATTGCTATGTATACTTGCTTAAAAGCAAAGATGAAGCCATAGAGAAATTCATTCTCTATAAAACGGAAGTTGAGAATTATTTGAATGCTAAGATAAAAATCTTGAGAAGTGACCGCGGAGGTGAATATGTGTAACCATTTGGCGAATTTTGCTCACAACATGGGATTATTCATGAAGTCACTGCCCCATATGTACCACAGTCAAATGGCGTGGCGGAACATAAGAATCGCACTTTGAAAGATATGATGAATGCGATATTACTAAATTTAGGTCTGCCACAAAATATGTGGGGAGAAGCCATCTTAACGGCGAATTATCTCTTAAACAAGATATGCCGTAAGAAAGGGGACAAAACTCCTTATGAATTGTGTAAAGGAGTCAAGCCTTCCTACAATTACATGAAAGTGTGGGGGTGTCTAGCAAAGGTGTTGATACCTACTCCTAAGAAAGTTAAAATAGGCCCAAAAACGGTTGACTGCATTTTCATTGGATATGCACACAACAACAATGCTTACCATTTTTTGTGCATGAATCCAAAGTGCATTGTAATACCCGGTTGTAATTCAGTAATTGATACTCAGTAATTTTCACTCATTATTAATCAATTGTCACTCAGATTCAGTCATGGTATTCATCATTCAGAGTAATTGTATCGTATATCAATCGTCATTCATCACTAATCGGATTGGAGTTTCGTGCCGCGTTTATCATCATTGTCATTTCGTTGCGGTATGCGTGAGGAGTAGCGCACGCTACATAATCCTTTTAGCGTACGCTAATTGGGTATAGGTAGCGCACGCTACCACTCAGCTTTAGCGCACGCTAAGGTTGTCCTGGCTGCAGTCCAGAAGGTACTGGACTGCAGGTGAGATTATTTGTAGCGCACGCTACGAGTGGTAAGTAGCGCGCTAACGGGTTGTAGTAGCGCACGCTATATGTGTGGAGTAGCGCGCTAGGGACGGATCAGGTTGAGTCCAGTGGCTACTGGACTGCACTGAATTATTTCATAGCGCACGCTATGTGTTGTTGTTAGCGTACGCAACCGATATATTAGCGCACGCTAAACTATGGTTGTAGCGCACGCTATCGAGGTCGATCGAGGGCGGCAGTTTTACGGACTCCAGATCGGGCATCAATATTTCGTTAGCGCACGCTAATAATGGATCTTAGCGCACGCTAGTAGTATGGTCGTAGCGCACGCTACAAAAGGTACGTAGCGCGCGCTACCGTGTTCGGACATGGTACTGAATACCCAAATTTCCCGTTAGCGCACGCTACGCATTGTGGCTAGCGACGCTAACCTCGGATCGACTATAAATTGGGATGCTTTAGTCGAGTTCGTCATTTATCATCCTAATCTCTTTCTCTCGTCGGTTCTTGGCGATTTGGGCGATTTTGAGGGTATTCTTCAAGGTGTAATCATCAATCATCATCTTCAAGTCTTTGAGTTGGATTATCATCACTTCATCATCTCCAATACATCAAATCAAAGGTATTAATTTCTTGGATCTTGGATTTCGGATTTTTGAGTTTTTCCTTCCGATTTCTTTGTGTAAGCTTGGATTATCATCGGAATATGTTAGATATGGATTATCTACCTTGGATAAATATATTCCTACGGATTTAATGGTTATTTTCGGAACTATTTCAAGAACCCTTGGGGTTGACTTTGGTTAATTGGGGATTTTCCGATTGATGTTGTTGTAACCATGAATTATGGATTCCTAATGGATTATTGATGTCATTGAAGTGTTTTGTTAGTTTGAAATACTCATTTTGGTTTGGTTTCGACATATTCGGGATTGGATAATTCCGAAGTTGCGTGGTTGGTTATGTATTCGTTGGAATGCCTTATGAGTTTGATTATCGTTGTTTCGACCGTTGGGTTAGTCGTGTTTTGTTACTTGATGCGTGTATTGAACGATTGTTGGTAATTATTGTTATTCAAGGTTGTTCGAGCGATCGGTATCTTGGTTAGGACGTTGTTCGTGGACGGACATTCTTCATCGGTATTGTGTAAGTTAATTCTTACTCGGTTAAAAGGATATTCATTCCTTTTGTTGTTGTTCATTCATAATCATAACTCATTCATCATTGTATTAATCGTATCAAAATTCGTCATTGTCAATTAATCACCTCAGTCATAAGGAACGACGGTTCCGATCATTTCATTGAGCTATCATTCATGTCACTATCATTCAATCTTGGTGAGTCATTATTCATTTTCATTGTCACTTTTGTCATATTGTGGCATTCCGGGTCATACTGGCGTGCCGGTTGGTATGTGTAGGATTTTCATGTCGGGCACATTATAGTCGTGTGTTGGTTGGTGGCCTCACATTGGACTGTGCACACGAGTCGATTGCTCGTGAGACTGATTAGGTACAAGACCACGCGTGTTTGATCGTTGGTGGCTTGTGCACGGACACATTTCCATCCCGGACGTAGTGTGGCGCCATTCCTTTGAGCCGTACTGATAGTTGATTCATATAGCATGTTTGATTGCGTATGTTTCAATAGAATAATTCATAATTTCAGATATATCATGATTGTGTATTTTCAACCCTTGAGGATTGTTGTTCTTTGTAACTGACCCCGTTTGGGGATTTTGTTTTTCAGGTCATGGCAAGGCAAACGCACGGGAACAGCATGTTGATGTCAAGGAGTCCTAGCGATACTAGTAGGGGGCCCCGATCTTTCAGTTATTCATGTTATTGTCCTTTATTTTCCGCTGCAGACTTTCATTTGAATACTCCGTTTCATTCAGTGTTGTGTATTTTATCTTCATATAAAATACACTAGTATTCAGTGTTGTCCTGGTGTGTTGTAACTAAACTCCTCATCGGAGTAATTATTGTTGTAATGTAGTTCGGTACTACATTTATCTTGTGTAATTCATTCATTTTCATTTGCCTGGTGGGTCCCAGTTGGGGATCTACGGCACTGTAATATCCGCCTAGTTTGGGGTGTTACAGAGTTGGTATCGGAGCGTGGTTTTGAATACTACCCTCCAAGTCATGTCTCATTTGAAATCATCGTCATCGGACTAGTATCATTGGACTTTCGTGTCACGTGTGACCTGTGCAGATGCCGAGCCAATCAGACCGAAAGAACTGTAAGACTTCTAACGCCATGGTATAATTTCTGGCAATAGTCATTCATTCATCATTCATCATTTAACAATCCTCAAATATCATCATTCATTATGATCGGCACGATCATATTAACTCATCAATCACTCAATTCATTTCATTACTCAGTTAATAATCAGGACGATCATGTTAACTCGTTAATTACTCAATTCATTTCATTACTCGATTGTCAATCTGGATGATCATATTATCAATCTTGTTAAGTTATTCAAGATAATCATTTCAAGAATTTCATTAGATAATCATGTAACTTCAAGAAATCATTCATATAATCACTAAGTTAGAGCATGTATACTCATTTTCATCATCTCATGACATAATCATAACGTGCTAATCATGCGGAAATATAATCATTATGCGACCTTCCTACTTCAAGATGGAGAGAGCTATCGTGGATGCACGGGGAGAGGCGGTGCGGACCGAAACCCGAGAAATAATCACTCACGCCAGAAATCGTGCCCGTGACTCGGCTCGACTGAAGATGTTCGGGTTGATCCACTCACTTTTATGCGTGCCATGATGACCCATGTGCGCTTGCTCAATCATCATTGCGCCACTGACCGGATTAATCGAGAGAACTCTCCCGTATGAGATGGCTACTAAGAAAAGTGCTGAACAACAACCTTCATCTTTCAAAGAAGAAATCAACGGAAGCGTAATCGGTCCGAAGGCGGTTGGTCAACCTCCAAGAAACCTCGTGCGGGTCCTACCGCTTTCGAGGCCCTCCTACGGCACCTAATCCCGCGGATCTCGCCCGAGCGGCCGATTCGGCCATCATCTGTTTCAACCGTGGGGCGCGGCCATTTCAAGATACTAGGTACGACGCCGTCTATCACATGTCATAATTGTGGGAATTTTGGGCATAAGGCCCGTTTTGCCGAAAGAACTCCAAGTCGGCTCGGTGGCATCTCAGCCCGAAGCAACCAAGCGTTTGATCGATCGCTTTGTCAACGTCGTTTAAGACAATGGAAGCAAATAGAGTGGGAGCTCGTATTTATCGACGGAGCGTCCGGTTCGGGGGCCGGCAGTCCCGGATTCATGTGATGAAGAGGATCGACGATCCGGTGGCCCGAACGATCTCGGGTATACTCGTAATTTTATTTCAACCCGTGTGTACCTTTTGATATCGGTGCACCGCATTCATTCATTTTCAAGTCATGATTGAATAAACTTAATTTGGATAGTCCTATTGCTTGTGGACCTCATACCATCGGTGTACCGACGATAGAAGATTTTCTAAATCATACCAAGGTAAGCTTAATGACCGCAATTGGTCCGTGAACCTAATCGTGGTGAATTTATCTAAGGACGATGTAATATTGAGTGTTAATTAGATGGATTGTCATGATGCCGTTCTCAATGTTCGTAGCGCATGGTCACTATCATTTTCGCCGTTGGTCGTCGAATGTGTACTTCGTGAGGTAATCCCGTTGTCCCGTAAGGATTACTATTATGATGGAAGCAGAGAAATTCCGCAAGCAAGTTGTTCAGTCATTCATTGTATCATTTTCATCGATTGGCCTTTCTAAGGCAATCGAGTTATTCAGTCATTCATTGTATCATTTTCATCGATTGGCCTTTCTAAGGCAATCGAGTTATTCAATCATTCATTGTATCATTTTCATCGATTGGCCTTTCTAAGGCAATTGAGCTATTTAATCATTCATTGTATCATTTTCATCGATTGGCCTTTCTAAGGCAATCGAGCTATTTAATCATTCATTGTATCATTTTCATCGATTGGCCTTTCTAAGGCAATCGAGCTATTCAATCATTCATTGTATCATTTTCATCGATTGGCCTTTCTAAGGCAATCGAGTTATTCAATCATACATTGCATCATTTTCATCGATTGGCATTTCTAAGGCAATCGAGATGTTCAATCATTCATTGTATCACTTTTTATCGATTGACCATTCTCGGGCAATCGAAATGTTCAATCATTCGTGGTATCATTGTCATCGTTTGACGATGTATTCCGAGCGAGTTATCTGGTTGCTTTCTCATAGAGTAGTGGAATTCGGGGAGTGAGTTGGAGCCGGTACGTCCCCATTATCGAAGACACCGTATCGGATGGCCCGACCAAATGCAGGAGTTGAAGATTCAACTTGAGGATTAGTTCGAGAAAGGTTATCTCCGACCGAGTGTGTTCCCGTGGGGAGCACCAGTGTTATCTGTCAAGGAGAGGTATGGTTCGTTCGTGTGTGTTTTATTATCGGGAGTTGAACAGGTGAGGATCAAGATTAGTATCCTCTATCCCGTATCGACGATCTTTTGGATCAACTTCAGGAGCTTGATATTTTCCAAGATCGACTTAAGATCTGGATATCATCGATTCTTGGATTCGAGTCGGATATCACGAGGACGGCTTTTCGAACACGCTATGGTCGTGATGAGTTTGCGGTTATGCCGGTTGGGTTGATTATTGCACTGCGGTATTCATGGAGTTAATGAATCGAGTTTTCATCGACTTTTGGATCGGTTTGTTGTTGTCTTCATCGATGACATTTAGATTATTCTCGTGACGGGAGGAACACGAGGTTCATTTTCATCAGTTTCCGACGTGTTAAGACGAGAGCAACTTTATGGGAAGTTTTCCAAAGGTGAGTCTTGGATGTCCGAAGTGACTTTTCTCGGACTGTAATTTCATCGGATGGAGTGCGTGTTGATCCTCGGAAGACGAAGGCTATCGATATTGGTCACCTCCGAAGAATGTTAAGCAAATCAAGCTTTCTCGGATTAGCCGGCTATTATCGGCGGTTTGTGGAAGGATTTTCTAAAAATTGTTCGATTAATTCATTCATCACTCAATCAATCTCATTGTTCATCAATTCATTCATCACTCGATCAATCTCGTTGTTGATCAATTCATTCATCACTCGATCAATCTCATTGTTCATCGATTCATTCATCACTCGATCGATCTCATTGTTCATCAATTCATTCATCACTCGACCAATCTCATTGTTCATCAATTCATTCATCACTCATCAATCTCATTGTTCACTCAATTCATTCATCACTCATTCAATCTCATTGTTCATCAATTCATTCATCACTCAAGAAATCTCATTGTTCACCGATTCATTCATCACTCGATCAATCTCATTGTTCACTCAATTCATTCATCACTCGATCAATCTCATTGTTCATCAATTCATTCATCACTCGATTAATCTCATTGTTCAATTAATTCATTCATCACGGAGTCAATCTCATTGTTCGATTAATTTATTAACCATCCAGTCCATCTCACGGTTCAGTTGTTGATCTTGTGAATCAAATTTTTCAATCTTGTGAACTTGTTCAAGGTAATCATTTCAGGAATTTCATCAGATAGGCTTGTCACCTCACTTGATTTTTCATGCGATCTTCTCATATTACGGCGTCATGTCGACGATCGTTTTATTGCATTATTAATGCATCCATTTTGTTAGAGCATGTATGCTCATTGTTATCATTTCATCTCGTAATCATAGTGCAATCTTCATACGAGATCTGTAATTATCACGTGACTTTCTGCCTCGGTATGGAAGGAGTTCCGAGGACATCGGAATCCGACGTCAAGAGATCGTTTCTAGTCGTATTCATCTTTGGGAGAGCATCTTCATCTCGCATAACGAGTTCGACCGTTGTTTGCTTAAACGGTGATACAACGGGACATTCATCACCGGTGTTGAGCAAGTTAATTCTTGCTCGATAATAGGATAATCATTCATTTCATCGTCGTTCAATTGTTCGCATAGGTCATTCATCATATATCAATCACGTTAAGACTTATATTTATCAACCAATCATTCACTTCACGGGAACAATGGTTCCAATAATTTCATTTGAGTTATCACTCATTTCGTTATTAGTTCACCTCGGCGAGTTATTCTTGATCCTTGTCGGATATCTAATCATTTATCATTCATCTTAGTCACTCTCGTTTTGGTAACCTTTCGGGTCATATTAAGCGGTGAGTTCAGGTTTGGGTCTTCGTCGAATCGTTGGGATCGAGGAGATCGATGGTATGGAGGATATCGATGTTGGGTACATTTGATATATAGCCTTGTCTTTCAGATGACTATATAACTCAATCCGTATTAATGTGTCATGGTTGTGGATCATTTATTGTTGATCTATCTTATAATGATCGTATTTGAGAATCTTGAGATTTTGAGATCGTTTGATGCATTCCTTTTGGTGTCATACCGAGACTTCGTGATATTTTTGGGAAATCGTTCATTGTGATCCGAGACGTCAAGACTTGGGGACTTGGGCGTGTGATTGATTTGGTCCCGAGAACTATTTGGACATTATTGTTTGCAGATCGTGATGGATAGTTCATGTCCCGAGTTGTTTACCCTTAGTTTCGAGGACGAAACTCTTTCAAGGGGGGGTGTATGTAATACCCGGTTGTAATTCAGTAATTGATACTCAGTAATTTTCACTCATTATTAATCAATTGTCACTCAGATTCAGTCATGGTATTCATCATTCAGAGTAATTGTATCGTATATCAATCGTCATTCATCACTAATCGGATTGGAGTTTCGTGCCGCGTTTATCATCATTGTCATTTCGTTGCGAGCTGTGCGTGAGGAGTAGCGCACGCTACATAATCCTTTTAGCGTACGCTAATTGGGTATAGGTAGCGCACGCTACCACTCAGCTTTAGCGCACGCTAAGGTTGTCCTGGCTGCAGTCCAGAAGGTACTGGACTGCAGGTGAGATTATTTGTAGCGCACGCTACGAGTGGTAAGTAGCGCGCGCTAACGGGTTGTAGTAGCGCACGCTATATGTGTGGAGTAGCGCGCTAGGGACGGATCAGGTTGAGTCCAGTGGCTACTGGACTGCACTGGATTATTTCATAGCGCACGCTATGTGTTGTTGTTAGCGTACGCAACCGATATATTAGCGCATGCTAAACTATGGTTGTAGCGCACGCTATCGAGGTCGATCGAGAGGCGATTTTACGGACTCGATCGGGCATCAATATTTCGTTAGCGCACGCTAATAATGGATCTTAGCGCACGCTAGTAGTATGGTCGTAGCGCACGCTACAAAAGGTACGTAGCGCGCGCTACCGTGTTCGGACAGTGGGTACTGGAATACCCAAATTTCCCGTTAGCGCACGCTACGCATTAGGGCTAGCGCACGCTAACCTGGACTGACTATAAATTGGACAGTTTAGTCAGAGTTCGTCATTTATCATCCTAATCTCTTTCTCTCGTCGGTTCTTGGCGATTTGGGCGATTTTGAGGGTATTCTTCAAGGTGTAATCATCAATCATCATCTTCAAGTCTTTGAGTTGGATTATCATCACTTCATCATCTCCAATACATCAAATCAAAGGTATTAATTTCTTGGATCTTGGATTTCGGATTTTTGAGTTTTTCCTTCCGATTTCTTCGTGTAAGCTTGGATTATCATCGGAATATGTTAGATATGGATTATCTACCTTGGATAAATATATTCCTACGGATTTAATGGTTATTTTCGGAACTATTTCAAGAACCCTTGGGGTTGACTTTGGTTAATTGGGGATTTTCCGATTGATGTTGTTGTAACCATGAATTATGGATTCCTAATGGATTATTGATGTCATTGAAGTGTTTTGTTAGTTCGAAATACTCATTTTGGTTTGGTTTCGACATATTCGGGATTGGATAATTCCGAAGTTGCGTGGTTGGTTATGTATTCGTTGGAATGCCTTATGAGTTTGATTATCGTTGTTTCGACCGTTGGGTTAGTCGTGTTTTCTTACTTGATGCGTGTATTGAACGATTGTTGGTAATTATTGTTATTCAAGGTTGTTCGAGCGATCGGTATCTTGGTTAGGACGTTGTTCGTGGGCGGACATTCTTCATCGGTATTGTGTAAGTTAATTCTTACTCGGTTAAAAGGATATTCATTCCTTTTGTCGTTGTTCATTCATAATCATAACTCATTCATCATTGTATTAATCGTATCAAAATTCGTCATTGTCAATTAATCACCTCAGTCATAAGGAACGACGGTTCCGATCATTTCATTGAGCTATCATTCATGTCACTATCATTCAATCTTGGTGAGTCATTATTCATTTTCATTGTCACTTTTGTCATATTGTGGCATTCGGGTCATCTTGGCGTGCAGTTGGTATGTGTAGGATTTTCATGTCGGGCACATTATAGTCGTGTGTTGGTTGGTGGCCTCACATTGGACCGTGCACACGAGTCGATTGCTCGTGAGACTGATTAGGTACAAGACCACGCGTGTTTGATCGTTGGTGGCTTGTGCACGGACACATTTCCATCCCGGACGTAGTGTGGCGCCATTCCTTTGAGCCGTACTGATAGTTGATTCATATAGCATGTTTGATTGCGTATGTTTCAACCGAATAATTCATAATTTCAGATATATCATGATTGTGTATTTTCAACCCTTGAGGATTGTTGTTCTTTGTAACTGACCCCGTTTGGGGATTTTGTTTTTCAGGTCATGGCAAGGCAAACGCACGGGAACAGCATGTTGATGTCAAGGAGTCCTAGTGATACTAGTAGGGGGCCCCGATCTTTCAGTTATTCATGTTATTGTCCTTTATTTTCCGCTGCAGACTTTCATTTGAATACTCCGTTTCATTCAGTATTGTGTATTTTATCTTCATATAAAATACACTAGTATTCAGTGTTGTCCTGGTGTGTTGTAACTAAACTCCTCATCGGAGTAATTATTGTTGTAATGTAGTTCGGTACTACATTTATCTTGTGTAATTCATTCATTTTCATTTGCCTGGTGGGTCCCAGTTGGGGATCTACGGCACTGTAATATCCGCCTAGTTTGGGGTGTTACATGCATGAGATTCACAAGAATACGAATATGGAATCAAGGAATGCGTGATTCTTTGAGAATATCATTCCTTGTAAGACTGCAAGTGAACCCCTTATCTTATCCGAACAGACTTCTGAACTAACGGATGAAGATAATGAAGACCAAATAATGGATAATGAGGATGAACCTAGAAGGAGAAAGCGACAAAGGACGGAGAAATCTTACGGACCATATTTCATCACCTACTTGCTCGAAAAGGCTCCTCAGACTTGCAAAGAAGTTGTAAGCTCGACGGATGGACCTCTATGGAAGGAGACTATCAAAGAAGAGATTGATTTTATATTACAGAATCATACTTGGGAACTAGTGGAATTACCTCTTAAGTGTAAACCATTAGGAAATAAGTGGATTTTCAAGAAGAAATTGAAAGATAGAGCAGTTGATAAATATAAGGCTAGGCTCGTAGCAAAGGGATATAACCAACGTGAAGGCCTAGACTATTTTGATACTTACTCTCTTGTGACGAGAATAACTTCCATCCGGATGATACTTCCCATCACAGCATTACGAGGCTTAGAAGTTCATCAAATTGATGTTAAGACTGCCTTTCTTAATGGGGACTTAGAAGAGGAAATCTACATGGAACAACCCGAGGGGTTCTCTGATCCTGGACAAGAAAGAAAAGTCTGCAAGCTGGTAAAATCTTTGTACGGATTGAAGCAGGCACCAAAACAGTGGCATAAAAAATTTGATCATGTCATAATAAATGGTGGCTTCAAAATTAATGAATCCAACAAATGTGTATATGTGAAAGACACAGAAGATGGCTATGTCATTTTGTGTCTATATGTAGATGACTTGCTCATTACCGGTAGTAATGAAAGAATAAACAAATCGACCAAAGACATGCTGAGGTCGAAATTTGATATGAAGGATATGAGACTCGCATATGTAATTTTAGGGATTAAAATCACACGAACGTCGGAAGGTCTCATGCTGAGTCAAGCCCACTATGTGTACAAAATCCTTGAAAGATTTAATAAGGATGACTCTGGCACAGCCAAAACCCCGGTGGATATGACGTTGAGACTATCCAAGAATAAGGGTGAAGGAGTATCTCAACTTGAGTACTCACGCATAATAGGAAGTCTGATGTACTTGATGAGCTGTACAAGACCATATATAGCCTACTTAGTTAGTAGACTAAGTAGATACACGAGCAACCCCAGAAAGTATCACTGGAAGGCGGTCATAAGGGTACTAAGATACTTAAGGGATACTCATGAGTATGGGCTGCACTATACCAAATATCCAGCAGTACTTGAAGGATATAGTGATACAAATTAGATATATGATATAAAAGACTCCAAGTCTACAAGTGGATATGTATTCACACTAGCCGGTGCAGGAGTGGCATGGAAATCTTCGAAACAGACACTTATATCTCCATCAACGATGGAATCCAAGTTTATATCCTTGGATAAATGTGTAGAAAAGGGAGAATGGCTACACCATTTTCTAGAAGATATTCCAAGATGGGCAAAGCCTGTGACCGCAATATGTATTCATTGCGATAGTCAATCTGCGATTGGTAGGGTACAGATCGTAATGTACAATGGTAAGTATCATCACATAAGGAGGAGACATAATACCATTAGACAATTGATATCAACAGGAGTTATCACTATTGATTATGTGTCATCAAAGGATAACATTGCGGATCCGCTAACCAAAGGGTTATCAAGAGAACTTGTTGATAAATCATCAAGAGGAATGGGTCTATTGCGTTTAGCTAATAGTCTTATGGAGGATACTCAATCTAAGCTGACTGGAGATCCCAAGCTCTAGGTTCAATGGGACAACCAATCCATAAAACTGGGCACAATCGCTGTGGGGATTAACCCGAACCAACCATTCCTAGGATGAAAACAGTGATACCCGTAGGGAGGGGTTAAGCTTATGCTTTTAATGATTCTTAAGTCGACAATGTATAGTCAGGTGGAGTAAAATACGGGTTTACTCAAAATACTTAAAGAGAATCACCAATGTTAGAGAGAAGAGGGGCCGCTTCAAAGGAGAATTGCAAAGGCACAATTCTTTAGAAACTCTCGCAGAACTAGGACGGTGTCCACGGCCAAAATGGGCACAATAATGAGAACAGAACAAATCAGGAAGGGCACTTGTTAAGGATATATGATTACTTACACAAGCGGTCGGACAGTTCAAAGGCATCTAGTCACACTGTCTAGCCAGTAAGGAGAATATATCTTTTCGAGGGAAGGTTCAAGGAGCATACTCTACCTATCCTATGCAATTCCTAACCGTAGTAACTATCACCAAGTCAACTCCGTGTCTGACATGTGCTGCTGGACCATCAATCTCATTCATGTGGGGATTGTTGGAAATATTAGATAAAATGGAGGAAATGGGCTGTTTTGAGCAGCCCACTTAAGAGGAAATTTTGAGTGGGATCGACTACGAGTTAAAGTCGGGACTAAGTTGGAATACGTAGTACTCCGTACGAGGTTCCAAAACATGTAAGAACACTCAAAATGATTGAGGTATGAATGAGATATAATATTCCAAAGTGAACCCTTTAGAAATGGGGTTGGGGTGTTATCACACATTGGAAAAAGAAGGGAGAAATTGTGAGTATATAAGGAGATGTGGACAAAGGCATGTTCAAAAAATGAGATATGTGTGGATGTGTGACTAGGCGCCCCTCACGCACACACACGCGCGCGCGCGCGTGCCGCCGCCGCCGTCCGGTTGACCGGCTCGGCTCGGCTCGGCTCGGCTCGGTTCAGTTCGGGTCGGGTTGGGTCGGCTCGATCTCGATCGAAGGGCGATTTGGGCGAAATGTCTCGGCGTCTCGAAGTTATCTTTTTACTGCAATTTTATTCGGTAAAATTTTATTTTACTGAAAATCCCTCAATTAATAAATTCCGAATTTTCGGATCCATATATAATCAAATTAAACAGATATGGATAAGTATTGAGATACCAATCCTGATCGGTTTAGAGTTCCTCCAGATACCAATAATGGTCGGTATAGAGTTCCTCCAGCACACAACCTCCTCCAGCCTTCACCTATAAATACCCGGCTTGAGGGGCTCATTTTTTATACGCAAAAAATATGTATGATTTTTCGAGGGCCTTTATAGTCACATATTTTTCTTCTTCGTTTTTTATTCTTCTTCGGTCGGTGAGAGTATACAGAGTTGTTCTAGTTCGTTAAGGGTGCAGCGCATCATCGATTCACTGCATCGAGCTGTTGTTTTATCTTGGGAGGCATACATCATACACCGTGGTGAGGGCGAATTTGCTTTAAGGAGACAGATATTCTGGACTCAACAGCGACACTTTCGATCATTTACGCGAACAGAATTTTTCTTTTTTTTGGCTAACCGATTTTTGCAGGATGCAGATAAACATATATTCGATATATATATATATATATATATTCTGTTTTTTTTTAAGTAATCGTTTTTCAAAAATTATTCAACAATCTTAAAGCAATTTTTTTTTGTTTACTTGATTAAAACGGATCTACTTTCGAAAAGTTAAGCAATATGGATTCTCAAAACCCAATACTGTCCATGGATGTTTCTGGAGGTGCGCCTAAAAAAATCGGCTCGGGTTCAGCGACTGGAGGTGCGCCTCTGATAACTGGATTGGGTACAGCTTCGATTCCGATTACTAATTTAGTTTCGGTTCCGGTCAACCATGCGGACAAACTAGAGAAATTCAACGGGCAGAATTTCAAGAGATGGCAGCAGAAGATGATGTTCTATCTGACCACTCTAGGCTTGTCTCGATTCCTCAAGGAGGATGCGCCAAAATATGACGAAGACAGTGACCAACAAACTCTGATGGCCATTGACGCTTGGAAAACTTCCGACTATCTGTGTCGGAACTATGTGATGAATGGCCTTGCCGATTCACTGTACAACGTGTACAGCACTACTAATTCAGCAAGGGCATTATGGGACTCACTAGACCACAAGTACAAGATCGAGGACGCCGGTGCCAAGAAGTGGATTGTTGGACGGTTTCTCGATTACAAGATGATCGACTCCAAGACTGTGGTGACTCAGTTACAGGAGCTACAAGTGATCATTCACGAAATCCATGCTGAAGAAATGGTCATTAGCGAATCCTTCCAAGTGGCTGCTGTGATCGTAAAACTGCCCCCGACTTGGAAAGACTTCAAGAATTATCTCAAGCACAAGCACAAGTAGATGAGCATGGAAGATCTAATCGTTAGAATTTACATGGAGGAAGACAACCGAGGATCACAAAAGAAGGTAAATGCTGCTGTAGCAAAAGCCATTGTTGTGGAAACTGGACAGACATCCAAGAAAGACAACAATGGAAAGGGAACCAAGCTGGGACCTAAAGGAGGAATTGGGAAAAAGAAGGAAAAATTCCTTGGAAAATGCTACAACTGTGAAAAGATGGGTCATAGGGCCGCCGACTGCAGGCTGACAAAGAAACCAAAGAAAAAGGAAGGTAATGCAGCACATCTGATTACCGAACAAGTGGAAAATCTTGACTTATGTGCTATGATCTCCGAAGTGAACCTAGTTGGCTCAAATCCTAAAGAGTGGTGGATCGATACTGGAGCAACTAGGCATATATGTGCCAACAAGATTATGTTCTCCTCATTGGAAGAAAAGGATGCCGGCGATATGCTGTATATGGGAAATTCTGCAACCTCAACTATTTTGGGCGAAGGCACGGTGATTCTAAAGATGACGTCTGGAAAGGAAGTGACTCTTAAACGAGTGTTATATGTGCCCGATATCCGCAAGAACCTTATTTCTGGTACCTTGTTGATGAAGCACGGCTTTAGATCAGTTTTCGAGTTCGATAAAGTTATTTTGTCGAAAAATTATGTGTTTATAGGCAAGGGATATAAATGTGATGGGCTAGTTAAGCTCAATGTAATGACTATCAAAAATAATGAAATGAAGAATTCTTCTGCTTACTTGCTTGAGTCTCCTAATTTATGGCATGCTAGATTAAGACATGTTAATTTTAATGCAATGCGTAGACTAATTGCATTAGATCACATACCAAAGTTTAAAATTGATTTAAACCACAAGTGTGAAACTTGTGTAGAGGCAAAATTAACTCGATCTCCATTCCGACAAGTGGAAAGAAACACCAAACCTTTAGAATTAATATATAGCAACCTATGTGATTTGAAGTTTGTTCAAACTAAAGGTGGAAATAAATATTTTATTACTTTCGTGAATGATTGTACTAAATATTGCTATGTATACTTGCTTAAAAGCAAAGATGAAGCCATAGAGAAATTCGTTCTCTATAAAACGGAAGTTGAGAATTAGTTGAATGCTAAGATAAAAATCTTGAGAAGTGATCGCGGAGGTGAATATGTGGAACCATTTGGCGAATTTTGCTCGCAACATGGGATTATTCATGAAGTCACTGCCCCATATGAACCACAGTCAAATGGCGTGGCGGAACATAAGAATCGCACTCTGAAAGATATGATGAATGCGATATTACTAAATTTAGGTCTGCCACAAAATATGTGGGGAGAAGCCATCTTAACGGCGAATTATCTCTTAAACAAGATATGCCGTAAGAAAGGGGACAAAACTCCTTATGAATTGTGGAAAGGAGTCAACCCTTCCTACAATTACATGAAAGTGTGGGAGTGTCTAGCAAAGGTGCTGATACCTACTCCTAAGAAAGTTAAAATAGGCCCAAAAACGGTTGACTGCATTTTCATTGGATATGCACACAACAACAATGCTTACCGATTTCTTGTGCATGAATCCAAAGTGCCTGAGATTCACAAGAATACGAATATGGAATCAAGGAATGCATCATTCTTTGAGAATATCTTTCCTTGTAAGACTGCAAGTGAACCCCTTATCTCATCCGAACAGACTTCTGAACTAATGGATGAAGATAATGAAGACCAAATAATGGATAATGAGGACGAACCTAGAAGGAGCAAGCGACAAAGGACGGAGAAATATTACGGACCAGATTTCATCACCTACTTGCTCGAAAAGGCTCCTCAGACTTACAAAGAAGCTGTAAGCTCGACGGATGGACCTCTATGGAAGGAGGATATCAAAGAAGAGATTGATTCTATATTACATAATCATACTTGGGAACTAGTGGAATTACCACCTAAGTGTAAACCATTAGGAAATAAGTGGATTTTCAAGAAGAAATTGAAAGATGGAGCAGTTGATAAATATAAGACTAGGCTCGTAGCAAAGTGATATAACTAACGTGAAGGCCTAGACTATTTTGATACTTACTCTCCTGTGACGAGAATAACTTCCATCAGGATGATACTTGCTATCGCAGCATTACGAGGCTTAGAAGTTCATCAAATGGATGTTATGACTGCCTTTCTTAATGGGGATTTAGAAGAGGAAATCTACATGAAACAAATCGAGGGGTTCTCTGTTCCTGAACAAGAAAGGAAAGTCTGCAAGTTGGTAAAATCTTTGTACGGATTGAAGCAGGCACCAAAACAGTGGCATGAAAAATTTGATCATGTCATGATAAATGGTGGCTTCAAAATTAATGAATCCGACAAATGTGTATATGTGAAAGACACAGAAGATGGCTATGTCATTTTGTGTCTATATGTAGATGACTTGCTCATTACCGGTAGTAATGAAAGAATAAACAAATCGACCAAAGACATGCTGAGGTCGAAATTTGATATGAAGGATATGGGACTCGCAGATGTAATTTTAGGGATTAAAATCACACGAACGTCGGAAGGTCTCATGCTGAGTCAAGCCCACTATGTGTACAAAATCCTTGAAAGATTTAATAAGGATGACTCTGGCACAGCCAAAACCCCGGTGGATATGACGTTGAGACTATCCAAGAATAAGGGTGAAGGAGTATCTCAACTTGAGTACTCACGCATAATAGGAAGTCTGATGTACTTGATGAGATGTACAAGACCAGATACAGCCTACTTAGTTAGTAGACTAAGTAGATACACGAGCAACCCCAGAAAGTATCACTGTAAGGCGGTCATAAGGGTACTAAGATACTTAAGGGATACTCGTGAGTATGGGCTGCACTATACCAAATATCCAGCAGTACTTGAAGGATATAGTGATACAAATTAGATATCTGATATAAAAGACTCCAAGTCTACAAGTGGATATGTATTCACACTAGCCGGTGCAGGAGTGGCATGGAAATCTTCGAAACAGACACTTATATCTCCATCAACGATGGAATCCAAGTTTATATCCTTGGTAAATGTGTAGAAAAGGGAGAATGGCTACACCATTTTCTAGAAGATATTCCAAGATGGGCAAAGCCTGTGACCGCAATATGTATTCATTGCGATAGTCAATCTGCGATTGGTAGGGTACATATCGTAATGTACAATGGTAAGTCTCGTCACATAAGGAGGAGACATAATACCATTAGACAATTGATATCAACAGGAGTTATCACTATTGATTATGTGTCATCAAAGGATAACATTGCGGATCCGCTAACCAAAGGGTTATCAAGAGACCTTGTTGATAAATCATCAAGAGAAATGGGTCTATTGTGTTTAGCTAATAGTCTTATGGAGGATACCCAACCTAAGCTGACTGGAGATCCCAAGCTCTAGGTTCAATGGGACAACCAATCCATAAAACTGGGCACAATCACTGTGGGGATTAACCCGAACCGACCATTCCTAGGATGAAAACAGTGATACCCGTAGGGAGAGGTTAAGCTTATGCTTTTAATGATTCTTAAGTCGACAATGTATAGTCAGGTGGAGTAAAATACGGGTTTACTCAAAATACTTAAAGAGAATCACCAATGTTAGATAGAAGAGGGGCCGCTTCAAAGGAGAATTGCAAAGGCACAATTCTTTAGAAACTCTCGCAGAACCAGGACGGTGTCCACAGCCAAAACGAGCAGAATAATGAGAACAGAACAAATCAGGAAGGGCACTTGTGAAGGATATACGATTACTTACACAAGCGGTCGGATAGTTCAAAGGCATCTAGTCACACTGTCTAGCCAGTAAGGAGAATATATCTTTTCGAGGGAAGGTTCAAGGAGCATACTCTACCTATCCTATGCAATTCCTAACCGTAGTAACTATCACCAAGTCAACTCCGTGTCTGACGTGTGCTGCTGGACCATCAATCTCATTCATGTGGGGATTGTTGGAAATATTAGATAAAATGGAGGAAATGGGCTGTTTTGAGCAGCCCACTTGAGAGGAAATTTTGAGTGGGATCGACTACGAGTTAAAGTCGAGACTAAGTTGGAATACGTAGTACTCCGTACGAGGTTCCAAAACATGTAAGAACACTCAAAATGATTGAGGTATGAATGAGATATAATATTCCAAAGTGAACCCTTTAGAAATGGGTTTGGGGTGTTATCACACATTGGAAAAAGAAGGGAGAAATTGTGAGTATATAAGGAGATGTGGACAAAGGCATGTTCAAAAAATGAGACATGTGTGGATGTGTGACTAGGCGCCCCTCACGCACACACACGCGCACGCGCGCGTGCCGCCGCCGCCGTCCGGTTGACCGGCTCGGCTCGGCTCGGCTCGGTTCAGTTCGGGTCGGGTTGGGTCGGCTCGATCTCGATCGAAGTGCGATTTGGGCGAAATGTCTCGGCGTCTCGAAGTTATCTTTTTACTGCAATTTTATTCGGTAAAATTTTATTTTACTGAAAATCCCTCAATTAATAAATTCCGAATTTTCGGATCCAGATAAAATCAAAATAAACAGATATGGACAAGTATTGAGATACCAATCCTGATCGGTTTAGAATTCCTCCAGATACCAATAATGGTCGGTATAGAGTTCCTCCAGCACACAACCTCCTCCAGCCTTCACCTATAAATACCCGGCTTGAGGGGCTCATTTTTGATACGCAAAAAATATGTATGATTTTTCAAGGGCCTTTACAGTCACATATTTTTCTTCTTCGTTTTTTATTCTTCTTCGGTCGGTGAGAGTATACAGAGTTGTTCTAGTTCGTTAAGGGTGCAGCGCATCATCGATTCACTGCATCGAGCTGTTGTTTTATCTTGGGAGGCATACATCATACACCGTGGTGAGGGCGAATTTGCTTTAAGGAGACAGATATTCTGGACTCAACAGCGACACTTTCGATCATTTACGCGAACAGAATTTTTCTTTTTTTTGGCTAACCGATTTTTGCAGGATTCAGATAAATATATATTCGATATATATATATATATATATATATATATATATATATATATATATTCTGTTTTTTTTAAGTAATCGTTTATCAAAAATTATTCAACAATCTTAAAGCAATTTTTTTTTTGTTTACTTGATTAAAACGGATCTACTTTCGAAAAGTTAAGCAATATGGATTCTCAAAACCCAATACTGTCCATGGATGTTTCTGGAGGTGCGCCTAAAAAAATCGGCTCGGGTTCAGCGACTGGAGGTGCGCCTCTAATAACTGGATTGGGTACAGCTTCGATTCCGATTACTAATTTAGTTTCGGTTCCGGTCAACCATGCGGACAAACCAGAGAAATTCAACGGGCAGAATTTCAAGAGATGGCAGCAGAAGATGATGTTCTATCTGACCACTCTAGGCTTGTCTCGATTCCTCAAGGAGGATGCGCCAAAATATGACGAAGACAGTGACCAACAAACTCTGATGGCCATTGACGCTTGGAAAACTTCCGACTATCTGTGTCGGAACTATGTGATGAATGGCCTTTCCGATTCACTGTACAACGTGTACAGCATTACTAATTCAGCAAGGGCATTGTGGGACTCACTAGACCACAAGTACAAGATCGAGGACGCCGGTGCCAAGAAGTGGATTGTTGGACGGTTTCTCGATTACAAGATGATCGACTCCAAGACTGTGGTGACTCAGTTACAGGAGCTACAAGTGATCATTCACGAAATCCATGCTGAAGGAATGGTCATTAGCGAATCCTTCCAAGTGGCTGCTGTGATAGTAAAACTGCCCCCGACTTGGAAAGACTTCAAGAATTATCTCAAGCACAAGCACAAGTAGATGAGCATGGAAGATCTAATCGTTAGAATTTACATGGAGGAAGACAACCGAGGATCACAAAAGAAGGTAAATGCTGCTGTAGCAAAAGCCATTGTTGTGGAAACTGGACAGACATCCAAGAAAGGCAACAATGGAAAGGGAACCAAGCTGGGACCTAAAGGAGGAATTGGGAAAAAGAAGGAAAAATTCCTTGGAAAATGCTACAACTGTGAAAAGATGGGTCATAGGGCGGCCGACTGCAGGCTGACAAAGAAACCAAAGAAAAAGGAAGGTAATGCAGCACATCTGATTACCGAACAAGTGGAAAATCTTGACTTATGTGCTATGATCTCCGAAGTGAACCTAGTTGGCTCAAATCCTAAAGAGTGGTGGATCGATACTGGAGCAACTAGGCATATATGTGCCAACAAGAGTATGTTCTCCTCATTGGAAGAAAAGGATGCCGGCGATATGCTGTATATAAGAAATTCTGCAACCTCAACTATTTTGGGCGAAGGCACGGTGATTCTAAAGATGACGTCTGGAAAGGAAGTGACTCTTAAACGAGTGTTATATGTGCCCGATATCCGCAAGAACCTTATTTCTGGTACCTTGTTGATGAAGCATGGCTTTAGATCAGTTTTCGAGTCCGATAAAGTTATTTTGTCGAAAAATTGTGTGTTTATAGGCAAGGGATATAAATGTGATGGGCTAGTTAAGCTCAATGTAATGACTATCAAAAATAATGAAATGAAGAATTCTTCTGCTTACTTGCTTGAGTCTCCTAATTTATGGCATGCTAGATTAGGACATGTTAATTTTAATGCAATGCGTAGACTAATTGCATTAGATCACATACCAAAGTTTAAAATTGATTTAAACCACAAGTGTGAAACTTGTGTAGAGGCAAAATTAGCTCGATCTCCATTCCGACAAGTGGAAAGAAACACCAAACCTTTAGAATTAATATATAGCAACCTATGTGATTTGAAGTTTGTTAAAACTAGAGGTGGAAATAAATATTTTATTACTTTCGTGAATGATTGTACTAAATATTGCTATGTATACTTGCTTAAAAGCAAAGATGAAGCCATAGAGAAATTCGTTCTCTATAAAACGGAAGTTGAGAATTAGTTGAATGCTAAGATAAAAATCTTGAGAAGTGATCGCGGAGGTGAATATGTGGAACCATTTGGCGAATTTTGCTCGCAACATGGGATTATTCATGAAGTCACTGCCCCATATGAACCACAGTCAAATGGCGTGGCGGAACATAAGAATCGCACTCTGAAAGATATGATGAATGCGATATTACTAAATTTAGGTCTGCCACAAAATATGTGGGGAGAAGCCATCTTAACGGCGAATTATCTCTTAAACAAGATATGTCGTAAGAAAGGGGACAAAACTCCTTATGAATTGTGGAAAGGAGTCAAGCCTTCCTACAATTACATGAAAGTGTGGGGGTGTCTAGCAAAGGTGCTGATACCTACTCCTAAGAAAGTTAAAATAGGCCCAAAAACGGTTGACTGCATTTTCATTGGATATGCACACAACAACAATGCTTACCGATTTCTTGTGCATGAATCCAAAGTGCCTGAGATTCACAAGAATACGAATATGGAATCAAGGAATGCGTCATTCTTTGAGAATATCTTTCCTTGTAAGACTGCAAGTGAACCCCTTATCTCATCCGAACAGACTTCTGAACTAATGGATGAAGATAATGAAGACCAAATAATGGATAATGAGGACGAACCTAGAAGGAGAAAGCGACAAAGGACGGAGAAATATTACGGACCAGATTTCATCACCTACTTGCTCGAAAAGGCTCCTCAGACTTACAAAGAAGCTGTAAGCTCGACGGATGGACCTCTATGGAAGGAGGCTATCAAAGAAGAGATTGATTCTATATTACAGAATCATACTTGGGAACTAGTGGAATTACCACCTAAGTGTAAACCATTAGGAAATAAGTGGATTTTCAAGAAGAAATTGAAAGATGGAGCAGTTGATAAATATAAGACTAGGCTCGTAGCAAAGTGATATAACTAACGTGAAGGCCTAGACTATTTTGATACTTACTCTCCTGTGACGAGAATAACTTCCATCAGGATGATACTTGCTATCGCAGCATTACGAGGCTTAGAAGTTCATCAAATGGATGTTATGACTGCCTTTCTTAATGGGGATTTAGAAGAGGAAATCTACATGAAACAAATCGAGGGGTTCTCTGTTCCTGAACAAGAAAGGAAAGTCTGCAAGTTGGTAAAATCTTTGTACGGATTGAAGCAGGCACCAAAACAGTGGCATGAAAAATTTGATCATGTCATGATAAATGGTGGCTTCAAAATTAATGAATCCGACAAATGTGTCTATGTGAAAGACACAGAAGATGGCTATGTCATTTTGTGTCTATATTTAGATGACTTGCTCATTACCGGTAGTAATGAAAGAATAAACAAATCGACCAAAGACATGCTGAGGTCGAAATTTGATATGCAGGATATGGGACTCGCAGATGTAATTTTAGGGATTAAAATCAGACGAACGTCGGAAGGTCTCATGCTGAGTCAAGCCCACTATGTGTACAAAATCCTTCAAAGATTTAATAAGGATGACTCTGGCACAGCCAAAACCCCGGTGGATATGACGTTGAGACTATCCAAGAATAAGAGTGAAGGAGTATCTCAACTTGAGTACTCACGCATAATAGGAAGTCTGATGTACTTGATGAGATGTACAAGACCAGATACAGCCTACTTAGTTAGTAGACTAAGTAGATACACGAGCAACCCCAGAAAGTATCACTGTAAGGCAGTCATAAGGGTACTAAGATACTTAAGGGATACTCGTGAGTATGGGCTGCACTATACCAAATATCCAGCAGTACTTGAAGGATATAGTGATACAAATTAGATATCTGATCTAAAAGACTCCAAGTCTACAAGTGGATATGTATTCACACTAGCCGGTGCAGGAGTGGCATGGAAATCTTCGAAACAGACACTTATATCTCCATCAACGATGGAATCCAAGTTTATGGCCTTGGTAAATGTGTAGAAAAGGGAGAATGGCTACACCATTTTCTAGAAGATATTCCAAGATGGGCAAAGCCTGTGACCGCAATATGTATTCATTGCGATAGTCAATCTGCGATTGGTAGGGTACATATCGTAATGTACAATGGTAAGTCTCGTCACATAAGGAGGAGACATAATACCATTAGACAATTGATATCAACAGGAGTTATCACTATTGATTATGTGTCATCAAAGGATAACATTGCGGATCCGCTAACCAAAGGGTTATCAAGAGACCTTGTTGATAAATCATCAAGAGGAATGGGTCTATTGCGTTTAGCTAATAATTTTATGGAGGATACCCAACCTAAGCTGACTGGAGATCCCAAGCTCTAGGTTCAATGGGACAACCAATCCATAAAACTGGGCACAATCACTGTGGGGATTAACCCAAACCGACCATTCCTAGGATGAAAACAGTGATACCCGTAGGGAGAGGTTAAGCTTATGCTTTTAATGATTCTTAAGTCGACAATGTATAGTCAGGTGGAGTAAAATACGGGTTTACTCAAAATACTTAAAGAGAATCACCAATGTTAGAGAGAAGAGGGGCCGCTTCAAAGGAGAATTGCAAAGGCACAATTCTTTAGAAACTCTCGCAGAACCAGGACGGTGTCCACAGCCAAAACGGGCAGAATAATGAGAACAGAACAAATCAGGAAGGGCACTTGTGAAGGATATACGATTACTTACACAAGCGGTCGGACAGTTCAAAGGCATCTAGTCACACTGTGTAGCCAGTAAGGAGAATATATCTTTTCGAGGGAAGGTTCAAGGAGCATACTCTACCTATCCTATGCAATTCCTAACCGTAGTAACTATCACCAAGTCAACTCCGTGTCTGACGTGTGCTGCTGGACCATCAATCTCATTCATGTGGGGATTGTTGGAAATATTAGATAAAATGGAGGAAATGGGCTGTTTTGAGCAGCCCACTTGAGAGGAAATTTTGAGTGGGATCGACTACGAGTTAAAGTCGGGACTTAGTTGGAATACATATTACTCCGTACAAGGTTCCAAAACATGTAAGAACACTCAAAATGATTGAGGTATGAATGAGATATAATATTCTAAAGTGAACCCTTTAGAAATGGGTTTGGGGTGTTATCCCACATTGGAAAAAGAAGGGAGAAATTATGAGTATATAAGGAGATGTGGACAAAGGCATGTTCAAAAAATGAGACATGTGTGGATGTGTGACTAGGCACCCCTCAAGCACACACACGCGCGCGCGCGCGTGCCGCCGCCGCCGTCCGGATGACCGGCTCGGCTCGGCTCGGCTCGGTTCAGTTCGGGTCGGGTTGGGTCGGCTCGATCTCAATCGAAGGGCGATTTGGGCGAAATGTCTCGGCGTCTCGAAGTTATCTTTTTACTGCAATTTTATTCGGTAAAATTTTATTTTACTGAAAATCCCTCAATTAATAAATTCCGAATTTTCGGATCCAGATAAAATCAAATTAAACAGATATGGATAAGTATTGAGATACCAATCCTGTTCGGTTTAGAGTTCCTCCAGATACCAATAATGGTTGGTATAGAGTTCCTCCAGCACACAACCTCCTCCAGCCTTCACCTATAAATACCCGGCTTTGGGGGCTCATTTTTGATACGCAAAAAATATGTATGATTTTTCGAGGGCCTTTACAGTCACATATTTTTCTTCTTCGTTTTTTATTCTTCTTCGGTCGGTGAGAGTATACAGAGTTGTTCTAGTTCGTTAAGGGTGCAGCGCATCATCGATTCACTGCATCGAGCTGTTGTTTTATCTTGGGAGGCATACGTCATACACCGTGGTGAGGGCGAATTTGCTTTAAGGAGACAGATATTCTGGACTCAACAGCGACACTTTCGATCATTTACGCGAACAGAATTTTTCTTTTTTTTGGCTAACCAATTTTTACAGGATTCAGATAAACATATATTCGATATATATATATATATATATATATATATATATATATATAATTTTTGAAAAACGATTACTTAAAAAAAACAGAATATATATATATATATATATTCTGTTTTTTTTAAGTAATCGTTTTTCAAAAATTATTCAACAATCTTAAAGCAATTTTTTTTGTTTACTTGATTAAAACAGATCTAATTTCGAAAAGTTAAGCAATATGGATTCTCAAAACCCAATACTGTCCACGGACGTTTCTGGAGGTGCGCCTAAAAAAATCGGCTCGGGTTTAGCGACTGGAGGTGCGCCTCTGATAACTGGATAGGGTACAGCTTCGATTCCGATTACTAATTTAGTTTTGGTTCCGGTCAACCATGCGGACAAACCAAAGAAATTCAACGGGCTGAATTTCAAGAGATGGCAGCAGAAGATGATGTTCTATCTGACCACTCTAGGCTTGTCTCGATTCCTCAAGGAGGATGCGCCAAAATATAACGAAGACAGTGACCAACAAACTCTGGTGACCATTGACGCTTGGAAAACTTCCGACTATCTGTGTCGGAACTATGTGATGAATGGCCTTGTCGATTCACTGTACAACGTGTACAGCATTACTAATTCAGCAAGGGCATTGTGGGACTCACTAGACCACAAGTACAAGATCGAGGACGCCGGTGCCAAGAAGTGGATTGTTGGACGGTTTCTCGATTACAAGATGATCGACTCCAAGACTGTGGTGAGTTAGTTACAGGAGCTACAAGTGATCATTCACGAAATCCATGCTGAAGGAATGGTCATTAGCGAATCCTTCCAAGTGGCTGATGTGATCGTAAAACTGCCCCCGACTTGGAAAGACTTCAGGAATTATCTCAAGCACAAGCACAAGTAGATGAGCATGGAAGATCTAATTGTTAGAATTTACATGGAGGAAGACAACCGAGGATCAGAAAAGAAGGTAAATGCTGCTGTAGCAAAAGCCAACGTTGTGGAAACTGGACAGACATCCAAGAAAGGCAACAATGGAAAGGGAACCAAGCTGGGACCTAAAGGAGGAATTGGGAAAAAGAAGGAAAAATTCCTTGGAAAATGCTACAACTGTGAAAAGATGGGTCATAGGGCGGCCGACTGCAGGCTCACAAAGAAACCAAAGAAAAAGGAAGGTAATGCAGCACATCTGATTACCGAACAAGTGGAAAATCTTGACTTATGTGCTATGATCTCCGAAGTGAACCTAGTTGGCTCAAATCCTAAAGAGTGGTGGATCGATACTGGAGCAACTAGGCATATATGTGCCAACAAGAGTATGTTCTCCTCATTGGAAGAAAAGGATGCCGGCGATATGCTGTATATGGGAAATTCTGAACCTCAACTATTTTGGACGAAGGCACGGTGATTCTCAAGATGATGTCTGGAAAGGAAGTGACTCTTAAACAAGTGTTATATGTGCCCGATGTCCGCAAGAACCTTATTTCTGGTACCTTGTTGATGAAGCACGGCTTTAAATCAGTTTTCGAGTCCGATAAAGTTATTTTGTCAAAAAATGGTGTGTTTATAGGCAAGGGATATGAATGCGATGGGCTAGTTAAGCTCAATGTAATGACTATAAAAAATAATAAAATGAAGAATTCTTTTGATTACTTGCTTGAGTCTCCTAATTTATGGCATGCTAGATTAGGACATGTTAATTTTAATGCAATGCGTAGACTAATTGCATTAGATCACATACCAAAGTTTAAAATTGATTTAAACCACAAGTGTAGAGGCAAAATTAACTCGATCTCCATTCTGACAAGTGGAAAGAAACACCAAACCTTTAGAATTAATACATAGCGACCTATGTGATTTGATGTTTGTTCAAATTAGAGGTGGAAATAAATATTTTATTACTTTCATGGATGATATTACTAAATATTGCTATGTATACTTGCATAAAAGCAAAGATGAAGCCATAGAGAAATTCGTTCTCTATAAAATGGAAGTTGAGAATCAATTGAATGCTAAGATAAAAATCTTGAGAAGTGACCGCGGAGGTGAATATGTGGAACCATTTGGCGAATTTTGCTCGCAACATGGGATTATTCATGAAGTCACTGCCCCATATGCACCACAGTAAAATAACGTGGCGGAACATAAGAATCGCACTTTGAAAGAGATGATTAATACGATATTACTACATTCAGGTCTGCCGCAAAATATGTGGGGAGAAGCCATCTTAACGGCGAATTATCTCTTAAACAAGATATACCGTAAGAACGGGGACAGAACTCCTCATGAATTGTGGAAAGGAGTCAAGTCTTCCTACAATTACATGAAAGTGTGGGGGTGTCTAGCAAAGGTGCTGATACCTACTCCTAAGAAAGTTAAAATAGGCCAAAAAACGGTTGACTGCATTTTCATTGGATATGCACACAACAACAATACTTACCGATTTCTTGTGCATGAATCTAAAGTGCATGAGATTCACAAGAATACAATTATGGAATCAAGGAATGCGTGATTCTTTGAGAATATCATTCCTTGTAAGACTACAAGTGAACCCCTTATCTTATCCGAACAGACTTCTGAACTAATGGATAAAGATAATGAAGACCAAATAATGGATAATGAGGATGAACCTAGAAGGAGAAAGCGACAAAGGACGGAGAAATCTTGCGGACCATATTTCATCACCTACTTGCTCGAAAAGGCTCCTCAGACTTGCAAAGAAGCTGTAAGCTCGACGGATGGACCTCTATGGAAGGAGACTATCAAAGAAGAGATTGATTTTATATTACAGAATCATACTTGGGAACTAGTGGAATTACCTCTTAAGTGTAAACCATTAGGAAATAAGTGGATTTCCAAGAAGAAATTGAAAGATAGAGCAGTTGATAAATATAAGGCTAGGCTCGTAGCAAAGGGATATAACCAACGTGAAGGCCTAGACTATTTTGATACTTACTCTCCTGTGACGAGAATAACTTCCATCGGGATGATACTTGCCATCACAGCATTACGAGGCTTAGAAGTTCATCAAATTGATGTTAAGACTGCCTTTCTTAATGGGGACTTAGAAGAGGAAATCTACATGGAACAACCCGAGGGGTTCTCTGATCCTGGACAAGAAAGAAAAGTCTGCAAGCTGGTAAAATCTTTGTACGGATTGAAGCAGGCACCAAAACACTGGAATGAAAAATTTGATCATGTCATGATAAGCGGTGGCTTCAAAATTAATGAATCCGACAAATGTGTATATGTGAAAGACACAGAAGATGGCTATGTCATTTTATGTTTATATGTAGATGACTTGCTCATTACCGGTAGTAATGAAAGAATAAACAAATCGACCAAAGACATGTTGAGGTCGAGATTTGATATCAAGGATATGGGACTCGCAGATGTAATTTTAGGGATTAAAATCACACGAACGTCGGAAGGTCTCATGCTGAGTCAAGCCCACTATGTGGACAAAATCCTTGACAGATTTAATAAGGATGACTCTGGCATAGCCAAAACCCCGGTGGATATGACGTTGAGACTATCCAAGAATAAGGGTGAAGGAGTATCTCAACTTGAGTACTCACGCATAATAGGAAGTCTGATGTACTTGATGAGCTGTACAAGACCAGATATAGCCTACTCAGTTAGTAGACTAAGTAGATACACGAGCAACCCCGGAAAGGATCACTAGAAGGCGATCATAAGGGTACTAAGATACTTAAGGGGTACTCGTGAGTATGGGCTGCACTATACCAAATATCCAGCAGTACTTGAAGGATATAGTGATGCAAATTGGATATCTGATATAAAAGACTCCAAGTCTACAAGCGGATATGTATTCACACTAGCCGGTGCAGCAGTGGCATAGAAATCTTTGAAACAGACACTTATATCTCGGTCAACGATGGAATCCGAGTTTATAGCCTAAGATAAATGTGTAGAAGAGGAAGAATGGCTACACCATTTTCTAGAAGATATTCCAAGATGGGCAAAGCCTGTGACCGCAATATGTATTCATTGCGATAGTCAATCTGCGATTGGCAGGTCACAGAGCGTAATGTACAATGGTAAGTCTCGTCACATAAGGAGGAGACATAATACCATTAGACAATTGATATCAATAGGAGTTATCACTATTGATTATGTGTCATCAAATGATAACATTGCGGATCCACTAACCAAAGGGTTATCAAGAGACCTTATTGATAAATCATCAAGAGGAATGGGTCTATTGCCTTGACCTAATGGCTTTATGGAGGATACCCAACCTAAGCTGACTGGAGATCCAAAGATCTAGGTTCAATGGGACAACCAATCCATAAAACTGGGCACGATCACTGTGGGGGTTAACCCGAACCGACCATTCCTAGGATGAAAACAGTGATACTCGTAAGGAGAGGTTAAGCTTATGCTTTTAATGATTCTTAAGTCGACAACGTATAGTCGGGTGGAGTAAAATACGGGTTTACTCAAAACACTTAAAGAGAATCACCTATGTTAGAGAGAAGAGGGGTCGCTTCAAAGGAGAATTGCAAAGGCACAAATCTTTAGAAACTCTCACAGAACCAGGACGGTGTCCACGGCCAAAATGGGCACAATAATGAGAATAGAAAAAATCAGGAAGGGCACTTGTGAAGGATATACGATCACTTAAACAAGCGGTCGGACAGTTCAAAGGCATCTAGTCATACTGTCTAGCTAGTAAGGAGAATATATCTTTTCGAGGGAAGGTTCAAGGAGCATACTCTACCTATCCTATGCAATGCCTAACCGTAGTAACTATCACCAAGTCAACTCCGTGTCTGACGTGTGCTGTTGGACCATCAATCTCATTCATGTGGGGGATTGTTGGAAATATTAGATAAAATGGAAGAAATGGGCTGTTTTGAGCAGCCTACTTGAGAGAAAATTTTGAGTGAGCTCGACTACGAGTTAAAGTCGGGACTTAGTTGGAATACGTAGTACTCCGTACGAGGTTTCCAAAACATGTAAGAACACTCAAAATGATTGAGGTATGAATGAGATATAATGTTCCAAAATGAACTCTTTAGAAATGGGTTTGGGATGCTATCCCACATTGGAAAAAGAAGGGAGAAAGTGTGAGTATATAAGGAGATGTGGACAAAGGCATGTTCAAAAAACGAGACATGTGTGGATGTGTGACTAGGTGCCCCTCGCGCACACACACACGTGCGCGCCGCCGTCGCCGCCGTCCGTCCGGCCAGCTGGCTCGGCTCGGCTCGGCTCGGCTTGGTTCGGGCCGGGTCGGGTCGGGTCGGTCGAAGGGCGATTTGGGCGAAATGTCTCGGCGTCTCGAAGTTATATTTTTACTGCAATTTTATTCGGTAAACTTTTATTTTACTGAAAATACCTCAATTAATAAATTCCGAATTTTCGGATCCGGATAAAATCGAATTAAACAGATCTGGATAAGTATTGAGATACCAATCCTGATCGGTTTAGAGTTCCTCCAGATACCAATATTGGTCGGTATAGAGTTCCTCCAGCACACAACCTCCTCCAGACTTCACCTATAAATACCCGGCTTGAGGGGCTCGTTTTTGATACGCAAAAAATACGTACGATTTTTCGAGAGCCTTTACAGTCAGATATTTTTCTTCTTCGTTTTTTCTTCTTCTTCGGTCGGTGAGAGTATACAGAGTTGTTCTAGTTCGTTGAGGGTGCAGCGCATCATCGATTCACTGCGTCGAGCTGTTGTTTTATCCTGGGAGGCAGACGTCATACATCGTGGTGAGGGCGAATTTGCTTTAAGGAGATAGATATTCTGGACTCAACGGCGACACTTTCGATCGTTTACGCGAACAAAGTTTTTCTTTTTTTTAGCTAACCGATTTTTTGTAGGATTCAGATAAAACATATATTCGATATATATATATTCTGTTCTTTTTCAAGTAATCGTTTTTCAAAAATTATTCAAAAAATACTTGGCTAATAAAAACTCAATGATTGTTATAAAAACACCATGAAAGTGACATTTCAATTACCCATTTGTTTTTATATAGTATGGATGACTATTATGCCCCTGATGTAATTATGTAATTACGATTGTGCCATCTGAAGTTTTCCTATAAATAGGGCTTCAGTTATTAATGAAAGATATACCTGAGAATCATTCTCTAATTTCTCTCTCTAATTTCTCTCTCTAATATTCTGATTTTACTACACGTTATCAGCACGACTCTAACCAAATGAGTAATATGATGAGAGTATGCTCTATAGTTGCATCGTATAGATGATCCTCTGTATTAGAAATCGAATCAAGAATTTTAGATTCAGATCCAAGTACTTGTTTTCTTCTCTCCACCACAAACAAGCGGACTTATATCGGACCGCTATGAAATTCCTTTTCTACTGATTTTAAATTAATCAATCTCCTAAATCAATACACACAAATGAGTCAACTCTCTCTATATTGAATTCATATGGGGCGGCTCCCAATCACTCTCTTGATATCACGCGGCTGCTACTCTTAAAAAAAAGACAACTTTCTACCATAGAGAGTTCTGATCCACACACCTAATAACAATCTTTTCATCTTACCCTCAGTCTGCACTACATGGGTCTCTCCAGGATACACAAAAACGAAAAGTGCAGGTGAATGAAATAAGGAAAGAGAAACGATGTATTTCTCCATGTGTCAATCCCCTTCTCTGTCTTCATACGAATTCTAAAAAAAAAACAGACTTAAAAGAGAGAAGAGATATTGGTCATGAATTTCAAACGATGATAATCAGAGCCCTCTAGGATAAATTCTGAATTCTTGAGAGCTCACATTCACCGCCGCTAAATCCCGTCCCCCGCCTCCGATGGCGGATGCTTTTCTACCAAAGCTTTTCCTTTTAAATTGAATCACATCCAGAAATGGTCGTTCAAACTTTCCTAGGGAGTATAGCTAAAAAGTATTTCACCGGCGTTGTTCAGAGTCACCACCGACTCCATCTCCCAAGGCCGTGAATCCCCCAACTGGGTCATCTCCTCAACCCTGATCTAGTTAAAGCTCTCGCCCCCGGCGACAAAACATACCAGTCTATGCACTCATCAACTCAGTGAGTTCTAGATCTCGATTACCGTGGCGGTCAAATTGTGTGCGATACAGCTGCAGTATTGATCAGTGGATGAGGAAGCTGCCTCCATCTTCTACGAGGGAATAATATAAAACCCATTCTGGCGGTCCTGGTAGACACATCTCCGGCTGTGACGGGATATCTTGGAGTTCAGTCGGATTTTCGCGGTGATTTCTACTGCTTCTCCGGCGGTGGTCGCTGTTAGTGTTCCGACGAGTTCTGGAGCGGGAGGAATTTCTTCAACTCCGTTGGGTTGGGGTGCTACGGTTGTCAGTGGTCTGTAGGCGGTCGTTCACAGGTAATGGAGGCGTGAAATTTCTAGTAAGAAAATAAACAAAATATAAAAGATAAAATAATATTTTTATTCATTAAATCTCAAATTCGTTTTTCTTACATATAAGATTCATATGTTATCAGAATTGATTTTTCTTGATACCATCGTGATTCATTTCACGAGAGTTTCAATTTGACACTAATATTGATATAAGTATTAACTCTTTTCATATATGTCATTATTTAAATGTACGAATTAATATCCAACTCCGGAAATCGCAAATATTTATACATACCATTACACTTGCTATTAACGGCAGTTGATATTTCGACCTATACCTTGACGATGACTATTTTGTGGAATTGATTGGACGATCCTTCTCTGGTAGAAGCAGTTAATTATTTTGCAGTTTAAATTATGTGTCTTACTTATCTCAAAGTGGTGGTTTAAAACCACATATTTATTGCGTTTATTTTATATAATTATAATACCTCCCATGTGATGAGTTCAATTATCACAAGACGGATGGTTTTACATGTACGCAATTTATATATTATATATAACCATCGTGGTTGGTTATACCACATGAATGGTTCATAAATCCTGCTCTCGAAGAAAAAGCAGTTGATAAAAATAAATCCTACTCTGGAGAAGTAGTTTATCGATTATCTAAATCCTGCTCTAAAGAAGCAGTTGAAAGAAATAAATACTACTTTGAAGAAGTAGTTGATCAATGATTCAAATCCTGCTCTCGAAGAAGAAGCAGTTGATGAATATAATATCCGATCTCCATGATTAAACACGAACGGAGAAAATTGAGCAAGTGATACCATAGGCTATCACAAATTAATTAAAGAAAATCCCATGCAAACTGCATGGTGGGATCATTTGACAATTGATATGAAAAATTATCACTGGAAAATAATTGCTCAATAAATCCCATGTTGATTATATTACATGGTGGGATCATTAAAATCATATTGATATGAAAATGCTTATTGAGAAACATATATCACATATTTGTGAAAATATTGTATTTACATAAAAGCAAAAGATGGTCTTATTATTGCTGAAGAAGCACACAACAGTCGAAGTGAAAATATCAAAACTAGCTAAAAGGCAGTAAACACTCGACAATATGAAAGGCGAAAAAGAAAATACATATGAAACCTATAAAAAAAAAGGGGTGCGTCTCGAGAGTATAAAACTCCGTAACTCTGCCACCCCCTGGCATAAAGGTTTATAATGAAAGATCTAAAGGATCTAAACTTCTTTTCCGTTTGGCGCCAATAGTCTGTGGTTGATGAGCTTTGACTTCCAAATTCTTAACTGAAATATATGCCTGAAACTTTATAAGTAGATCAGCAACAGTGTCAACACATATTATTATATCTCGTGATGGCTGAGATATAAACTTGTGATCTACTCCTTGATCCAGAAAGGCAAGCAAATCGCTGAAGAAATTATTAATATTCAACAAACCTATAGGTTTGGTATGGAAGTCCCGCTCAGCCCATGACGTGATGTTGAATATCTCATTGAGTGTGCTGTATATACCTGGAAGAACAATAAAGGCATCACTGTTATTCACCACATACATCAAACTATCATGAACAGACTGTGCTTGAAGCATCAACCCAGTTGAACCTCCTATACTACTGATTCTGACTGTGGGAAAGTGTAAGGCACTTGTTACACTTATTCTCCCATTTTGTGCAGCCTCTAAAAGATAACCTAAAAATCTATAATTAATCCCACCATACAATATATCGATTTTGTGTTTTCCTAACTCTTTTACGAATTGATATGCCATATCTATATGCTGGATATGACCTATCACTTTGGATCCACCTAAAATACATATAGTTTTTATTGGATGAGATCTATATGAGAATTCTGAGAACTCCATCTTTCTACACTAGACTTTCAAAATACTTTTATGAGAGATACATTTTCTGATTTGTGGATCCCAAATTTAAAGAACAAACTTCTTTCTAAACGACAAATGACTTCACTAATTTCATTGAAAAAGGAGCGGCATATAAGACATTACTTTTGACAAAATTACAAAAGAAAACGAAATATATGATATTATATTTTTCAATGAAAATGACGTTACCGATCGGCAGCTGAGAAATTTAAATATTAGAAAACAATATTCAACAACTTGCATTATTTTGCTATTTACCTTATACCAATTTTGACAGAACGGACTTACAAACTGGATCTTTTGAGACTAATTTTTCGTGACTATAACGTTCTCGTTCATCCTTAAATTGTACCCACAAAGCCATTAGTTCACGATGAACGTATCCACTGGGATGTGTATCAAGAATCTGTTGGATATCATGATCCATAGATTCCTTACTCAATCCATCCTTGATAAATGCTATTTTATCTTCTCGATTTTTGGATACAAACCCCACAGATTTGCATCGTGTGTAATATGTCCACCGAGCACATTTATAGCACCCACCTAATCTTTTTGCTCTCCGTTTCTTTGCAAAACTACTCTTACCGGTACCTGGCATGTACTTAAATGAATTTGAAAATTCGCCAGATAATCGAACTTGTGCTTCGATCAACCATCGAATATCTTCTGGGATGCCATTTCTCATTAGCACCCTTAATCTTTCGAGTCGAGCTCGATAAATTCTTTTTATAATATTCACTGGAAGAGATGGGTAATATTTACGAAGATTCGAAAGCATTGAATTTATTATGATATTCAAACCCTCGGTATGGATGATTATGAATACAACGATAATCTATTTATAGATTGGAATTACGCATATGAGATTTGACTCCGCGTCCTGAAGCGTATGAACTACGGCTCTATATATTTGAATAATGAACATAATATTACATGTGGGAGTGGCGACTCCATGTTGAAAATGATGTGCAATAATGGCACCGAAAAATGATGTGATATGCTGGCAAAATATCTATACGGTGATACAGACACATCATGTCTTCAAATATATGTTCTCGATTAATATCACTACTAGCCAATATTGGGAATGAATCCCTTATAAATTTTGGAATATATTAAGGGGGAGTATGTCCCCACTTCCTCTACATGTGAACTACTAGATATTATGGATCCACTAGATAGTCACATGTGTATATGACTCATAATCAGAAATTTATGAGATAATTTGCTCGCGGTTTGAGCATATATTCCAGATCATATAAAGCTAGTAATATATCCCAAATAAATTTGAATAGATCCGAGAAAGGATCAAGATATGCGCATCCAAGTGGGATATCAATTGTCATACTGTTTGAAGTCCTCCAGCCAATATCGAGAACATAATATACAAACTCCCATGACTGAAGATGAATACTGAGATACTAACATACGAGTTTGGTGCTCGAGAAATCTCTTAGCATGAGGGGGAATATTGGTAGTTGGAAATATGCGAAATGCATCACACATTATATCCTCACAATTATATAAACATGAAGTTCAAAGATGCATGATAGATTATTAATCTTTGATACCAACTACAACTGGTTTGATAAATACATAATAATTCCCCGAATATGAATCAAAGCAAATGATAAAAGGAGGCATATACTTTTCAGAAGTATATAGATATAACCACAATGCAATGGATGATTGATAATGAGATATCTCGGCAAGTTATGTTGCCATGGGGAAGTAAAAGTGTCGACACAATATAGCGCTATGAATGAAATGAGGATATCAATGATTGGAAAGAGGATATCGATAAATGATATGAGGATATCCATGACTGTGAAATATGGATATTGGAAATAAGGATATTAAAATCCATTATTTGTGAAAATGAGGATATTGAAATCCATCAATATTGAAATATATGCCCTTATCATAAAATGAAATATATGGGCTTACTGAAAGTGACTCGTAAGGAGATTTTGAACATATTATCAGTGCGTGCAGTCACTCAAAATAAAACGTTGTGAACGAAAATTATATGTTGTACTCTTTTCCTTGACTGAGGTTTTATCCCACTAGGTTTTCCTAGCAAGGTTTTTAACGAGGCAGCCTAATCACAACAAATATGGAATCTTCAAAAGAAATTTGGAATATATTGCAATGAATATGTGTCCGATATTACAAACTGCACTAAAAATGATACTCGTACTAATCCCTAGAGGATCATTGAAATCCTTAGGGCATATTTATATAAAATACGCGTTGCAGTCTTTTTCCCTTGACTGAGGTTTTGTCCCATTGGGTTTTCCTATCATGGTTTTTAACGAGGCAACTGGAATGGCGTACTAGTATGAATAATGTACTCTTTTTCCTTCATTAGGATTTTTCCCATTGGGTTTTTCCTAATAAGGTTTTAACGATGCATATTCATAGCATAATGAGGAACACTACAAAGATCAAGATTATTTCTCAAAGTATGAAAATAGAAGGAGTAGTTGCACTCTTTTTTCTTCGATCAAGTTTTTCCCACTTGGTTTTCTTGACAAGGTTTTAATGAGGCAACACGTGGATACTCCAACAACGAATGGTATACATGACAGATTCACTCAATTTTTATCCCACGAGGTTTTACTGAGACGACACAAGAATATTCATACAAGAACTATCGAGATAAGGGGGAGCAAATTTACGAGATCACTAATTGTTGAAGTTTTATCCCACAGGAATTTCCTAGCAACATTATGATGCAACATGATATGATTGCCACAAGCTCCAGTACAAACAGTTTGAAAGTTTTTCTCCCATTGAGTTTTTCTTCAAACTAGTTCAGCAAATATATTTGTAAATAGTCATTCAAGGGGGAGTGTTATAAAAACACCATGAAAGTGACATTTCAATTACCCTTTTGTTTTTATATAGTATGAATGACTATTATGCCACTGATGTAATTATGTAATTACGATTGTGCCATCTGAAGTTTTCCTATAAATAAGACTTCAGTTATTAATGAAAGATATACTTCAAAATCATTCTCTAATTTCTCTCTCTAATATTCTGATTTTACAACAATGATAACTATTTTTAAAAGACAAGTCTCGCATTTCTTGCCGCTGACATCATCACTCTTCTGGCAACTTGGCATATTGATAAAGTGCATCAAAGCTCCACATAGTTTCGGCCCACAACAAACTTGGAAATTAGCTACAGGTTATTTATATATTTACGCAGGATGAAGTTATAAATTGCCCAAAGTGTAGAAGATGGTGGAAAGTGGGACAAATTTCCTTTCAAAAATAATTATGTTTCAAGCTGTAATTTTTTTATACTGTTATTTATTTTAGTTCAAATTTTTTATCCTTTATAATAATTAAATTGACAGCATCATTTATATTATAACATCGAGTATAACATGGATATAAGCAACTAAATTATCCCATTCTAGAAGGTGAATAATTTGAAATATCTACAGTGATGAATAGTTCCCGCGACCCGTTCCATTTGTCCGACGACTCCGACCCCAAGTTCACAACTTACTATTTGATTCGACATGCTTCTTATTCAGATTCTGTAAGCAGGGCGGGCCCTGACTATAGACAACTAGGCCAGGCCTAGAGCCCCAAATTTTGATAAGGGTTCAAATTCCAATAAAATATTATATTATATTGAGTTTATATAAAAAACAAATAAATTACAGAACATTCAAAAATTGAGTTTGAGAATTTGATTAATACTTTTGCAACGAAAAATGCTAGAATATATATTTATATATATGGAGCCTCAAAATAATTTGGCCTATAGCCCCCAAAGTATTAGGGTCGGCCCTATCTATAAGAGTACGAAAGGAACCCATCGTCACCTGTTTAAAAGTATTATTATTAATGTAGTTCCAAAAAAAGAAGGGCGCACGCAACTCTAATAAGACAAAAATTGGACAAATTACACATGGAACCAACGTATGCCACACCACATTTCGAGTTGGCATAATAAACAAACGTAACTGAAGCCAAATACAGTACTGCTTGGAATCTGCAAAGTAAGGCGTTTGTACTATGAAGTTTATTGATAAACTTGTTGTGGTTCTCAACATTATTGATCCGACGGTTCTCTATTATGATAATAGTGGAGCCGTCGTACTGGCGAATGAGACAAGAAGCACTCTAAACATGTAGAAAATCACTAGAGATATCATGAGAAATGTGATATAAAGATATGCAAAGTACCGAGTGACGATTTATTAACTAAACCTCTTCCACAGGCAAAATATGCGGGTCATATTGCTGCAACGGGAATCAGACACATTGGACATTAGTTTTGATTTTGTGTTGTTTTAAATTTATTATTATTGTAGAACGTGGAAGATTATATATATTCCATTTATCATTCTGCATCCATTTAATTCGGTTTAGTGTTAAATGATTAATCCAAAAATTGATTCTAAATATCCAAAATAGGTCATCATAATGTATCGCAGATAATGACACTCAATTATCAAGAATTTAATCACGTTCATCCCTAGTCCAGGTCGTTGAAAGTTGGACACTAATGACTTACGAAGACTAGTTTGCAAGTTAACTCAAAATATTTTTTCATGGGCTAAGTGACATGGGATGTCAAGATCTAATTGCGTGGATATGAATTTTGATCTCATGATCGAACAGACCACCATGATAAATCTTCAAGAAATCAAAATGTCGTAGGATTATCTCATTTACTTTAATCCGATTCCTCATACTTGCGAAACCCATTATTTTCTTATTTGTGGATTAGTAGTACTTATGTTGTTAAATGTCGTGCTAAAAAAGGAGATTACAAAATAGTACTTAGTCTACTATGAATCAAGTGAAGGGACTCGGATTTATATTGTAGAAGATGGAATTGTCCTCCCACAACACGGGATTACTATCTTTTGGGCCTCTTGGAGAGTTAGGACTGTGAAATGCATGGATGTGCTCAAATGGATCATGGATTAATCATCTTGTTTAAATGTCTCAATCGGTGATCTTAGAAATAATTTGAACTAGATAAGGACGATGTGATATTTTACCTTAAGTTCACATAGAGACAAGAGGGACAGAAAATTGAATGCATACTTGCTGAAGGATAAGTGTGAGATTGTTGGAATGGTGTCCTTAAATCAATGTGCATTTCTCAGATAAACAGTTTATGGAATAAATTTAGTTGTTAATTATCAACTAAAACATTTATCTGGATACCACTTTCAATCGACTGAATATAATTCGGAACTATACTCACAAGTAACTAGGACTAAAACTACAGGTACACAAAGAAATATATTGAATAAACTGGGCTTGGAGAGCAAATAGTGTAAAGGGGATTAAACGGACCAAGTGGACACACTGGTTGGGCCGGACAAGCACTGTAACACCCCGATATATTCGGAATAATTACAGCGCCGTAAATTCTTTATATAAGAATTTACAAGGCTAATTTGAGAAATACGGAAAATAATACCAAAGTACCATTAAGGTTATAATTCAAAACCAGTTCAACAATTCAAATGAGTCCATTATTACAAGCATTCCAAACACCAAGAAAATACGCGTACTCGAGTACTAAAAAATAACTAGAAAACAAGACAACATCAATCTACATCACTGATCCACTTCATCGTCATGTCGGTACTATGGTTGCTTCCCCACTCCTCGACTGCCTGAACATCAAAACAAATGACCACCCCGAAGGAGTTAGCAAAACGATGCTAGTACAAGTATCATAATAAGTAAATCGGATATGCAACAACAATGCATCATAAATTACATAAAACGGACTTCTGCCAACGGAATCCAACGATGTGAATCCACGTGATTCCATCAACACAACACAGGGTAATCCAACGATCCAGCCCCCCCAGTATAGATCCCCATGATGATCCCGTCGGACCAACGCATGGTGGAAAACCCGTCCAACAATCCAGCGCCCTCAGCATAGATCCCCATGATGATCCCGTAGGACCAACGCATGGTGGACATCCGATCCAGCGCCCTCAGCATAGATCGCTCGATCCCTTCGGATCATCACAACATACACAAACACAAACCATGCATATACATATGCCAAATCGATATGTCCATCAACATGAACATTCAAGAAATCAATAACGAATACCATGATAATTTAAAGGAACTAAACTCATGTTCTACAACATGAATAAACTGTATGCATGATCAAAAATTCCAATATTAACAATTTTCAAATACGATACTTGCCTCAAAGATGGCAAGAACTAAATACTCCGACGAATGTCAACACGTCCGAGGGTCGCCGCTCCTCGATCGATCACCTTGTACAAGGAAATAACAAGGAATTCAACAACCTCACGAAACTAACGCACGAGCACCGAAGGCCCTAAGTTATAATCGAGTTATCAATAATGAACGATCGGCTCTCGGTCCTATCTCCCGACAAATACTAAGTTTGGAAAAAGGCATGTAAATTAACGAGATCACAATGGGGCACAAATTCGGTGTCTACAATTCCAAAGATGTTTATCATACCATTAAGCTCCATACTTTAATTCCGATTATCAACTCAAATGTTTGGTTCGGTTGCTACAACGATACATAACGAGATAATCATGATCAATCTAGTTCTAGGTTAATTCATCTCTACGATTCTCATTCTTCTGCGAGTAGTTCTTCTTATCAAGTTCTACATTCAAATGATTTCCCCAAATATCATTTCCTAGTTCTAATCATCCAAGTAGATTAACAACAATTTCATCTAAGGCAAGAGTTATAATTGAACACCCTTCACATTCACCTTCTTGAATTCATCTGATACAGGGGGTAAGCCTTAACACTTTGTTCCTTAAAAGAGTGTTACGAAAGCATCATCAAGGTGTGTTCATCTCAGAAAGTTCCATTCTTAAAGTTGGTAAAGATTATGGATCAACTAATAACAATGAAAACCTTAATTCACCCAATACAATCCTCCTAACATGGTGTTAGATTCACTACGACATAACAAGCTCAATAACCTCTGAGAAAAGCTCATAATATAATTAAGAACATAATCTCCATCTTGGTGTAGAGTTAACATACTTCAAAGAAGGGAAGAACAATGAAAATCTTGAATAAACTCTTCACCAGAAGCTTGAACACCAATCCACAAGGTCTAAGCTTCCTAAAAATCGGCCCAGATGATGCTATGAGGGATAAATGGTGAGGGATAGTCTCCAGAACATGAAAATTGGCCAAGGTGAGGGTGAGAAATGAAATGGGGGTTGAGGTTTATAAATAGAAATCTAACCATTACGTACGCTAAACACAATACATTACGTACGTAACAACCTTACCGTACGCTATGCTCGAAGAATAGCGTACGTTAACGTCTGGCCAGAGCTCACTGACCTATTTCTGGCATTGGCTTATGTACGTTAGCATATAGGTTTACGTATGTAATCGCTAGGACCTTAGCGTACATTAAAAATCCCCCTTAGTGTACGTTAAGTCCGTTGACTTGCTTAGCTGGAAAGCCGTCCAGGTTCACGCGGAGCATCTCACGAATCTTCACTGGCCCCCACACACCGACCCTTGTCTGATCTCGAGTTGACTGAGCTTACGTACGTTAAGCTTAACAGATAACGTACATTATATTGCAGTCGTAGCGTACGCTAAGATCATCATCTAGTGTATCTTATGACATGCAGAACCATGCATGCAAAATGTTGGAGATACGAAAACATAAGGATACGAATATGGGAAACCAATCTTCGATTAATAACATCATAAAGTCGAATCTTACAAGATCGAATACAGGATAAATACACAATAATTATCCGGGCATTACATACTACCCTTCTAAAAAAAAGTTTCGGCCTGAAACTTAAAACAAAAATAATTCCGGGTATCTCGACTTCATATCATCTTCAGTCTCCCAAGTTGCTTCTTCGACTCCATGTCGAGACCACTGAACTTTAACCAAGGAGATCGGTTTAATCCTCAATTACTTGACTCGACTCTCGAGTATCTTGATTAGCTTTTCTTTAAACGAGCCATCATTAGCCACTTCAATCTCGCCAAAATCGATGATATGACTGGGATCCGGTACATATTTCCAAAATTGGGATACATGGAATACATTATGAACATGACTCAGTGATGGCGGTAAGGCCAACCTGTATGCCAATTCCCCAACTCTTTCAAGGATCTCGAATGGCCCGATATATCTCGGACTCAACTTTCCTTTCCTTCCAAAATGGAAAATTCCCCGGGTAGGAGAAACCTTCAATAGTACATGGTGTAACACCCCGAGATATTCGGAATAGTTACAGCGCCGTAAACCCTTTAGGTAAGGATTTACAAGGCTAATTAAAAGAAATGTAAATAAAATCCAACCATACCACAGAAATTCCAGTTACAAACCTGTTCCAAATGATCCAAAGAGTTAATTAATACAACTATATCGAAATGATATTAATTAGACGTACTCGAGTACTGAAAATGAATCAAGAAGGCAAATCACAAAAACAATAAACATCACTGTGCCCCTTCGTCGTCACGTCGGTACTGTGGCTGTTTCCCCGCTCCTCGGCTACCTGAACATCAAAACAAATGTCCACCCCCGAAGGGGTTAGCAAAACGATGCTAGTACAAGTATCATATTAAATAAATCGGATATGCCACAACAATGCATAACAAAATACACAACACGGATTTCCGCTACCGGAATCCAACAATGCGAATCCACAAGATTCCATTTACACAGTATGGGTATTCCAACGATCCAGCGCCCTCAGCATAGATCCCAAGATGATCCCGTCGGACCAACACGAGGTGGAAAAACCCGTCCAATGATCTAGCGCCCTCAGCCTAGATCCCAAGATGATCCCGTCGGACCAACACGAGGTGGACATCCGATCCAGCGCCCTCAGCATAGATCGTACAACATACACAAACACAACTCATGCATACATATATGCCAAATCGCTATGTCCATCAACATGAACATACAAACACTAGATAACGAATATCATGACAATTCAACAAAATAAATCCCATGTTCAACGACATGAATAAACCACATGCATGCTCAAAATACCAATATTAACACATTACGATACTTTCCTCGAAGATGGCAAGAACTAAACACTCCAATGATCTCAACACACTCGAAGGCCGCCTCCTGCGATCAACGTAGCAAGCTCGAACCTTAACAAAAGAAAATGATAAAGAATTCATCTCAAGTCGTACGAATGCCTATCAATCCGGTCTATGGCCAAAAGCTCTAAATATGTAATCTGCCTGAACTACTTTGCGTACGCTACATACTCTACATAACGTGCGCTAAGTCTGCCTGTTAACGTACGCAACTGACCAAGTCTAGCGTACGCTAACTATGTACTGACAGTTCTCTCTTGATCAGCCGACTGACTCGGCTGATGACATATTGTACGTTACGTACCCAACGTAGAGTACGTTAACTCATTCCCGATAGCGTACGTTAATATATACATCTTAGCGTGCGCTACCCGTGCATGGCAGTTTACTACTGGGCAGAAAGCTTAATCTAATGGTGAAGAAACTCATGAAATCTTCAGTGCTAATACATGTCATCTCCGTGAATATCATGCTCATACGGTTTGTGAAAGATCTTGACGGATTAAACGACTACGAGACACAAGGATACGTATAATCATCATAACACCATAATCTATCTTTGATCTTCAAGAAGATATCCTAAGTTCAATCCATTCCATGTCCCAAAACGTATGATTCCTTTATGTAAAGACAAAAGGACTTGGTAATCTCCATATACTGGTCATAATCGGTTTTGAAGCTTCATGAATATGCTAGGAGTTCAAACATTAAAAGGTTCAATGGTTTATACGATGAATAAGTACCGAAACATCGAAAATATCCTTCTAACACATGATGTTCGACTACTTACGAATTTAACTGACTAGGTAATCCCAAAACATGATCAAAACGTCCTTCAGAATACTACTAATATTGGTGAAGAATCACCTACCTCAAAGTAGAGAAGAACACGAAGGAACTTGAAGAAATCCACACCAAATCCACAAGATTCCATTTACACAGTATGGGTATTCCAATGATCCAGCGCCCTCAGCATAGATCCCAAGATGATCCCGTCGGACCAACATGAGGTGGAAAAACCCGACCAATGATCTAGCGCCCTTAGCCTAGATCCCAAGATGATCCCGTCGGACCAACACGAGGTGGACATCCGATCCAGCGCCCTCAGCATAGATCGTACAACATACACAAACACAACTCATGCATACATATATGCCAAATCGCTATGTCCATCAACATGAACATACAAACACTAGATAACGAATATCATGACAATTCAACAAAATAAATCCCATGTTCAACGACATGAATAAACCACATGCATGCTCAAAATACCAATATTAACACATTACGATACTTGCCTCGAAGATGGCAAGAACTAAACACTCCAATGATCTCAACACACTCGAAGGCCGCCTCATTGGATCAACGTAGCAACCTCGAACCTTAACAAAAGAAAATGATAAAGAATTCATCTCAAGTCGTACGAATGCCTATCAATCCGGTCTACGGCCAAAAGCTCTAAATATGTAATCTGCCTGAACTACTTAGCATACGCTACGTACTCTACGTAACGTGCGCTAAGTCTGCCTGTTAACGTACGCAACTGACCAAGTCTAGCGTACGCTAACTATGTACTGACAGTTCTCTCTTGATCAGCCGACTGACTCGGTTGATGACATAATGTACGTTACGTACCCAATGTAGCGTACGTTAACTCATTCCCGATAGCGCACATTAATATATACATCTTAGCGTGCGCTACCCGTGCATGGCAGTTTACTACTGGGCAGAAAGCTTAATCTAATGGTAAAGAAACTCATGAAATCTTCAGTGCTAATACATGTCATCTCTGTGAATATCATGCTCATACGGTTTGTGAAAGATCTTGACGGATTAAACGACTACGAGACACAAGGATACGTATAATCATCATAACACCATAATCTATCTTTGATCTTCAAGAAGATATCCTAAGTTCAATCCATTCCATGTCCCAAAACGTATGATTCCTTTATGTAAAGACAAAAGAACTTGGTAATCTCCATCTACTGGTCATAATCAGTTTTGAAGCTTCATGAATATGCTAGGAGTTCAAACATTAAAAGGTTCAATGGTTTATACGATGAATAAGTACCGAAACATCGAAAATATCCTTCTAACACATGATGTTCGACTACTTTCAAATTTAACTGACTAGGTAATCCCAAAACATGATCAAAATGTCCTTCAGAATACTACTAATTTTGGTGAAGAATCACCTACCTCAAAGTAGTGAAGAACACGAAGGAACTTGAAGAAATCCACACCGAGGGCTTGAACACCAATCTCCAATGATCTACAATCTTCAAACTCGTGCTAGGATGATGATATGAAGGGTGTAGGATAAAGAGAGTGACTCTCCAAGTCCAAGAATTGGGATGTGGGAAGTGAAAAGGCTGAAAATGTGAAAAAGGATGTTGTCCTATTTATAGAAAATGGTTATTAGCGCGCGCTAGTCCATACTCATAGCGTGCGCTAACGGTCATACGAAGCTTACTGACTTCACTGTACTCAGCATTTAGCATGCGCTATCCTCATATCATTAGCGTGCGCTACCGCGTTGACTTGGCTTTTCCCAAAAGTCGTCCAGGTTCATCCCGACATGATCCGACCGAGATCCTCAGTCGATCTCACCTACCACCCTGTCTTAATCATGCTGACTACGTATAGCGTGCGCTAAGGTTCATGCAAAGCGTGCGCTACGGATCCAACTTAGCGTACGCTACACATAGTCGATAGCGTGCGCTACATGCGCAGAATCACAATTTAGATCACATTCATGAAATCATGCGCTCAACAAAACCGGATCAAGGAATACGGAGAATAATACTCAGATCAAAATGCAACAAATACAATATCACAAGGTTCAAATACATATCATAAATCTCGGGTATTACACATGGTCCCCAATCTGAAACTCCAACGGGCGAAAGCGCACATCTGCATAAGACTTCTGTCGACTATGGGCAGTTAACAGCCTTTCTGGGCTGCCTTCTCTTGGGTCTGAACTATCAACTCTGGTTCCATCCCGATCAAGTCAGAAGAGTCATCCCAACACAGGGGTGATCTGCATCTTCTTCCGTACAATGCTTCAAATGGTGCCATCTTAATGGAAGTATGCCAACTATTGTTGTAGGTGAATTCAATCAACGGCAAATGAACCTCCCAATCAGTTGACCAATCTAAGGCACAAGCTCTAACCATATCCTCTACTGTCTATATAGTCCTTTCGAACTGACTGTCCGTCTGAGGATGATAGGCCGTGCTAAAGTTCAGCTCGGTTCCCAAGGCCTTGTGAACTGCGTTCCAAAAATGCGACACGAAGCGACCATCTCGATCTGAAATAATGGTTTTCGGTGTTCCATGCAATCGGACTATATCTGTAATAAACACTCGTGCTAACTTCTCGGGTCCCCAAGTGTCTTTAATACCCAGGAAATGAGCCGACTTGATTAGTCGATCAATTATAACCCACATCATGTTCATTCCCGTCTTGGTCCTTGGCATATTGGTGATGAAGTCCATCGATATATCCTCCCACTTCCATTCAAGAATCCGAAGTGGATTTAACATCCCGGCAGGCCGCTGATGTTCAATCTTAACCTACTGATAGGTTAAACATTTCAAAACATATTCCGCTACGTCCTTTTTCATATTTCTCCACCAGAAATTCTGTTTTAGGTCCTTATACATCTTACTGGTGCCCGGGTGAATTGAATAGGGCGTGCTGTGAGCTTCCTTCAAGATTGTTTGTCTCAAAACATCATCATCTGGGACACAAAATCGACTTTGAAATCTTAGAACTCCATCATCCTGTATCACGAATCTTGGGTCCTTCCTTTTGTTTACTTCATCACATAATCGAAGAATCAAAGAATCATCCAACTGCTTAGATTTGATTTCTTCAACCAACGACGAAGTTAGTTCCATCACACACAGTTGCCCTTGGACTCCTTGTGACCATACTTAGATTCCTTCATGAATCAGTTCTTGTTGAATGCTGGTTTGGGACGTAAGCACTTCCAACACTCAAAGAGAAACAAGTTTGCGGCTCAGTGCATCAGCTACCACGTTCGCTTTGCCTTGATGATGGAAGATTTCTAGGTCGTAATCCTTGATCAATTCCAGCCACCTTCTCTGCCTCATGTTTAATTCCTTATGACTGAAAATATACTTGAGGCTCTTATGATCTGTGAAGATCTGACAATGAGTGCCGTACAAATAATGTCGCCAAATCTTCAAGGCAAAGACTACAACTGCTAACTCCAAATCACGAGTCGGGTAATTTCCTTCGTATGGTTTCAACTGTCGAGAGGCATAGGCAATCACCCTATCCTTTTGCATCAACACGCATCCTAGAACCTGATTTGAAGCATCGATGTATACCATGAATCCACCGGTTCCATCTGGTAATGCTAGTATAGGCGCTATCGTCAGTCTTCTCTTAAGTTCATCAAAACTAGCCTGGCATTTCTCATTCCACATGAATTTCTGAGTCTTCTGCAATAGCTGAGTAAGCGGACGAGCAATTTTGGAAAATTCTTCTACAAAACGGTGATAATATCCAGCAAGTCCTAAGAAACTTCGGACTTCTTTCACGTTATTAGGAGATTCCCATTCCAAGATTGCTTCGACTTTCTTCGGGTCTACCTGAACTCCATCAGCTAATATCACATGCCCAAGGAAGGTTACTTCCTTAAGCCAGAACTCGCATTTAGAAAGTTTTGCATAAAGCTGTTCATTCCTCAAAGTACTCAAAACAATAGGCAAATGCTCTGCATGCTCCTCTGGGTCTTTCGAATAGATCAAGATGTCATCAATGAAAACGACCACGAATTTATCCAAGTATTCTAAGAACACCCGATTCATCAACTGCATAAATACCGCAGGAGCATTGGTAAGTCCGAATGGCATCACCACAAATTCATAGTGCCCGTATCGGGATCTGAAAGCAGATTTCAGTATATCTGATTTCTTAATTCTCAATTGATGGTATCCTGATCTCAAGTCGATCTTCAAGAATACCCTTGCCCCCTGCAGTTGGTCAAACAAGTCGTCAGTCCGAGGTATTGGATACTTATTATTGATCGTCATCTTGTTTAGCTCCCTGTAGTCGATACACAATCGGAGGGATCCATTTTTCTTCCGGACAAAGAGAACGGGTGCTCCCCAAGGAGAAACGCTAGGTTGAATGTAACCCTTCTGCAATAATTCCTCAAGCTGCTTTTTTAGTTCATACATCTCGATTGGCGCCATACGGTATCGTGATCTAGAAATAGGTGCGGCCCCAGGCTCTAATTCGATTTAAACTCTACTTCTCTCTGCGGAGGTAACCCAGGTAGTTCGTCAGGGAATACGTCTGAGAATTCGTTTACCACTGGAATAGATGCGAGCTCTACTCCTTATTTCTTCATGGCATAACACCAACAACCCTGCTTTAGCAATTTCACTGCTTTCATGGCTTTGATCAATTTTCCTGAGCTTCCCGGCCTCCATCCGTTGAATAAACGTTCAGATCCGTAATCATCAATGATAGAAATAACTCTCTTTCGGTAATTCAAAATAGCCCCATAACGATTGAGCCAATCGTCTCCGAGAATTAAATCGTCACCATGGATGTCGACCACAATAAGATTTGATGGTCAATCTCTCCCTCCTATAGACACTGGAAAATCTCTATTTTCTAGGGTTACCATAATTCTCTCTCCACTCGGTAATCCTACAACATAAGGCTCACAATCATATAAACACGAGATTTTCAAACGATTAACACAGTTCAGTGATATGAAAGAATGTGTAGCTCCTAAGTCAAATAAGACACTAACTGGTTGCAAAAGGATCTGAATCGTACCTGATACAATAGCAGTGTTCTGATCGTCTGACCTCCTCATCTCGTAAAGGTGCGGAGGAACGTACCCAGCACTGGACGCCTCTCTTTTCCCAACATTCTGCTACTGGAAACCACTTTGCTGTGTCTGGTTCACACTTGTCTCTTTCGGAACCGGTGCAGGAGTGCGAGTACCAATAGATCTAGTCACATTTCCGCAAAAAGTCGCACGATGCCCTTCCTGTCCACACTCGAAACAGGTCACAGAAGGTGTGTAGCAATCACACCGAATATGCCCTGCTTTACAAAAGTTATAACATTTCTTCGCTGCGTCTGAAACCGTTGATGCTGTCCAAAACTTCTTTCCACCTCGGGAAGGATGCAAAGGTCTCCTAGATGAATGAAATGAAGACTGGCCCTTGCGGGGCCCACTACTCCTGTTCTCTGTGAAGTTACACTTTCTGCTTCTTTGCTTCCATCGATTTCTCCACCGCCACCTCTTTCATGTCGTAGGCCAGTGCTTTGTCCTGATACTGTCGCAAAGTAGTACATTCGAATCCGGACATATACTGCTGAATCCCCGACATACTCAGAAGAATAATATTTCAGTTTAGATTTCAATTTTCCATGAGTTTGACGGGGGGTAGGAAACCTCGTAACCTTCATAACTTAGTCTTTGTAGGCGGGAGTTTAACGCGATTATATGTTACACTTTGTACATTAATCCGTTTATAAGCGCGGTTAGTCAGTTTGTTTGTTTGTCATACAATATAAAAATATACACAACCTAAAACTAACAACATGCAGTTCATGGACCGTTCCTAAGTACTGAGTCTTCATCGACTCGATAAAAATACGAGTAATCTAATCAAAAGTCTTGAATCTTCGTCTTCATGGCGGTTCGTCCTCGGCTCTTCGTCATATCTAATTTATTACATTTACAAAATTTGCATCTTATACAAATTTACTAAAAAAAAAGGCTCAAAACGGCATTACAACCCCATCGAACAAAAAATTCAAGAAACTAAATCCATGAACTACATCACCATTCAAAAATAATGCAATCATTACATATAAATAAGTGGTAAAAATGATTAATCTAAATATTAATCTAATCAACAAAAATTAATCCAACTATTAGAATTAATCCAATTAATTCACATAACCATTAATTTTAATTCGTTCCAGACAAAAATATTTCATTAAATTAATTCCCTTAAGAATAAAATTATCATAATTATATTTTAGTCAAATTAAATCCAATTTAATTTGTGGAAAATTAATTACCAACGAAATATAAAAAACAGAGTCAAACAATACATGGCCCGGGCCAAGCCCGAGCCTCTGCCATGCGGTCCATCAAGTGACCGCGGTCCTCACAAAATGGGATCGCACGGCAAATTTCTACTCCAAGTCCGGGTCCGTACATGTTTTTGGCTCGTCTTTTCATCATGATTCTAAAAATAATATTCTTCTAATCTTTATATTACATATTTAAATCAGTTTTTCAAAAGAAAAATAGATTTGTATTGTAACATAAATCATAAAAAAATAATTTTTAGATGAAAAATTAAAAATTAATGATTAATTACAATTGTGATTTCAAATCATAAAAACTCACAATCAAGCATTCCAAATGCTATATATCATATATACGATCGCAAGAGCTCACTCCGATACCACTGTTGGGATTCAGTGATTAATAAAGAGTTACGCAGCGGAAATTAAACATGTCAAACTGGATAAAAATCTACCCCAAAAGCGGATCGATCAAATATTATTTAAATGAATATTAATTGACGAAGATAAATTAAGAAATCATACCCTCGTAGAGCTTTGATAATATCTTCGTGATTCCGAGCATGAACATGAATCCAATCAAACGAGGTTTTGGAAATTCCCGAGCACCGAAAATACCGTGCCTCTACGTATCATGCGTCGGAAAGATGACCGGAAATATGTAATCGTCACTCCAAGACCTCAAAGGTCGACGGCTATTTGAAGTGACGAAAGGATAAATTTTTCTTTTATATTTAACTCTCAAAGAATTAAATATGAAGAATAAATTATATCTCAAAAAAAAAAAATTCTCCTTTTCTTTTCCTTTTCTTTTTCTTCTCACTATTTTCTCTCTTCCTTCTCTCTTCCTTTTTCTTTCTTTGCAGCCGTGAATCCCATTCCACTCCCCACTCACTTGGTTGTTATATAGTGTGAAGTTACATTAATGAATTCTTAATTCAATTTCAACTCTTCCTCACGAGGAGAGTCACCATATTACTATATATATAATAGGGCGTCATTAAACGACGCCCTATATGTCGTTTTGAATAAACAACAAATTGTGACCGTTCATCTCCCATCTGCATTCATCTCTGCCCGTCCATTCTCCTGCAGTATCTTTAGAACCTGGGCCCCTTTTCTTCTCCCTCTCGCACTACAATTCCCTTGAAGAGCCAGCGTCACTGGACGCGCCACCTCCTCTGCCAGCGCCACCGCAGCGCCTTCTTCTAAACCGCCGTAGATCACCGCCAGCACGCTCATTGCGTGCTCCCTGTGCCCTCACCTAGGCCGCACCCTCCGACGTCGTGCACAGAAGCTCCAGAGCCGCCAGTGACCTCTCCGCAACCGCGATCTCCGCGTCCGCCAGCGCCTCCACCACCGCCGTCACAGCGCCGGCCTCCACCGCCGAGCGTCGGTTTCCTTTCGCAAGATAGAGCGCCAGCCGAACCTTGCTCGCCGCCTTACGCGCCACCCCATCCCTCAGGCACTCCGCCACCCCTCCCACCACCGCCGACGGGCAAGCGCCGCGGTCCCAGGCGGAATGCGGGTTCGGGGCGAGGAACCTCTCCAGCAAGTGGACCGCACCAAACCGACCAGGTTCCGTCCCTGAACTGAATTGAATCTCAGCCACGCGGAACACGTCCTTCAAGCCGGCATCCGTCAGCGGTGGGCCCGGTCTCGGCTTGTATATATAATGCAGCATCAATCTTATGGAAATGTGCCACCGCCCATATTGTCGAATAGTATTTTCCGGACTTCTTTGTTTGGATTACTATGTTTCTGACTTCTTTTCTGGGCCTGATTTTGATCCAATGACTTCTTTTTGGGCCTAAATTAGAACTGGGCCAAAAAAAAAGAAACAACATTATCTAAAAACCAAACACTAGGCAACAAAAAAAAATATATTCAACAAAAAATAACCAAAAATCCCGGAAGTCTATAGGTCAAACGACCAACTGCATTAAACGACGCCCTGCCGCAACGCGGCGGACCGGCGCCCATCTTGTTTTAATAGTCACATGAGGTGCTTAAGCACCAATAACAAAAATGATAATTGACCAAGAGATGGGAGAGGGCGGCTATCTCAAAGAAAAAGAGGTTGGTTTGTTTCTATCTATGAAATGGACCATCGTGTATTTAATTTGATAGATAAACTTTGGTACGTTTTAATATTAATATAATTAATTAATTCAATTAATTAATTATATTAATATTAATTCTCTAAGAAATCATATAAATTAAGTTAATTACCCTGTAATTTATTTAATTCATTAGACCGATTTTAATTTATCCAATAAATTAAAATATCATTTATCTAATAAATTAAATTAGACATCTAATGTCTAATATTCATAAAGAGATAATATCCATATCATTTTCCATCATCTATCATGTGACGTGACTCCATAGGTCGTCTGAGTCGGCAATGGGAGGAACCAAAGATTGTGAGTAACACTTAGCCAGTCCCGTGGCTCACACTGTAACCCAACTGAGAACGAATGATAGGGATCATTCCAAAACATTTACTTTATGAATACCGTATACGTATGAACCCTCCAATCATATGTCCCGATCAAGTATTAGGGTCATGTTAATGTCAAACCCTATTATAACCACTACTACAAATCTGGGCTTAGGAGACACTGCTTCAATAGCGCTTGTTCATAAACGCTATACAAGCATTACACTTGGACAGTGCTTCTCCAGAAAAGCAAATTACAAGTTATTGTGAGGAATTATAAAAATAAATGAAAAATAAAAGAAAATACTTCAATAGCGTTTTTTTAAGGAGCGTTGTTGTAGTTTTTATCTACGATAGCGCTTTTAGAAGCGCTATTGTAGTTAGCAGTTTTTAAGTAATTATTTTTTAATTTTGAATATTTTTTATAGTACTTTAGCGTTTTCCAAAGCGTTTTCTATGTTAAAGTAATAATTATTTTTATTCTTTATTTTCTTTTACATGTTACATGTGTGTAAAAAACCTACACACATCTTCTTTTTTTTTTTTGCTCCATCGAGAAGGAAGAAGAGAAACCCATCACTTGAAGAATCCCAGCAATTGAAGAATCCAATCAAGTCTTCAATTAAGTTCAATCGATCAACATCAGCATCAATCTTCAATCGAAATCTAGCAAATAGAGCGGGTTCTTTTAGGGTTTTGCGCAAATCAGTCAACCCAACAACCAAGGTAAATTCACTGAAATTTCTCCGCTCATCCATGTTAAGGTTTAAAAAGAAAGATTTAAAGATTATATTTTTTGTTAAATTTACAAAATTGAGACTGATTTTGAAGTTGGAACGATAATTCTAAACTGGATATCTACTCTTAGTGTTGACTGGTATTTTTATGATTTTCTTGCTACAATTGGATTACTTGGTGGGAAAGATGAAATTTAGTTTGAAGTATTGAACACAAGTAACACAGTGGCGCAATGATGTCAGCCATTTGCAGACACAAGTTCAATGGTCAAAATGTCTACTTGTACTTCATACTCCATATCTTCAAGTACATGAGTATAGAGACTGTGTTGCCCATATCTTAAAATGTCACTGCCTTGTTTACTGTTTACTAATTAATTGTGCTCTTCAGGTTTTATATTTTTGTTAGTGTTTTGATCGATCGCAATTGGATAAATGCACCCCGATTGTCAAAAGAATATAAGAATGGTGTGACAGAGTTCTGTAAATATGCAACTCAACGTGCAAAGGACATTCGTTTTATCTTATGTCCGTGTCAGAAGTGTTTAAATGTTGTGGAAGTTAATGGTCAGTCCGAGTTGTATGAACACTTAATATGTCATGGTATTGATAGAACTTATACATTTTGGAAATTTCATGGTGAAGATAAAGGGGAACATAGCTCAAGTAATTGGAATTCAAATTATCAATTTGTATATACAGATACCAATGTTATGACAGACACTGAGGGTAGAAATTCTAGTGATGAAAAAAATATTCCCAATGTGATAAATGAATAATTACATGATCATCCCGACATGCATGAGAAGTTAAAGCATGATGCTGCATTACCTTTGTGGCCAGAGTGCACCAAGGCTTCTAAATTGTTGGCTGTGTTGACTTTGTATAACCTAAAGGTTGGACATCAAGTTTCTGATGTGTTCTTCACAAAGTTGCTCACAACTATTACTGAACTCTTTCCAAATGGCAATGTCCTCCCTCGCAGAACATATGAGGCTAAAAAAATGCTCAAATATATCGGGTTAATACATGATAGGATTCATGCTTGTCCAAATGATTGTATTCTTTATCGAAAAGAGTATGCAGAGCTTAATGAATGTCCGAAGTGCGGTACAAAACATTATAAGGATGGTAATTATCCGGCCAAAATCATGTGGTACTTTCCGTTACTACCCAGACTTAGACGGTTGTATGCTAGTGCAGAAGATGCTAAACATTTGACATGTCATCACGATGGGAGAATTAAAGATGGGATATTGAGACACCCAGCCGATTCACCTCAATGGAAGATATTTGATAATACATATCAGGATTTTGGGAAAGAACCGAGGAATATTCGCCTAGCACTTTCAATAGACGGAATGAACCCTTACAAGCTTCAAAATAATTCTCATAGTACCTGGCCTATGATTCTGATAATCTACAATTTGGCACCATGGTTGTGCATGAAGTGTAAATATATGATGATGTCTATTTTGATATCTGGTCCCACACAACCTGGTAATGATATTGATGTATACTTGGCACCTTTAATTGAAGACTTGAAGCTATTGTGGGAAGAGGGCATTGAAGTGCGTGATGAATATAAGAAAGATCAATTTAGGTTGAAGGCCATGTTGTTCGGAACGATAAGTGATTTCCCCGTTTATGGTAGTCTTTCAGGATACAGTGTGAAAGGTTATGATGCATTTCCTTGGTGTGGCGAGGAGACTGATCAACTATATTTGAAACATTGCAAGAAGTGTGTATATATGGGGCATAGGCGGTGGTTGGACTCGAAACATCGGTTTAGAAATATGCCATCAGTATTCAATGGTGAAGTTGAAGAACGAGGTGCACCTCCTAAAATAACAGGTGCTGATGTGTTGAAAGAGGTTGAAAACCTAAATGTACAGCTTGGTAAGAAATTTGCAAAGGATGTCCATACTAAAGGTCGGAAGAAGCGTTCAATATTATTTGAATTGAGTTATTGGAAGGACCTTTATGTCAGACATTTCATTGATCTCATGCATGTGCAGAAAAATGTTTTTGAGAGCCTAATTGGTACATTGCTGGGTGTCCCAGGTAAAACTAATAAAGATGGCTACAATGCGAGAATGGATATGAAGGAAATGGGAATAAGAGACGAACTAATTCCTGTGGAGAAACCAGGAAAAAAACAATATTTACCTCCTGCAGCCCATACTCTATCCAAGGATGAGAAGAGAGTGTTGTTACAAACACTCCATTCTGTCAAGGTTCCAGAAGGATACTCATCCAACATCAAGAGTCTTGTTTCTATGACTGACTTGAAATTAAAAAGTTTAAAATCACATGATTGTCATGTCATAATGGAGAATTTGCTTCCAATTGCTATACGTTCCGTATTGCCCGAAAAGGTGTGGGTAACCGTCACAAAATTGTGTTGGTTCTTTAAGTCAATGAGTAGCAAAGTCATTGATCCGAGAAGGTTGTCGTATCTGCAACGACAAATTGTTGAGACACTTTGTGAGGTTGAGATGTATTTCCCACCATGTTTTTTCGACATCATGGTTCATTTAACTGTTCACCTTATCTATGAGACTAGGATGTGTGGCCCTGCTCATATGCGGTGTGTAACACCCCCAAAACCTTACGGGAGTATTACACGCCGTGGGCCCCGCGCCGGAACCCACCAGGCTAAAAACCATTTACAAAATCGACAAGAAGGTCGATGACGGTAGTATTTTCCAAAACTCACAAAATTATTTGAAAACACCAACTACCGTCAAGACAATCAAGGCCAAAAACTCGATTAAGGGAATCAGTTTTCGAAATCAAACTCAGTTGGTATAAAGCCGAAAGCCATTTGAAAGAACTCACACAACGGATAAAAATATAGTCCAAGATACATATACATCAATAATGATATACACAACAAAAAAAACACGATTCCCCAACAATATGCCATAGCCAGTATCGTCCGGAATCCTCGCCTCACGACTGCTACCATCAAAGTCCTCAATACCTGAAAAACAAGTCCCACAACGGGGTCAGCAATAATGCCCGACAAATAACCGCAAGTACATAAACATAAATATTCACATGCCATGCATCATGAGAATAATAACCTCAACGATAACCTTACCACTTCCGGTAATCCAACGATTCTCATCAAAATCCCAATATCATGATAGTTACACATAATACCTCAATACCGAATACTTTCCCGTATATAATCTTCTATGTACGATTGCCATAAAACATACCTCTATCCGGACTTCCTTCCGGAATGCATACCACATACCAAGAATATCCAAAATGACATCAACAATATCCGAATACTACAATCTTCCCAAGATTGTCCAAGTATCTCAACAATCATCAACTGCGCATTCTAATCCTTTTAGAACATCACTGAACATTCGTCAATATGCAGTACAACATAAAATACTTATGAAATGTAAATGAAATTACTCATCAAAACATTACAACCGAACAAGTAAACACTTGCCTGGATACGAACACGACAAAACCAACACCGAACTCATCGCCCTCATCTACGAGCTCTTCAGCCCTGACTGGAACGAATCTACGGTCTTCCAACGAAGCACAACGGTTATACCTATTGATAAATCACCCTAGAACAATAATCATGTCAATAATCGGACCAACTCGGTAACAAGGATCATAACATGCACAATCTGGAATTCAACCTCGTATTATGATCCAGAAATCCATCTCAAAATGGTTTAAACGAATCATCATCTTTAATAATATGAAGAAACATTCGAAGTTCTTATCAAAATCCATAAAATCCCATATAACATCGTTATATGATTATCCAACATGTTCCTCACATGTAATCATCCAAGAAAAACGAACCATTAACAAAGGAATACGAAGATTACCAGGTTTAGACGAACCAAAAAGAAGAACAGTAGAACTCCATCCAAAGAATCATGAACAACTTGAAGAACAAGGCTTGAATCCAAGCTCTCAATCTAATGTTGTTAAAGATTATCATTATACAGTGTTTGAGAATCCCAAATGACTCCCAACTCTCTCTCTCCCGACTGAAGGAAGAAGAATGGACGAAATGCCTCACAATACCCGTCTGTCCTCCTTTTATAATATTCATTATTAGCGTGCGCTAACATCTCATGTTTAGCGTGCGCTACAGCCTTAGCGTGCGCTAACTGACTTTGTTAGCGTGCGCTATCGCAGCCCAGAGGCTACTGCCTTGCTTCGTAAACTAGCTTACGTACGTAATGCCCATGCATTAACGTACGTAAAACATCTTGCCTAGCGTACGCAAGTCCTTGACCTTAGCGTGCGCTATCCGAAGTTGACTTGCTACAGTATTCACCTACCACTCGTGCCCCCACATGCCGACAGCATCTGACAAGGACAAGATTCCCTCTGCCCGATCTGGAATTAGCGTGCGCTAATCATACGGTTTTAGCGTGCGCTAGCTCTACACGACAAACACTCGCTGACCTTATCTGGACACGCGTCGTACATGGCGGGGTCCACCCACCGAAAGCTAAGATTCCATTATTGGCGATCTGATGTTAGCGTGCACTAACCAACATGCATTAGCGTGCGCTAACTCAATATAAAAATCAACCTGGGCCTACCTGTCGGCCACCTTTCGGAACTAACCCAGCAAGTCGTTACGTACGTTAGGGGTCCTCCTTAGCGTACGTAACCGAACCTCTTAGCGTACGCTATCAATACTTCGTAGCGTGTGCTACCTATACTCAGTAGCGTGCGCTAATGAAACACTTATAGCGTGCGCTATCGTTGCTGTGCCTAGCCATATTCAGCTATCCTCAACCAATATCTCGACATACCAATCAAACATACGGCACAATGAACAAATATACGCATTCAATAACATTATCAAACGTTCAGAACGTTCTCAAGCACAAATATCCATCAACGATATCCAACATATAAACGAAAAGTATATCCAAAAAATCGGGGTATTACACTCTACCCCCCTTAAAAATAAGTTTCGTCCTCGAAACTTGCAACCTGTCGCCAACAACATATAAATCCAAAATCACCAAGATAACCAAGAATTATCGAATAATCCGAACAACATACTTACAGGTCTGTGAAGTCGAAGATCTCCCGTGATACTAGCATATGACACCATTTCAGAAATCTCGACACAACAGGAATGCCAAAACAGGAATAATCAAAATTTGAAAATGATTGGTGTCCGCCAAGACCACAACAAGTTTATAGGACTGTCGAGTTTTGTGGGATCTTTGACGCTGTGTCTCCTCACCTAAAGCGCATGAGCCGCTCCTTGTCACATGCACGTATCACCGGCGTTCCACTCCACATCGAAAGCCGCACATTGCACGTGCCTCGCACCAGCGTTCACTTCCCGATTGGAGCCGCACATTGCACATGACCACGGCACCGGCGTTCGCTCCCTGCCTCGTCGGTCTCGGGAACACCAACAATCCCCAAACCCACACATCACCACGACAGTACTCAAAAATCACACAGTTCCAAAACAATACAGTTCAAAATAGCCAGGAATCGAGATACACAAAAATCACGCAACTACCACACTGGTAGAGCCACATAACACACATGCCCGGTTCCGCAAAACCTTGGGCTCTGATACCATATTTGTAACACCCCCAAAACCTTACGGGAGTATTACACGCCGTGGGCCCCACGCCGGAACCCACCAGGCTAAAAACCATTTACAAAAATGACAAGAAGGTCGATGACGGTAGTATTTTCCAAAACTCACAAAATCATTTGAAAACACCAACTACCGTCAAGACAATCAAGGCCAAAAACTCGATTAAGGGAATCGGTTTTCGAAATCAAACTCAGTTGAGATAAAGCCGAAAGCCATTTGAAAGAACTCACACAGTGGATAAAAATACAGTCCAAGATACATATACATCAATAATGATATACACAACAAAAAAAACACGATTCCCCAACAATATGCCATAGCCAGTATCGTCCGGAATCCTCGCCTCACGACTGCTACCATCAAAGTTCTCAATACCTGAAAAACAAGTCCCGCAATGGGGTCAACAATAATGCCCGACAAATAACGGCAAGTACATAAACATAAATATTCACATGCCATGCATCATGAGAATAATAACCTCAACGATAACCTTACCACTTCCGGTAATCCAACGATTCTCATCAAAATCCCAATATCACGATAATGCCACATAATACCTCAATACCGAATACTTTCCCGTACATAATCTTCTATGTACGATTGCCATAAAACATACCTCTATCCAGACTTCGTTCCGGAATGCATACCACGTACCAAGAATATCCAAAATGACATCAACAATATCCGAATACTACAATCTTCCCAAGATTGTCCAAGTATCTCAACAATCATCAACTGTGCATTCTAATCCTTTTAGAACATCACTGAACATTCGTCAATATGCAATACAACATAAAATACTTATGAAATGTAAATGGAATTACTCATCAAAACATTACAACCGAACAAGTAAACACTTGCCTGGATACCAACACGAAAAAACCAACACCGAACTCATCTCCCTCGTCTACGAGCTCTTCAGCCCTGACTGGAACGAATCTACGGTCTTCCAACGAAGCACAACGGTTATACCTATTGATTAATCACCCTAGAACAATAATCATGTCAATAATCGGACCAACTCGGTAACAAGGATCATAACATGCACAATCTGGAATTCAACCTCATATTATGATCCAGAAATCCATCTCAAAATGGTTTAAACGAATCATCATATTTAATAATATGAAGAAACATTCGAAGTTCTTATCAAAATCCATAAAATCCCATATAACATCGTTATATGATTATCCAACATGTTCCTCACATGTAATCATCCAAGAAAAATGAACCATTAACAAAGGAATACGAAGATTACCTGGTTTAGACGAACCAAAAAGAAGAACACTAGAACTCCATCCAAAGAATCATGAACAACTTGAAGAACAAGGCTTGAATCCAAGCTCTCAATCTAATGTTGTTAAAGATTATCATTATACAGTATTTGAGAATCCGAAATAACTCCCAACTCTCTCTCTCCCGACTGAAGGAAGAAGAATGGACGAAATGCCTCACAATACCCGTCTGTCCTCCTTTTATAATATTCATTATTAGCGTGCGCTAAAATCTCATGTTTAGCGTGCGCTACAGCCTTAGCGTGCGCTAACTGACTTTGTTAGCGTGCCCTATCGCAGCCCAGAGGCTACTGCCTTGCTTCGTAAACTAGCTTACGTACGTAATGCCCATGCATTGACTTACGTAAAACATCCTGCCTAGCGTACGCAAGTACTTGACCTTAGCGTGCGCTATCCGAAGTTGACTTGCTATAGTATTCACCTACCACTCGTGCCCCCACATGCTGACAGCATCTGACAAGGACAAGATTCCCTCTGCCTGATCTGGAATTAGCGTGCGCTAATCATACGGTTTTAGCGTGCGCTAGCTCTACACGACAAACACTCGCTGACCTTATCTAGACACGCGTCGAACATGGCGGGGTCCACCCGTCGAAAGCTAAGATTCCATTATTGGCGATCTGATGTTAGCGTGCGCTAACCAACATGCGTTAGCGTGCGCTAACTGAATATAAAAATCAACTCCGCCTACTCGCCGCCACCTTCCGGAACTAACCCAGCAAGTCGTTACGTACGTTAGGGGTCCTCCTTAGCGTACGTAACCGAACCTCTTAGCATACGCTATCAATACTTCGTAGCGTGTGCTACCTGTACTCAGTAGCGTGCGCTAATGAAACACTTATAGGGTGCGCTATCGTTGCTGTGCCTAGCCATATTCAGCTATCCTCAACCAATATCTCGACATACCAATCAAACATACAGCACAATGAATACACATACGCATTCAATAACATTATCAAACGTTCAGAACGTTCTCAAGCACAAATATCCATCAACGATATCCAACATATAAACGAAAAGTATATCCAAAAAATCGGGGTATTACACGGTGGATGTACCAAGTCGAGCGTTATTTGAAAATATTAAAAGATTATGTGATGAATAGATCCCGGCCAGAGGGTTGTATAGCAGAACGCTATCTGATAGAAGAAGCAATAGAGTTTTGGTCATAATTTATCCCAAAAGTGGAAGTAATTGGTTTGCCTAGTGCTAGTCACAATGGTAGGGTTGATGGTGAAGGTGTAACCGGAGGTCAACAAGTAGAGATCGATAGTGCACAATGGCATTGGGTGCACCTTTGTGTTCTACATAACAGTGTTGATGTTGTTCCCTTCGTAGATTTACATAAACAAACTCTCAGCTTAGAACATCCATACAGAGGTGCTAGTTGGATAGAAGTGGATCACAATTGTACATTTATTGATTGGTTCAAGAATCATGTCATAAACGAGTTAAATCAAAATAATGAATCAATATCAGATAGAGTTAAATGGTTGTCAAGAGGGCCTGATTCATTTGTGTATTCTTACAAATGTTACCTTATAAATGGATACACTTTTTACACGAGAGAACATGATGCAACAAGCACAATGCAGAATAGTGGAGTTGCAATTACTGCGACGGCACTACACCAATCATCCAGTGACACTGATCCTGTTTTGGCTAATACGACATACTTTGGCAGAATTCAAAATATTTGGGAGCTCGATTATGTTGGCTTTAGGGTGCCAGTGTTTGATTACAGTTGGGTTAACAATGTCAGTGGTCTACATGTTGAAGACTCGGGATTCATAAGGGTTGATCTTGAGAGGGTTGGGTACAAAGATGATTCGTTCATTATGGCAACTCAAGCTCAACAAGTGTTCTATGTTACTGATCCAGTTGATAAGAAGTGGTCAATTGTTGTGTTGTCAAACAAACTCAATAATAGTTATCAAGTCACTGATGGTGTAGACGAAGAAGTCTATAATATAGATGATCCCTTTTCTGGAGTGAATTTTTCCACAATCATGAATGACGATGATGAATATGAATGTTTTTATTCTAGAAATTACCACGATGAGGGAGAATATGTTAATCCAGAATTTCAAAATGTGCATGGGCATAAAAGATCAAAACTTATCAAGAAGCGTAAAAGAAAAAGTAAATCCAAGAAATGTATGTTTGCTTTGTTATCATAACTTAACTGCTGTTGTGTTTTTTTTTGGTAATAACTTGCATATATCTTGTATGATGAACTTGTAACATGAAATATCTTAATCTTTTTATTAAATGGTGCTACTGTTTTTTTTGTGTTTTTTGTTTAGGATCATGACTGGTGGATCTCACGACACAATCGGCACTAGTGGCACCAATGGAACTAGTAGTGCCACGGATAAAAGTGCGAAGCGGGGTATAGTAAATATGTTGAAGGTCAAGAAATCTAGGACTAGAGGCATAGTGCAAAAGGTAGCAAAAACTAATATAATGATGAACAGTACTTATATATATATAAGTATATATATTTATTTATTTATTTATTTACACTACCAGTTTTTTAAATACCATGTATCATTTATATTATATATTTTTAGGTGAATTGGAATGAGATGGGACAACCGATTGGTAAAGAGTCTATGACTCTAGCACATTTTATCGGCTCTTATGTAAGAAGGCATATCCCAATCACATGTGATAATTGGCGTAACAAGGATTTGCACAAAGTGAAACAAGCTTTGTGGGATGAAATCAAGGTATCATATTTCCTTAATAATTTTACATTAACAGATTTATTTATTTGTGATTATTTTTATAATCTTCTTTATTAAAAAATTCTTTATTAAAAAATAGTTCCAGGGCAGAAACCACATTTTGTTTTTGGAGCAGAAATATTCCAGGGCAGGGCAGAACCTGATTAAATCTGATTAATCCTAATTAGACAGAACCTGACTTGTAGAGATTAATAAAATCTAATTAATTCTATGTACTCATTATGTTATTTTGTTGCTTGGGGTCAGATCTGATTTATTGAATCTTTTTGTAAAACAAATATGTAGGAAACCTTCAATGGGGTTGAAGAAGAACGTATGAAAAAAATAATTTCTCGTGCCGGGAACCTTCATCGACAATTTAGAACTAGATTGAGGACTCTTGCTAGAGATGAAAATGGTAACTACTCTACATCGCCACCTCCTCTGTATGCACACTTTTCGACTGTGACCCCTTGCTGGAAGGAGTTTGTGCAGAAGTCAATGAAAGTAGATTTTCTAGTAAGCTTATTCCTTAACTAGTGAGGTGTTATATTTAAAAGCAATTTACTTCATTGGATATTGTATTTGATAGTTGAAATTCAAATATAGGAAAAAAGTAATAAGAATAAAGAGCGAGCAAAAGCAATGGAGGCTCGATACAGGAAAGCATGTGTTGGCTATGCGCGCCTTAGAGAGATAATTGTAAGTGAGTTGTATGTTGCACAGTGGGTGTATTTCTTTGCCTTTTTCTTTCTAATAAGAAACCGTTTAAAGGTAGTAAGTGATTCTGAACTTTATGATTCATTGAATCATTGTATCAACATATGCAAAATGGTATGCTCAAGTAATTTTGTAAAATCTTGTGCATGGTTTGTGTTTTTTTCAGGCTGCAAGTTTTGGGTGGTTTATAGTAAAGTTTATATGAATATAATTAGGAAAATTGATTTATGTACTGATTAATGAAAAAATTAAATAAGGTGAACAAAACCCTGTTGTGACTCGACTAGATGCGTCGGAGTATGCTAGACGTACTGCAGAGGGTGTAGTCGACGATCCTGGTGCAATTCAAGTCCTCGAGGATGTGGTAACAATTAATCTTTCCATTTCACTAATTTATCTATGACTTGCAGTGCACTGATACTCGTTAACATTATGTTTGAAATTGTATCATTTGTTAGGTTGCCATTTCAGATCAGTTCCCAAAACATGAGCTTACTAATATTGGAACTGATGATTTGCTTGCTCGCTTAATACCATTAGAGTATTACGGACGATTGAGAGCTGTCGGATGGGGTGTGACTAAGACCACATTGCAGACAATATCGTCTGTCAGCGAGCTATCACAGTTGAAAAATGATATTTCCTATCCAAAAAATGAAATTAAGGAGCTGAAAAGCAAGGGCTGTAAAACACAGGGGGTGCATTCTAGAGGTTCTAGCCATATGGATAATTTTGGCATCGATTATTTTGACATGGATAATCATGTTGATGAAGGTTATGATGGCCATATTGATGTTAGTTTAGGTGAAGCCCTTCCAGAGGTATTCTTTCTTCTCCGGGTTATATTTATTATTTTACGTACCTTTTTTGAATTTTGCTTATGCGGTAGACTTTTACATCGGGATAGTATACAATGATAATTTATATACAAAAGTCGCATTAATATCTGTAAAACCCCAGCTGTCTCGTAACATATACAAGTTTCTGACCAATAAATAAACAACACATGAAATTTGAAACCAAAATGATACTTGATGACGTAAGAGTGTATACTTTTGGCAGAATTAGTAGTGCTATTTTTATTTGTAGAACATAGTTAGAAAATTTATTACCATTCTGTTTACCTATATGTCATCATTGATAATGTTTCCAAATATTTCAAAATATAGGGAAAAAATCCTTGTTATTTGTATTTGGATCCCGGTCGTAGATATGTTGGGCAAGGGATCTTGCATAATGACCTCAATGATGGAATCCTTCACGGTGTTCCACTCGAAGAAGGATATGTGAGGGTGCAATTTGAAGTGGCAGAAAAATCAGAATTAAAAAGTAAGCTACCTAGACCTTGTGACGAGGCCAACCGTGTTGGTGAAGCTCCCAGATATTTTCTTGCATGGCCACGCAAATTGGTCTCCATGAAACTAGAGGTCTGGTATATATTCTAATTTTTCTGTTACATGTATAATTGTAAAACAAGCATGTTGTGGATATAATTCTAGTCTTCTAGATGTAACACCCCCGATATATTCAGGAATATTACAGCGCCGTAAATCCTTTACATAAGGATTTACAAGGCTGAAGAATTGAACAGACATTAAAAGGTATTAACGAATGGAAATGACGAAGTTAAGATACAACAGTCCTGACCAAATACTGAAAGTATAATTGTACAACGGGAACTTAATAATACATCACCAACTCAAATCCAGCATAAATAACTTCATACTCGAGTACTTATTGAAATAACCAATAACAACAGACAAATAAACCCGGCCGAAACATCACTCTGCACCCTCGTCGTCATGCAGCTCCAGTGGTTGTTTTCCCGCTCTCCTGGATCCTGAACATAAACAAAATGTTCACCCCCGAAGGGGTTAGCACAACGATGCTAGTAAAAGTACCACAATATATTATTCATATCTCACGAAGAATGATAACGTAAACGACAAAATACCAACGAGTCTTCTCCTACAAGAAAACTCATAAATGACATACACAACTGATAATCACAACATGATATCATAACATACACATGGTAATTCCGTCGATCCAGCGTTCACTGCCTAGAACCCACGATGATCCCGTCAGACCAATCCGTGGTGGAAAAACCCGTCTGATGATCCAGCGCACGCTAGCATAGATCCCCCGATGATCCCGTCGGACCAACACGAGGTGGACATACAATAACGACATACATGCACGACAATATGTATAACAACAATACATAAAACAATTAAGGTACTTGCCTCGATTTGAAGACAAGAACAATACTTCCACGAAAACGAACACTCGAAGGTCGTCCTCCTCAATCAATCACGCAACAAGATCAAACCTTAACAAAATAAATGATATAGGATTTATCTCACATCGTACGAATGTTTAACAATTCGATTTACGGCCAAAAGTTTATAAAATGCAATCTGCGTGAACTGCTTAGCGCACGCTAAGTACTCTGTGTAGCGTGCGTTAAGTCTGCACGATAGCGCACGCAAACAACAAAGCCTAGCGTACGCTAACTACGTATGGTCAGTACTTCACTGATCAGTCGACTGACTCGTCTGATGGCCTAGCGTACGTTACGTACCAAACGTAGCGTACGCTAACTCGTGCTCGATAGCGCACGTTAATCTATATAGCTTAGCGTGCGCTATTCATGCATGGCGCCATCACCGAGCAAGAACTGTTCTCGCCATGATCGAAACAATGAAATCTTCCGTGATACTTCATGTTACTTCCATGAATATCATGTACATACGATTATGAATGATCTTACGGATAACAACAACTTCGGATTCAAGGATATGCATACCATATAAACCATATTCCATTTCGACTACAATTCTTCCTATGACGATTCGAAAAGCTTAACGGTTGATATCAACACCTTTACATCAATCAATATTATCATGTCAAGTTGTTTAACATTCCATCTATACTAGATAAATCCTTCCATGATCAATCCTTTAGATTTATCTAACAATAATGATGTTAAAGTCAAGTCCAAGATTGCTATGAAGTCATCTATTAGATTCGGTTTACCAATGATAGAAGCTTCCTTTACATCTTCAATGTAATAAGATTCGAATCATGATGATCATAATCAAGGCACTTAAGACTTAATCATCTCAATATTCCAAACATGATATACTTTGGATAAATCACTTATGAAAATCAATATCTCGTTACTATGATCATCCAATTCTTTAGAATCCAACTCTAAGTCTGGAGATAGGTTGAACATACCTTAATATGATGAAAATCACTGAATCGAAGGGTAGAATCCGACTCCGGTTGGTTGTATGCTACTCCAAGGTGCTATTCCACTTCAATGATTACTCCCAAGTGATAACCAATATATAAACACCAACAAGATGTGTTCTAAGTGTATAGAAGTATTATTACAACTCTTTGGTCTCTCAGGAATGAAGAATGGACGAGTAAAATGTAAGCCAAAATGGGTTGTTGTCCCATTTATAATATTCTGCATTTTAACAAGTTAGCGCATGCTACTAAGCATTCCTTAGCGTGCGCTAATAATGGTTGACTTCAGAATTGTCCGGGTTCGTCCGCGGGAATCTTATCCGGACCCATGTCCCGGCTGGCGCATGTGCTAGCCGTCCTGCTCAATAATTGAGTTCTTAGCGCACGCAACTCCTATCTGTATAGCGTGCGCTAATAGTAGCCCGATAGCGCGCGTTAAGATACATTCTTAGCGGGCGCTATCACGAGTTTGCATGAGAAATTTTGCATGTTTTTATACTTATGTACAATGATATCAATGCAAGAAATATCATACTCCAATAATCAAAACCACCAATCCGAATAATACAAGGTTTGAATACAGATGAAATACATCGTAATAAATACGGATATTACATACTCTCCTACTAAAAAGGAGTTTCGTCCCGAAACTCAAGACGAAAATAACTCGGGGTATCTAGACTTCATGTCAGCTTCCGTTTCCCAGGTGGCTTCTTCCATTCCGTGACGTGACCATTGAACTTTGACCAAAACGATTGGTTTGTTCCTCAGTTGCTTAACTCGACTCTCAAGTATCTTGACCGGTCTTTCTTCAAACGTTCCATCCTGCTCGACTTCGATCTCGCCAAAATCAATGATATGACTGGGATCTGGTATATATCTCCGTAACTGGGATACGTGGAACACATTATGAACATGGCACAATGACGGCGGCAATGCCAATCTGTATGCCAACTCCCCAACTCCCTCGAGGATCTCAAATGGTCCGATATATCTCGGACTCAGCTTTCCTTTCCTTCCGAAACGAAAGATTTCTCGACTAGGGGAAACCTTCAAAAGTACATGGTCTCCAGTATTGAACTCCAATGGGCGACGGCGTACATCTGCGTAAGATTTCTGGCGACTCTGGGCGGTCAACAGCCTTTCACGAATCAAGGCTATCTTCTCTCGAGTCTGCACGATCAACTCTGGTTCTGTTCCGATCAAATATGACGAATTGTCCCAGCATAGGGGCGATCTGCATCTCCTTCCGTATAATGCCTCAAACGGTGCCATCTTAATGGAAGCATGCCAACTATTGTTGTAGGTAAATTCAATCAACGGTAGATGAACTTCCCAATCGTTTGACCAATCTAAGGCACAAGCCCTTAGCATGTCTTCCACCGTTTGTATAGTTCTCTCAGATTGTCCGTCAGTCTGCGGGTGATAAGCCGTACTGAAGTTCAATTCGGTCCCCAAGGCCTTATGAACTGCTTTCCAAAAGTGAGACACAAAACGGCCGTCTCGATCAGAAACAATGGTGTTCGGCGTACCATGCAATCGAACTATCTCCGAAATAAATACTCGTGCCAACCTCTCTGGTCCCCACGTATCCTTAATGCCTAGAAAATGAGCTGATTTGGTTAAATGATCAACTATCACCCAAATCATGTTCATTCCTGTCCTGGTTCTCGGCATATTAGTGATAAAATCCATCGATATGTCCTCCCACTTCCATTCAGGAATTGGGAGCGGCTTCAACATTCTAGCAGGCCGTTGATGCTCAATCTTAACCTGCTGACACGTCAAGCATTTAGAAACAAAGTCCGCTACATCTTTCTTCATGTTGCCCCACCAGAAATTCTGCTTCAAGTCCTTATACATCTTACTGGTGCCCGGGTGGATAGAATAGGGCGAACTGTGAGCTTCCTTCATAATTGTCTGTTTCAGAGCATCATTATCGGGAACGCAAAGTCGGTTCTGAAATCTCAAAACTCCATCATCATGAATTATGAATCCGGGGGCCCTTCCTTTGATCACTTCATCACGTAACCGAATCATCAGAGGATCATGTGCCTGTCTAGATTTGATTCCTTCGGTTAATGATGAAGTTATATCCATCACGCACAATTGTCCTTGGACTCTTTGTAACCACACTTCAATTCCTTCACGAATCATCTCTCGTTGAAGGCTAAGTTGGGAGGTCAGCGTCTCCAGCATCTGAATAGAAACAGGCTTGCGGCTAAGTGCATCGGCCACTACATTCGCTTTGCCTGGATGATATAAAATCTCCAAGTCATAGTCCTTAATCAGTTCTAACCATCTTCTTTGCCTCATGTTCAACTCTTTCTGACTGAATATGTACTTGAGACTCTTATGATCCGTAAAGATCTGACAGTGAGTCCCGTACAGATAATGCCTCCAGATCTTCAAAGCAAAAACCACTGCTGCTAGCTCCAAATCATGTGTTGGGTAATTTACTTCATAAGGTTTCAGCTGTCGCGACGCATAAGCGATCACCTTATCATTCTGCATCAATACGCACCCAAGTCCTTGGTTCGAAGCATCACTGTAAACAATAAATCCTCCAGTTCCCTGTGGAAGTGATAGAATCGGTGCCGTCGTCAATCTCTTCTTCAATTCATCAAAGCTAATCTGACACAACTCATTCCACTCAAACTTTTGAGTTTTCTGCAGGAGTCGAGTAAGTGGGCGGGAGATTTTAGAAAACCCTTCCACGAATCGACGATAATATCCAGCAAGTCCTAAGAAGTTTCGGACTTCTTTCACGTTCTTTGGAGGCTTCCAATCCATAATTGCTTCGATCTTCTGAGGATCTACTCGGACTCCTTTAGCTGACACCACATGGCCGAGGAACATTACTTCCTTTAGCCAGAATTCACACTTAGAAAGTTTGGCGTACAATTGCTCGTTACTCAAAAGTTCCAATACAATCCGCAAATGCTGCGCGTGTTCTTCCGGGCTCTTAGAATACACTAGAATGTCATCAATGAACACGACCACAAATTTATCCAAAAATTCAATGAACACACGGTTCATCAATTGCATAAATACGGCAGGTGCGTTAGTGAGACCAAACGGCATCACTACAAACTCATAATGTCCGTAGCGAGTTCTGAACGCTGATTTCGGAACATCAGATTCCTTAATCCTCAGCTGATGGTATCCTGATCTCATATCGATTTTAGAAAATACTGTTGCCCCTTGCAACTGGTCAAACAGATCATCAATCCGTGGCAACGGATACTTGTTCTTAAGCGTCATCTTGTTCAGCTCTCGATAGTCAATACACAGTCGGAGCGATCCATCCTTCTTTCGGACAAAAAGAACTGGCGCTCCCCAGGGTGAGACGCTTGGCCGAATATAGCCCTTGTCCAGTAACTCCTCCAGCTGCTTCTTCAGTTCGTACATCTCAGTAGGTGCCATACGATACGGCGCCTTAGAAATTGGTATAGCTCCGGGTTCCAGCTCAATGGTAAATTCCACATCCCTTCGTGGAGGTAGTCCAGGTAACTCGTCAGGAAATACATCTGGAAATTCGTTCACAACATGAAAGGATGAAAGTTCCACAATTTCGTCTTCTTTCTTCATTGCATAACACCAGTACCCGATACAGCCCTGTTTCAACAATCTGACAGCTTTCATCGCCTTGATCAATTTTCCTGAGCTTCCCGGTTTCCACCCCTCGAACAATATTTCGGAACCATCGTCAGCGATCAGCGAGATATTCCTCCTTCGGTAGTTCACAATTGCTCCATATCGATTAAGCCAATCGTCTCCGAGTATCAGGTCGTCTCCTTGCATTTCTATCACGATCAGATTTGAGAGCCACTCTCTGCCTCCAAATGATATAGGGAAATTTCTAGTTTCTAAGTTTCCGACAATCCTCTCTCCACTCGGTAAACCAACAACATAAGGTTCACAAGTATGAAAACCGGAAATATTCAAACGATTTACACAAGACAAGGATATAAAAGAATGTGTAGCTCTTGTATCGAATAAAACGCTAACTGGCTGGGAAAGGATCTGGACAGTACCTAATGCGACAGCAGCATCCTGATCGTCTGTCCTCCTCATCTCGTACAGACATGGGGGAGCAGATCTGGCACTCGATGTCCCCTTTCGGTCCCATTGTCCTCTGCCTCGTCCGCGGCCAAAATTCTGAGGCATCTGAACACTTTGCTGCGTCTGTGGAATACTGGCCTCCTTCTGGACTGGCTGTGGTGTACGGGATCTAAAAGACTTTGCAGCCTCTTCACAAAACACTGCCCGATGTCCCTCTCGTCCACAATCAAAACAAGTCACGGCAGGAAGGGGGTAATTCCGTCGATAGTGCCCCGTCTGGGCGCAGTTAAAGCATTTCCTGGTAACATCAGTAATAGTCGATGTCACTCCGAAGTTCTTTCCACTCCTAACTGGGTGCGGAGGTTTCTTGAAGGAGTGAAAGGATGACTGGGCCTTACGGGCCCCACTGTTCTTGTGCTCTGTAAAAGTACGAGAGACTTTCTGTTTTTCGGATTCCGAAAATTTCTCCATAGCTGCTTCTTTAATCTCATATGCCAACACCTTATCCTGGTATTGACGGAGCGTGGTACATTCAAATCCGGACATGTACCTCTGGATTTCTGGTTTCATTCTCATATCGAAATGGATCATCATTTCTGCATCTGTTCTGACCAGATGTCGAACAAATGCCAGCTGTTGGTTAAACGTCTTAATCGCACAGGATACCGCACATCAAGGTGGCGGAGTAAAACTCCCAAACTTTGGCTTCCCTCACAGACGAGGGCAATCGAGCTTCCATCATCATTCTAAACTCTGTCCAATCGGCATCAGGGTCTACAGCCGGATGGCTTCCCACCATTCGGACGCTTCCCCTATCGGAAAATATTGAGCGATAGAGGCTCTCCTATTGTCTGGCGCTTAATTCCAGCAAATATTTTCTCCAGCTCCTTCAACCAATGATCCCAGGTGGGAGTCTCAGAAATACCGTCGAATTTGGGTGGTTGCATCTTCGCCACCTCTTGCAGCCACCGGTCACCTCGATTTCCCATGTCTGGGATCCCTTGCTGTCTCTCTCCCTGCTGTAGTCCCACCGCTACTTGCATTCGGTCCACGACTTGGGCGAACTGAGTCATCTGGTTCACCACTTGACGAAGGATCTCTGGTACAGCAGGATCTGGTTCGTTATTAATAGATTGTTGCGGCTCGCCTGAGCTATGACTGGCCTGATTAGAAGGCGACGCTTCCCTTTCAGCATTTCTCCGTCCGCGTCCACGACCGCGACCACGTCCACGTCCGCCTCTCAACATACTGTAAGTATAAATATTCAATATACAGGAAACATCATCGTTCTAATATTCGAGTATAAAGAGACACAACATGTAAAGAACGAGATAGAGTTTAGGAACTTACAACCACCGTTCGCATGAAGACGTAGGCAGTGCAGTGATGTCATTCACGGCCGGTTACATAAAAAGACATAAATGACCCCTATTTTAACCCAACGGCCAAGATATCCATAATCTTATCTCCGATACCATATTCTGTAACACCCCCGATATATTCAGGAATATTACAGCGCCGTAAATCCTTTACATAAGGATTTACAAGGCTGAAGAATTGAACAGACATTAAAAGGTATTAACGAATGGAAATGACGAAGTTAAGATACAACAGTCCTGACCAAATACTGAAAGTATAATTGTACAACGGGAACTTAATAATACATCACCAACTCAAATCCAGCATAAATAACTTCGTACTCGAGTACTTATTGAAATAACCAATAACAACAGACAAATAAACCCGGCCGAAACATCACTCTGCACCCTCGTTGTCATGCAGCTCCAGTGGTTGTTTTCCCGCTCTCCTGGATCCTGAACATAAACAAAATGTTCACCCCCGAAGGGGTTATCACAACGATGCTAGTACAAGTACCACAATATATTATTCATATCTCACGAAGAATGATAACGTAAACGACAAAATACCAACGAGTCTTCTCCTACAAGAAAACTCATAAATGACATACACAACTGATAATCACAACATGATATCATAACATACACATGGTAATTCCGTCGATCCAGCGTTCACTGCCTAGAACCCACGATGATCCCGTCAGACCAACCCGTGGTGGAAAAACCCGTCCTATGATCCAGCGCACGCTAGCATAGATCCCCCGATGATCCCGTCGGACCAACATGAGGTGGACATACAATAACGACATACATGCACGACAATATGTATAACAACAATACATAAAACAATTAAGGTACTTGCCTCAATTTGAAGACAAGAACAATACCTCCACGAAAACGAACACTCGAAGGTCCTCCTCCTCAATCAATCACGCAACAAGATCAAACCTTAACAAAATAAATGATATAGGATTTATCTCACGTCGTACGAATGTTTAACAATTCGATTTACGGCCAAAAGTTCATAAAATACAATCTGCCTGAACTGCTTAGCACACGCTAAGTACTCTGTGTAGCGTGCGTTAAGTCTGCACGATAGCGCACGCAAACAACAAAGCCTAGCGTACGCTAACTACGTATGGTCAGTACTTCACTGATCAGCCGACTGACTCGTCTGATGGCCTAGCGTACGTTACGTACCAAACGTAGCGTATGCTAACTCGTGCTCGATAGCGCACGTTAATCTATATAGCTTAGCGTGCGCTATCTGTGCATGGCGCCATCACGAAAGCGAATCGCTCTCGCCATGATCGAAACAATGAAATCTTCCGTGATACTTCATGTTACTTCCATGAATATCATGTACATACGATTATGAATGATCTTACGGATAACAACAACTTCGGATTTAAGGATATGCATACCATATAAACCATATTCCATTTCGACTACAATTCTTCCTATGACGATTCGAAAAGCTTAACGGTTGATATCAACACCTTTACATCAATCAATATTATCATGCTGAAGTTGTTTAACATTCCTTCTATACTAGATAAATCCTTCCATGATCAATCCTTTAGATTTATCTAACAATAATGATGTTAAAGTCAAGTCCAAGATTGCTATGAAGTCATCTATTAGATTCGGTTTACCAATGATAGAAGCTTCCTTTACATCTTCAATGTAATAAGATTCGAATCATGATGATCATAATCAAGGCACTTAAGACTTAATCATCTCAATATTCCAAACATGATATACTTTGGATAAATCACTTATGAAAATCAATATCTCATTACTATGATCATCCAATTCTTTAGAATCCAACTCTAAGTATGGAGATAGGTTGAACATACCTTAATATGATGAAAATCACTTAATCGAAGGGTAGAATCCGACTCCGGTTGGTTGTATGCTACTCCAAGGTGTTATTCCACTTCAGTGATTACTCCCAAGTGATAACCAATATATAAACACCAACAAGATGTGTTCTAAGTGTATAGAAGTATTATTACAGCTCTCTGGTCTCTCAGGAATGAAGAATGGACGAGTAAAATGTAAGCCAAAACGGGTTGTTGTCCCATTTATAATATTCTGCATTTTAACAAGTTAGCGCACGCTACTAAGCATTCCTTAGCGTGCGCTAATAATGGTTGACTTCAGAATTGTCCGGGTTCGTCCGCGGGAATCTTATCCGGACCCATGTCCCGGCTGGCGCATGTGCTAGCCGTCTCGCTCAATAATTGAGTTCTTAGAGCACGCAACTCCTATCTGCATAGCGTGCGCTAATAGTAGCCCGATAGCGCGCGTTAAGATACATTCTTAGCGTGCGCTATCACGAGTTTGCATGAGAAATTTTGCATGTTTCTATACTTATGTACAATGATATCAATGCAAGAAATATCATACTCCAATAATCAAAACCACCAATCCGAATAATACAGGGTTTGAATACAGATGAAATACATCGTAATAAATCCATATATTACACTAGAAATTTAATGATTCAATGATCATCTTGTCTCAGTTGTATATATTTTGTTATATCCTAGACACGGCCCAAAACCATGAACAAGGAAAAAAGAAAGCATTCTATGGGCCATGAGAATGTTAAGGATCTAGAGAAGGAGAAAATAGTAGAATCAATTGCTGGTGTGTCGTCGAGACAACTAGGTTATCCTCTTCCAGAAGATGTTAGTCATGATGGAGTTTTGGAGGTAGTTCGTCTTGTTGTTATGTTCGATAGTGTTACTGATATAGAGGTTGATACGGGACCTTTCTGGAATGCGGATCCTTGGATTGAACATATTAATAAGGAGAATGTTTTGGAGGTATTGGATACCCAATGGTTAAGTGCTTCGAGCCTCGTCTTTTACATCAGATAATATGAACACTTAATAAATTTCACAACACCCGGTCCAAGTTCTAATCATGTTTTCTTTTTGTGAACTAAAGGTATTTATGTGAGGTCTTTTTATCCAGAAATCTGGAATTGGTAACCAAGTTCTCTTTCGCATCAGCTCATCATATCGTGTCTCCCTTGGTGGATAGTTCTGAGGCATCCACTCATTTGGCAAAGTGTATGCTTAGATATGTTGACAAAGACCACCTACTTTTGGTGCCTTACAATGTTTCATAAGTTTTACTTTTTGAACCTATAATTCATTGAATTTATTTAATTGCTTCTAACTATATAATAAATAAAATGTAGAAAACATTGGGTTTTGGTTGCTATTAACACCACAACAGAGAGTATCTACTTTATGGATCCAACTCCTATGACAACCATTGCAAAGTACAAGAGTTTGAAAGCGCTTGTAGAAAAGTAAGTTTATATTTTAAATATCATGTTGCAATCTCTATTTTTGCAATCTCTATTTTTGCCTTTTAGTCATAGACCCACCATTTTCCATTGCAATATATGCACACACACACACACGCACACAGCAAGCACGCACTGCTTGATATCTGTATGTTTATATTTTCGGCTATGAGCATGATCCTACTGTTTAGATCTGATGGATGCTCAGTGATGACTCGGTATTTTAACTTGTTGGTGATGTTATATATATGCATGGTCTCAAACAAATGTGGTGCTGCTTCTAAAAATCAGATCTTTATTATTAATATGTAGTTTAAGCTTGAGGATGCTGTAGATAGAATGATATATCTGATGGGATCATCTGATTTATAATGCTGCTTGTGACAAATTTTATCTATGTTCTTAATGATCGACTCTATTCACTGGGAAACTGTAAAACATCTGTTGGTTTATAGATTCCACTTTTCTTATTTGTCTCGAATTTTTCTATTTAAAGGTTGTTTATGATTGAAACTGTATCTTTATCTTAATACTTGATTCTAAACGTTGAGTAGAGGTTAAAACTGGTCCATATCTAATGGGACCATTTTTCATTGTGTGATTTCATTTCTGTTAATGTAAGTGTTTCTTATGATATTAACTGAATTTTTTTGCTGCATCTGTGAATTTTATGGCTGTTATTTAGCTCTATTTCGAAGATGTTATATTGTTTCTTTCTAGGACATGGACTGTAATAATTAAGAACATAATTAGTTATGACTATGAAACAGCGTAGAGTTTCTTCTACATAATTGAAAGATTAAATAAAACTGATTAATTATTAAAAATAGAAACTATGTATGATGTTGATGTGGAAGAAATGTTTTCTTTTGACAGTGCTATGAGGTGTTTTCGTACTAATTGTGGGAGGAGTTGCACTAGGACTGCGTTTAACACTTTTAAATGGACAACTATATAGGTGATTGATTTTCTTTAAGTTATATTAATTAACTACCTGCTATATTTCATGCATAGTGCAAGGCGAAATGTTGATATATTTATAAATTGTTATTTACAGTGCCCCAAGAAACTTACAATTGATGGCATCTCTTGCGGCTATTATGTTGGATGCTATATTGAGGATTTATTGCGTTCTGCTGAAACAAGTATTGGCGTAAATGTATGGATATGTTAATATTTCCTAAAAAAGTGTATATCTTTTCATACGATCTGAATAGTTATATATGTATTTTCTTTGGTGTACAGTTCACTCGTTCCCATAGGCTGAAGTTCTACTCTCCTGACAAAATGGTTCGCTTCCAGAAAAACTGGGCAGGGTACTTGTACAACAGATTTCTCAAGGGCAAATTGTTGAAGTAGTCTTTGATCATTTTAGTTTAATCTATAGTTACTTGTTTTTATTATCTATTAATGTATGAAATAGTTCTGGATAATTTGACTCTTGTACGTATTATTAATTTTTTCAAGTTTTATGGAAGTTGATATATTTGGGATTTATTTATTTGACCTACATTATACTGTTGCTTGAGATGCTTGGGTTGCATTACTATTTTAGATTTGGAGTTTGTAAAATTTTCTATTTATAAAATTTTATGAATGTTCAGCTAAAAAAAAAACAAAAAAAAAATACTTACCTAGCGCTCTTGAAGCGCTATTTAAGTAAATGTCTGTTACTTGGACAGTGCTTTTAGAAACGATATCTTACGAATTAACTAGACAGGGAAAATACTTACATAGTGTTTTTTAAACCGATATTGTAGAACGTGTACTTAGGTAGCACATACTTCCATAGCACATAAAAAACGATGTCTTACTATTGCACTTACAAAGCGCCTAAAAAAGTGTTGTGCTTGCGTCAGGCACTTGCATAGCGGCGCCTTACATAGCGCCTAAAGCGCTATTGTAGTACAAAAAAAGCGCTATGCAGGTCCAGATTTGTAGTAGTGAACTTGACTCTATGCTTTTTGTTAATCCAAACTGAGAGCACTGAGTTCCCATGTATCAAATACAACTAGCTCTGATTGCTTTGGCCAAAGACTTATGATCTCATTTTTCATTAACCACATAGGACATTTAACTGCTCACTTAGAGGAGAAAGAATATTATCTTGTTTTTTAGTAGAGACTGCTACTTGCCCACTAAGTTGCATCTCGAGGTTGACCCCACCAACCGGCGATTGGATCGAACTACTCTAATGAGTAACATAATATCACAAGCACATCTACTACTGAAACCTCAAGTCAAAGGTCCACGTATACCTATCACAGTCTTTCAATTCAGTCATTGACAATCCATGAATGATATCCATGTTACCGAATCGAGGTGAGTCGTGTTCGAGTATACTAATCCCATTAGCATACCTATAACTTGTGCTCCCACTAATCCTTAGTGAAGACAGACACTCTACATGTCAGAGTACACGTTATACAAGCCTTGTCTAAACTTATTGCCCAGTTAAGTTTTATCGACTTGCGAACCAGTTAAGCATTCGAGTCTTAAACACTTCCAGTGCCTTTCTCCTTATCTCCACAAGAAGTGGAATGTTGCTCTCAAATATAAGGACTATTATTTTATATACCAAATCACAATGCCTATGATATACAATAATATAGAAATGATAAATGCCTTATTTAATATAATATTCATAATAACAATACAATGCTCTCACTCTCTCATCCTTTGAGTGGCATTCGAGGGCATATTCCTAACAATAGGGACTATGCTTGGAGTCCTAAAGCTTCTTCTGCATATAAAAAGGTACACCTCCACACGCTACGCAATTATATATGTTGGTTCATCTATATTATGTGCATCATTGCATGTGATCCTAGTGTATTTTGATGTTTATGCCAAAATAATTTTGATCAAAATCCTACACTTGTCTCATATGACCCCTATCTCTCTCTCATGGTCCATTTATCCATATCCCTCCCTATCTATTTCCCTCTTCCTCGTGGATCTAATAGAGAGGTCAACGTGCGAGTTTTAAAGTTAATCTTCTCAGGATTTGGAGTTTTAGAGAAGATCTAGTTGGGATTCGAGGTTGGATGTTGCTTTGTTTTTTTGAGTTGAATATTTGGTGGCAGGTTATTAGATTTTTTGGCAAATGGATTGTTAAGAATGCCCACGAGTGCAGCTCCGAGGATTAGAGCTTCTCTTGTGATTCATAAAAAGGCATTGCTATTTCTGTATTTACTATATATCATCGGTACTCCTAGTTTGTTAAATATTTTAAATAATGTCATTGCATTTGAGAAACATTCCACTCGGTATGGGATAAAGACGATGTCACTGGAAGTGTTTATGCTCAAATGCTTAAGTAGTTCACAAGTCAAAAATCCTAAATAGGCATTAGGTTTAACCAAGACTTGTATAACGTGTACTTTAATATATAGAGTGCTTGTATTCACTTAGGGTTAGTGGGAGTACACGTTATTAGTGTGATAATGGGATTAGTATACCCAGATCCGAATCACCTCGATACAATCACATCAATTTTTTACTTTATGATAGTCAATGACTTAATCATAAGGTATGATAGGAATTCGTGAACCTTGAACTTGGGGATTCAGTAGGAGATGTGCTTGTGACATTAGGTTACTCATTAGAGTAGTTCGATTTCATCATCTGTAGGTGGAGTCAACCTCAAAGTGAAACTTGATAGTCCCACTGAATATCAAGATAGAACTCATTCTCCTGTAAGTGAACAAGTGAATATCATATTCGGTTAGTTACAAGAATTCTTTAGCCAAGGTATACAAGCTAGATGCATTTGATACGCAAGAGCTCAGTGATCTCGATTTGCACTAACTCGAGCATAGTATCAAATTATAATAGAGTTTAATTTCCAATGATCTTAAGACTTGATCAGGACATCTAATTGAAAGGTTTGTACGCATATGATATATTTATAACGTGAAAGGTTTTGGAATGATCTCATGATTCATTCTCAGTTGGATTAGAGTCAGCCAGGGGACTGACTATGTGTTCCTCACACTCTTTGGATCGTCACACTGCTGACTTAGATGAACCTAGAGAGTTGCGCAAACAGGATAGATGATGGATTATTTGAGCTGAATCTCTTCTCGTGAATATTGGACATCAGATGTCTGTTAATTATCAGATAAGTTATCACAGTTTAATAAATTAAATAAGATTACTTGGTTATAAATTTAATTCACTAACTTGATCATTTTATTAATTAAATATTTTCTTGGAGAAATTATTTATTAATTAGACTATATATAGCTAATTAATTATTTAAATGAATACATCTAACTGAACCAAGTTGAGCTTAGCAGCTAAGCTCACGAGGGTCAGGATAAGGACCCTATAGGTCGGCCAAATGGGGCTTGGGGCATGTGGATCTTTTGTACCTTTTAGAACGCTTACAATGTTAGGAAAAATACCGACTAACGTCACGTCACAACGAATAAAGCGGAACCTCGTTTGACAAATTCCCACTCTTCAATCGTAACTTTGTGGTTACCGACGAGTAGAGCACCAATTACAACTCGATAAAATAATACAAATGATATTCGAAAGACAATAAACACGAGACACAAATTTTAGCGTGGAAAACCCCTCAAGACGAGAGTAAAAACCACGGGACCGAAGCCGCTTAAAATCCACTATCACCAATACACACAAATACACAATCATCCCTAATACAAACTAGGGGTATACACCAATCGTCAAATACTTGGTAATAAATGTTCTTCAAATATTTGGAATCAACAACAACAAGATCGAGAAAAGAAACAACTGTAAATAGATTACACAAAGAGCTAATGAAATACCCGTACTTCCGGACTCAAAAACTCGATCTACACCGGTGAAAAGATTTTCCCAATAGCTACCAAACTCTTGTCAAAAGATCACGACGATCCGACCGATAAATCTCTGGGAAAATGAAGAATTGTATTTCTCTCTCTTGTTTATCTCTCTATTTCTCTCTCTTGTTCTTCACAAAGTGTGTGGGATGATAATAATGATGTCCCGACTGAAAATTTGCATAAAAAGATACACTTTTGCAGGTTTGACCCGTGTGCCGCGGCCCGGCCCAAGTGTGTCGCGGCACACAGCACAAAAGCGCCCGGTGGTCGGCGAGGGCCGCGGCCCGCCGTAAGGGGCCGCCGCAGTACGTGCCACTTTGGCCTTGTGAAGCAAAATGCCTGGGCCGCGGCTCGGCAGGGATGTGCCGCGGCCCCAAGTGCTCGGCAGCGCTCGGCAGCGCTCGATAGGAAGAGGCTCGGCAGGGCCTCTCGGTAGGGGCCGCTCGGCAGGGGCGATCGGCAGGGCTCGGCGGAGGCACTCGGCATGGCGCTCGGCGGGGTGATCGGCAGGGCGCTCGGCGGGTGATCGACAGGAGCCGCTCCGCCATATTGAAGGGCACTCGGTAGGGGCACGGCAGGCGACCGGCAGGAGCCGCTCGGCCATATCGAAGGGCGCTCGGTAGGGTCTCGGCAAGGTGATCGGCAGGCCGCTCGGCAGGGCGATCGGCAGCTGCTCGACAGGGCTATGCAAGGTGAGAAAATGACAATATTTTGGAAATTACTCCTACAAATCTCCCCCTTTCCGGATTATAGGAAGAGTTCGCCATCCGGCGATCGAACAACACACTTTCACCTTGCTCTCCCATAACCGACTCAAACTTCTTGTACCATTGCCTTGGTGCTTGTTTCAACCCGTATAAACTCTCCCGAAGTTTACACACATAATCCTCTTTCCCTTCGACCTCAAATCCTTTCACCACGAGTCTACCTTTGTATCAGGGCAACAAGGTATGTTCCTCCGACTTCACCCGATACACCCATTTGTTTCTCAAAGCCCTCTTGCCTTTCGGCAACTTCACCAACTCGTAAGTGTTATTCTCATGCAAGGAACTCATCTCGTCTTGCATGGCATCCATCCATTCCTTCTTCTTTTCATCCTCCATGGCCTCCGCAAAATATTCGGGCTCTCCCTCGTTGGTGAGTAAAACGTACTCATCGGCCGAATAATGGGTGGAGGGATGACGGTCCCTCGTCGACCGCCTATGTGGAATAAAAGATGGCATGTTCGTCACGGGTAGCTCGGGATGAGATCCATCGGTGTCATCTTGCCTCAATTCATCGTTCTCACCGTCATCATGTTGTTCATTATTTTGGACGTCATCTCCAACGGGTGTCTCAATATTTTGTGGAGGAACAGGGTCCAAATGAATAAGATCATAGTCGTGTTGCGGAGCCGACTCTCCATTCTCAACATCCTTTATTGTTTGATCTTCTACGAAAATAACATCTCTCGACCGAACAAGCCTCTTTGTCACCGGGTCATATAATCTATACCCAAACTCATCAAGCCCGTAGCCAATAAAAATACACGGCTCTATCTTGGAATCAAGCTTTGATCTCTCATCATTCGGAATGTGAACAAAAGCTTTACATCCGAAGACCCTCAAGTGGCGGTACGAGATCTCTTTACCGCTCCACACCTTATCCGGCACATCAAATTCCAAAGGGACACACGGCGTCAAATTAATAACATGAACCACCGTGTTCAAAGCTTCTCCCCAAAACGACTTTGGCAATCCGTCATGTGAGAGCAAACAATGAGCTCTGTCGACCAAAGTACGGTTCATTCTCTCCGCCAAACCATTGAGTTGCGAAGTCTTTGGGGGCGTCTTTTGATGTCGGATCCCTTGCTCTCGGCAATATTCATCAAAGGGTCCAGTGTACTCTCCACCATTGTCCGTCCGGATACACTTTAGTTTCTTCCCAGTCTCTCTTTCCACCGAGGCATGAAATTGTTTGAAAGTGTCTAACACTTGATCTTTGGTCTTCAAGGTGTAAGCCCACACCTTCCTAGAATGATCGTCGATGAATGTGACAAAATATCAGCAACCACCGAGCGTCCTCGTCTTCGTAGGACCACAAACATCGGAATGAACAAGATCAAGAACATTTTCCTTCCGTGAAGGAGTATGATTATTGGGAAAACAAGAACCCTGTATCGAATCCGCCGGGATAATCAATCCCTGTATCGAATTGTGTTGATAAGAGGTTTTGACATATATGCCAATCCTCAATATAGTAAAGGAAACTGTATCGAAGAGTTGAAGTATCAACCTGTATCGAAGAACTCTCTCGAATCCAGCATATAGTAGAACCCTTCAGTACAGCAAAGAAGTCTTATAAAGACCAAGTATGGAAACTGTCTCGAATCACCAATACAGTGATCTTCCATACAGCTCTCAACAGGACAAAGAAGGAATCTTCAGAAGTCAAGTCCCGTTGAATAAGAAGTATTTAAATACTCAAAGATAAAGTATTTAAATACTGTCAGTCAACAGATCTTCAAATCCCGCTAAATCCGGATCGTGCTTTTCATCCGGTTGGAACGAAATCTTGCTCAACGGATATATCTCAATGGATATATAGTTCTGAGACTATATATATCTCATCAAGGTATTGAAGATCAGTTACCAAAAGTCGAAACCAATTGACTGAAATTATCAAAGCTATCAAAGTTATTATCAGGGCAAAACATATCTCCAAAGCTTACTGCAACTCAGATCAAAGAGATATACAGCGCTCATCATCTTGAGCAACACTTGTTCAGCTAGAAGCTCATAAAGTCAAAGTTGTTGTTCATCCCATGTTCTATACTTTGAACAAACCCAGATCAGCCCTGTGTGGACTGAGTAATCGTTGCTTCTCCAGAACTGTGTGTAACACCCCAACCCAACAAGGGTAGAAGTATCACATTATGGTGGCATATCAGAACATACATAAATAAACGCAAGCGGAAGTCTTAAACATAAATAATCAAAAGGATTTAAATCGAAATGACTTAAACCAAAACATAAGTTCAACGAAAAGAAATACTCCAAAGGGATGAATAACAAATCATCCAAGTCTAGACAATGTCATAACAATAGCAAAATAAATCTAAGATGACTAGGGTAAAGTCTCCACAAGCTCAACTCTCAACCCCAAAGCAACCCCAGCTCCTAGCTTAGATACCTGCCGCAGGAAAAGGAAAAATGCGACTGAGCTTAAAAAGCCCAGTGGACAGATATGCATAAACAAAACCAACGATAAGGAACGAACATATAAAGTACGGTACATTGGGAAAAGCATGAAGTATAAACAAATGGATATCAAAAGTAAGGAAAAGTCAGTAATCTACCACGAGCCCGAACATAAATCAAATCAAATATCATAGTAACCATGGAGTAGCTAACTCCCGAACATGTGAAAGACGTGTATTGCACACAAGTGTCAATCACCGAACATATCATATCATAATCATGTCATATCCAATCAAATACGAATCGAACCTAGGATGCATCCATACGCCCCCGAACAAATCATATTGGCCATAACAAATGTAAAGTGCACATATCATATCAAAATGGGACGGTGTGGAACATCACTCAACCACACTAGAGTCATACCATTGGTGCATCAATGACACGGCCATGTTACCTTCATGGCTAGGAAACGAACTTGGCTCGGGTATCAAACTGAAGGATTCAAATGGCATATCATATGAAAGTTCATATCAAAGGTTCATATCAAATGTATCATATCAAAGGTTCATGAATATCTATACGAATATCAAAACAAACGAACAACCGATACAATGGTAGAGAGAAGAGGGTATCAAGAATATCCGTACCTCCAACCGCAAAATGCAAAACACGTCAGAAGATATAAAGATTAGAGTTTACTCCTTCTTCAGCGAATCTACACAAATTAGGTTTATTTTATGCTTATTAGCTCATAATGTCATAACGAGTTCTTAATTACTTAACACAATTTATTAATGTGATTAGAGTTTCGTTATTGGAATTAGGTTAACATATGACCAATTGTATCATAATTAATGTTCAAATGCATTTTAGGGTTCAAGTATATTAAATGGTATTAAAACCACAACAATCTTAATCTTCTAACAAAATTCTGGTTTTACTATGTTTTAGCCTTCATTTTATGAACTTTAATACCACAGCAAATGTCAAAGTAAAAATTCACCAAAATTATCACTGAAGCATATATGTCTTCGTAGTCTACTTGAATTTTCTCAGATTTTATTCATTAGTACAAGTACACAATAAAAACCACTCTTTACACGACTGTCCAGAAAGTAAACTGCTGAAACACCCAGAATGTATACATTACAAAGGCATAACAAAATACTTTGGAAAAATCCACAAAATTTCCAGAACTTATAAAACATGTGACATATAACTCCTGTAAATTTGCAAGTCATAACTCCTTATAGTTTTCATATGAAAAATCGTGAAACCAGACTGAATTTAAATTCTTAAAACTCAGATTTTGACATATGATCCCGTAAAATTCAAAAGCATGACCAATACAACTCCAATTCCCTTCAAACCAATTGGAAAACTTAAATAAGACATTAAAATAAGTTTTTATGCAAAAGTACAGAATTAAATCCTTATGGAACTCGAGCTATAATGCACACATATTCAGCTTTTCAAAACTGTCTCCTGCAGAAAACTGTTTTAGACCATTTTTAACATATTTTACTTACACAAACGCACACGAGACCTATATATATCACAAGATCTGGTTTAATTAATATATTAACCCACATGTTTCTAGCCTTTGATGATCATACACACGACACACACATAACACAGAATATACGAGCCAAGTAAAACACATGAAATTATACCAAACCAGCCCTAGTTTTCTAGTATCAAATGCATATGCTTCTCATAAACACTTAGGGTTTTATATCACATTTTAAAGGTACGTAATAGAGATCATATTAGGTTGAATAGATCAGGTTTAGGGTCGAATTAATAAGGAGTTGAATCAGATCAGAAACATGAGTTGATTTGATTTGATATTTACATATCGAAACATCCAATACCGTTATGATTTTATGTGATCTTCTATATACGTCTTAACATATAATTTGAATAAAACATATCAGATTTTTGTTTAGTATGTATACGAATTAGGTTTCAAGTTTATATATTCAGATTATACGTGAAATTATGTGTCGAATAGAAAAGAGATACAAGATCGATTAGAAATACCTTATGAAGAATCGAATAAAGGAGAGAACAAGAACGAAACCCCCACGAATCAAACCCTAATCACGATCCAAGCAACAAGAACCAAGAGTTCACGATTAGACGACCTCAGCAACACTTTTTAAGGGCCACGAACAGCAGCAACTTTGATTTTTGATAGAGAAAAATAGTAGCAGCCTTGTATGTGAGTGTTTTTGGTTTTGGTCGAATGATAGGAATGGGAGAGGGACAAGAAATCACGTTATTTAGGAAGAGGAGCAGGATGCATATAAGGAAGGTAGTAAATGATCATAATTGTGTTTGATTTGGTATAATAGATCGGTTATGGTAGGGTGAGTAGTGGCCGAAATTTATGGAGTTTAATGGCAAATTTTCGGTTATTAACATTGATTTGAAACATGTGATAGATTATCATTAATGAAAGTTTCTTTGGTGTACAATTATTTAATTTAAACATAGACTTAGGTTACTAATTTCTTAATTTAATTATACCATATAGTATATAGGTTAAGGTTTAAAAATGAATTATTGCAAAGTATAGGGAAATTTTTGAAATTAGACGAAAATTTGAGATTCGAAATTTTTGGGCTTTACCCCTCTTCCCCTCTAAAAAGAAAATTTTCGTCCTTGAAAATTGAATTGAAAACGAAATAGATACGTATCAGACTATGAAAAGAAATGAGGATAACTTGTTCGCATCGATTCCTCGGTCTCCCAGGTTGCTTCACGCTCTGGGTGATTCTTCCAAAGAATCTTAACAAATGGAATGTCTTTGTTTCTCATGACCCTATCTTGTCGATCCAAAATAGCTTCGGTTCCTCGTAAAGAGACATATCAGCCGAATCGATCAAAAGGATAAGACGCTACATGCAACGGATGATAATTGTATCCCCTCAGAAGAGATACATGGAAGACATTATGAACATGTGATAACTGAGGAGGTAGAGCCAAGCGATAAGAAACCTCCCCAATACGTTCAAGAATTTCGAACGGTCCAATGAATCGAGGAATAAGCTTCCCTTTGATCCCAAAACGTTTCACACCTCTGAACGGCGATACTTTCAGAAATACACGATCCCCAACCTGAAACTCCAAGTCACGTCGATGCTTATCAGCATAACTCTTCTGTCGAGTGCGAGCCTCTTTCAGCTTCTCCTTGGCTACAGCCACTTTCTCATTAGTGATTTGAATAAGTTTCGGCCCCTCGATCACACGTTCACCTACCTCGTCCCAACAAATGGGTGCTCTACATTTCCTCCCATATAAAAGCTCATACGGTGCTGCATTGATGCTAGCATGCCAACTATTATTATAAGCAAACTCCATCAAGCACAAGTATTCGTCCCAACTTCTCGTCCACTCCAAAGCACATGCCCTCAACATGTCTTCTAAAGTCTGAATGGTCCTTTCTGACTGACCATCTGTCTGTGGATGAAAAGTCGTGCTAAACTTAAGACGTGTACCCCAAGCTTTATGTAGGCTTTTCCAAAAACGAGAAGTAAACCGCGGATCTCTGTCTGACACGATAGATGTCGGAGTACCATGAAGTCTAACAATCTCCTGTTGAAAAATTTCCGCCAATATACTAACACGAAAATCCATACGAATAGGTAAGAAATGGGCAGATTTGGTTAGACGATCGACGACTACCCAAATTGCATCATGTCTTTTCCGAGTAGGAGGTAAACTAGAAACAAAGTCCATGGAAATCTCATCCCACTTCCAAGTAGGGATATCTAACGGTTGCAGCATACCACTAGCCCTCTGATGTTCGATTTTGACCTGCTGGCAAGTCATACACCTAGCAACATACAAGGCTATATCCTGTTTCATGCCGTTCCACCAAAAGTGTTGCTTAAGATCCCTGTACATCTTGGTAGAACCAGGATGGATAGTGAATGGGGAACTATGGGCCTCTGACAACACAGCCTCACGTAAATCAGGATCGTTAGGAACACAAAGTCGATTTGCAAACCATACCACACCAGAGTCATCTACCATGAACTCCGTCTGCTTACCCTCCTGAACATTCTGAACCACAGCCCAAAGCTCACCATCATCTTTTTGAGCTTCCTTAATCCGTAGTATAAGATTGGATTCTATCTTCATACTGGCCCAATATCCGTCATAACCTCGTACACAAAGTTCAACATCCAAAAGTTCTAAATCATGAAGAACCCTTGGCTCAATCTCTAAACTAGCATTCATACCAGACTTCCGGCTAAGCACATCGGCAACAACATTCGCCTTGCCTGGATGGTATTGAATATTCGCATCATAATCATTAAGGAGTTCAACTATTGGGAGTATGCCCTCGAATGCCACTCAGAGGATATTGAGTGAGGGCATTGTACTTGTAATTATGTAAATCATTAATATAAGGCAATGAATGTTTCTTTATTTACTAGTAGTTACTGGCATTCCTAACTCGTAAATATATGTATAGAAACTAGTCCATGTATTTGAGAGCAAAACGTTCCACTCCTTATTGGATAAGGAGGTCGGCACTGGAAAGGTTTATAGCTCAAATACTTAATCGTTCGCAAGTCGATGAAACTTGACTGGGCATTAAGTTTATGTGAAGACTTGTATGACGTGTTCTTTGACATGGAGAGTGCCTGTCGAACGCTATTGGTTAGTGGGAGCACACGTTATAGGTATGCTAATTGGATTAGTATACTCGAACCGACTCACCCTCGATTCATCAATCGGATTTCACTCCGGGACAGTCAATGACGGAATCAAAAGGTTGTGATAGGTATTCGTGAACCTTCGACTTGAGGATTTAGTAGGGATGTGCTTGTGACGTCAAGATTTTCATTAGAGTAGTTTGACCCTGTAAACCGGAAGGCGGGGGTCAACCTCGACGTGCATCTTGACGGGCAAGTAGCAGGTCCTACTAAATACCAAGATAGAATTCTTTCTCCCATTAGTGAGCGGGTTATGATCTCATCTGCGAATAACCGCATAGGACATTTATCCTGCTCACTAATGGGAGGAAGAATTCTATCTTGGTATTCAGTAGGACCTGCTACTTGCCCGTCAAGATGCACGTCGAGGTTGACCCCCGCCTTCCGGTTTACAGGGTCGAACTACTCTAATGAAAATCTTGACGTCACAAGCATATCCATACTAAATCCTCAAGTCGAAGGTTCACAAATACCTATCACAACCTTTCGATTCCGTCATTGACTGTCCCGGAGTGAAATCCGTGTGATGAATCGAGGGTGAGTCGGTTCGAGTATACTAATTCAATTAGCATACCTATAACGTGTTCTCCCACTAACCATTAGCGTTCGACAGGCACTCTCCATGTCAAAGAACACGTCATACAAGTCTTCACATAAACTTAATGCCCAGTCAAGTTTCATCGACTTGCGAACGATTAAGTATTTGAGCTATAAACCTCTCCAGTGCCGACCTCCTTATCCAATAAGGAGTGGAACGTTTTGCTCTCAAATACATGGACTAGTTTCTATACATATATTTACGAGTTACGAATGCCAGTAACTACTAGTAAATAAAGAAACATTCATTGCCTTATATTAATGATTTACATAATTACAAGTACAATGCCCTCACTCAATATCCTCTGAGTGGCATTCGAGGGCATACTCCCAACAATCTCCCACTTGCACTCAATGCCACACACTATGGTATCTAATACCCATGTTCTCCAGATGACGTTCTAAGCTAATCTGAGAAAGTGGCTTTGTCAGTGGATCAGCGACGTAGTCGGCTAGCTCTACTCTATGCAGCACAATATATCTCTTTGCGAACAAATTCTCTCACGAGATGATACTCTCTCTCTCAATATGTTTGGTACTATTATGAAACCTCGGCTCCTAGGCCTGTACTACTGCTCTGGCAGCGCAGCACAAGGTGTCATGTGAAGTTTATCCAGTAACTTCTAAGTCCATCCTTTGGAGGCCCCCGAGGCCGCTTTTTACTCTGCCTAACATGTGGAATTAGTAGTCGCGCTATACTTGGCACTATGCCAAGATACTGCTCCTCCATTAAGAGTAAATGTAGCCAGAAGTAGACATAGAATCGTCTTTCTGTCCTTGGAAGTTCAATACAGTGAATCCCATCACATTCAGTTCTCCACTGCCATATATAAGAACCAGATACCCAGTCCTTCTAAAGTACTGGAGAACATTCTTTACGGCAGTCCAATGTTCCCTACCTGGGTTTGCCTGAAACCTACTCACCACGCTTACAACATGCGCAATGTCAGGTCTGGTACACAACCTAGCATACATAAGGCTACCCACGGCCGAAGCATATGGTATATTACTCATTTTCTTTCATTGTTCCTCACTGTGAGGACACATTTTCAAGGTGAGTTTTATTCCATGTCGCATCGGAAGGAACCCTATTTAAGATCTAATCTATATAGAGGGTTTGGGAAAAACTTATCATTCTCTTCGATCTATTCCAGTAGAGTCGAATCCCAAGAATATAGGTTTCTTCTCCCAAAGCTTTCATGGAGAAATTACTCAAAAGCCAAGCTTTCATAGAACTCAGCATTCCCACATCATTTCCTATTAGTAGAATGTCATCTACACATAGTACTAAGAATATGATCTAGCTCCCATTAACCCTCTTGTATACACAAGGATCCTCTTCATTTTGCATGAAGTCAAACTCTTTGACTGCCTCATCAAAACGAATGTCCCAACTACATGAAGACTGCTACAGTCTATTTCATGGAGTCTACATCCACCATTGCTAGGTCATTTGGTCGCGGGTCGGTCTCTTGTTTATCACCTGGAACCTCGTAGAAACCCAGTTCCTCCAAGTGCATAAAACTATACCTCTCAGGTAATTGAGACACCCTACTAGACCTACGAGGTGGTTGTATTTGTGTTACAGAAGGTTTGGTTACAATTTCTTGCACAGATGTTTCCCGAGGAGTTTCATTGTATTCTTCTAATGAAATACTTCTACCTGCTCCGACTTCCTGAATGAACTCATCTTCCAGGAAGTATGCTTGTCAAGCAACAACGATCTTTCGATCTTCAGGCATGTAGAATAGATATCCCATCGTCCCAGACGAGAATCCAATGAAATGTCCCTTCGCGGACCTGGCTTCTAACTTCTCCACCTTAGTCTTCTTGACATAGGTGGGACATCCCTAAATCCTAATATGATTAAGACTTGGTTTCCTGCCCTCCCACATCTCATGTGAAGTTTTAGGAACAGATTTGGAAGGACATCTGTTCAAGATGTAAGCGGCAGTTAGGAGTGCATACCCCTACAGGTAAATCGGTAAGTCAGTATAGCCCAGCATGGAACGGACCATGTTCAACAAAGTCCAGTTCCTTCTTTCTGACACACCATTTAACTGAGGAGTACCTGGAGGTGTTAGTTGTGAAACTATTCCATGTTCCTTAAGGAACTCGTCAAACTCCGAACTCATATACTCGCCACCTCGGTCCGACCGAAGTACTTTGATATGATTTCCAGTTTGTTTCTCAACTAGGGCTTTGAATTCCTGGAATTTCTCAAAAGCCTCGGATTTATGTTTCATTAAGAATACATAACCATACCTAGTATGATCATATGTAAACATAATGAAATATTGATATCCGTCACGTGCTGCTTCCAAAGCACCACATACATCAGTATGGATTAATCCCAGTTTATCAGCGGCTCTTTCAAAAGTCCCTGTGAAGGGGGACTTAGTCATTTTGCCTTTAAGGCAAGATTCACAAGTAGGAAAGGGATCCGATCCCAATGGACCCATAAGTCCATCTTTTTCCATCTTGTAAACCTTGGTCTGACCAACATGTCCAAGTCTAAGATGCCATTTCAAAACTTGATTGGTTTCATCCCTACCACGTTTTCTAGTCATAGTATTAACAACTACTTTGTTGCTGAGATTTAGATGATACAATCCATTTAACAATGTAGCAGTACCCACTAGTTTATTTCTGAAATAAATTTTGCAGGAACCATCACCAATGAAAAATGAAAAGCCTTTTCGGTCCATGACCGGAATGGATACAATGTTTTTATGCCCCTTGGGCAAAACAAGTACATCTTCTAAAGTCAAAGCAAACCCGGATTCTAAATCCAAAAGAAGTGATCCTATGTCGGTTGCCTCGACACTATACCCGCTTCCAACAGTGACCATTACTTCTCTAGCTCCAGGCTCCCTGAAGTGACATAAAGAATCGGACACTCTCTAGCCCAGTGGCCCAGCTCACCGCACTTGAGACAAGCATCTTTCTTCTTGCTCTTTGGAACCATCGGGGCCTTGTCCTTTCCCTTAAGGTCCTTAACTTGTGGTCCAGTTTGCTTCTTGGTCTTTTTCTTCTTATTCTTAGACCTCCGAGGTCCAGAAGAAATCACAAGAGCAGACTCCTTCATCCGCGGAGTCTTCATCTGAGACTGAGGGGTCACAAGTTTGTTCATTAGCCCAGCTAAATTACATGCAATCTCATTGCAGTTAAAGTTTATAACAAACTGTGAGAAGGAATCAGGAAGAGACTGTAGGATAAGGTCGGTTTGGAGAGAAGTATCCATTTTAAAATCAAGAGCCTCCAATCTCTCGATCATGGATATCATTTTGAGGACATGTTCCCCAACCTTCTCACCTTCCTTCATCCTTGCACCGAACAGTTGCTTGGATATCTCATATCTAGCAGTTCTGATGTGCTCACCATAAAGCTCGGTTAAGTGAGATAGAATCTGCCTAGCAGAAGTCATTTTCTCATGAACTCTCTGAAGCTCATTAGACATAGAAACTATCATGTATGCACGGACTTTTACGTCATCCCTAACCCACTTTTCGTGGTTTTTGATCTATTCTTGATTGGCTCTGGTGCGCACAGGAGGTGCCGGAATGTCCGTCTCCAAGACGTATCCCAGTGCCTCTATACTGAGGACAATCATCAGATTGCGGAGCCAGTCCACAAAGTTAGGTCCAATCAGGGTGTTCTTCTTGAGTATAATAGCGAGCGGATTCATTGTCATATTGAGAGTTATGTCTGCATTAAGTATAACAGATTAATTAGTGACTTGTTATATTATGATCTGAGTATAGAATTAAGGTCTTTTCTATTCTTGTTACCCAGCTCCCACTATTTTTATCGGAGCAACACACTCCCATGTGAAATCCGGAAGTATCGTCGCTCTACTTCATAGTGGTGATCGATTTCTTTATAAAGTTTAATAGAGGGCAACCCATACGGTTTCTATTCTATTATTCTTTATAAAGTGGTGTCTAATACCAACCCATCTAATGGATGATTCGATCTTCTTTTACCCATAGTTCACTTGCCCTCAACCCATTCGGTTTCTATGGCTCGCTGAACTATCTAAGTTTAAACCGTCAACTCCTATTAGTCTGACAATTGAATCTTACCCGGCAACCCATACGGTTTATAGGGGTTTGATTTGTCACAACCAAAGGCATCTAATGCACTCTAGGAATTTATCAACTTTCCCCAAAAATATTACCCCGACATACTCGGAAGAATAATATTCCGGTTTAGATTTCAATTTTCCATGAGTTTGACGGAGGGTAGGAAACCTCGTAACCTTTATAACTTAGTGTTTGTAAGTGGGAGTATTAACGTGATTATATGTTACACTTTGCACATTAATCCGTTTATAAGCACGGTTTGTCGGTTTGTTTGTTTATCATACAATATGAAAACATACACAACCTAAAACTAACAACATGCAGTTCATGGACCATTCCTAGAACAAAAACATCGTAATCTAATTACATGTCTTCGGTCTTGAATCTTCGTCTACTCGAGCAAATCTTCCTCCAGTCTTCATCATTACATATAAATTTTACATTTGAAAATTTGCATCCTATACAAATTTTCTAGTAAAATAAATAGGCTCAAAATGGCCTTTACAACCCAATCGAATAAAACGAAGAATTCAAGCTAAGTCCATGAACCACATCCCTATTCTAAAGCATTCATCCAATAAATACTATACAAATGGAAAGCGAGAAGATTACATATGATCCAACCAATAATCAACAATAAATAGAATTGATCCAATCAATTCAACAATAATCGACAATTTAATTTTCGTCCGTAGTGTACCCTTAAAATATTTTCTTTGAGTTTTCCCTCATCAAAAATTCCAAATTAATGATTTTAATGCAGGAAAATTCAATAATCGAAAATATACTGAAAACGAGACCCAAGGTTCGATAGCTGAAACCGCCAAGAAGACTGTGCACTCGCCTGGCAGCCTTACAGCCACGCCGGCAGCCTCAGACGCGCCCGGCTCCAGACAGAAAGGGGCCCCGACCATGCCCGGACACGCCCGATAGGATACAAGACTACCCTACGGACATGCAAGTGCTCGGCAGATACAACAAGCGCTGGCCGGATCCAATGAGCACTCGGCTCGACATAAAGAACACGCCCGGCAGACTCGGCAGACACAAGCAAGCGTCGGCTCGATCCAATGAGCACTCACCTCGACATAAAGAACACGTCCGGCAGATTTCGGCTGACATGCAAGTGCCCGGCCGGATCCACTGAGCACTCGGCTGACATAAGAACACGCCCGGCAGACTCGGCTCGATATAGCAAGTGTCCGGATCCAAGCGAGCACTCGGCTCGACATAAAGAACACGCCCGGCAGATCGGGCAGATAGAAGCGTCCGGCCACGGTCCGAACGTGCTCGCCACACTCGGCAACAGTATGGAAAATCGTCCAACGATTCGATACAACTCGTTTTGCGATTTCTAAAATCCTGTTATTCCCGATCCAATATTATTAATATAAATCATATTTCCAAGAAAAACCTGATTTATACCATAACATAAAATCACGGAAAAACGACACTACGACGAACAATAAAATATCTACAATTATCAAAGTGATTCTAAATCATAAAATAAGCATTCCAAATGCTAAATATAGTATATACGATCGCAAGACCTTGCTTCGATACCACTGTTGGGATTTGGTGCCTAAAACGAAGGCCCAGCGGAAGCGGTAAAATGAAAATTAATTCGATCCGAATCCCTACGAGGATCGATCGAGCTACGCATATACGAATATTAAATAAACAAAGGAAGATACGAAATCATACCCTTGTCGTCCGTTGATTATATGGAGTTCCTTTTCTTGAGCTATTCCCCAAACGATCCAAAATACTCCAAGCCCTTGGATGATCCAACGCCGAAAAGGGTATGATTTCGTATCTTCCTTTGTTTATTTAATATTCGTATATGCGTAGATCGATCGATCCTCATAGGGATTCGTATCGAATTAATTTTCATTTTACCGCTTCCGCTGGGCCTTCGTTTTAGGCACCGAATGTAACACCCCGAGATATTTGGAATAATTACAGCGCCGTAAACCCTTTAAGTAAGGATTTACAAGGCTAAATAAAAGAAATGTAAATATAAGACATCAATACCACGGAAATTAAAGTTTACAAAACCGGTCCAACTGGTTTAAAGAGTAATTAATACAACCATATCGAAATGATATTAATAAGACATGCGTACTCGAGTACTGAAATCAAACGAAGAAATATAAATCACCAACAACAAAAAACATCACTGAACCCCTTCGTCGTCACATCGCAGTCCGTGGTCGTTTCCTGCTCCTCGGCTACCTGAACATCAAAACAAATGTCCACCCCCGAAGGGGTTAGCAAAATGATGCTAGTACAAGTATCATGTAAACAAATCAAATATGCATCAACAATACATAACAAGATACACCACACGGACTTCCGCTACCGGAATTCGATAATGCGAATCCACAAGATTCCATTAACACAGCAAGGGTATTCCAATGATCCAGCGCCCTCAGCATAGATCCCAAGATGATCCCGTCGGACCAACACGAGGTGGAAATAACCCGTCCAATGATCCAGCGCCCTCAGCCTAGATCCCAAGATGATCTCGTCGGACCAACACGAGGTGGACATCCGATCCAACGCCCTCAGCATAGATCGCACAACATACACAAACACAACCCATGCATACATATATGCCAAATCGCTATGTCCATCAATATAAACGTACAAACACTAGATAATGAATATCATGTCAATTCAACGAAATAAAATCTCATGTTCATCAACATGAATAAACCACACGCATGCTCAAAAATACCAATGTTTAACACATTACGATACTTGCCTCGAAGATGGCAAGAACGAAACACTTCAATGATCTCAACACACTCGAAGGCCACCTCTTTCGATCAACGTAGCAAGCTCGAACCTTAACAAAATAAATGATATAGAATTCATCTCAAGTCGAACGATTGCCTATCAATCCGGTCTATGGCCAAAAGCTCTAAATATGCAATCTGCCTGAACCACTTAGCGTACGCTACGTACTCTACGTAACGTGCGCTAAGCCTGCCTGTTAGCGTACGCTATCGTCTAAGTCTAGTGTACGCTAGCCATGGACTGACAGTTCTCTTTGATCAGCCGACTGACTTGACTGATAACATAACGTACGTTACGTACCAAACGTAGCGTGCGTTAACTTATTCCCGATAGTGCACGTTAACTTACATATGTTAGCGTGCGCTAACCGTGCATGGCAGATTACTACTGGCAGAAAACTTGATCTAGTGGTGATGAACTCAAGAATTCTATGGTGATAATACATGTCATCCCCGTGCATATCATGCTCATAAGGTTTGTGAAAGTTCTATATGGATTAAACGACTACGAGATACAAGGTTACGTATAATCATCACAACACCATAATTCATCTTTGATCTTCAAGGAATATCCTAAGTTCAATCCGTTATATGTCCCAAAACGTATGATTCCTTTATAAAAAGGCATAAGAACTTTGAAAATCTCCATATAATGGTTACAAATCGGTTTGAAGCTTCAGAATATGCTAGGAGTTCAAAGACTAAGAGGTTCAATAGGTTATACGATGAATAAGTACCGAAACATCGAAAATATCCTTCTAACACATGATGTTCAACTACTTATGAATCTAACTGACTAGGTAAATCCCAAAACATGATCAAAAACGTCCTTCAGAATTCTACTAATATTGGTGAAGAATCACCTACCTCAAAGTAGTGAAGAACACGAAGGAACTCGAAGTAATCCAACGCCGAAGGCTTGAACACCAATCCCCAATGATCTCCAATCTTCAACACGAGCTAGGATGCCGGCAAGAAGTGTTTAGGATGAAGAGGGTGACTTTCTAAGTTCAAGAATTCGGATGGGGGAGTGAAAAGTCTGAAAATATGAAAAAGGATGCTGTCCTATATATAGAAAATAGTTATTAGCGCGCGCTAGTCCATATTCATAGCGTGCGCTAACGGCTATTTGAAACTCTACTGATTTCACTGTACTCAGTCTTTAGCGCGCGCTATCCTCATATGAGTACCGTGCGCTAACGCGTTGACTTGGCTTTTTCCCGAAATCCGTCCATGTTCATCCCGACATAATCCGACCAAGATCCCCGGCCTGATCTCACCTACCAACACGTCTCAATCATATTGACCACGTATAGCGTGCGCTAAGGTTCCTTCACAGCGTGCGCTATGGATCCAAGTTAGCGTACGCTACACTTAGTCGATAGCGTGCGCTACATGCGCAGAATCACAATTTAAATTACATTCATGAAATCATGCGCTCAACAATACCGGATTATGAAATACGGAGAATATTACTCAGATCAAAATGCAATAATTACAATATCACAAGTTCCAAATACATATCAGAAATCTCGGGTATTACACCGAATCCCAACACCAACCACCTTCTTTGTCTCATGTTAAGTTCCTTCTGGGTGAAGATATACTTGAGACTCTTGTGGTCAGTAAAGATATCACACGATTTGCCATACAAGTAGTGTCTCCAAATCTTCAAAGCAAAAACCACCGCAGCCAACTCTAGATCATGAGTAGGATAATTCTCTTCATAAGGTTTTAATTGCCTCGAAGCGTAAGCAATCACCTTACCATGCTGCATAAGGACACAACCTAAACCCTTCTTCGACGCGTCACTATATATCTGATAGCCTCCAGAACCAGATGGAAGGGTCAAAATAGGAGCCGACACCAATCTCTGTTTCAACTCTTCAAAACTCTGCTCGCGTTCCTCCGTCCAAACAAACTTCTCACCCTTCCTCATCAGTTGCGTCAAAGGTAATGCTAACCGTGAGAAACCTTCAACAAAACGTCGATAGTAGCCAGCAAGTCCCAGAAAACTCCTAACCTCAGTCATAGTAGTAGGTCTCGGCCACTTGGTGATAGCCTCAACCTTAGATGGATCCATGGTGATGCCATCTGCGGATACAATATGACCAAGGAATGCAACTTTCTTTAGCCAAAACTCACACTTCGACAACTTGGCATACAACTTCTGCTGCCGAAGAGTCTCTAAAACAATCCGGAGATGTTGCTCATGATCTCCTTCAGTCTTGGAATAAACAAGAATGTTGTCAATGAAAATAATAACGAACTTGTCGAGATACACATGGAATACGGGATTCATAAGATCCATAAATACAGTGGGAGCGTTTGTCAAACCGAAGGGGATAACCAAAAACTCGTAGTGACCATATCGGGTACGGAACGCGGTCTTAGGAACATCTTGCTCCTTCACACGTAATTGGTGATAATCGGACCTCAAATCGATTTTCGAAAAGAACATAGCCCCTTGCAATTGATCAAACAAATCATCGATACGCGGAAGAGGATAACGATTACGGATAGTGATACGGTTAAGCTCACGATAGTCGATACACAGTCGCATACTTCCATCCTTCTTCTTAACAAACAAAATAGGTGCACCCCAAGGAGAGACACTGGGTCGGATGAAACCATTCTCCAAGAGTTCCTGTAACTGTTCCTTCAACTCTAAGTGTGCCATACGGTACGGAGCTTTGGAAATAGGTTCAGCACCTGGGATCAACTCAATGCCAAACTCAACTTCCCTAGCAGGAGGTATACCAGGAAGTTCGTCGGGGAAAACGTCGGGAAACTCTCGTACGACAGGAAGACATCCGATACTAGGACTCTTAAAATATGTATCCTTAATAGAAGCCAGAAAACCTTGGCAACCATGGGAAATCAAGGTTCGTGCCTTCATGGCAGAAATAACTTTAGCAGATTTAAGAGGTTGAGAACCATGATAAATAAAATCAGGCTGATGCAAGTCGCCGAAAATCACATTTCTGGCATGGCAATCAATGGTATCTCTATGCGAAGCCAACTAATCCATGCCCAAAATCACATCAAAATCGATCATATCAATAGGGAGCAAATTCGCTAGACGAATGCGGTCATCAAACCATAAGGGACAATTCACATATTCATATTCAATGAGTACATGGTTTATCATTGGTGTTGAGATGGATATACGATTTGTTAGTGGTGTTGGGGTCATATTAAGTTTCTTGGAAAATGCAACAGATATAATGGAGTGTGTGGCACCGGTATCAAATAATGCAAAAACTGTACGATCACCAATGTAAAGAAAGCCGGTAATAGTACCTGATAAGTTTGCTGCCTGATCACGCGTCGTAGCATAAACACGACCCATAGTAGGAGCTGGCTTAGCGGAGTTCACTGATGTAAACCGTTTCTCCTGGGGACAATCCCTCACCTTGTGATTAGTGGTCCCGCAAGTGAAACATCCTCCAGTAGCTCTGTGACAAACGCCTGGGTGAGGCTTCCCGCAAGTAGCACAGAGAGGTGGAGGAGATAAGGTATCAGTAGGCCTTCTCTGACCCGAAGAACCTGAAGAACGACCCTGCTGAGAACCTCGAGTCGACTGATCCCTGTACTGACATTAGTTGTTGTTGCCATAACCCTGACGGTCATTCCCATTCTTACCAGTAACCCTTTGATCCTGACCCCTGTACTCCTGTCGCCTCTGATCAAAACCCCGATCCTGGCGGCCCCTGTGCTCAACACTCTGGTCCTGACGACCCCTATGCTCATGACCCTGGTCCTGACGACCCCTGTAGTTAATACGATCACCATCCCTGTCCCTCTTGTTTGAACCCCTATCAGCATGAAGTAACTCAATATTGCGGGCCGCGTCCGCTACTAGTGCAACATTGGTATAATCAGTATTCACGATCCGGTCTAATATCCACTTCTTAATCCCCCACTTAAAGTGCCTAGCCTGCCTATGAGCATCACCCGCAATCGGTCCAACAAAACTAGCTAACCTCAGAAACCTCTGCATATACTCTCCAGACGATTCCCGATCCAACTGATGAATAGCCCCATACTCGCGCTCATACCTTTGCTGCTCGGAGAAAGGAAAGTACTGCTTATAGAAGATGTCACGGAAAGTATTCCATGCACAAGTGTCATCAAAGTTCTCTTCCTTAGCCAGAACATACGCCTTCCACCAATTCAACGCATCACCTTCCAACTTGAAGGTAGCCAAACGCGTCTTGAATTCATCACCACAACCCAAGACCTTGAACAACTTCTCCATATGAGTGATCCAATCTTCTGCCTCTGTGGGGGTGGCAGCAGATCGGAAAGAAAGAGGCTTAAGCTTTGTGAACTTTTCAATCCAACCATGCATCCCGATAGGTGGAGCACCGCCACCCGACGAACCAGCACCATTTCTAATGTCATCGACGATTCTGGTCCTCAATTCAGCAGAGAGATTCGGGAGAGCATTAGCCAAAGCATCGACTATCATGGCCTCGAAGTCAGGGATATCATCCCCATTAGGGTTTCTACGCGTATACACCATCTGATTGATCATCAAAACGATTTGTAAGGTCAAATAAAGATGAAGTATGAAAGGAAAATATGCAGAAGGAAACCTAATGTCTACCCAAATCCTCACAGGTCATAGCCTAAGCTCTACAGGTCGAACCTAAAGCTCCGATACCATAATTGTAACACCCCAACCCGACAAGGGTAGAAGTATCACATTATGGTGGCATATCAGAACATACATAAATAAACGCAAGCGGAAGTCTTAAACATAAATAATCAAAAGGAGTTAAATCGAAATGACTTAAACCAAAACATAAGTTCAACGAAAAGAAATACTCCAAAGGGATGAATAACAAATCATCCAAGTCTAGACAATGTCATAACAATAGCAAAATAAATCTAAGATGACTAGGGTAAAGTCTCCACAAGCTCAACTCTCAACCCCAAAGCAACCCCATCTCCTAGCTTAGATACCTGCCGCAGGAAAAGGAAAAATGCGGCTGAGCTTAAAAAGCCCAGTGGACAGATATGCATAAACAAAACCAACGATAAGGAACGAACATATAAAGTACAGTACATTGGGAAAAGCATGAAGTATAAACAAATGGATATCAAAAGTAAGGAAAAGTCAGTAATCGACCACGAGCCCGAACATAAATCAAATCAAATATCATAGTAACCATGGAGTAGCTAACTGCCGAACATGTGAAAGACGTGTATTGCACACAAGCATCAATCACCGAACATATCATATCATAATCATGTCATATCCAATCAAATACGAATCGAACCTAGGATGCATCCATACGTCCCCGAACAAATCATATTGGCCATAACAAATGTAAAGTGCACATATCATATCAAAATGGGACGTTGTGGAACATCTGTAATACCCGGTTGTAATTCAGTCATTATCATTCAGTAATTTCATTCGGTAATTGTCACTATGTAATCTTTCACTTCTTAATAATCTTTCGTCCGTGTTCACCATTCGGAATAACTTCGAGTTGTGTATCGATATTGTTCGTTGTTTCAACCTTATTCGGGAATCGAGACAAGTGTATTATCTTGATTGTTGTAATTGATTCATTAGTCGTTGTTGACGTTGGAATTCATGTCATTTCAAATCTCTTCACTGTTCAAATCATGTTTTTGTTGGGCAAACCCTTGTAATCATTACCTGGAACCACCGTTTTGGGGTTTCCGTACTTCCATTTCGTGTTATTGGTTCCCAAATATCAATTCCTATTGCTTTTATTCCCTTCCCGGGTCATTTTTCTTCATTTTAGGACCAAAGGGGGTGTGGGCCGCGGCACAAGGAGTGTGCGCCGCGGCACACACATTTTCCAGTTTTTGGCCGAGCACTCTGTACCTTGTGCCACGGCACATGCCGGCAGGGCCGCGGCACACTCGTGTTGCATTTTCGGCCAAACCCTTCTGTACCTTATGCCGTGGCACATGCCGACGGGGCCGCGGCACACTGCCGAGTCACTGCCGCGGCACACTCGTCCGGGCCGCGGCACGCTGCTGACCACTGGGGGCATATTTGGCCCTGTGCCGCGGCACACTTCGGCTGGGCCGCGGCACACAGGGCAGTCAACTCTATAATTGCGTTTTTCTGAGCGTGTTCAGCTCATTTCTTCTATTTTCTTCACCTTCATACGAGAGAGAGAGCTTGAGGGGAGAAATCTTCATCATCAATCACTTGGGTATTCATTTTTCATCATTTTCATTCGGTTGTGAAGCTCGGATTGTCGATCTAATGCGATTTCATCGGATTAAAGTACTTGGATCTTCAAAGGTAATATTCATCAAACCTCTTGGATTTCGACTTTGTATTGATATATGATGTTTTGGATGTTAGGATCATGTTGTATGAAGTGATACATGCATGATTATGGACATGTTTGATTCTTCATCGGATTATTGAAAGATTATTCAAGAACACTTTGAATATTGTGTTGGATTTGTGGGTTTTCGATTAATCGTTGTTGTAATCACGATTTTGGATATTCATAATGGATTATTGATCGTATTGAAGATGTTTTGTTAGTTTGAAACACTTCTTGGGGATTTGATGTTGGCATTTTGAGGTTTGGTTTTAAACAATCGAAGTTTGGCCACAAAGTGTTCGATATAATGCCCCAATGAACTTGGTTTAATCATATCGACGTTTTGAGTTCGTTATATTCGTGTTTGATTCGTATATTGAACGGATTGTTGGTAATTATATTATTCAAGGTTGTTCGAGCGACCGATATCTCAATTAGGACGTTGTTCGTGGAAGGATAATTGTCACCGGTGTTGTGTAAGTTAATTCTTACTCGGTTAAAAGGATATTCATTTCTTTTGTTGTTGTTCATTCATAATCATAACTCATTCATAATTGTATTAACCGTATCAAAACTTGTCATTGTCAATTAATCACTTCAGTCACAAGGAACGACGGTTCCAATCATTTCATTGAGCTGTCATTTATTTCATTATCATTCCATCTCGGTGAGTCATTATTCATTTTTCGATGTCACTTTTGTTATATCGTGGCACTCCGGGTCATACTGGCGTGCCGGTTGGTATGTGTAGGATTTTCATGTCGGGCACATTTAAGTCGTATGTTGGTTGTTGGCCTCACATTGGACTGTGCACACGAGTTGATTGCTTTGTGAGACTGATTAGGTACAAGACCACACGTGTATTCGATCGATACTCGTTGGTGGCTTGTGCACGGACACATTTCCATCTCGGGCGTAGTGTGGCGCCACCCTTTGAGCCGTACTGTTAGTTGATTCATACAGCACGTTTGATTGCGTATGTTTTCAACAAGATTGGGTTATAATCTAACCGATTCATTTTGATCGAACTTGTGGTTTATGCAACATATATATGATTGTGTTTATTCAACTCTTGAGGATTGTTGTTCTGTGTGACTGACCCCGTTTGGGGATATTGTTTTTCAGGTCATGGCAAGGCAAAGGCTCGGGGAGAGCACGTTGACGGCGAGGAGTCCCAATGATACTAGCAGGGGGCCCCAGTCTTTTCATTCATTTATGTTTCCTTCATTTATTCCGCTGCAGACATTCCGATTGAATACTCATTTCACTCAATGTTGTATATTTTATCTCCATATAAAATATACATGTATCCTCGATGTGTTGTATGAAACTCCTCATCGGAGTAATTATTGTTGTAATGTAGTTCGGTACTACATTTACCCTGTGTAATTCATTCATTTTCATTCGCCTAGTGGGTCCTAGTCGGGGGTCCACGGCACTGTAATATCCGCCTAGTTTGGGGTGTTACAGAGTTGGTATCGGAGCATGGTTTTGAATACTACCTTCCGAGTCATGTCTCATTTGAAATCATCGTCATCGGACTAGTATCATTGGACTTTTGCGTCACGTGTGACCTGTGCAGATGCCGAGCCAATCAGACTGAAAGAACTGTAAGGCTTCTAACGCCATGGTATAATTTCTGGCAATAATCATTCATTCATAATTCATCAGTTAACAATCCTCAAACATCATTTTCATTTTGATCGGGACGGTCATTTTAACTCATTAATCACTCAATTCATTTCATTACTCAGTTGTTGATCTGGAAGATCATATCATTAATCTTGTTAACTTGTTCAAGATAATCATTTCAATAATTTCATCAGATAATCATGTCACCTCAGTTAATCATTCATGTTATCACTGTGTTAGAGCGTGTATGCTCATTTTCATCATCTCATGTCATAATCATAACATGATATTCATGCGGGGAATATAATCATCATGTGACTTTTCTACTTCAGTATGGAGAGAGCAAGAAGAGGACGCGGAGGACGAGGCCGTGGTGCGGGCCGAATTCAGAGAGCTCGTGTGAATACACATGTGAACGCGAGAAATAATGCTAATTCATCGAGCAACGACGCTGCCACTCATTCACCTGGACGGGATCATTCACTATCGGGGAGTCGTACCCGGGGCACAGCTCAGTCAGAAGGTGTTCGGGTTGATCCACTCGCTTTTATGCAGGGCATGATGGCCCAAATGACTCAGATGGCACAACTAATGGAGACGATGCATAATTCAGCTAATCAAAATCAACAGTCTCCTCCGCCACCACCTCAGAGGAAAGAGAGGGGTGTAAGCAGTATCATTGGCAATATCTCTCGCCATCGACCACCTACCTTCGAGGGCTCATCTGAGCCGGCGGATATTGTTCATTGGCTTGAGCATTTCGAGCAGTTATTTGCTATGGTGGATTGCCCTGAAGGGCAAAAAGTTTCAGTTGCGGCTTACTATCTCACTAAAAGCGCACATTCTTGGTGGTTGTTGTTGAAGCCCACTGAAGGATCATGTACTTGGGATCAGTTCAAAACTCTCATGATGGAGAGGTATTATCCAGCCCCACTCAGGGAGGCTAAATTGTCGGAATTACTTACTCCCGACCAATCAACGGACGACGATGTTCTTGTCATCGCCGAAAAATTTCAGGAACTTCTTCCGTTCGCCTCATCTATCATTCACTCTGAGGCGGACAAGATCAAGTATTTCAGCAAGAGGCTGAAACCTCGTATGCGGCTACAATTGCTTAATCATAATTGCACCACTCTAGCTGAATTCATCGAGAAAGCTCTTACTTAAGAGCTTACTGCTAAGGAGATTTCTAAGCAACAACCTTCATCTGCTGGCAAGAAGTCTAAGAACCGTAATCAGTCTGACGGCAGTCAGGCCACTTTCAAGAAACCACGTGCGGGCTCTACCTTTTCTGAGCGACCTCCTATGGCGCCTAAACCCGTTGAATCTCAGTCTCGAGTGGCCAGTTCGGCCGTCACCTGTTTCAACTGTGAGGAACAGGGTCATTTCAGTACCAAATGTCCGAAACAGGCTGTCACGTGCAATAACTGTGGAATTGCTGGGCATAGGGCCCGTTTTTGCCGAAGGGACTCTAAACCCACCCCGGCGTCATCTCAGGCCCCAGGACATTCAGCGGTGCAGAATCAGGCCACTCAGTCAGCGTTATTTAAGACGACAGGAGCTAACAAAGGTGGAGCCAAGAGCTATCAGACGGGAGCATCTGGTTCGGGGGCCGGCAAGCCCCGAATTTACGAGATGAAGAAGACCGACGATCCAGAGGCCCAAATGATCTCAGGTACACTCGATATTCTATCTCAACCTGTGTGTACCCTTTTTGATATTGGTGCATCGCATTCATTCATTTCCGAGTCATGTTTGAGTAGGCTACGTCTGGGTAGTGCTACTAGTTGTGAGCCTTATGTCATTGGTCTACCTGATGGTAGACGAATTATCGGAAATCGTGAGATTCAGAATTGTTCGATTCAGCTTCATGGCCGTGTATGGCCATCGGACCTAATCGTAGTAGATTTGCCGAGAGATGATGTCATCTTGGGTATTGATTGGATGGATCGTCATGATGCTATCATTAGTGTCCGTAAGCGTATGGTCACTATCATTTCAGACGATGGGGTCGAATGTGTGTTTTAGGGAGGTAATCCCGACTGTTCTGGTAAGGTCATTAACTTGATGAAAGCAGTGAGATTACTCCATCAGGGGTGTGTTGGTTATTGGTGCTATATGACCAAAACCGAGAAATCATCAGTAATGTTGATGGATATTCCGGTAGTGAGGGAATATGCCGATGTTTTTCCAGATGAGTTACCTGGTTTGCCTCCACAGAGAGATGTGGAATTCACGATTGAGTTAGAGCCCGGTACGTCCCCGATATCGAAGGCACCGTACTGGATGGCCCCGACCGAAATACAGGAATTAAAGAACCAACTTGAGGAGTTGTTCGAAAAAGGTTATATCCGTCCGAGTGCGTCCCCGTGTGGAGCACCAGTGTTGTTTGTCCAGAAGAAAGATGGTTCATTCCGCTTATGCATTGATTACCGGGAATTGAACCGGGTGACGATCAAGAATAAGTATCCCCTACCCCGTATTGATGATCTATTAGATCAACTTTAGGGAGCTTCAGTATTTTCCAAGATCGACTTAAGATCTGGATATCATCAGTTGCGGATTCGAGAGTCGGATATCGCGAGGACGGTGTTTCGAACACGCTATGGTCATTATGAGTTTGTGGTTATGCCGTTTGGATTGACCAATGCACCTGTGGTATTCATGGAGTTAATGAATTGGGTTTTCATCGAATTTTTGGATCAATTTGTTGTTGTCTTCATCGATGACATTTTGATTTATTCTCATAACCGAGAGGAACACGAGGTTCATCTTCATCAGGTTCTCGACGTGTTAAGACGAGAGCAACTTTATGGAAAGTTTTCCAAATGTGAGTTCTGGATGTCCGAAGTGACTTTTCTCGGACATGTAATTTCATCAGATGGAGTGCGTGTTGATCCTCAGAAGACGGAGGCTATCCAAGATTGGTTACCTCCGAAGAATGTTAAGGAAATCCAAAGCTTTCTCGGATTAGCCGGTTATTATGGGCGGTTTGTGGAAGGATTTTTTAAAATCGCTCAACCCTTGACGAACCTTTTACGAAAGGATAAGAAATACACGTGGTCCGACGCGTTTCAATGGAGTTTTGAGGAACTCAAGAGCCGGTTAATGTCAGCACCTGTACTTTCCTTGCCGCAAGGAACGGAAGGATTTCTGGTTTATAGTGATGCGTCCGGACAAGGTCTCGGATGTGTGCTCATGCAGAATGGGAAGGTTATTGCCTATGATTCACGGCAATTGAAACCTTACGAGGTTAATTATCCGACCCACGACCTGCAGCTAGCAGTCGTGGTGTTCGCTTTGAAAATCTGGCGTCATTACCTTTATGGCGTTACTTGTCAGATATTCACCGATCATAAGAGTTTAAAGTATATATTTACTCAGAAGGAGTTAAATATGCGACATAGACGGTGGTTGGAACTAATCAAAGATTACGATATCGAGATCCTTTACCACCCGGGCAAGGCGAACGTTGTTGCCGACGCCTTGAGTCGTAAGTCCGTTCAGGAGCAGATGCTTGCTCATTTAACAGTTCAGAAGGAGCTTCAGCTGGAATTTCTGAGACCCGAGATCGAGGTCTGGTTACAGAGAGTACAGGGGCAACTTTGTACGTTGGAAATTTCATCGCCACTTGAGAAGGCGATCAGAGAGAATCAGGGTTCAGACCCATCACTGTTGCGCATTCGGGAGGATGTGGCTCAGGGGAAAGCCCCCAGATTTGTGGTTCATGAGGATGGACTTTTGCGTTTTAAGAATCGGTTATGCGTACCGGCGAATGACGAGTTGAAAAACTAGATTTTGAGAGAAGCTCATGCTACCCCTTATTCTGTTCATCCGAGGTCTAGCAAGATGTACAAGGACTTGAAACAAAATTATTGGTGGAGTAATATGAAGCGAGAAGTCGCAGAATTTGTTTCGAGATGCTTAACCTGTCAACAAGTCAAGATTGAACATCAGCGACCGGCGGGTATGCTGAAACCTCTCCCTATTCCAGAATGGAAGTGGGAAAACATTTCTATGGATTTCATCACGAGTTTGCTGACGAGTCGTCGTGGCATGAATACGATCTGGGTGATTTTGGACCGCTTAACTAAATCAGCTCATTTCCTTGAGATTAAGGATACGTGGGGTCCCGAGAGACTTGCACAGCTATTCATTAAAGAGATAGTGAGACTGCATGGTACTCCTAAAAGTATCGTTTCCGATCGGGACGGACAGTTTGTGTCTCATTTTTGGAAATCAGTTCATCGTGCCATGGGAACTCAGCTTAATTTCAGCACATCTTTTCACCCTCAGTCCGACGGACAATCAGAGAGGACTATTCAGACTTTGGAGGACATGTTGAGGGCATGTGTCCTCGATTGGAAAGACGATTGGGTAGCCCAACTACCATTGATTGAGTTCACGTATAATAATAGTTGGCATGCTTCGATTAAGATGGCGCCTTACGAGGCCTTGTACGGTCGTCGTTGTCGATATCCATTGTGTTGGGACGACTTATCAGAATCAATCGGCACCGAGCCCGATATGCTTATAGCCGCCCGTGAGAAGGTAGCTTTGATCCGGAGTCGTTTGTTGACCGCTTAGAGTCGACAGAAATCTTATGCAGACAATCGTCGTCGACCACTAGAGTTCGAGACGGGTGACCACGTTTTGGTCAAGGTATCCTCGAGTCGAGGTATTTTCCGTTTCGGAAGACGGGGGAAGTTGAGTCCGAGATTTATTGGACCGTTTGAAATTTTGGAACGAGTAGGCGAGCTAGCTTATCGTTTGGCCTTACCTCCGGCGTTGAGCCGAATTCATAATGTGTTTCACGTCTCTCAACTATGGAAGTATGTTGCCGACCCGAATCACATACTTCAGTTCGACGAAATCGATATCGCAAATGATCATTCGTATGAGGAACGACCCATACGAGTCTTAGAGCGGCGAATCAAACAGTTGAGGAATAAGGCGATTCCTTTGGTTAAAATCCAGTGGTCTAGACACGGAGTCGAAGAGGCTACTTGGGAAACCGAGGAGAGTATGCGGGAGAGTTATCCCGAATTGTTTGACCCTTAGTTTCGGGGACGAAACTCTTTTAGGGGGGGTGTATGTAATACCCGGTTGTAATTCAGTCATTATCATTCAGTAATTTCATTCGGTAATTGTCACTATGTAATCTTTCACTTGTTAATAATCTTTCGTCCGTGTTCACCGTTCGGAATAGCTTCGAGTTGTGTATCGATATTGTTCGTTGTTTCAACCTTATTCGGGAATCAAGACAAGAGTATTATCTTGATTGTTGTAATTGATTCATTAGTCATTGTTGACGTTGGAATTCATGTCATTTCAAATCTCTTCACTGTTCAAATCGTGTTTTTGTTGGGCGAACCCTTGTAATCATTACCTGGAACCACCATTTTGGGGTTTCCGTACTTCCATTTCGTGTTATTGGTTCCCAAATATCAATTCCTATTGCATTTATTCTCTTCCCGGGTCATTTTTCTTCATTTTAGGACCCAAGGGGGTGTGGGCCGCGGCACAAGGAGTGTGCGACGCGGCACACACATTTTCCAGTTTTTGGCCGAGCACTCTGTACCTTGTGCCGCGGCACACCTGTCCGGTCCGCGGCACACTCGTGTTGCATTTTCGGCCAAACCCTTCTGTACCTTGTGCCGCGGCACATGACGATGGGGCCGCGGCACACTCGTCCGGGCCGCGGCACGCTGCCGACCACTGGGGGCAGATTTGGCCCTGTGCCGCGGCACACTTCGGCTGGGCCGCAGCACACAGGACAGTCAACTCTATAATTGCATTTTTCTAAGCGTGTTCAGCTCATTTCTTCCATTTTCTTCACCTTCATACGAGAGAGAGAGCTTGAGGGGAGAAATCTTCATCATCAATCACTTGGGTATTCATTTTTCATCATTTTCATTTGGTAGTGAAGCTCGGATTGTCGATCTAACGCGATTTCATCGGATTAAAGTACTTGGATCTTCAAAGGTAATATTCATCAAACCTCTTGGATTTCGACTTTGTATTGAGATATGATGTTTTGGATGTTAGGATCATGTTGTATGAAGTGATATACGCATGATTATGGACATGTTTGATTCTTCATCGGATTATTGAAAGATTAATCAAGAACACTTTGAATATTGTGTTGGATTTGGGGGTTTTCGATTAATCGTTGTTGTAATCACGATTTTGGATATTCATAATGGATTATTGATCGTATTGAAGATGTTTTGTTTGGTTTGAAACACTTCTTGGGGATTTTATGTTGGCATTTTGAGGTTTGGTTTTAAACAATCGAAGTTTGGCCCCAAAGTGTTCGATATAATGCCCCAATGAACTTGGTTTAATCATATCGACGTTTTGAGTTCGTTATATTCGTGTTTAATTCGTATATTGAACGGACTGTTGGTAATTGTATTATTCAAGGTTGTTCGAGCGACCGATATCTCAATTAGGACGTTGTTCGTGGAAGGATAATTGTCACCGGTGTTGTGTAAGTTAATTCTTACTCGGTTAAAAGGATATTCATTCCTTTTGTTGTTGTTCATTCATAATCATAACTCATTCATCATTGTATTAACCGTATCAAAACTTGTCATTGTCAATTAATCACTTCAGTCACAAGGAATGACGGTTCCAATCATTTAATTGAGCTGTCATTTATTTCATTATCATTCCATCTCGGTGAGTCATTATTCATTTTTCGATGTCACTTTTGTTATATCGTGGCATTCCGGGTCATACTGGCATGCCGGTTGGTATGTGTAGGATTTTCATGTCGGGCACATTTAAGTCGTGTGTTGGTTGTTGGCCTCACATTGGACTGTGCACACGAGTCTATTGCTTCGTGAGACTGATTAGGTACAAAACCACACGTGTATTCGATCGATACTCGTTGGTGGCTTGTGCACGGACACATTTACATCCCGGGCGTAGTGTGGCGCCACCCTTTGAGCCGTACTGTTAGTTGATTCATCCAGCACGTTTGATTGCGTATGTTTTCAACAAGATTGGGTTATAATCTAACCGATTCATTTTGATCGAACTTGTGGTTTATGCAACATATATATGATTGTGTTTATTCAACGCTTGAGGATTGTTGTTCTGTGTAACTGACCCCGTTTGGGGATATTGTTTTTCAGGTCATGGCAAGGCAAAGGCACGGGGAGAGCACGTTGACGGCGAGGAGTCCCAATGATACTAGCAGGGGGGCCCCAGTCTTTTCAGTCATTTATGTTTCCTTCATTTATTCCGCTGCAGACATTCCGTTTGAATACTCATTTCACTCAGTGTTGTATATTTTATCTCCATATAAAATTTACATGTATCCTGGATGTGTTGTATGAAACTCCTCATCGGAGTAATTGTTGTTGTAATGTGGTTCGGTACTACATTTACCCTGTGTAATTCATTCATTTTCATTCGCCTAGTGGGTCCCAGTTGGGGGTCCACGACACTGTAATATCCGCCTAGTTTGGGGTGTTACAATATCACTCAACCATACTAGAGTCATGCCATTGGTGCATCAATGACACGGCCATGTTACCTTCATGGCAAGGAAACGAACTTGGCTCGGGTATCAAACTGAAGGATTCAAATGGCATATCATATGAAAGTTCATATCAAAGGTTCATATCAAATATATCATATCAAAGGTTCAAGAATATCTGTATGAATATCAAAACAAACGAACAACCGTTATAATGGTAGAGAGAAGGGGGTATCAAGAATATCCGTACCTCCAACTGCAAAATGCAAAACACGTCAGAAGATATAAACATTAGAGTTTACTCCTTCTTCAGCGAATCTACACAAATTAGGTTTATTTTATGCTTATTAGCTCATAATGTCATAACGGGTTCTTAATTACTTAACACCATATATTAATCTGATTAGAGTTTCGTTATTGGAATTAGGTTAACATATGACCAATTGTATCATAATTAATGTTCAAATGCATTTTAGAGTTCAAGTATATTAAATGGTATTAAAATCACAACAATCTTAATCTTCTAACAAAATTCTGGTTTTACTATGTTTTAGCCTTCATTTTATGAACTTTAATACCACACCAGATGTCAAAGTAAAAACTCACCAAAATTATCACTGAAGCATATATGTCTTAGGAGTCTACTTGAATTTTCTAAGATTTTATTCATTAGTACAAGCACACAATAAAAATCACTCTTTACACGACTGTCCAGAAAGTAAACTGCTGAAATATACATTACAAAGGCATAAAAAACACTTTGGAAAAATCCACAAAATTTCCAGAACTTAGAAAACATGTGAATTATAACTCCTGTAAATTTGCAAGTCATAACTCCTTATAGTTTTCAAATTAAAAATCGTGAAACCAGACTGAATTTAAATTCTTAAAACTCAGATTTTGACATATGATCCCGTAAAATTCAAAAGCATGACTAATACAACTCCAATTCCCTTCAAACCAATTGAAAAACTTAAATAAGACATTAAAATAAGTTTTTATGCAAAAGTACAGAATTAAATCCTTATGGAACTCGATCTATAACGCACATATATTCAGCTTTTCAAAACTGTCTCCTGTAGAAAACTGTTTTAGACCATTTTTAACATGTTTTACTTACACAAACGCACACGAGACCTATATATATCACAAGATCTGGTTTAATTAATATATTAACCCACATGTTTCCAGCCTTTGATGATCATACACACGACACACGCATAACACAGAATATACGAGCCAAGTAAAACACATGAAATCATACCAAACCAGCCCTAGTTTTCTAGTATCAAATGCATATGCTTCTCATAAACACTTAGGGTTTTATATTAGATTTTAAAGGTACGTAATAGAGATCATATTAGGTTGAATAGATCAGGTTTAGGGTCGAATTAATAAGGAGTTGAATCAGATCAGAAACATGAGTTGATTTGATTTGATATTTACATATTGAAACATCCAATACCGTTACGATTTTATGTGATCTTCTATATACGTCTTAACATATAATTCGAATAGAACAGATCAGATTTTTGTTTAGTATGTATACGAATTAGGTTTCAAGTTTATATATTCAGATTATACGTGAAATCATGTGTCGAATAGAAAAGAGATACAAGATCGATTAGAAATACCTTATGATGAATCGAATAAAGGAGAGAACAAGAACGAAACCCTCACGAATCAAACCCTAATCACGATCCAAACAACAAGCACCAAGAGTTCACGATTACAGGACCTCAGCAACACTTTTTAAGGGCCACGAACAACAGCAACTTTGATCTTTGACAGAGAAAAATAGTAGCAGCCTTGTATGTGTGTGTTTTTGGTTTTGGTCGAATGATAGGAATAGGAGAGGGACAAGAAATCACATTATTTAGGAAGAGGAGCAGGCTGCATATAAGGAAGGTAGTAAATGATCATAATTGTGTTTGATTGGGTATAATGGATCGGTTATGGTAGGGTGAGTAGTGGCTGAAATTTATGGAGTTTAATGGCAAATTTTCGGTTATTAACATTGATTTGAAACGTGTGATAGATTATCATTAATGAAAGTTTCTTTTGTGTACAATTATTTAATTTAAACATAGACTTAGGTTACTAATTTCTTAATTTAATTATACCATATAGTATATAGGTTAAGGTTTAAAAATGAATTATTGCAAAGTATTGGGAAATTTTTGAAATTAGACGAAAATTTGAGATTCAAAATTTTTGGGCTTTACACTGTGTGTGAAGGAATTGCATCGAAGAAGACGAAGCTTCGGAACTGTGTGTGAAGAAGCAAGTCAAAGCATTAGCTCAAACCAATCTATGTGAACGGTTGAAGCTAAGATCTTTATATCAATCTGTGTGAACGATATATTGATTGTGTGTTTTTATAATTACGTAGTTGTGTACGTAGTAATTATAATAAACTTTTTACTCCTGTGTGGAGGACCAGTGGACGTAGAGGGGTTTACCTCGAACCACTTTAAATATTGTGTTATTTACCTTCTGCCTTACTTGTTTTAATTACTGTGATTATTTAAGTATACACTGCATATCAAGTTGTTGTATCCACAGCAACTTACTGTATCTAAGACTTCCGCTACGCACTCAGATTTAAAATCAGTACAACTTGTTGTTTAAACGACTTCTCAAGCTGTATCCAGTATACTTAGTGGCCAACAAGTGGTATCGGAGAGGTTGATTCTAAAAAGAATCAGTCATATTTTAAACCGAATCAGATCCAAAATCACTTACTCTTTAAAACAGTCTCTTTCATTTCTTTACTTTCACATGGATATATCAATGATCAACAAAGTGCCTATGTTCTCTATTAACGAATTTGATGATTGGAGAATTAGGATGGAGGCTCATCTTGCAGGAATGCACGAAGAGATGATCTTTGTGATACAGGATGGCCCTATCAAGATCATGAAGGTAAACACGGCCGCAAGGATTGAAGGCCAAGCCCATGCTGAGATGCTCGAGAAGGAACGCGAGCAATGGACCACAGATGAAAGAAAGTGAGCCAACCTCGACAATGTGGCTAAGAACGCGTTATTTGTCACTCTTGACAAAGGCACGTTCTTGAAGGTAAAGAGCTGTAAATCAGCCAAGGAAATCTGGGATAAACTCAAGATGATTTGTGAGGGAACTGAGCTCTCAAAAGAAAACAAAATTTTAAAATTGACTCAGCAATTTGAATCTTTCGAAATGAAACCAACTGAGACACTTGAGGAACTTGACCTCAGATTCACTGGTATTGTTGGTGAACTTGAAGCGTTGGGCAAAATTTATACCCAAAAGGAGAAGAATTTAAAAAATTTCAGATCTCTCCTAGCCCGATGGGATATTAAGACCACAGCTATGCGTGTATCTTGCAATCTTAATGAAATATCTACATTTAATCTCTTCTCTGACCTCAAAGCTTTTGAGTATGATATTGACAAAAGAGAGAAAGCTGAAGAATCTCCTTCAAAGGTCACAGCATTAGCCGCTGTATCGAATCGTCGACACTGCACGCCCAGCTCGTTGAAGCCTAGTCACAAGAATGCTGACACTGACTACGACATCCTGTCTCAAGATGAAATGGCGCTTCTCATGCACAAATTCAAAAAGTTCATCAAGCAGTCTGGAAAGACTCCCTACAGGCCCAAACATGTCCACAAGGTAAGTACCGAAACTTCATCCGGTGATGCTAACCTGTGCTATAATTGGAGGAAACCAGGGAATTATGCAAATAAATGTCCTCATCCCAAAGTTCAACGGTTGCCAGAAGCTGAGCAACAAGAGAGAGATGAAAGAAGACGTGCTTGGAAAAACAAGCTCAAGGCCCTGATAGGAGAATCAGAAGCCTCCCCCACACCATCCAAATCAGAAGAATGTCTTCAGGTGGTCACCGAAAGTGATTCATATGACGATGAGTTCGATGATAAAGCATATATGTGTTTTATGGCCAAAGACATTCCGGAAGGATAAGATAGCGATGATGAGGTAAGTTCAACCTCAGCTATTCCGTCAAATGCATATCATACTTTTGAAAACATGATGAATGAATTTAAATACATTCAAAAGGCCCATGAGACATTGAAAAACGAGAATATACAGCTCCAACTGTCTAACCTAGAGCTAAAAGATGAAAATGACTTGCTGAAGATAAATTATGAAAATATGTCTCTTGACTGTGAAACCAGCAAAATCGATTTTGAAAAACTCATGGAGAGCAATCATCAACTTGCTCATGAACTAAGTGAGGTTAAAACTCACAACGAGAGCAAGACAAATGATTTGGTTCTACTTCAAGCCAAAGTCACAACTCTCGAAAAACGAGAAATTGAACTTGAGACCACTCTGAAATCATTCGAGAAATCGTCCAAAAGAATGGAAGAAATTCTGAGCACTGGGCAACATGCTCATGATAAAAGTGGCTTAGGATACAGATCATGTTCAAACAAAGGGAAAACTAGTGCAGTGTTCGTCAAGATTGTGGAACACATTCCTGTTTCGAAAGAAACTTCGAGTCCCGTGAAGGAACCTGTTGCACAGCGAACAGCAAAGGCTGCTATTCCGCCCCCGCAATCCTATTCCAGACAGCGGAATCATAAGCCGTTCCAACCTGTGAGGCGCACTCAACAACATGCTCCCCGAACATATCAACAGCGCCAACAGCCGTTCAGAAGGAAGGCTGTATCCAAATACCAAAGGCCCGCACGGCAGTACTATCAGTACAGCACGCCGAGGTATTGGATACAGGAGCACCGTTATTCCTCGAGACAGCAGGTGCCCGTTCAGTATCAACAACAGTGTTGGGAATCCAACTGGAGACCCAGAAGGCAAGCTGTTAGGCCAAAGAAAATGGCTCCACCTACAAGACGGCACTCGTACTGGATTAATAATAATAACCCTTAATTTTTCATGCATAATAATTATCATGGTTATAGCGACTACGGATATGTACCACGTAGATATCGCAACACTGTATCGAGTATGACCTACAGTAAACCAATTGCTGCCCGGAAAACTTGGGTACCTAGAGGAACTAACACATATGGACCCAAAAATCAAAGGGGACCTAAATCTACTTAATTTCTTTGCTACCGGACATTCTAGAGGAGGATACCTGGTACTTCGATAGTGGACGCTCTCGGAACATGACTGGAGATAGAAGCAAGCTATCAGATTTTGTAGAAGGTCGCGGTCCAAAAGTTCATTTCGGTGATAAATCTAAAGGAAGAACAAGAGGGAAATGAAACCTACTTGTCGGAAAATCCAAAGTCACCGATGTTGCATATGTTAAAGGCTTACAGTACAATCTACTTAGTGTTAGCCAGTTCTGTGATAAACAGTTCTCGGTGAAATTTTATATAGATCGTTATAGAGTCAAGAACATCCAAACCAAGGAAGTTGTGCTTACAGGAAGCAGATCAGGTAACATGTATATTGCTGACTGGAAGCCTATGAGCTCCTCAATTCCATGCTTTGTTGCCAAAGGCACTGCAGATCTTAGCTGGTTATGGCACAAGAGGATGTCTTACATCAACTTCAAGACGATAAACAAGCTCTCAAGACAGGGAATGGTTAGAGGATTGCCAAACGTGTCATTCAAGAAGGACAGCGTCTGCGGACCTTGTCAGAAAGGCAAACAAACCAAGTCAACCCTGAAGAGCAAATCCTACCTTTCAACCCAAAGAGTGTTGGAAATGCTACATATGGATCTCTACGGTCCTGTACACCCAGTAAGTTTGGGAGGTAAGAAATACTGTCTTGTTGTTGTTGATGGTTACTCCAGGTATGCTTGGACAATTTTCTTAAGAAAGAAGAAGGAAACAACATCAAAGCTACCAGAGCTTCTGAGAAAGTTGTAAAATGAAAAGGCATTGAGTATCGTGTCCATTCATTCCGACAGAGGTACAGAATTTACTAACCGCTTTATAGAGCAATACTGTTCGGAAAATGGGATACAACACGAATACTCAGCTGCCCGTACACCTTAACAAAATGGTGTTGCCGAGCGAAAGAATAGGACATTGAAAGAAGCAACAAGGACAATGATCGCTGCAAACAAGTTGCCACAGCGTTTCTGGGGTGAAGCAACCAATACAGCATGCTACACTCAAAACCGCTGTATCGTCAACAAACACCACAACAAAACAGCATATGAGGTATGGAACAACAAAACTCCGTTAGTTTCATATTTTCACATTTTTGGATGCAGGTGTTATGTGTTGAATAATGGGAAGGACCAACTTAGAACCTTTGATGAGAAATCAGATGAAGGAATATTTGTAGGATACTCCTCCGTCAGCAAAGCTTACAGAATCTTTAATAAAAGGAAGTTGACGATCGAGGAATCAGTTCATGTAGTGTTCGACGAACCTCATCATGACCCTACAGGAGTAGATGATATTACTCAGAACATCCAACAACTCTCTATCTTGGATCCTCCAACTCCCATAAAACCTGTCGTTGATTTAGAAATCAACCCCGCAGTTGTAAGAATCGACGTGGATGAAGCCGACGCTGTACAAGCTGAAGCTGTATCCACAGAAACTCTCGATATAGTACGGGACCCTGAATTAGAACCCGACCGAAGATGATTGAGAGATCACCCGCAAGAGCTGATCATTGGAAACATAAATGCTGGTGTTTCTACTCGTGGGAGAATACCGAGTACACAAGGAAATGTACTTTGTGCACAAGAAGAACCAGATACTAAGATATCATATTTTCCTGAATGGAAATCTCAATCCGAGCTTAGAAGACTCAATATGTGCACTATCGATGTATTCTTAGCCCAGTCCGAACCTGTCTCGATCATAGATGCTCTTAATAATTCTCATTGGATAACATCTATGGAAGAAGAGTTTAATGGTTTCGAAAGAAACAATGTATGGTATCTTGTACCCAGACCTACACATCAATCGGTTATAGGAACCAAATGGGTATTTCGAAACAAAAAGGATCGAAATGGACTTATTATAAGGAATAAATCCAGACTAGTCGCACAAGGCTATAGTCAGGAAGATGGCATAGACTATGATGAAACCTTCGCCCCTGTAGCCAGACTAGAAGCCATTAGGATATTTTTTGCCTTTGCCGCCCATAAGAGCTTTATTGTATACCAAATGGACGTCAAGAGTGCATTCCTGAATGGATACCTTGCCGAAGAAGTTTATGTTGAACAACCACCAGGGTTTGCCAACACAGACGGTATCGACCTAGTATACAGGCTAAGGAAAGCACTGTATGGACTTAAACAAGCCCCTAGAGCCTGGTATGAGACCTTGTCCCAGTATCTAACCGACAATGGATTTGAAAAAGGTACTGTGGACAAGACCTTGTTCAAAATACAAGAAGGTCAAAATTCCGAGTCTGCCCGAGCCCCGCCGAGGGAAGCAAGTCAAGAGAGTGCCCGTCCTCCGACTAGGAGTCCTGGCACTCCAACCGGCTTATCATCCCATAACCTAAGCAATTTTAATATAGTATTACATGAATCATCAATCAACGTCTCCAGACGTTGATGCCCTTGTTGCTCTTCATCGCTGCTCTGTAGCTCGCAATTGTAGAAGACATTTTTGGAGTGTCTTACTCCATTCGTCCTTCCAGTCCGAATGGTCGACACAATGGTGCAAATCTATGTAGATGATATAATTTTTAGTTCAACTAACCTTGCTTTGTGTCAAAGGTTCTCTCATCTCATGCAAAGTAAATTTGAAATGAGTATGATGGGAGAACTTAGTTATTTCCTAGGTTTGCAGGTAAAGCAGTTGCCTACAGGTATTTTCATCAACCAGGAAAAATACAGCAAGGAGCTTCTCAACAAATTTGAAATGAACACTTCCAAATCATCGTCAACCCCCATGAGCACTTCCATGAAAATTAGTGCTGATGAAGCCAGAAAGCTGTTTGACCAATCACTCTACAGGAAGCTCATTGGTTCGCTCCTGTACCTAATGGCTAGCAGACCCGATATCCAGTTTGTTGTTAGAGTGTGTGCGAGAGATCAAGTAGCACCTAAGGAATCACACTTCAATACAGCTAAACGAATCCTGAAGTACATTAAAGGAACAGTCGATGTAGGACTATGGTATCCTAAAGAAGGCAGATTCGATTTAGTTGGATACAGCGAGTCGGATCTCGGAGGCTGCAAGCTAGATAGGAAGAGTACAAGTGGAACTTGTCACTTTCTTAGACCTAGACTCGTTTCTTGGTTCAGTAAGAAGCAATTGGATAACTCTCTTTCCACGGCTGAATCAGAATACTATCTTCTTTGGTAGTTCTTTGTATGCAGATCCTTTGGATGCAGCAGCAGTTGTCAGATTATGGAATTGAATCCAGAGAGACTCCAATCATGTGTGATAGCACGAGTTCAATTGCAATAACGCACAATCCTGTCATGCACTCGCGCACTAAGCATATCAACATGAAGCATCATTTTATAAGGAATCATGTCGAGATCAAGGATGTTCGCCTCGAAAAAGTTCATACAGACATTCAGTTGGCCGACATCTTCACCAAGCCTCTCGACACATCCAGATTCAACATGCTTAGACAAGAATTAAGAATGCTACAGCCCGACTCCCTGTAAGTAATTTACTGTTTTTACTCAACAATTGAGGGGGAATGCTGTAAGACCCAAGAATACAGTATCCAACGTTAATTATATGTACACTCAGAACCGTCAATACAGCACTGTAGTGAGCAAAGACATATGAATCCTACAACTGACGTGTGCAATAATTAAGGGGGAATACAGTAGGACCCATGAATACAGCATTAATCCAAAAGTTGCTGTATGGAATTTAAAACCTATATGTACCTTTTAATGGGGAACGCTATATCATCGCGGATACAGCACATACTATAGGATTTCGATTCAGTATATATATATAATATTATATTATTTTATTTTAAAATGATTTCTTTCCACGTGCCCTGTTTTTATGTCAAACGTCATTTACATTAAATGCCTTACACGACATCTGGACAACTGAATCTCAAAAGCCGCGATGTTTTAAATTGTTTAATGTTTTAAAACCGCCGTTTAAGGCATTTAGGGTGACAACAAATGTCAGAAGTGGGACCCGCTCATATTTTAAACATTTTAATAAATAAGTGTACCAGTTACACTCAGTCCATCCTGATCGTTGATTTCAAAAACCGGTTCCCATCCCTTAAAATCTGACCATTCGTACTCTGCAAAACCCTATTTAGCCGCCCACTATAAAAGGACTGATACTGCCATTAGAGACTCTTTACGCTTTCTGCAAAATTAAGAGTTCTCAAGCAAAAACAGCCTACACAGTTTTCTGCGTTTTACTGCAAAGTTCGTGCATTCTCTTTCACATTTTCTTGAAAAATCAATGGCTGGACAAACATCTTCTCCCGCACTCATGAAAACCGCAAACACCATCGATGGACGGATCTTCTCAAGATCTGTTGTCATCGAACGCATTCTCGCTGAAACAAATCATGTCGAAACTATGGAGTTCATTATCACTCGTCTTCGTCAACAAGGCCTCTATCGCCTTGGAAGTCAAACCGCTGAGAAGTACGACGTTCACCTGGTTGAGGAATTTTACCTCAACGCCGCCGTTCGCTTTTTGTCGCTGGCCCAAGGAGGTCATGTTGCTGACATAACCGCTATCATTCAAGGAGTGGAGATCTGTGTTGAAAGCGATCTTCTCCAGAATATTTACAGGCTACCTGTTGATGGCCTGACAATGGATCAACTTGAGATGTTTAGGTCTCAAGAACTGATAACTAAGTTTTATGGGCTGTTCACCGGCTCAACTGTTGTTGACATGGTTCAAACCACATGTCACAAGAAGAATTTTTGCCTGCCTTATGTGTATTTACATGACTTTTGCTGCAGGATGATCGAGAATCGAACTGGTGCATTCGAAATGTGCACTAATCTGAGATTCAGGATGATGGTTGCAATTCTGACATGTGAAAAGGTCAATTGGTGCCAGATAATCCTGAAGCGCTTGCAGGAGGGAGTATGCAAGCCCGCCACCCAGAAGAAGTCATTTGGTTTAATGTTAAACCATATTTTGATGAAATGCGGACTGTCGCAATCCGCTGATGCAAAGAAAAACAGCTCCCGGATATACTTAGGAGGCGTCAAGCCTACAGCGTATAACCAGAGCACTATGGTCTGCAACCACCCTAAAACCAAAAGTATGCCAGTTTCTGCAGACCCAAGGGATGTGTCTTTGAAGTCCCAGGATGTGGAGTCTTCAAAGAAGAGGAAAAGATCTCATAGCAACAAACCCATTGCTGGTGAGAAGCCGAAAAAGAAGCTAAAGAGGCTTTCTAAAGCTAAATCCACCAAGACCTCCGAAGAAGTTTCATCCGTGGCGCAACCCACTGAAGAACTACCCCAGGGCCCAAACCCTGTGGAAGAGGTGTCCGCTACTGTATCAACAGTAGATCCTGAGCCTTTGGCGGCTAGGACGGATGATCAGACATCTGCCAATGAAGAAGACTCTAGCGAGTCGGCTGCCCCTTCGGAGCCAAATGCTACTTCTCCTATGCGGTATTCCACACCCGTACAGGATCAATCTTCCTTCGGGACACCATCCCCTGTAAGGAATCCCACTTCCCTACAGGATCCCACACCTGTAGAGGAATCCCTCGCTACAGCGGATCCAGACGTTGTACGCAGTCCCTCCCCGGACACAATTATCAACAAAACCCTTCTATCTGTGCAGATTGATCATGCGTATGAAAGATTCCTTGAATGGAAAAACTACAGGCTAGCTCCGTATGACACATTATACAACTGGAGCGAATGGAGCCAAGAAGAAAGATTTGTATCAGAAGTGACGGACTCGACGGAAGTTGAGGCCCTGATTCGATGGGACAATCCCTTCTGCAAGGAACTCATTGAAAGCCACTTACTGCAAAAATCTGACGCAAGGAGGAAAGGAGAAGATAAGTCCGAGGACTCTCCCCAAAATCCAAAGGATGACGATGACTCAGACGACGATGACGATGCTTTACAAGCTGGTCTGAGAATGAGTCGTGAAGAGGCTCAAGACAAAGATGCCTCTCAACCCAAGGATGATGAAGGGCCATCAAATCAAAGTGAGCCCCCTTCACCACAGCAAGAAAACATTCCTGACGACGAGGAATCAGTCCCTCAAGTCGAGGAAGAAGAAATAGTTTTGGAACAGCCACCCGAGCCTGCCGCCGCTCAAGAAGAAGAAGTTGTCGCTGAGAGACAACAGGAGGAATCAGTCCCTCCTGTATCCATGTCTACCGATGCACCTTCGCAACAGGAGGACACAGCACCCCCTGCTGCCGAACCAGAACATGCTGCTCCCGCCCCATCAACCGTGGAATCCGAGGACGGTAATGTACCTGAGGATGTCCAACTCACTTCACGCCCAATTGTGAATCTGAGGAGGTTGAATGGATCCGAAGATTTTGCCCAACCGGATTCTCCAAGCACTGTTGCTAGAAAAGAGCGCATGCGTGCTCTTGGTCTTCAAACTGTCTTCATCCAGGATGCAGTGATTGCTCTGTCTTCAGTTGAAAAAGACTTGAATTGGATGCATACTTCTGCCATTTAAGAGATGACCACCTTACAGCATGAAGTTTCTCGAGTAGTCGAGGCCTTCGTTATATTGCCAGAAGTATTCAAACAAGCACTGAAGATCATGCAAGGCAAACAAGAGCAACTCTTGAAAGAAGAGGCAACCAAAAAGCGCATTACTGAAGCCAAGACCGCATGCGCTATGATTGAAACCACTTCTCACTTGAGAGCCCACGACAAAAGTATTAAAGATATGTCGGAGGTTCTTTCCACCCTTGTCGAGAAAATAACCAACACTGAGACGAAATAGGATACCGCACTAGAGATCCTAGGACGTATTGATGACGCCAAAAAGGGGGAAGAAGCAAGAGAAGCTTCAAGGAGAATAAGGTTACAGCATGAAAGGGAATTTGAGGCTGCTCAAGACAGCATTACTACTGAATTAAACAAGCTAGCCCTTCCCTCTCATAGTTTTAAGATTTCAGGCTCCCGACCTAGATTTCAGGCGATTTTCATGATCCAAATGTCCCGTGGCAAAACTTAATCCAAAGACCTTCTGAAATTCGTCTGCCGACCAACCGCCATCCAACTGCCGATGAGGTGAAGCAATGGAGGAAGAATGAACTGATGAGATACTTTGTTAAACTCATCAGGGAATCCGCCATCTTCAAAAGCTATAATACATTAGCCGAGGCTGCAGAAAAATTCACGAAGATGCTAGAAGAAGGAAAACTCCCTCTCCAGCTAGATATGAAATCCAAACACAAAAGAGGAGATCGAATCACCCATCGAGAAGACTGGATTCTTGCCTTTGACAGATCCTATGAAGGAAGAGCTATATACCAAGATTGAGGTAATGATTCCCTACAGAACTGGTGGCGTGGAACCGAGAATGATCCAGGAAAAAAGCCATGGAGACATGCGGACTATAGGAGCTGAAACCCTTGTAAATTTTTGTTTGTAATTTTTCCTTCAAAACAGCAAACCATGTACTCTAATTATTGGAATATCAATAAAAGTGTTTGTTTGTCTTGAAAGATTACAACTTGTAATCTACTATGTTGATGTATGATTACATAAACTTAAATTGTTTGATAACAATCACAAGTATAGAAAATTGTTTGAAAATTAAGTTGTACGAACTTGTCTACGAACAGTTCATAATTTCAGGTGTATGCTTAGAATACATTGTAAGATTGTGCCTGCGCGCCAATCATAAGCTTAAGTTGTAAAAATTCTTAGTCAGATCGAACTACTTTGCAAGCAGTTCATTAATTAGACTAAGTTGCTGAAAGACAGACCATTTGACAGAAGACCAAGAAATCTGCCAGAAGTCATCAAGGAAGATTATTTCATGAAGAAGGTTTTGGCATCATCAAGAAGACTTGAAAGTTAGTCTTGGCAAATTGTCAAAAAGGGGGAAATTGTTGGGAAAACAAGAACCCTGTATCAAATCAGCCGGGATAATCAATCCCTGTATCGAATTGTGTTGATAAGAGGTTTTGACATATATGCCAATCCTCAATACAGTAAAGGAAACTGTATCGAAGAGTTGAAGTATCAACTTGTATCGAAGAACTGTCTCGAATCCAGCATATAGTGGAACCCTTCAGTACAGCAAAGAAGTCTTATAAAGACCAAGTATGTAAACTGTCTCGAATCACCAATACAGTGATCTGCCATACAGCTCTCAACAGGACAAAGAAGGAATCTTCAGAAGTCAAGTCCCGTTGAATAAGAAGTATTTAAATACTCAAGGATAAAGTATTTAAATACTGTCAGTCAACAGATCTTCGAATCCCGCTAAATCTGGATCGTGCTTTTCATCTCGTTGGAACGGAATCTTGCTCAACGGATATATCTCAACGGATATATAGTTCAGAGACTATATATATCTTATCAAGGTATTGAAGATCAGTTACCAAAAACCAAAACCAATTGACTGAAATTATCAAAGCTATCAAAGTTATTATCAGGGCAAAACATATCTCCAAAGCTTACTGCAACTCAGATCAAAGAGATATACAGTGCTCATTATCCTGAACAACACTTCATCAGCTAGAAGCTCATAAAGTCAAAGCTGTTGTTCATCCCCTGTTCTATACTTTGAGCAAACCCAGATCAGTCCTGTGTGGACTGAGTAATCGTTGCTTCTCCAGAACTGTGTGAAGGAACTGCATCGAAAAAGACGAAGCTTCAGAACTGTGTGTGAAGAAGCAAGTCAAAGCATTAGCTCAAACCAATCTTTGTGAACGGTTGAAGCTAAAATCTTTATATCAATCTGTGTGAACGATATATTGATTGTGTGTTTTTATAATTATGTAGTTGTGTATGTAGTAATTATAATAAACTTTTTACTCCTGTGTGGAGGACCAGTGGACGTAGAGGGGTTTACCTCGAACCACTTTAAATATTGTGTTATTTACCTTCTGCCTTACTTGTTTTAATTACTGTGATTATTTAAGTATACACTGCACATTAAGTTGCTGTATCCACAGCAACTTACTGTATATAAGACTTCGGCTACGCACTCAGATTTAAAATCAGTACAGCTTGTTGTTTAAACGACTTCTCAAGCTGTATCCAGTATACTTAGTGGCCAACAATGACTCTTAAAAGTAACTCTCCTTTGCTTCCCGACTAGACAATGAGAGCATCTTTTAAGGTGTACCTTGTGAACCCTGGACAAAACCTCCTTCTTCGACAATAGCGCCATTCCTTTTTCACTCATGTAACCGAGCCTCTTATGCCATAGCTCGGCCATGTCATTATTGTCGATGGTGTTCACGAAATTAGTCGTGACCTTCGGAAGTGTCACGTACGATTTTCCTTCCTTTTGTCCTCTCCCGACAATCAAGGAACCTCTAGTGAGTTTCCACAACCCCTTGCCAAAACCGCTATGATAGCCGTCATCATCGAGTAAACCAACGGACATAACATTAAGCCTCATGTCCGTAACATGTTTTACATTCCGTAAAACAAGTTCCATTCCGGTGTCGAATCTCAAATGCACATCTCCCACTCCAACAATCTTGGATAACCCATCGTTACCCATCTTGACTATACCAAAGTCGCCCGGAGTATAAGAGGAATAAAAATCTCTACGTGATGTAACATGACACGTAGCACCACTATCGACCACCCAACTCGAATCATCTCTCGCAAGGTTGACCATATCATAATCACAACAAACAAAGAATTCTTCAGTAGTAGTATTAACTTCAGCTTTATCATTACTATCGTTTTTCTTCTTTTGTGAATTTTCTTGGCCTTGGCGATTCTCCTTCTTCAATTATCGGCAAAATTTCTTAGTATGCCCTTTATTACCACAATGGTAACATTCGATGTTGGCATACTTCTCCCGAGAACTACTTCTTTGTGGCCCTCTATTACTCGGACCTCTACTTTGACCTCTCCCCCGTCTTTCGGTAACTAGAACATCCGACTGTGAAGAAGATCCTTGTGCTTTTCTTTGGATCTCCTCATTCAATATGTTCCCTTTGGCTAATTCCATCGAAATGACTCCATCGGGGGCGGAGTTAGACAACGACGTTTGAAACGTCTCCCAAGAATCCGGCAATGTGCCTAACAACCACAAGGCTTGCACCTCCTCTTCGAATTTAATTCCCATTCCGGCAAGTTGATTAGTTATGCCTTGGAATGTATTTAAATGATCCGATAGAGGAGTCCCGTCTCGAAACTTCAAATTCATCATTTGTTTAATGAGGAATAACTTATTATTCCCCGTCTTCCAAGCATACAATTGCTCGAGCTTGTTCCATAACTCTCGAGCATCCTTCTCTCCACTAATATGGTTCAAAATGTTGTCATCCACCCATTGTCGAATATATCCACAAACTTGGTGATGCAAAATAGTCCACTCCGCGTCGGACTTCCCTTCCGGTTTATCTTTGCTAAAAACCGGCATATAATAATCCTTCACGTATAGAAGGTCTTCCATCTTCCCCTTCCATACGTGGTAGTTTGAACCGTTCAAGTTAACCATTCTACTCGTGTTGGCTTCCATCTTACGATTGAGATACTAAACACCACGAAACAACAAATCCCGTGGCTCCGATACCACTTTGCTGGGAAAAATACCGACTAACGTCACGTCAAAACGAATAAAGTGGAACCTCGTTTGACAAATTCCCACTCTTCAATCGTTACTTTGTGGTTACCGACGAGTAGAGCACCAATTACAACTCGATAAAATAATACAAATGATATTCGAAAGACAATAAACATGAGACACAAATTTTAGCATGGAAAACCCCTCAAGACGAGAGTAAATACCACGAGACCGAAGCCGCTTAAAATCCACTATCACCAATATACACAAATACACAATCATCCCTAATACAAACTAGGGGCATACACCAATCGTCAAATACTTGGTAATAAATGTTCTTCAAGTATTTGGAATCAACAACAACAACAATATCGAGAAAAGAAACAACCGTAAATAGCTTACACAAAGAGCTAATGAAATACCCGAACTTCCGGACTCAAAAACTCAATCTACACCGGTGAAAAGATTTGCCCAATAGCTACCAAGCTCTTGTCAAAAGATCACGATGATCCGACCGATAAATCTCCGGGAAAATGAAGAATTGTATTTCTCTCTCTTGTTTCTCTCTCTATTTCTCTCTCTTGTTCTTCACAAAGTGTGTGGGATGATAATAATGATGTCCCAACTGAAAATCTGCATAAAAAGATACACCTCTGCAGGTTTGACCCGTGTGCCGCGGCCCGGCCCAAGTGTGCCGCGGCACACAGCATAAAAAACTACCCAGTGGTTGAGCAGTGGCCGCGGCCCGGCCAGAAGGGGCCGCCGCCCAGAGTACAGGCCACTTTGGCCTTGTGAAGCAAAATGCCTGGGCCGCGGCTTGGCAGGGATGTGCCGCGGCCCCAAGTGCTCGGCAGCGCTCGGCAGCGCTCGACAGGAAGAGGCTCGGCAGGGCCTCTTGGCAGGGGCCGCTCGGCAGGGGCGATCGGCAGGTCTCGGCGGAGGCACTCGGCATGGCGCTCGGCGGGGTGATCGGCAGGGCGCTCGGCGGGTGATCGACAGGGCGATCGACAGGAGCCGCTTGGCCATATTGAAGGGCACTCGGCAGGGGCACGACAGGCGACCGGCAGGATCCGATCGGCCATATCGAAGGGCGCTCGGTAGGGTCTCGGCAAGGTGATCGGCAGGCTGCTCGGGAGGGCGATCGGTAGGCTGCTCGGCAAGGACTCGGCAGCTGCTCGGCAGGGCGATCAGCAGCTGCTCGGCAGGGCGATCGAAAGGCTGCTCGGCAGGGCGATCGGCAGCTGCTCGGAAGGGCTATGCAAGGTGAGAAAATGACTATATTTTGGAAATTACTCCTACATACAAGACCTACATGAAAAGTATAAATACTGCTATTCCTTCTCTCATTAAAGGCTAGATTTTGGAACCTACAAAAGCCATCAAGAGAAAGAGAAATAAAAAGAGAGAGATGATATGCTCCCTCGTCTTCTGCTTCTAAGCATCGACTTGGTCAAGATAGAAGGAGGTGTAAGAATAATTCGATACTTGGACATGTATTACAAATAATATTCAGAACTTAACTATAAAAGAAGAACATAAAGGAAATATTACACTTGTAACGAGCGAACAATTTTTAATAAAGTACAGAAGATCGTCCGAAGCTAGAGCTTCTTCCCGCAAGACGAGAATACGCCCCGGTAGTGCTCACGGTGAAGCGGCTCGTCCCCAAAGGTTAAAACGATCTGAACGTCCCGGCAGTAGCAGCACCGCAAACTGACCGAGAACCTGCGAACTGGACTCGAACGAAGACTGAACTGTATATGATATGATAAAATTGCACTGATTTTCGTGTCTTTTACAATGACCAGAATACTTATGTATATATAGCACTCCTTGATCAGGTGAAGGGACTCGTCGCCATTTACTACTGCCATGATGGCTGGCGGTTTCAGACGCCCAAAGGGCTGGTCGGATGAAGAGTTAAGGCAACTCAAGAGTCAAGCCAACTCAAGAGTCATGTCCATACCAAAAGGCTAGTGGACTTACGGATTTGGTCCAAAAAGATAAGCCCAAACACCAGCCCAAAGCACCAATTGCCAAGATCCAAGTCCTGGACTGAGCCCGAGCCCGACCCGACCCGACCCGGACGGATGGTCGGTTGGCGGCGGCGGCGCGTGTGTGTGTGTGTGTGTGCGCGAGGACACCTATACACACCAACCCACTTCTTATTAAGCCCATAAAGGCCAAGACTTTAAATACAAGCCAAAACATCAATCCACAATCAATGTGGGATAACTAACATCATGTTAGATTCTACTCCAACATCCAACTTTAACATATAATATCTCACTCACCGGAAATCGGTTTAGAAATATTAAATATACCACGTTCATCTACTCACGACGTAGATTAACATTCAATAAATATTTTAATTAAATAATAATTATTTAATTAACAATATTTATTTTTATTAAATGGTTAATTACTAAACCATTTCCAACAATCTCCCACATGAGTGAGAATGCCATTGCAAAATGAATGCAAATGCATAGTTCAGTCCTCAAGAGACAATATTGCATTTGGCTAGGTGGCTTGTGACCTTGAACCTATCCATTGTCAACATCATCGAGTATACTGGCGGCATAGTGGTCATGAAAACCTTGAAATAGTCCTCCATGGTGTATACTGAGACAATAATATAGACACAATATCATCTCAATTCCGTCCGTTCTAACGTTTTGTGTCCTTTTCGGCCTTGGACACACCTTTGGATTCATAAGTGTATCAACTGAAGCGGCCCTCACTTTACACTTATATAGGTGATTCTTATTCCCAAGTATCCTACTATACTTGACCTCTCCGAGGTGATAAAGAATCATTAAAAATCATAAGACTTAACCTCACCACATGTAGGTAAACAATCACTCACTGTTCTCAGAGAATGGGTATGTTTGAGTGTTTTAACACACGGATAATTATAACTTCGTTATCCCATTGAACCAAGCTCTTGGGATCCTCCGATCTGCAAGGTTGGGTTTCCACTATAATCATCCTTAAGATGTGGATTTAACACCCATTCCCTCTAACAATTTATACATTTGATCTTGATTAATACTCTTCGTCAGCGGATCCGCCAAATTATCTATTGACCTTACATAGTCAATTGAGATAATCCCACTCAAGATCAAATGCCTCACGGCATTATGTCGTCGACGAATATGTCGAGACTTACCGTTATAAAACATATTTTGTGCCCGTCCAATAGCAGCTTGGCTATCACAGTGAATCAATACAGACGGCATAGGTCTCGTCCAACATGGAATATCCTCGAGGAAATTTTTAAGCCATTCAGCTTCTTCACCAGCTTTATCCAAAGGTATGAATTCAGATTCCATGGTAGACCTAGCAATACAATTTTGTTTCTTGGACTTCCAAGATACAGCACCACCTCCAATAGTGAACACATATCCACTCGTAGAAAATGAGTCTTTCGATTCGGATATCCAATTAGCATCACAATAGCCTTCAAGTACAATAGGCTCTCTTGAATAATGAATCGCAAAGTTCTGAGTATATTTTAAATAACTCAGTACTCGTTCTAGAGCCCTCCAATGTTCTTTACTTGGATTAGCTGTGTAGCTACTCAACTTGTGAACCGAGCATGCTATATCAGGACGGGTACAATTTGAGAGATACATCAAACTCCCAATGATCTTAGCATATTCATCTTGACCCACAGGCTCACCCTTATGATAATTCAGATGAACATTCGGTTCCCAAGGAGTCTTAGCAATGGGTTTATCAAAAGCGTTGAATTTCCTTAACACTTTCTCAACATAATGAGATTGCGTCAAAGCAATTCCATTAGGCGTTTTCAGAATCTTAATTCCAAGAATAGTATCAGCCAAACCCATATCTTTCATGCTAAAATTCTTACTTAGCATTCGTTTCGTTTCACTAATCACATGAGAGTTGCTACCCATTATCAAAATGTCATCTACATATAGACGTAATTGTCACCCGTTTTCTTAACATAGACACATTTGTCACTCTCATTGATGTTGAAACCATTTGACAACATCACTTCGTCAAATTTCAAATGCCACCGCAGAGGTGCTTGTTTCAAACCATATATAGACCGTTGTAGTTTGCATACCATGTGCTCTTTCCCAGGTACTACAAACCCTTCCGGTTTTTCATATAGATTTCATCTTCCAGCTCCCCATACAAGAATGCAGTCTTAACATCCATTTGATGAATCTCGAGATTGCGCAAAGCAGCAATAGCGAGTAGCACCCTAATAGAAGTAAGTCTTGTCACGGGCGAGTAGGTATCAAAGAAATCAAACCAGCTTTTTGCCTAAAGCCTTGAACTACAAGTCGGGCCTTATATTTGTCAATAGTACCGTCAAACTTGTACTTCTTCTTTAGTATCCATTTGCATCCTAAAGCCTTACAACCCTGTGGTAATTCAACTAACACCCAAGTATGATTCAGCATAATAGACTCAATCTCAATGTCTATTGCCTCTTTCCAGAAAGCTGCATCTGGACCGGATAAATCTTCTTTTATAGATACCGATTCACCGTCTAACATCAAAACGATGTAGTCGGGTCCGTATATCTTTACTTTCCGTATTCTAGTACCTCGTCTAGGTTCTACATTGACGGGCGTAGACCTAGGTCGCTTTCTGTTCGGTCGTTCAGATAACACTGGATTCGAGCTAGAGGCTTCATCTATGGTTTCATAACACATAGGCTCATCTACAAGTTTAGAACTTGTAGCTTCATCATCAACTCCCTTGCTAGAGTTAGGATCAACCTTATTCTTATAAGGATAGATATTTTCAAAGAATACAGCATTCCTTGATTCAATCGTTGTATTTACATGAATGTCGGGTATCTCGGATTTGTGTACAACAAACCTGTAGGTGCTGCTGTTAAGTGCATAACCAATAAAGATACAATCGATCATCTTAGGACCAATTTTAACTTGTTTAGGTAGAGGCACCTCAACTTTTGCCAAACACCCCCACACTTTGAGATATTTGTATGATGGTTTTCTTCCTTTCCACAATTCATAAGGAGTAACATCCTTACCTTTGCGTGGAATTTTGTTCAATATGTAGTTGGCTGTCAAGACAGCTTCTCCCCACATGTTCTGGGGCAACCCTGAACTAATTAATAAGGCATTCATCATATCTTTAAGTGTTCGATTCTTACGTTCGGCAACGCCGTTAGATTGTGGAGCATATGGAGCCATGGTTTGATGAATTAACCACTTTCGTTGCATAATTCCTCAAATAGAGCTACATATTCACCTCCTCTATCACTTCGAACCATCTTAATACGACAGCCTAATTGATTCTCGGCTTCATTCTTGAAGTTCTTAAAGGCTTCAATAGCCTCATCTTTACTTCTCAAAAGATAAAGATAACAATATCTAGTGCAATCATCGATGAAAGTGATAAAGTACTTCTTACCACCTCTAGTTTGCACAAATTTTAAATCACACACGTCTGTGTGAATTAATTCAAGGGGTTTTGTGTCCCGTTTTACCGAATGAAATGGTAGTTTCATCATTTTTGCCTCGACACAAATCTCACATTTGCTTTGATTTTTGATTTCATTTAATTTTAGTAAATCTAAGTTTACTAATCTTTTTATAGCATTTAGATTCACATGACCTAATCTACAATGCCATAAATTTGAGCACTCAAGCAAATAAGCAGAAGTAGTAGCATTATTATTAGCAACTGCCTTTGGAGGCTTACAAGTACGAACGCTAAGTTTGAACATGTCCTCGACAATATGACCTTTCCCGAGAGTCTTGCCAAACTTGTGTATTATCATAAAATCGCTACGAAGGTCTACATCAAATTTAGCTCTAACTAATTTGACACCAGACACCAAATTCTTGCGGATTGCCGGAGCATGCGGACATCCTTGAGTTATCTCCACACCTGAGGTGGGTGAAGAACAACGGTTCCAATTCCAAGAAGCGGAGAGGTACGATCACTTGCCTCTGTGATGAAGCGGTCTTGAATCTCCTTGTAAGTGAAAAACAAGTCTCGATTCACACGAGATGTGAGCGATGCTTTGTATCAAGAAACCAAATAACTGGGTTAGGTTCCGAGACATGATTTACCTCAGTGATCATGGCAGCAAGATCATCTTTGTCCCAAGAGTCAAAGTCCTTCTCGACATGGTTTACTTTGCCTTTTCCCTTGTTCTTCTTCGGCTTTCGGCAGTTTTTCACCATATGGCCGGGCTTATCACAATTGTAGCATGTTCCGGTAAACTTTTTCGGAGGTGCCACATCCTTTCCCTTGCCTTTGGTAGGAAGTGGACGCTTTTTGGAAGGTCCGCCCCTACCTTCAGTCAGATTAGCCTTAGCATCCATTGGTGCTTTGGTTTTCAAGTCTTGATCACAGACTTGAGCTTCAGTTTGGAGCTTTGCAACCAAAATTTCAAGAGTCATTTCCTTTCGCTTATGCTTAAGGTATCCCTTGAACTCCTTCCAACTAGGCGGCAACTTATCGACCAAGAGCGCCACAGTGTACGCCTCGGGTAGAGGCATCCCCTTAGAATGAACATCATGTATAAGAGTTTGGAACTCTTGTACTTGGGGCATCATTGGACGAGAATCCACCATTTGGAATTCGGAGAGCCTCGTCACAACAAATTTCTTCGTGCTAGCAGGATTAACACGGTATTTCAACTCAAGAGCATCCCAAATTTCTTTGGCAGTCTCCTTGATGTTGAACACATTGAACAGGCCATCATCAAGCCCGTTCAGCAACATATTCCGACACAGATAGTCGGAATGAACCCAGGTATCATAGTCGGTATGCACTTGAACATTCGCCTCGTTCTCAGCAGGGACAGTTCTTCACGCAGGAAGCTCGCAAGCCCCATTGTGGTAATGTAAAACAACATCTTTTGAGACCAACGTTTGAAGTCGGAGCCCGAGAAAACAGGAGGTTTCTCGGCGATAGGCATTAGCCGAGCAGCATTGTGAATGGGAGCCATTGAAGAGCTTGATGATCCAATGGTTCCAGAACCAGTGGATTGATTAGTGGATGCGCCGGTGGTTGCATTGAACGACATTTTTCTCCAGCAAAAGTTTTAGGATGACACGAACAAGTATGGTCGAATATTCTCGTCTTGCGATTGTAAGAATAATTCGATACTTGGACGTGTATTACAAATAATATTCTGAACTTAACTATAAAAGAAGAGCATAAAGGAAATATTACACTTGTAACGAACGGACAATTTTTAATAAAGTACAGAAGATCGTCCGAAGCTAGAACTTCTGCCCGCAAGACGAGAATACGCCCCGGTAGTGCTCACGGTGAAGCGGCTCATCCCCAAAGGTTAAAACGATCTGAACGTCCCGGCGTGATGCGCGCAAACCGACCGAGCACTGCGAATCGGATCGAACAGAAGGCGAATCAGAGTATGATATGATAAAATTGCACTGATTTTCGTGTTTATTACAGTGACTAGAATGCTTATGTATATATAGCACTCCCTTATCAGGTGAAGGGACTCGTCGCCATTTACTACTGCCATGATGGCTGGCGGTTTCAGACGCCCAAAGGGCTGGTCGGATGAAGAGTTAAGGCAACTCAAGAGTCAAGCCAACTCAAGAGTCATGTCCATACCAAAAGGCTAGTGGACTTACGGATTTGGTCCAAAAAGATAAGCCCAAACACCAGCCCAAAGCACCAATTGCCAAGATCCAAGTCCTGGACTGGGCCTGAGCCCGAGCCCAAGCTCGAGCCCGTGCCCGACCCGACCCGACCCATACGGACGGACGGTCGGTCGGTCGGTCGGTCAGCGACGGCGGCGCGCGCGTGTGTGTATGTGTGTGCGCGAGGACACCTATACACACCAACCCACTTGTTATTAAGCCCATAAAGGCAAAGACTTTAAATACAAGCCAAAACATCCATCCACAATCAATGTGGGATAACTAACATCATGTTAGTTTCTACTCCAACATCCAACTTTAACATATAATATCTCACTCACCGGAAATCGGTTTAGAAATATTAAATATACCACGTTCATCTACTCACGACGTAGATTAACATTCAATAAATATTTTAATTAAATAATAATTATTTAATTAACAATATTTATTTTTAATAAATGGTTAATTACTAAACCATTTCCAGCAATCCCCCACATGAGTGAGAATGCCAATGCAAAATGAATGCAAATGCATAGTTAAGTCCTCAAGAGACAATATTGCATTTGGCTAGGTGGCTTGTGACCTTGAACCTATCCATTGTCAACATCATCGAGTATACTGGCGGCATAGTGGTCATGAAAACTTTGAACTAGTCCTCCATGGTATATACTGAGACAATAATATAGACACAATATCATCTCAATTCCATCCGTTCTAACGTTTTGTGTCCTTTTCGGCCTTGGACACCCCTTTGGATTCATAAGTGTATCAACTGAAGCAGCCCTCACTTCACACTTATATAGGTGATTCTTATTCTCAAGTATCCTACTATACTTGACCTCTCCGAGGTAATCAAGAATCATTAAAAATCATAAGACTTAACCTCACCACATGTAGGTAAACAATCACTCACTGTTCTCAGAGAATGGGTATGTTTGAGTGTTTTAACACACGGATAATTATAACTTCGTTATCCCATTGAACCAAGCTCTTGGGATCCTCCAATCTGCAAGGTTGGGTTTCCGCTATAATCATCCTTAAGATGTGGATTTAACGCCCATTCCCTCTAACAATTTATACATTTGATCTCGATTAATACTCTTCGTCCGCGGATCCGCCAGATTTTCTATTGACCTTACATAGTCAATTGAGATAATCCCACTCAAGATCAAATGCCTCACGGAATTATGTCGTCGACGAATATGTCGAGACTTACCATTATAAAACATATTTTGTGCCCGTCCAATAGCAGCTTGGCTATCACAGTGAATCAATACAGACGGCACAGGTCTCGTCCAACATGGAATATCCTCGAGGAAATTTTTAAGCCATTCAGCTTCTTCACCAGCTTTATCCAAAGCTATGAATTCAGATTCCATGGTAGACCTAGCAATACAAGTTTGTTTCTTGGACTTCCAAGATACAGCATCACCTCCAATAGTGAACACATATCCACTCGTAGAAAATGAGTCTTCCGATTCGGATATCCAATTAGCATCACAATACCCTTCAAGTACAACAGGCTCTCTTGAATAATGAATCGCAAAGTTCTGAGTATATTTTAAATAACTCAGTACTCGTTCTAGAGCCTTCCAATGTTCTTTACTTGGATTAGCTGTGTAGCTACTCAACTTGTGAACCGAGCATGCTATATCAGGACGGGTACAATTTGAGAGATACATCAAACTCACAATGATCTTAGCATATTCATCTTGACCCACAGGCTCACCCTTATGATAATTCAGATGAACATTTGGTTCCCAAGGAGTCTTAGCAATGGGTTTATCAAAAGCGTTGAATTTCCTTAACACTTTATCAACATAATGAGATTGCGTCAAAGCAATTCCGTTAGGCGTTTTCAGAATCTTAATTCCAAGAATAGTATCAGCCAAACCCATATCTTTCATGCTAAAATTCTTACTTAGCATTCGTTTCGTTTCACCAATCACACGAGAGTTGCTACCCATTATCAAAATGTCATCTACATATAGACAAACAATGACGTAATTGTCACCCATATTCTTAACATAGACACATTTGTCACTCTCATTGATGTTGAAACCATTTGACAACATCACTTCGTCAAATTTCAAATGCCACCGCAGAGGTGCTTGTTTCAAACCATATAAAGACCGTTGTAGTTTGCATACCATGTGCTCTTTCCCAGGTACTACAAACCCTTCCGGTTCTTTCATATAGATTTCATCTTCCAGCTCCCCATACAAGAATGCAGTCTTAACATCCATTTGATGAATCTCGAGATTGCGCAAAGCAGCAATAGCGAGTAGCACCCTAATAGAAGTAAGTCTTGTCACGGCGAGTAGGTATCAAAGAAATCATAACCACCTTTTTGCCTAAAGCCTTGAACTACAAGTCGGGCCTTATATTTGTCAATAGTACCGTCGCACTTATACTTCTTCTTTAGTATCCATTTGCATCCTAAAGCCTTACAACCCTGTGGTAATTTAACTAACACCCAAGTATGATTCAGCATAATAGACTCAATCTCAATGTCAATTGCCTCTTTCTAGAAAGCCGCATCTGGACCGGATAAAGCTTCTTTTATAGATACCGGTTCACCGTCTAACATCAAAACGACGTAGTCGGGTCCGTATATCTTTACTTCCCGTATTCTAGTACCTCGTCTAGGTTCTACATTGACTGGCGTAGACCTAGGTCGCTTTCTGTTCGGTCGTTCAGATAACACTGGATTCGAGCTAGAGGCTTCATCTATTTTTTCATAACACATAGGATCATCTACAAGTTTAGAACTTGTAGCTTCATCATCAACTCCCTTGCTAGAGTTAGGATCAACCTTATTCTTATAAGGATAGATATTTTCAAAGAATACAGCATTCCTTGATTCAATCGTTGTATTTACATGAATGTCGGGTATCTCAGATTTGTGTACAACAAACCTGTAGGCGCTGCTGTTAAGTGCATAACCAATAAAGATACAATCGATCATCTTAGGACCAATTTTAACTTGTTTAGGTAGAGGCACCTCAACTTTTGCCAAACACCCCCACACTTTGAGATATTTGTATGATGGTTTTCTTCCTTTCCACAATTCATAAGGAGTAACATCCTTACCTTTGCATGGAATTTTGTTCAATATGTAGTTGGCTGTCAAGACAGCTTCTCCCCACATGTTCTGGGGCAACCCTGAACTAATTAATAAGGCATTCATCATATCTTTAAGTGTTCGATTCTTACGTTCGGCAACGCCGTTAGATTGTGGAGCATATGGAGCCGTGGTTTGATGAATTATACCACTTTCGTTGCATAATTCCTCAAATGGAGCTACATATTCACCTCCTCTATCACTTCGAACCATCTTAATACGACAGCCTAATTGATTCTCGGCTTCATTCTTGAAGTTCTTAAAGGCTTCAATAGCCTCATCTTTACTTCTCAAAAGATAAAGATAACAATATCTAGTGCAATCATCGATGAAAGTGATAAAGTACTTCTTACCACCTCTAGTTTGCTCAAATTTTAAATCACACACGTCTGTGTGAATTAATTCAAGGGGTTCTGTGTCCCATTTTACCGAATGAAATGGTAGTTTCGTCATTTTTGCCTCGACACAAATCTCACATTTGCTTTGATTTTTGATTTCATTTAATTTTAGTAAATCTAAGTTTACTAATCTTTTTATAGCATTTAGATTCACATGACCTAATCTACAATGCCATAAATTTGAGCACTCAAGCAAATAAGCAGAAGTAGTAGCATTATTATTAGCAACTGCCTTTGGAGGCTTACAAGTACGAACGCTAAGTTTGAACATGTCCTCGACAATATGACCTTTCCCGAGAGTCTTGCCAAACTTGCGTATTATCATAAAATCGCTATGAAGGTCTACATCAAATTTAGCTCTAACTAATTTGACACCAGACACCAAATTCTTGCGGATTGCCGGAGCATGCAGCACATCCTTCAGAGTTATCTCCACACCGGAGGTGAATTGAAGCACAACAGTTCCAATTCCAAGAACTGGAGAGGTACGATCACTTGCCTCTGTGATGAAGCGGTCTTGAATCTCCTTGTAAGTGAAAAACAAGTCTCGGTTCACACAGATGTGAACAGTCGCACCTGTATCAAGAAACCAAGTAACTGGGTTAGGTTCCGAGACATGATTTACCTCAGTGATCATGGCAGCAAGATCATCTTTGTCCCAAGAGTCAAAGTCCTTCTCGACATGATTTACTTTGCCTTTTCCTTTGTTCTTCTTCGGCTTTCGGCATTTTTTCGACATATGGCCGGGCTTATCACAATTGTAGCATGTTCCGGTAAACTTCGTCGGAGGTGCCACATCATTTCCCTTGCCTTTGGTAGGAAGTGGACGCTTTTTGGAAGGTCCGCCCCTACCTTCAGTCAGATTAGACTTAGCATCCATTGGTGCTTTGGTTTTCAAGTCTTGATCACGGACTTGAGCTTCAGTTTGGAGCTTTGCAACCAAAATTTCAAGAGTCATTTCCTTCGCTTATGCTTAAGGTATCCCTTGAACTCCTTCCAACTAGGCGGCAACTTATCGACCAAGAGCGCCACAGTGTACGCCTTGGGTAGAGGCATCCCCTTAGAATGAACATCATGTATAAGAGTTTGGAACTCTTGTACTTGGGGCATCATTGGACGAGAATCCACCATTTGGAATTCGGAGAGCCTCGTCACAACAAATTTCTTCGTGCTAGCAGGATTAACACGGTATTTCAACTCAAGAGCATCCCAAATTTCTTTGACAGTCTCGTTGGTGTTGAACACATTGAAAAGGCCATTATCAAGCCCCTTCAGCAACATATTCCGACACAGATATTCGGAATGAACCCAGGTATCATAGTCGGTATGCACTTGAACATTCACCTTGTTCTCAGCAGGGACAGTTCTTCACGCAGGAAGCTCGCAAGCTCCATTGTGGTAATGTAAAACAACATCTTTTGAGACCAACGTTTGAAGTCGGAGCCCGAGAAAACAAGAGGTTTCTCAGCGATAGGCATTAGCCGAGCACCATTGTGAATGGGAGCAATTGAAGAGCTTGATGATCCAATGGTTCCAGAACCGGTGGATTTATTAGTGGATGCGCCGGTGGTTGCATTGAACGACATTTTTCTCCAGCAAAAGTTTTAGGATGACACGAACAAGTATGGTCGAAAATTCTCGTCTTGCGATTGTAAGAATAATTCGATACTTGGACGTGTATTACAAATAATATTCTGAACTTAACTATAAAAGAAGAACAGAAAGCAAATATTACACTTGTAACGAACGAACAATTTTTAATAAAGTACAGAAGATCGTCCGAAGCTAGAGCTTCTGCCCGCAAGATGAGAATACGCCCCGGTAGTGCTCACGGTGAAGTGGCTCGTCTCTAAAGGTTAAAACGATCTGAACATCCCGGCAGTAGCAGCACCGCAAACTGAAAGACTGAACTGTATATGATATGATAAAATTGCACTGATTTTCGTGTCTTTTACAATGACCAGAATGCTTATGAATATATAGCACTCCTTGATCAGGTGAAGGGACTCGTCGCTATTTACTACTGCCATGATGGCTGGCGGTTTCAGACGCCCAAAGGGCTGGTCGGATGAAGAGTTAAGGCAACTCAAGAGTCAAGCCAACTCAAGAGTCATATCCATACCAAAAGGCTAGTGGACTTACGGATTTGGTCCAAAAAGATAAGCCCAAACACCAGCCCAAAGCACCAATTGCCAAGATCCAAGTCCTGGACTGAGCCCGAGCCCGTGCCCGACCTGACCCAACCCGACCTGGAAGGACGGTCGGTCGGCGGCGGCGGCGCACGCGTGTGTGTGTGTGTGTGCGCGAGGACACCTATACACACCAACCCACTTGTTATTAAGCCCATAAAGGCAAAGACTTTAAATACAAGCCAAAACATCCATCCACAATCAATGTGGGATAACTAACACCATGTTAGTTTCTACTCCAACATCCAACTTTAACATATAATATCTCACTCACCGAAAAACGGTTTAGAAATATTAAATATACCACGTTCATCTACTCACGACGTAGATTAACATTCAATAAATATTTTAATTAAATAATAATTATTTAATTAACAATATTTATTTTTAATAAATGGTTAATTACTAAACCATTTCCAACAATCCCCCACATGAGTGAGAATGCCAATGCAAAATGAATGCAAATGCATAGTTCAGTCCTCATGAGACAATATTGCATTTGGCTAGGTGGCTTGTGACCTTGAACCTATCCATTGTCAACATCATCGAGTATACTAGCGGCATAGTGGTCATGAAAACCTTGAACTAGTCCTCCATGGTGTATACTGAGACAATAATATAGACACAATATCATCTCAATTCCGTCCGTTCTAACGTTTTGTGTCCTTTTCGGCCTTGGACACCCCTTTGGATTCATAAGTGTATCAACTGAAGCGGCCCTCACTTCACACTTATATAGGTGATTCTTATTCCCAAGTATCCTACTATACTTGACCTCTTCGAGGTAATCAAGAATCATTAAAAATCATAAGACTTAACCTCACCACATGTAGGTAAACAATCACTCACTGTTCTCAGAGAATGGGTATGTTTGAGTGTTTTAATACACGGATAATTATAACTTCGTTATCCCATTAAACCAAGCTCTTGGGATCCTCCAATCTGCAAGGTTGGGTTTCCGCTATAATCATCCTTAAGATGTGGATTTAACACCCATTCCCTCTAACAATTTATACATTTGATCTCGATTAATACTCTTCGTCAGCGGATCCGCTAGATTATCTATTGACCTTACATAGTCAATTGAGATAATCCCACTCAAGATCAAATGCCTCACGGCATTATGTCGTCGACGAATATGTCGAGACTTACCGTTATAAAACATATTTTGTGCCCGTCCAATAGCAGCTTGGCTATCACAGTGAATCAATACAGATGACACAGGTCTCGTCCAACATGGAATATACTCGAGGAAATTTTTAAGCCATTCAGCTTCTTCACCAGGTTTAGCCAAAGCTATGAATTCAGATTCCATGGTAGACCTAGCAATACAAGTTTGTTTCTTGGACTTCCAAGATACAGCACCACCTCCAATAGTGAACACATATCCACTCGTAGAAAATGAGTCTTTCGATTCGGATATCCAATTAGCATCACAATACCCTTCAAGTACAACAGGCTCTCTTGAATAATGAATCGCAAAGTTCTGAGTATATTTTAAATAACACAGTACTCGTTCTAGAGCCCTCCAATGTTCTTTACTTGGATTAGCTGTGTAGCTACTCAACTTGTGAACCGAGCATGCTATATCAGGACGGGTACAATTTGAGAGATACATCAAACTCCCAATGATCTTAGCATATTCATCTTGACCCACAGGCTCACCCTTATGATAATTCAGATGAACATTCGGTTCCCAAGGAGTCTTAGCAATGGGTTTATCAAAAGCGTTGAATTTCCTTAACACTTTCTCAACATAATGAGATTGCGTCAAAGCAATTCCATTAGGCATTTTCAGAATCTTAATTCCAAGAATAGTATCAGCCAAACCCATATCTTTCATGCTAAAATTCGTACTTAGCATTCGTTTCGTTTCACCAATCACACGAGAGTTGCTACCCATTATCAAAATGTCATCTACATATAGACAAACAATGACGTAATTGTCACCCGTTTTCTTAACATAGACACATTTGTCACTCTCATTGATGTTGAAACCATTTGACAACATCACTTCGTCAAATTTCAAATGCCACCGCAGAGGTGCTTGTTTCAAACCATATAAAGACCGTTGTAGTTTGCATACCATGTGCTCTTTTCCAGGTACTACAAACCCTTCCGGTTGTTTCATATAGATTTCATCTTCCAGCTCCCCATACAAGAATGCAGTCTTAACATCCATTTGATGAATCTCGAGATTGCGCAAAGCAGCAATAGCGAGTAGCACCCTAATAGAAGTAAGTCTTGTCACGGGCGAGTACGTATCAAAGAAATCATAACCAGCTTTTTGCCTAAAGCCTTGAACTACAAGTCGGGCCTTATATTTGTCAATAGTACCGTCAGACTTGTACTTCTTCTTTAGTATCCATTTGCATCCTAAAGCCTTACAACCCTGTGGTAATTCAACTAACACCCAAGTATCATTCAGCATAATAGACTCAATCTCAATGTCTATTGCCTCTTTCCAGAAAGCCGCATCTGGACTGGATAAAGCTTCTTTTATAGATACCGGTTCACCGTCTAACATCAAAACGACGTAGTCAGGTCCGTATATCTTTACTTTCCGTATTCTAGTACCTCGTCTAGGTTCTACATTGACTGGCGTAGACCTAGGTCGCTTTCTGTTCGGTCGTTCAGATAACACCGGACTCGAGCTAGAGGCTTCATCTATGGTTTCATAACACATAGGCTCATCTACAAGATTAGAACTTGTAGCTTCATCATCAACTCCCTTGCTAGAGTTAGGATCAACCTTATTCTTATAAGGATAGATATTTTCAAAGAATACAGCATTCCTTGATTCAATCGTTGTATTTACATGAATGTCGGGTATGTCGGATTTGTGTACAACAAACCTGTAGGTGCTGCTGTTAAGTGCATAACCAATAAAGATACAATCGATCATCTTAGGACCAATTTTAACTTGTTTAGGTAGAGGCACCTCAACTTTTGCCAAACACCCCCACACTTTGAGATATTTGTATGATGGTTTTCTTCCTATCCACAATTCATAAGGAGTAACATCCTTACCTTTGCGTGGAATTTTGTTCAATATGTAGTTGGCTGTCAAGACAGCTTCTCCCCACATGTTCTGGGGCAACCCTGAACTAATTAATAAGGCATTCATCATATCTTTAAGTGTTCGATTCTTACGTTCGGCAACGCCGTTAGATTGTGGAGCATATGGAGCCATGGTTTGATGAATTATACCACTTTCGTTGCATAATTCCTCTAATAGAGCTACATATTCACCTCCTCTATCACTTCGAACCATCTTAATACGACAGCCTAATTGATTCTCGGCTTCATTCTTGAAGTTCTTAAAGGCTTCAATAGCCTTATCTTTACTTCTCAAAAGATAAAGATAACAATATCTAGTGCAATCATCGATGAAAGTGATAAAGTACTTCTTACCACCTCTAGTTTGCATAAATTTTAAATCACACACGTCTGTGTGAATTAATTCAAGGGGTTTTGTGTCCCGTTTTACCGAATGAAATGGTAGTTTCGTCATTTTTGCCTCGACACAAATCTCACATTTGCTTTGATTTTTGATTTCATTTAATTTTAGTAAATCTAAGTTTACTAATCTTTTTATAGCATTTAGATTCACATGACCTAATCTACAATGCCATAAATTTGAGCACTCAAGCAAATAAGCAGAAGTAGTAGCATTATTATTAGCAACTGCCTTTGGAGGCTTACAAGTACGAACGCTAAGTTTGAACATGTCCTCGACAATATGACCTTTACCGAGAGTCTTGCCAAACTTGCGTATTATCATAAAATCGCTACGAAGGTCTACATCAAATTTAGCTCTAACTAATTTGACACCAGACACCAAATTCTTGCGGATTGCCAGAGCATGCAGCACATCCTTCAGAGTTATCTCCACACCGGAGGTGAATTGAAGCACAACAGTTCCAATTCCAAGAACTAGAGAGGTACGATCACTTGCCTCTGTGATGAAGCGGTCTTGAATCTCCTTGTAAGTGAAAAACAAGTCTCGATTCACACAGATGTGAACAGTCGCACCTGTATCAAGAAACCAAGTAACTGGGTTAGGTTCCGAGACATGATTTACCTCAGTGATCATGGCAGCAAGATCATCTTTGTCCCAAGAGTCAAAGTCCTTCTCGACATGATTTACTTTGCCTTTTCCCTTGTTCTTCTTCGGCTTTCGGTAGTTTTTCGCCATATGGCCGGGCTTATCACAATTGTAGCATGTTCCGGTAAACTTCGTCGGAGGTGCCACATCCTTCCCTTGCCTTTGGTAGGAAGTGGATGCTTTTTGGAAGGTTCGCCCCTACCTTCAGTCAGATTAGCCTTAGCATCCATTGGTGCTTTGGTTTTCAAGTCTTGATCACGGACTTGAGCTTCAGTTTGGAGCTTTGCAACCAAAATTTCAAGAGTCGTTTCCTTTCGCTTATGCTTAAGGTATCGCTTGAACTCCTTCCAACTAGGCGGCAACTTGTCGACCAAGAGCGCCACAGTGTACGCCTAGGGTAGAGGCATCCCCTCAGAATGAACATCATGTATAAGAGTTTGGAACTCTTGTACTTGGGGCATCATTGGACGAGAATCCACCATTTAGAATTCGGAGAGCCTCGTCACAACAAACTTCTTCGTGCTAGCAGGATTAACATGGTATTTCAACTCAAGAGCATCCCAAATTTCTTTGGAAGTCTCCTTGATGTTGAACACATTGAACAGGCCATCATCAAGCCCGTTCAGCAACATATTCCGACACATATAGTCGGAATGAACCCAGGTATCATAGTCGGTACGCACTTGAACATTCGCCTCGTTCTCAGCAGGGACAGGAGGTTTTTCTTCACGCGGGAAGCTCGCAAGCCCCATTGTGGTAATGTAAAACAGCATCTTTTGAGACCAACGTTTGAAGTCGGAACCCGAGAAAATAGGAGGTTTCTTGGCGATAGGCATTAGCCGAGCAGCATTGTGAATGGGAGCCATTGAAGAGCTTGATGATCCAATGGTTCCAGAACCGGTGGATTGATTAGTGGATGCGCTGGTGGTTGCATTGAACGAAATTTTTCTCCAGCAAAAGTTTTAAGATGACACGAACAAGTATGGTCGAATATTCTCGTCTTGCGACTGTAAGAATAATTCGATACTTGGACGTGTATTACAAATAATATTCTGAACTTAACTATAAAAGAAGAACAAAAAGGAAATATTACACTTGTAATGAACGAACAATTTTTAATAAAGTACAGAAGATCGTCCGAAGCTAGAGCTTCTGCCCGCAAGACGAGAATACGCTCCGGTGGTGCTCACGGTGAAGCGGCTCGTCCCCAAAGGTTAAAACGATCTGAACGTCCCGGCAGTAGCACTGATTTTCGTCGGATAAAGAGTTAAGGCAACTCATTAGGTCCAAAAAGATAAGCCCAAACACCAGCCCAAAGCACCAATTGCCAAGAACCAAGTCCTGGACTGAGCCAGAGCCAGAGCCAGAGCCCGAGCCCGAGCCCGAGCCCGAGCCGACCCGACCCAACCCGGACGGTCGGTCGGTCGGTCGTCGGCGGCGCGCGTGTGTGTGTGTGCGCGAGGACACCTATACACACCAACTCACTTGTTATTAAGCCCATAAAGGCAAAAAAAAACAAAAAAAAAAAAAGGCAAAGACTTTAAATACAAGCCAAAACATCCATCCACAATCAATGTGGGATAACTAACATCATGTTAGTTTCTACTCCAACATCCAACTTTAACATATAATATCTCACTCACCGGAAATCGGTTTAGAAATATTAAATATTCCACGTTCATCTACTCACGACGTAGATTAACATTCAATAAATATTTTAATTAAATAATAATTATTTAATTAACAATATTTATTTTTAATAAATGGTTAATTACTAAACCATTTCCAACAATCCCCCATGATGGCTGGCGGTTTCAAACGCCCAAAGGGCTGGTCGGATGAAGAGTTAAGGCAACTCAAGAGTCAAGCCAACTCAAGAGTCATGTCCATACCAAAAGGCTAGTGGACTTACGGATTTGGTCCAAAAAGATAAGCCCAAACACCAGCCCAAAGCACCAATTGCCAAGATCCAAGTCCTGGACTGAGCCCGAGCCCGACCCGACCCGACCCGGACGGATGGTCGGTTGGCGGCGGCGGCGTGTGTGTGTGTGTGTGTGTGTGCGCGAGGACACCTATACACACCAACCCACTTCTTATTAAGCCCATAAAGGCCAAGACTTTAAATACAAGCCAAAACATCAATCCACAATCAATGTGGGATAACTAACATCATGTTAGTTTCTACTCCAACATCCAACTTTAACATATAATATCTCACTCACCGGAAATCGGTTTAGAAATATTAAATATTCCACGTTCATCTACTCACGACGTAGATTAACATTCAATAAATATTTTAATTAAATAATAATTATTTAATTAACAATATTTATTTTTAATAAATGGTTAATTACTAAACCATTTCCAACAGGAGGTTTCCCCGCCAAGCTATCTGAACGTGTTTTCGTTGTTGGATTTTCCAAATAAGCTTTTTGAGTCGGGATATGTCAACATCATCATCAACACACAGGTGAATTGTTCTTCAATGGTTAGGAAAATTTCGGCCCCTGCATTTTATTTATGGTCATGTATACGATCCTTGATCGATCCTCGATCTGGATTTAGATGAAATTTTGTCTTCCATTGTGTATTAGTTTGGCTTGAATCCCAACATGGCTGAGGTTTCGTTTCCTGAGCGTATGTTGGTAAGAGGACAAAAGTGAGCATGCTGGGATTTTTTAACCTGGGACTGATTGAGGCTGGGTTTTTTTGGTAATTTGTTGAAGTAAAAAACTTAATTAATTCAGAACAATAAACTGATTTTAAAGCTTCTCCAATGAAACTATGTTGTGGTAAAATATGGTGTGCCACATAGGAAATAAATCTAAAAGTTTAAAAGGTCTTCTATAATAATACAACCATGGTCCATTAAAAAATTGCTGACGTGGCTTGAAAATTGAATACATCCTCTGGGATATCATCTAATTTGGTAGGCCTTTTAATTTTATTTTTCTTGCATACATATCAACAATATGCATGGGCATGGCCACAGGTCGCCATGGTCCCTCAAGTCAACTATAATTTTTTTCAAATAGGAGTATATTTTAAAAATTTTATTTTTGTATTTGGTCCCCCAAAAATTAATAAAAAATGTTTATTACTATTAAACTTGGTGTATATTTTTGTTCATATGATTTCCTATATTATAATTCTGGCCTAGCTAGTGATAACACATAAATGACTTGATTTTACTTACTAGTTTCTAAACTTATCAACACCACACTTTTTTGTGCTAAAACTTTTATGAAACTTAGTATTCACTTCAATTTTGGTGTAGTTATTAAACAATATATTAGAATTTAATATTACTGACGATGAAGTTTTGAGATTGGAAATTAACTTATATTGGTGGAAATTAATCTTAAAAAAACTATCTTTGTGTTTGTTGGCAGCCCATCCAACTTGGAATCCACGTAGGCACTCCAAGACAACTAAACCGTACGAGCAGAACCTGAAGTCGGACCGGGCAAAAACCCGATTTCCTCCCGGGATCGCTAAAAGCCGGACCGAACGGTGACGCCAAGGCCGACCCGGTATCCGATCCGGGAGGGCCGAGCAGAGAGGGGACAAAAATGCTCCAATTCAAGATTACAACAAGGCCGACCTGAACGGCGGGAGACCCGAGGACCGACCCCATCGGATAAGCACCGCCAAGAGTCGGCAAGGCACGCCCGCATGCCAATTAACGCATGCAGTCACGCCCCTTCCCAAGGCGCTCCTTAGAGGCCGCCACGTGTCCTATGCGTAAATGCAGACTGACAAGTGTTTTGGGCATATTCCCCAAACATTCTCCAGCTGTCATTCCTCCACTGGCCAATATTTTCTATATATAGAAGAAATGTACAGTGAAAGCATATGTTTGGATTTTGAGCATTTATAACAGAGAGAGAAAAAAGAGAGAATTCAGATTCATCGCCAAAAAGAAAATAAGACTTGTAATTAACAAGCAAACAAGATAGACCGGCATAAAATATCCTGCTCGGCTCTACTCTATTAAAGGTCATTAATAAAATTTAGTGATAAAACACCTTCCCTCTTGTTATATTATTTTCTACGTGTCTTCGATCCATTCGTCCAGATCAGCACACGTGACGTTGACCAAATCAGACGTCAACAGATTGGCGCTAGAAGGAGGGCACCTCCGATAAAGAAATATATATACTACTCACCGGGGATGTCTCATGACAGTTCAAAAACCCTCAGCCCGCGATGGAGGAGGAAAACCTCCGTAAGGTAGTAGAATGTTTTAGACACCCGTCCTTCATCCAGGGCATGGCAGCCCTTATGGCAAGGGTTACAGGGGGCGGGACCCTTCAAAAACCCGAAGACCATGTCGAGGCGGAATCTCAGACGACCCGCCCCGCTGCCTCGGGACGAAACAGAAAAAGGACGGCCTCTGGGGTTGCCGGAGAAAGGGCAGAAAGCCACGGCGAAAGCTCACATCCCTCTCGGAAAAGTAAGCTTTCGCGCCCCCCATCCGTTTTTGATCGCCTTGGGGCGGGGAAGAAAATCGAGAAGGCAGTGCCGGCTCCTACTGTCAAAAGTCAGAGCCGTAAGGAAGAAAAAGCTCCCCACGAGTCCCTAAATCCAACGCAAGTATTACCTCCAACTCCGGGCGATAACTCGAGCGAGATCGAGTTTCTTAAAAAATGCCTTACGGAGCTCGGAAATAAACAACTCCAGCCATCCCAATGTTCAGAATGGCTTAACATCCAGGAGAGTCCCCTGGCCCCCAGTGTTCTGGCGGAACCCCTCCAGGAGAAGTTCAAGATCCCTCAAATTCCGCCATACAACGGGGAGACAGACCCCAATTGCCATCTTGGACATTATAATTCCTGGATGGACCTGCACGGGTCTCAAGACGCGTTCCGATGCCGAATGTTCTCCCTAACTCTGGGGTAGAGGGCCCAGAGATGGTATCGGACGCTACCCCACCATTCTGTTCAAACATGGGCCCAGCTCTCGGCGACGTTCCGATCCCATTTCATGGGGTCCCTTGTGCGAGTCTCCCCACGCTCATCCATTGCTTCCGTTGCTCAGGGGACGAACGAGTCCCTCAAAGATTATATATCCCGTTTCAATAAACGGATCTTGGAGACGGAACCTATGTCCGACGATGCGCTGGCCATTATTGCTCGGGCCGGCCTTCTCAAAAATTCTTTTTTTCGCTGGACGGTGTGCCAGAATGTCCCACACACCTACCAGGAATTCTTGGAGCGCGATAGCTCCCACATAGCTGCCGAGGAAGCTATGCCGGCACCAATGTTAGTCATGCCCTCCGATCAGAAAGGATCATATAAAAAGAAAGAAGATAGGCGTGACTACAAAAAGGCCCGTCCAGAATCCCGACGGGAAAATAAGACCCCCGCCTCTTCCTCGACAGTCCCTGCAACTCAGAGTTATCGGGAGCGTAGGCCCGACCTCATGGCTAATTTCACTGAAATATATTCCGTCGGAGCCGCGGCCATATTCGATCAAATAAAGGACAAAAATCTGCTCCCAGTTCCTCGGCCGATCTACAAAGATCAAAAGGACATGGACCAGACCCGCTTTTGTAAATATCATGAATCAGCGGGTCGCAACACCGAACAGAGCCAAGACCTCGTCGCCGCCTTGATCACGGTATGCGACGAGACAGGCTTGAGGCGATTTACCCGGAACCCGCCCCTGGATCGCCAGGATAGGGCCGACCCGACGAGAGCCAAGAATGATCGGGTGCCTCCAGCCCCCAAATCCCCCCGGGAAATTCTAACAATTATGGGCACCGCCGAGGTCGATGATCATCGGTCGAAGCGCCAGAAAAAGGCATCCATCCGAGAAGCCACCACCCCCTATCAACGGACCGAACGCCGAGCAGAAGGGCTCCTATCGGTGGCCGAAGAAGCCCCCAAAAACCCCCAGCTGGCAGTTACTTTTGAGGAGTCCGACGCAGACGGCTTGGACCATCCCCATTCAGACGGTCTTTTCATCACTCTGCCCATAATGGGGATCCCGGTCCATAGGGTATTGGTGGACTCCGGGGCTTATGCAAGCATCATCTACCTTCATACCTTTCGTAGGATGAAGGTAGACCAATCTTATGTCCGGCCCTGCAACGAGGACATTCGGGGATTTGCCAACTGCCGCACCTCCCCACTGGGGGAAATCGACCTCGCCTTGGAATTTAGTCAGGGGCCGATCAGAAGGACGATGATCACAACCTTCAAGATCATCGATGTGCACAGTGACTACAATGCCATCATAGGCCGACCTGTGATCTCAAGGCTGAGAGCCACTCAGTCTACCTATCACCTGTGCATGAAATTTCCCACCCCGGACGGCGTCGGGGTACATAGAGGGGATCAAAGGGCCACCAAGGGAATGCAACCTCAGCATCCGGGCTCGCGAGATCAACGCCGCAGAAGACATCCCGGTGGACTTACCGGAAGAAATGGGGGTCGCCAGCTCCGTACAGCTGTCGGGAAACACCCTACTTGAACAGAGGATCGAAGGTATTGGGGCCACGCAAACTCCCGAAACGGGAATCGGACAGGAAGCGGACCGGGGCCGCAGGCCCGGGAAGGAGCCAATCCTAGATGAAGATCCTGTCGACCCGCGATACCAAAATCCGAAAGGAAAAATTCGCCATGCTGAGCCAACAGAAGAGTTGGACCAGGTCGACATGGACCCATCTAATCCAACCCGACGACTAAAGGTCGGCCACAACCTCCAAGAGCCGATCCGCTCCGAGCTAATCTCCCATCTCAGACAAAACCTGGATGTCTTTGCTTGGACCCATTCGGATATGTCGGGGATTGACCCGGAACTTGCATGCCACCGGCTAAATATCGACCCCAGCTCAAAGCCGGTTATTCAGAAAAGAAGGAAAATGGGTCCGGAACGACAGAAAGGGCTGGAAGAGGAGGTAGAAAAGCTAATCGATAATGGGTTTATTCGGGAAGCCCAATACCCGACTTGGGTAGCCAACCCGGTCTTGGTAAAAAAGCCTACCGGGCTATGGAGGCTCTGCATTGACTTCTCCAACCTGAACAAAGCCTGCCCGAAAGATAGCTACCCCCTCCCCCATATCGACTACATGGTGGATGCAACGGCCGGGCACGAGCTAATGAGCTTTATGGATGCGTATTCTGGATACAACCAGATCCCAATGCATCCCGCTGATGAGGAAAACACTTCCTTCTACTCGGCCCGCGGCCTATATGTTAGGAGTATGCCCTCGAATGCCACTCAGAGGTTGTTGAGTGAGGGCATTGTACTTGTAATTATGTAAACCATTTATATAAGGCAAATGAATGTTTCTTTATTTACTGGTAGTTACTGGCATTCCTAACTCGTAAATAAACATATAGAAACTAGTCCCTGTATTTGAGAGCAAAACTTTCCACTCCTTATTGGATAAGGGGGTCGGCACTGGAAAGGTTATAGCTCAAATACTTAATCGTTCGCAAGTCGATAAAACTTGACTGGGCATTAAGTTTATGTGAAGACTTGTATGACGTGTTCTTTGACATGGAGAGTGCCTGTCGAACACTAATGGTTAGTGGGAGCACACGTTATAGGTATGCTAATTGGATTAGTATACTCGAACCGACTCACCCTCGATTCGTCACATGGATTTCACTCCGGGACAGTCAATGACGGAATCGAAAGGTTGTGATAGGTATTCGTGAACCTTCGACTTGAGGATTTAGTAGGGATGTGCTTGTGACGTCAAGATTTTCATTAGAGTAGTTCGACCCTGTAAACCGGAAGGCGGGGGTCAACCTCGACGTGCATCTTGACGGGCAAGTAGCAGGTCCTACTGAATACCAAGATAGAATTCTTTCTCCCGTTAGTGAGCGGGTTATATGTCCTATGCGGTTATTGGCAGATGAGATCATAAGTCTTTGGCCAAAGCATTGGAGCTAGTTGTATTAGATGCACGACAGCTCGATGATCTCGATTTGCATTAACGCATGCATAGCGTCAAGCATGATAGGTTTGACTGACCGTGACCCTAAAAATTGATCCGGAAAAATGAAAGAAGGGATTATACGTATACCGGTATTCACGACGAATGGTTCTTGAATGATCCCAATCATTCGTTCTCGATGGGGTACGCAGTAGGCCGCCAGTCTGGCTAGTTGGTGCTACTTCTCTTTGGTTCCTGCCATTGCTGTCTGAGACGTACCTCCCGTGTAGCGCAATAGGATTGACGACGGAATGATTCAAGCTAATTCTCTCATTATGAATATTAGATATTGGATATCTAATTTTGGAATATTGGATGTTTAAATCGATTTATTGGATAAATTGATTTACGGCCTAATGAATTAAATAAATTACTGGGTGATTAATTTAATTCATGTATATAATTATTTCTTGGAGAAATCAATTATATTATTTTGTATTTGATATGTTTAATTAATTGGATTAATTAATCGATATAAATACATCGATACGGAATCGGAGTTTATCTGTTTAGACCCTCGGGAGTCCGAAACGAACCGAACTCGTCCGATTTCTAGCATGGGCCGCCCCCCACATTCCACCCACCTTCCTTTTGGACTTATGTCTCCATTCTTTAATGTATTATTATTGTGGAGGTGGGGTTAGATTCCCACATGCATGAGTTGTTAAAGGTAGTGGGGAGTTGAATAAATAAAGGAGGATGACTATCACTCACACACAAGCTTCCATACGTGAAAGTGAAATAGAGAGAGAGAAAGAGAAAAACCTTTTTCTCAATTATCTTCATCATCTTCTTCATATCATCTTAATTGTTCTTGGAGAAAATTGAGAGATTCATTGAGAGTAAGTGAGTTATACACTTGGAGTGTTGTAATCACAAATATATAGCTTCATCACTTAGCTCTAGCCGTATCCTCGGAGGATAGCAAGGTGATTGTTGTTCCGGTCGTTTCTCCGGCGCGTGGCAAGTAGAGATGCGGTGTTTTCGGCGTTGGATCGTTCAAGAGCTTGGGGAATAGCTCAAGAGAAGGTTATCCATTTAATCAACGGACTACGAGGGTATGTTTCTCGTATCTCTTGTATTTCGTTTTGATATTCGTATATACGTAGCTCGATCGATCCTCGTAGGGATTCGGATCGAATTAATTTTCGTTTTACCGCTTCCGCCGGCCTTAGTTTTAGGCACCGAATCCCAAAGGGTATCGGAGCGAGGTCTTGCGATCGTATATACGATATTTAGCATTTGGAATGCTTATTTAGTGATTTAGAATCACTTTGATAATCGTAGATATTTTATTGTTCGTCGTAGTGTTGTTTTTCCGTGTTTTTATGTTATGGTATAAATCAGGTTTTTCTTGGAAATATGATTTATATTAATAATATTCGGATCGGGAATAACAGATTTTAGAAATCGCCCAAAACGAGTGTATCGAATCGTTGGACGATTTTCCATACATTTCCGAGCATGGCCGAGCACGTCCGGCCCGTGGCGGACGCTTTGCCGATTCTGCCGAGTGCGGCCGAGCCTTGTCAGATCGAGCCGAGTGCTCGCTGGATCCGGCCGACGCTTGCCGTATTCTGCCGAGTCCGGACGAAGCGCTTGTCAGACGAGCCGAGTGCTCGATGGATCCGGCCGGACACTTGCCGTATCGAGCCGAGTCTCCGCCGGTCGTGTCCGGGCATGACCGGGGCCCCTTCTGTCTGAGCCGGCGTGGCTGTAGCCGCCGGCCACGGCTCGTGCCGCCGCGCTTCAGTGTCGGGCACCGGGTCTCGTTTTCAAGATATTTTCGATTATTGAATTTTCTGTATTAAAATCATTAATTTAGAATTTTTGATGAAGGAAAATTCAAAGAAAATATTTTATGGGTACACTACGGACGAAAATTAAATTGTCGATTATTGTTGAATTGATTGGATCAATTCTATTTATTGTTGATTATTGATTGGATCATATGTAATCTTCTCGCTATCCATTTATTGAGTATTTATTGGATGAATGCTTTTGAATGGGGATGTGGTTCATGGACTTAGTTTGAATCGTTCGTTTTATTCGATTGGGTTGTAATGGCCGTTTTGAGCCTATTTATTTTACTAGAAATATTTGTATCTAGGATGCAATTTTTCAATGTAAAATTTATATGTAATGACGAAGACCGGAGGGAGATCCGTTTCGAGAAGACGAAGATTCAAGACGAAGACTTGTAATTAGATTACGGAGTTTTTGTTTTCTAGGAACGGTCCATGAACCACATGTTGGTAGCAACTAGGTTGTGAATGGTTGTTACATATTGTATGAATGCAACAAACGCGCTAAAATGATTAATGTGCAAAGTGTAACGTTAATCGTGAAAATTCTCCCACAACAAATTATTAAGTTTATAAGGTTTCAAGGTTTTCCTTGCCTCCATCGAGCTTTCGGGAAATTGAAATCCAAACCGGATGTGCTATGCTTCCGAGTTATCGGGGTAGTCGTTCGGGGAGGACGGATAAATTACCGGGAGCGCATTGGATGCCTTCGGTTGGAGCAAATTTTATCCCTAGAAACCTGATAGGTTGCCGGATAAGATTCAATTGTGAAACTGATTTGCGTCGATGGTATAAACTTAACTTGTTCACAAACCATAGAAACCGTATAGGTTGAGGGGAGTGAACAAGGGGAAAAAGAAGATCAAATCATTCATTAGATGGGTTGGTGTTGGACACCACTTTATGAAAATTAATAGACTAGAAACCTGTTCGGTTGCCCTCTATTAAGATTTATAAAGAACTCGATCACCACTATGAAGTAGTGCGACGATACTTCCGGATTTCACATGGGAGTGTGTTGTTCCGATAAAAATAGTGGGAGCTGGGTAACAAGAATAGAAAAGACCTTAATTCTATACTCAGATCATAATATAACAAGTCACTAATTAATCTTATACTTAATGCACAAATCTCAATATGACAATGAATCCACTCGCAATTCTACTCGAAAAGAACACCTTAATGGGACCTAACTTTGTGGATTGGCTCCATGTCGATGATTGTCCTCGGTATAGAGGCACTGGGATACGTCTTGGAGACGGACATTCCGGCGCCTCTTATGCGGACTCGAGCCAATCAGAAGAGATTGAAAACCACAAAAAGTGGGTTAAGGATGACGTGAAAGTCCGTGCTTATATGATGGCTTCCATGTCTAATGAGCTTCGAGAGCTCATGAGAAAATGACTTCGCTAGGCGATTCTATCTCACTTAACCGAGCTTTATGGTGAGCACGTGAAGCTGCTAGATATGAGATATCAAGCAACTGTTCGGTGCAAGGATGAAGGAAGGTGAGAAGGTTGGGAACACGTCCTCAAAATGATATCCATGATCGAGAGATTGGAGGCTCTTGATTTTAAAATGGATACTTCTCTCAAACCGACCTTATCCTACGGTCTCTCACGATTCCTTCTCACGGTTTGTTATGAACTTCAACCGCAATGAGATTGCATGTAACTTAGCCGGGCTAATGAACAAGCGTAACCGCTCGGTCTCGGATGAAGACACCGCGGATGAAGGAGTCTCGCACTTGTGATTTCTTCGGACTTAAGTCTAAGAATAAGAAGAAAAAGACCAAGAAGCGGACTGGACCACAAGCTAAGGACCTTAAGGGAAAGGGCAAGGCCCCGATGGTTCCAAAGAACAAGAAGAAGAAGGATGCTTGTCTCAAGTGCGGTGAGCTGGGCCACTGGGCTAGAGACTGTCCGATTCTTCATGGCACTACAGGTACAGAACTTTTAGTTTTGGAAACAAATTGTTCTGCTACAGTATTTTCTACTCCCTGGATACTGGATTCTGGTGCTAGTTCTCATATTTGTACCGTGAATCAGGATGTGGAACAAAGTAGGAAGCTTGGAGCTGGAGAAGTTATGATCACAGTTGGAAGCGGGCATAGTGTCGAGGCGACCGACATAGGATCACTTCTTTTGGGTTTAGAATCCGGCTTTGTTTTGACTTTAGAAGATGTACTTGTTTTGCCCAAGGGGCATAAAAACATTGTATCCATTCCGGTCATGGACCGAAAAGGCTTTTCATTTTTCATTGGTGATGGTTCCTGCAAAATTTATTTTAGAAATAAACTAATGGGTACTGCTACATTGTTGAATGGATTGTATCATCTAAATCTCAGCAACAAAGTAGTTGTGAATACTATGACTAGAAAACGTGGTAGGGATGAAACCAACCAAGTTTTGAAATGGCATCTTAGACTTGGTCATGTTGGTCAGACCAAGGTTTACAAGATGGAAAAAGATGGACTTATGGGTCCATTGGGATCGGATCCTTTTCCTACTTGTGAATCTTGCCTTAAAGGCAAAATGACTAAGTCCCCTTCACAGGACTTTTGAAAGAGCCGCCGATAAATGGATTAATCCACACTGACGTTTGTGGGGCTTTGGAAGCAGCACGTGACGGATATCAATATTTCATTACGTTTACATATGATCATACTAGGTATGGTTATGTATACCTAATGAAACATAAATCCGAGGCCTTTGAGAAATTCCAGGAATTCAAGGCCCTAGTCGAGAAACAAACTGGTAATCATATCAAAGCACTTCGGTCGGACCGAGGTGGCGAGTATATGAGTACGGAGTTTGACGAGTTCCTTAAAGAACATGGAATAGTTTCACAACTAACACCTCCAGGTACTCCTCAGTTAAATGGTGTGTCAGAAAGAAGGAACCGGACCCTGTTGAACATGGTCCGTTCCATGCTGGGCTATACTGACTTGCCGATTTACCTGTGGGGGTATGCACTTCTGACTGCCGCGTATATCTTGAACAGATGTCCTTCTAAATCCATTCCTAAAACTCCACATGAGATGTGGGAATGAAGGAAACCAAGTCTTAATCATATTAGGATTTGGGGATGTCCCGCCTATGTCAAGAAGACTAAGGTGGAAAAGTTGGAAGCTAGGTCTGCGAAGGGACGTTTCATTGGATTCCCGTCTGGGACGATGGGATATCTATTCTACATGCCCGAAGATCGAAGGATCGTTGTTGCTTTACAAGCACACTTCCTGGAAGATGAGTTCATTCAGGAAGGCGGAGCAGGTAGAAGTATTTCTTTAGAAGAATACAATGAAACTCCTCGAGAGACACCTGTGCAAGAAACTGGAATCGAACTTTCTGAAACACAAGTACAACCACCTCGTAGGTCTAGTAGGGTGTCTCATTTACCTGAGAGGTATGGGCTTGTGCACTTGGAGGAGCTGGGTCTCCATGAGGTTCCAAGTGATAGCCAAGAGACCGACCCAACAACCTATGACCAAGCGATGGTGGATGTAGACTCCGCGAAATGGCGTGAAGCTATGGAAGCTGAGATAGACTCGATGCATGTCAATCAGGTCTGGACTCTAGTAGACCGCCCCAAGGGCATAGTGCCTATTGGGAACAAGTGGATCTACAAGAGAAAGGCGATGGTGATGGCAAGGTTGACGCCTATAAGGCCAGGCTTGTGGCAAAGGGTTATACCCAAAAGGAAGGGATCGATTACCACGATACCTTCTCGCCCGTAGCCATGATCAAGTCTATTCGCATGATGCTTGCTATAGCTGCCTACCACGATTATGAGATATGGCAAATAGACGTAAAGACGGCTTTCCTTAATGGATTCCTCGAGGAGGAAATCTATATGGAGCAGCCTAAAGGCTTTTTGTCTGAAGTCGATATTCGAAAGTGTGCAAGCTTCATTCCATTTATGGATCAAGCAAGCGTCGCGTAGTTGGAAACTTCGTTTTGACGAGGCGATAAAAGAGTTTGACTTCGTGCAAAATGAAGAGGAACCTTGTGTATACAAGAGGGTTAGTGGGAGCAAGATCGCATTCTTAGTACTATATGTAGATGACATTCTACTAATATGAAATGATGTGGGAATGCTCGGTTACGTGAAAGCTTGGCTTTCGAGTAATTTCTCCATGAAAGACTTGGGAGAAGCTACCTATATTCTTGGTATTCGACTCTACCGGATAGAGCGAAGAGAACAATAGGTCTTTCCCAAGCCCTCTATATAGATAAAATCTTAAAGCGATTTAAGATGGATGATTCTAAAAGAGGGTTCCTACCGATGCGACATGGAATAAAACTCACCTTGAAGATGTGTCCTCAAAATGAGGAACAACGAAAGGAAATGAGTAATATACCATATGCTTCGGCCGTGGGTAGCCTTATGTATGCTATGTTGTGTACAAGACCTGACATCGCGCATGCTGTAAGCGTGGTGAGTAGGTTTCAGGCAAACCCAGGTAGGGAACATTGGACTGCCGTAAAGAACGTTCTCAAGTACTTGAGAAGGACTAGAGATATGGTTCTGATGTATGGCGGTGGAGATTTGGATGTGGTGGGATTCACTGATTCGGACTTCCAAGGACTGAAGGACGACTCGATGTCTACTTCTGGCTACATATTTACTCTTAATGGAGGAGCAGTATCTTGGCGTAGCGCCAAGCAAAGCGCGATCGCCGATTCCACCTGTCAGCCGAGTATCAAGCAGCCTCGGAGGCTTCCAAGGAAGGGTTCTCGATTAAGAAGTTTCGGGAGAACTTCAAATAATACCATGTGCCTTGTTTGCTCAGCAAGATCACGCGACAACGACGGAGCTGTAGCGCAGGCCAAGGAGCCGAGGTTTCACAACAGCACCAAACATATTGAGAGGAAGTATCATCTCGTGAGAGAATTTGTTCGCAAGGGATACATTGTGCTGCACAGAGTAGACTCGGCTGACAACGTCGCCGATCCACTGACCAAGCCACTTTCTCAGACTAGCTAGGAGCGTCATCTGGAGAACATGGGTATTAGATACCATAGTGTGTGGCATTGAGTGCAAGTGGGAGATTGTTAGGAGTATGCCCTCGAATGCCACTCAGAGGTTGTTGAGTGAGGGCATTGTACTTGTAATTATGTAAACCATTTATATAAGGCAAATGAATGTTTCTTTATTTACTGGTAGTTACTGGCATTCCTAACTCGTAAATAAACATATAGAAACTAGTCCCTGTATTTGAGAGCAAAACTTTCCACTCCTTATTGGATAAGGGGGTCGGCACTGGAAAGGTTATAGCTCAAATACTTAATCGTTCGCAAGTCGATAAAACTTGACTGGGCATTAAGTTTATGTGAAGACTTGTATGACGTGTTCTTTGACATGGAGAGTGCCTGTCGAACACTAATGGTTAGTGGGAGCACACGTTATAGGTATGCTAATTGGATTAGTATACTCGAACCGACTCACCCTCGATTCGTCACATGGATTTCACTCGGGACGATCAATGACGGAATCGAAAGGTTGTGATAGGTATTCGTGAACCTTCGACTTGAGGATTTAGTAGGGATGTGCTTGTGACGTCAAGATTTTCATTAGAGTAGTTCGACCCCGTAAACCCGGAAGGCGGGGTCAACCTCGACGTGCATCTTGACGGCAAGTAGCAGTCCTACCGAATACCAAGATAGAATTCTTTCTCCCGTTAGTGAGCGGGTTATATGTCCTATGCGGTTATTGGCAGATGAGATCATAAGTCTTTGGCCAAAGCATTGGAGCTAGTTGTATTAGATACACGACAGCTCGATGATCTCGATTTGCATTAACGCATGCATAGCGTCAAGTCTGAGATAGGGTTTGGACCGTGACCCTATAACTTGATCGGGACAATTGAAAGAAGGGTTTATACGTATACTGGTATTCACGACAGAATGGTTCTTGAATGATCCCAATCATTCGTTCTCAGTTGGGGTACAGTGTAGGCCGCCAGGCTGGCTAGGTGGTGCTACTACTCTTTGGTTCCTCCCATTGCTGACTGAGACGGACCTACCGAGTCGCGCAATAGGATTGACGACGGAATGATTCAAGCTAATTCTCTCATTATAAATATTAGATATTGGATATCTAATTTTGGAACATTGGATGTTTAAATCGATTTATTGGATAAATTGATTTACGGCCTAATGAATTAAATAAATTACTGGGTGATTAATTTAATTCATGTATATAATTATTTCTTGGAGAAATTAATTATATTATTTTGTATTTGATATGTTTAATTAATTGGATTAATTAATCGATATAAATACATCGATACGGAATCGGAGTTTATCTGTTTAGACCCACGGGAGTCCGAAACGAACCGAACTCGTCCGATTTCTAGCATGGGCCGCCCCCCACATTCCACCCACCTTCCTTTTGGACTTATGTCTCCATTCTTTAATGTATTATTATTGTGGAGGTGGGGTTAGATTCCCACATGCATGAGTTGTTAAAGGTAGTGGGGAGTTGAATAAATAAAGGAGGATGACTATCACTCACACACAAGCTTCCATACGTGAAAGTGAAATAGAGAGAGAGAAAGAGAAAAACCTTTTTCTCAATTATCTTCATCATCTTCTTCATATCATCTTAATTGTTCTTGGAGAAAATTGAGAGATTCATTGAGAGTAAGTGAGATATACACTTGGAGTGTTGTAATCACAAATATATAGCTTCATCACTTAGCTCTAGCCGTATCCTCGGAGGATAGCAAGGTGATTGTTGTTCCGGTCGTTTCTCCGGCGCGTGGCAACTAGAGACGCGGTGTTTTCGGCGTTGTATCGTTCAAGAGCTTGGAGAATAGCTCAAGAGAAGGTTATCCATTTAATCAACGGACTACGAGGGTATGTTTCTCGTATCTCTTGTATTTCGTTTTGATATTCGTATATACGTAGCTCGATCGATCCTCGTAGGGATTCGGATCGAATTAATTTTCGTTTTACCGCTTCCGCTGGGCCTTCGTTTTAGGCACCGAATCCCAACACTATACTGTTACCGGATGATGCCTTTCGGGCTCAAGAATGCCTGCACGACATATCAACGCCTGGTAAATAAAATGTTCAATAGCTTGATAGGCCATACTATGGAGGTATATGTAGATGACATGTTAGTAAAATCTTTGCGCTCGGCCGATCATGTACATGACCTCAATAAAATGTTTGCTATTTTGCGAGAGTATAAGATGAAGTTAAATCCGAAGAAATGTTCCTTTGGGGTAGGTTCTGGAAAATTCCTCGTCTACATGGTAATCCAAAGAGGGATTGAAGCCAACCCCGATAAAATTAAGGCAGTAACCAGGCTTGTTCCTCCAAACTCGGTCAAAATGGTGCAAAGCCTAACTGGCCGACTAGCCGCGCTGAGTCGCTTTATCTCTCGCTCAACGGATAAATGCAAACCTTTCTTTGAGGCGATAAAAAAGAACAAGGATTTTCAATGGACACAACCTTGCCAAAAAGCCTTCGAAGCTATCAAGAAAGTCCTGGCAGAAGCCCCGACCTTGCCGAGACCGACCCGAGGGGAACTTCTTAGCTTATATCTCGCGGTCTCCGACTCGGCGATCAGTGCCGCTCTGATTCGAATGGAGAATGCGGTGCAACATCCGGTTTATTATGTGAGTCAGGCCCTTCATGATGCCGAGCTCAGATATGCCCCAATGGAAAAATTGGCCTATGCGCTCGTAATGGCATCGCGGAAGTTGAGACCCTACTTTTTGGAACATCAGATAGTCGTCTTAACAAACTATCTATTAAAGCAAGTCATGCACCGACCTGACGTTTCCGGCCGGATGGTAAAATGGGCCGTCGAACTCGGACAGTTTGACATAGCTTACGAATCGCGCACTGCTATAAAGGGACAAGCCCTTGCGGACTTCATTGCAGAGTTCACACCAGCAATCGCACAGGAGGACGACCGATCAGAAGAATGGTCACTCTATGTGGATGGGTCCTCAACCGCTGACTGATCGGGTGCAGGAATAGTCCTCGTTAGTCCCGGCCAGCGTCTGTTCTGCTCGGCTATTCGCCTGGATTTCCCGACCACCAATAATGAGGCAGAATATGAAGCTCTCTTGGCCGGTCTAGAAATGGCAACCTCTCTCGGCCTTGCCCGCCTCACCATCCTGAGTGATTCTCAATTAGTGGTCAACCATATCAACGGCGAATACGAAGCCAAAGAGCCCAAACTCGTTAAGTACCTCAACCTGGCACGGGCCCGGCTACAAAATTTTCAGGGAACAATACAACATATTCCCATAACTGAAAACATCGAAGCCGACTCTTTGGCCAAAGTCGCATCTAGCTCCGGGGCCGAACATATGGATGAGGTCAGCATAGGGTATCACGCCTCATCAGCCCTGGAAATGGCCGAAATCCGGGCAGCCGAACAGTTAGAACCGCAAGGGTGGATACAGCCTATAATGCAATACCTTCAAAGCGGCATTTTACCCGAGGACCGAGCCCAAGCGAGATCCTTACGAACTCAGTCTGCCCGGTTCACCATCGTGGATGGAACCTTATATAAAAGAGGATACTTGGTTCCGCTGCTGAAATGCCCGTCCGAGTCAGAAGTAGAATATGCCCTCAGAGAAGTACACGAAGGTATATGCGGTAATCATTCCGGCGGCCAGGCATTGGCCTATAAATTAATTCGGCAAGGCTATTATTGGCCTAACCTCAAAAAAGATGCCATCACGCTCGTGCGGAAGTGCGTCCGGTGCTAAATCTTTGCTCCGCAGATCCGATCCCCGCCGGAAACTCTCACTTCCGTATATTTCCCATGGCCATTCGCCAAGTGGGGAATCGACTTGATCGGCCCTCTACCTAAGGGACGGGGAGGAGTGCAATACGCCATCGTCGCAGTCGATTATTTTACAAAATGGGCAGAGGCCGAGCCTATGGCACGAACAACTGAACAGAAGATAGTCGACTTTATATGGAAGTCAATCATATGCCGGTTTGGGATCCCTCAATCTATTGTCTCTGATAATGCCAAACAATTTGACAATAAGAAGTTTCGAGCTTTCTGCGACGGCCTCCAAATACGAAATAACTTTTCCACGCCCTACTATCCACAACCCAACGGGCAAGTCGAGACGGTCAACAAAATCCTGAAACAACATCTCAAGACACGCCTCGAGGAACTCAAAGGTTCCTGGCCCGAGGAGATCCCCGGGACCTTATGGGCCTATCGAACAACGCATAGATCCGCCACCGGCGAAACGCCTCTCTCCTTGGCTTTCGGCTCTGAAGCCGTTATCCCGGTTGAAATCGGGACACCTACCTACCGAGTAGCCCATTTTGAAGAGCAGGGTAACGACTTGGCCCTCGAACTGAATTTGGACCTCCTTGCCGAAAAACGAGCTCAGGCAGAAATACGAAACGCCATTTATAAAAGAAGGAGTGAAAAATATTACAACTCCAAGGTTCACCCGAGAAGCTTCCAGATCGGCGACCTAGTCCTTAAAAGGGTGTTGGGCTCGGATCCCGGACCACTCAAGCCCAAATGGGAGGGACCATATAAAGTTAGTGAAGTCCTTCAGAATGGAGCCTACCGGCTGGAATATATGAACGGCCAAAGATTAACTTACCCGTGGAATGCTATGTATTTAAAGAGGTATTATCAATAAAATTTGACGTTATTCCATTTTTCAATATTGATGCACCTCATAAGACCGGCTCATCCGGCACTATAAGACCGAGCTCATCTCGGCACCTCATAAGACCGAGCTCGTCTCGGCACCTCATAAGATCGGATCATCCGGAACTATAAGACCGAGCTCGTCTCGGTACCTCATAAGACCGGCTCATCCAGCACTATAAGACCGAGCTCGTCTCGGCACCTCATAAGACTGGCTCATCCGGCACTATAAGACCGAGCTCGTCTCGGCACCTCATAAGACCGGCTCATCCGGCACTATAAGACAGAGCTCGTCTCGGCACCTCATAAGACCGGCTCATCCGGCACCATAAGACCGAGCTCGTCTCGACACCTCATAAGACCGGCTCATCCGGCACTATAAGACCGAGCTCGTCTCAGCACCTCATAAGACTGGCTCATCCGGAACTATAAGACCGAGCTCGTCTCGGCACCTCATAAGACCGAGCTTGTCTCGGCACATCATAAGACCGGATCCTCCGGCACCATAAGACCGAGCTCGTCTTGGCACCTCATAAGAACGGCTCCTCCGGCATAATCGTTGTTGCAAATTACAAACGGTGACAACAAACCAAGGTGGATTGGCACGCAGGCCGTACATCAGATGAAACAAAAGAAAGACAAAGAGAGGCACGCAGGCCATGCTAGATGCAAAATTAAAGGAAACTACTCGGCCCCACCCTCCTGGCCGGCCGCCTGAAAGGACTGCCCCTCATCTTCGCCGTGCGGAGCCAGACCGGCATCCTCAACCCCAGCGACCTTTGGCTCATCGACTCCAGTGATGTCAACATGAAGATCGTCCGCTTGAGATGTGATGTAGGCCTCGATCTCCTGAACGGTCTTACCACCCTTCATGAGATCTAAAATCTCGTAACAGGTGGAGACATAATTCAAATTGATCAGCTTCTCAAAGGCAGGTGTCTCCTTGAAGGCCTCCGCCCCTTCGGCACGACCCCTAGCGTAGCTCGAAGCCTCGCGAGTGTTAATACGCTCGGTCAGGCTTTCAACCTGGGCCTTGGTCTCCTTCAGATAAGCCTCGTGCTCAGCCCGGGTATCCAAATACCGCCTGTGCACCTGCTTGGCTGCCTCGGTCATCTCTTCGGCCTTCAGCTTCCATATGTTGGCCTGGAAGGCCCGATTGTCCAGGAGCTCCATCTCACCCCTCATAGAGGTTATGTCCCCCTCCAGAGACTTGATCAAGGAAGGAAATAGGTGGTGCTTCTCTTGCAAAGCTTTGAGGTCGGCCTCCGCCTTCTTGTGCTTCTCAGACAAGGCCGAAAACTCATTGGAGGCCTTCACATAGGTGCACATGGCACGGCCGACCAGAGCGTTTCCAAACTGGATCTGCTCAACCGGATCCATATCATTAGTCATCATCTCCAACTTGGGCGTCCAACCCCTGATCGGAATATGACTGGAGACGGCCACCACAGGAGGAACCCAGTTGAGCATCTTAGGAGTTGGGGTAGCTGCCCGGACATAGTCAAGGAACCAGCGCGGCCGTCGCCCCTTCATCTGGTCGCACGGCTCCACCCGCTCCTGGTTAACCGGGAGATAATGGCCCTCTAAATCAATGACGGGCTCCTCCCGACCCGTCCGGACAGGAGTCGGGGCGGACACGACGACTTCAGGAGCAGACGAACCCTCAGCCTTGGTTGCGCTGTCCTCAGGCCCGGTCTCCACCCTCTTGCGCTTACCGGCCCGCTCCCTCCGCTCTGCGGCCTCAGCTGCCAGCCTCGCCACACGTTGCGCGGGCGTCTCTTTCCGCCCGGACGGAGTCTTGGCCTTAGGAGCTGGAAAAAGAAGACAAGTAAAAAAAAAAAAAGAGCTACCTGAAGAAGACATTATACTCGGATCGGTCGATCTAAGTCCGGCGGCCCAAAGATTTTCCTCGGTAACCAAAAGATGAGACTTCCTTTGTTCAAGAGGGAGATCCAAAAGCTGCTCAACCCGGTCGTCGAACTCAGGAGAGGTCTCTGGCGCCGGGATGCGTTCTGCACAGGCAACAAATGATGAGTGTTAGACAAAAAAGGAACAGGAATTAGAAATACAACACTCACTCATTTTGGCCGTAAAGTGCTGAGGGACCCGCAGCTCGGCGTCTATCACACCAGGCTCTCACTCATCCAACGAGCTCCTCCACGGTCCCCCTATAAAGAACCACTGTTCCTTCCAGCTATGGATGGTCTCAGGCACCCCCACTAATTCCTTGTGCATGGCATGCCGGGTCGTCAGGTAAAACCAGCCCGAGCCGGATCTACCAACCGACCTCCATAGAAAGAGGCCAGCCGTGCTGGTTAAAAAGAATGAAAAGGCCCACCACCCGAGCCCAGGAATTCGGATGGATTTGGGGGACAGGAAGGCCCCACTGCCTTAGGCACCGGGAAAAGGCCAACGGAAGCGGAAACCTAAGCCCGGCCAGTAGAGAGCGGTAATACACCGCCGTACAACCGACGGGCGGAGTGTGGGGCCTCTCCTCGGGATTCGGAACAAACATCCGCACCCTCACCGGAATCTTAAATCGCAGCCGCCAGGCCGCCAATTGTTCCTCTGTAACGGTACTCTAAATCGAAGCCGAATCCCACTCCGCCTCCACGAAAGGGGACGGCCGAGGGCGATTCCAAGCCACCACCGGCTCGACTCTTTCCTCCGCCTGAGTCTCTCCGATGGCTGTCAACGGTGCCACCATCTCCACTTCCCCAGATCCCGGCGACTTCACGACTTCACCTTCTTCCTCCTCGACGCTCCAGTCAATGGGAGCTCCGCCTATCGACAGATCTGCCACACCCGTACGGTCCGGCGACACGGTGAAAACCGCCTCTGTCTCGCCCCTCATCTCCGACAATCTTAAATAGAAAAGAAAAAAGAGGAGGAAAAGCAAGCTTACCGGGAAAGTCTTTGTGAAATCGGAAAAGAAGAAAAATCGCCAGAAAAGTTGTTTCTCTCTGCAACAACACGTAAAAATGGCGAAGGGAACACTGAAGGAGAAGACAGGCTATATTTATAGAGAAATAAAGGCATTAAATGCCAGGCGCGTGAAGCGACAATTCCTACTGAACCGTCGCAAAGTTCGAAAACGCGTGAACACGCCATCCAATCTGCTTGTGCCACGCGTCCCCAACATAATGACACTTAAAGACCAGGGAATCGAATCGACGCGACTCTCGAAGAGGCGTCTATTCGAAAGATCTTATCCTCCCACAAGCCCGATCGGTCTCAACATGAAACGACTCCAGCCCCGACCAGCCCGGCACGGCCCTGGACTCGGGGGCCCTTGTTGGCAGCCTATCCAACTTGGAATCCACGTAGGCACTCCAAGACAACTAAACCGGCCGAGCAGAACCTGAAGTCGGACCGGGCAAAAACCCGATTTCCTCCCGGGCTCGCTAAAAACCGGACCGGACGGTGACGCCAAGGCCGACCCGGTATCCGATCCGGGAGGGCCGAGCTGAGAGGGGACAAAAATGCTCCAATTCAAGATTACAACAAGGCCGACCTGAACGGCGGGAGACCCGAGGACCGACCCCATCGGATAAGCACCGCCAAGAGTCGGCAAGGCAGGCCCGCATGCCAATTAACGCATGCAGTCACACCCCTTCCCAAGGCGCTCCTTAGAGGCCGCCACGTGTCCTAGGCGTAAATGCAGACTAACAAGTGTTTTGGGCATATTCCCCAAACAGCTGTCATTCCTCCACTGGCCCAGATTGTCTATATATAGAAGAAATGTACAGTGAAAGCAGATCTTTGGATTTTGAGCATTTATAACAGAGAAAGAAAAAAGAGAGAATTCAGATTCATCGCCAAAAAGAAAATAAGACTTGTAATTAACAAGCAAACAAGATAGACCGGCCTAAAATATCCTGCTCGGCTCAACTCTATTTAAAGGTCATTAATTAAATTTAGTGATCAAACACCTTCCCTCTTGTTATATTATTTTCTACGTGTCTTCGATCCATTCGTCCAGATCAACACACGTGACGTTGACCAAATCAGACGTCAACAGTGTTAGTAACTAAATAAAATTGGAAATAATTTATGTTGGTCCCACTTAAGTAAATAAGTAAATAGAATATATATATATATATATATATTGGAGATGAGTTGTGCTATTTAACCGAAATTCTAAGAAATTTACTGCCAATTGTCACAAACCCCCACGGAGATGTCTTTAAAGTTCTGGAACATAAGAAACAGACCATGTACAAATTGGAGATGCTCTAAAATTTGGAGAAAAAATAAAATAAAAATTCTATCTGCTTGAACTGGAGACAAAATGAGAGAGAAAGTACGTGGTTGATCCTTAATCAACGGGGCATCTTGGCCTAATTTTACTCACTCCTGCGTTTTGGTATTAAGGCTGAGCATGGGATTTGGAGTTTGCAGAATCGTTTCGAAAACTGAACAAAAAATTATCCGAAATATATCCATTGATCGTTTGATATTTTCGGAATCGAATCGCCCAGAAAAATCTTTCGGTACGATTATGGAGATTTACTACTATCCACAACGCAAATCAAATCGTACCGAACTGAGGAACTAAAAATGAGAACCGAGCTTAAATATTTATGAATTTATAAGTATGTAGTATTTATACTTATGTGTACATTAGACTAATTAAATACATGTTTTAATGAATTTGATAACGTATAATAACAATGTTTAAATAATTTGCATTATAAAAATATCTTAACCAGAAAGACATGTAAAACAACTCATATCTCGCTAATTCCGGCGTCATTTATTACTATAATAATGTATGAATTTAAATATATTTTATTATTATCGTTCTAGCTTACATTATGATAATCTTGTATATTGAATTAGAGTTAAGAAATATGTTAGGTTTGTAGGTCACAAATCGTCCAGGAATAAGTCTAGAGGGGGGGGGGGGGGGGTGAATAGACTTATTGAAACTCTTAAACTCTTTTTCTCAAAGAGTAAGTTTCTTCAGCTGATGGATAAACAAATGACTTGGAGTCGTTTGTTCTTAATACGTGCGGAAATCAGTTGATGACGAATACAAAACAACCAATGAAACACTTAATGATGAATGGAGCAATTAAGGTATGATGCTATAAAACAGTAAAGAACGCAGGCAATTATAGTGGTCTCAGAGGTGGGGTAATCCTCTACTCATCCACTTTTCTCCAAACCAGTAGGAGATGAATTCACTATAATTTTCAACCAGTGATAAATATTACAGTGATTCAACCACACTACAACAACTTCCAACCAGTGGAAATCCGTGCCGTTGTAACACACTTGACTGCCTTGCACCTCTTGATCCTCGATCCTTGGATGCCTTTACAGTCTCTAACTTCAACCAGTGAAGTACCCCGAACTCAGGATTATAGACAAGAGTTTTTGTCTTCTCTAACTAAGAGCTTCTTCAAGTATGAGCTTTTTAGAACCGCTCTTTTCACGATGCTGTATTTCGCTTTTAGATAGCTTGGATGCTTTGATCGCTTGAAAGTATGTTAGCACCGGTAATTGCTCAACTTCAAATCTTCGGATATATATAGGTCACGATCTCTGAGCTTTCCTTCATAGCCGTTGCAAATCTTTTCAACAAATCCGTCCGTTGGAGAGGTAGACTTCTTTGTTTTCTTTCTGAACGTTGCAAGGCTGGATTCCCATATTTTAATCTATCTTCCGACCGTTGTGAAGACTTCTGCATGTGATGCGCCGAATCTTTTGAATATAAAACGATTAAAGTCTTCAAGGTGGGTCTGGATAGTTTATTTAATTCATATCTTTTGCGGGAATCACTCCAATTTGTCTCTTCACGTTGCATGTGACTTTCCGTAATTCTTGACTTTTCAACGCATGCTGACGTGGACTTGGAGTACTTGGCTGATCTCGACTAGGCTGATGAGCAGTTAACGTCTCTGCAGTCTGGACCTCTCTGATGTTCACTGTTTAGGACTTGTCTGATCAGATGACTTGTCTGAGGTATCTTGACTGCAGTCTGGTCAAACATCCCTGATGATTTTTGTTGACCAGAACTACTCTGACTTGACTCGGCTGTACCTCTCTGATGAACTTAGCTGACCTTCAGTACTTAGCCGATTTTCAGCCTAACTTATTTTTGGCCTATAGAAGATACTCATTTGGTTCTTCTTTACATTTTGCCAAGTTTTATACTTAACATTATTTGGCCTATGGAAGATACTCATTTGGTTCTTCCTTACATTTTTGCCAAGTAATAAACATTTGAATTTATACTGATGACATCATCAAAATCTAACGAGCATTCCTAACAAATTCCCCCTATTTTGATGATGGCAAAACTTAAGGAAATATTCAAATGAACAAGTCTGCACTTAGGTGCATGACACAAACTTAAAATCAGTCTAGTTTTGAGACAACTAGGAGTTATCATTCAAATGACTGCATATATTAATTTTCTGTTGATTACAAGTACATTGCTTGAATATAAGTACAGAAAAATTAATTAACTACAGAAATTACAATTACATCAAAAACTATCTGCCCCTTTCTCTGCGAACAGTTTGCTTGGGAGGTCTAAATAGTTTTGCACCGATTGGTCTAACATTGATGGGTGCAAGACCATATTTCCTCCTTATGACTAGGGCAGCAAAGTCTTGGTCTTCTTTTGAAGAGAACTTGTGCTCTTCACATAGCTTTCTAATTTCTTCTTGAAGCTCTAGCTCGTAAGCTCATTATCCAAACGGGTCGGCGCTTCCACTGCTCTGAATGGAGGAATCATAGGATAAGCCTGCCATTTGGCTGCATATTTAAGCATTATCTTCCACAGAGTAGGCCATCTAGCATCCATGTAGTTGATGAATGACTGTTGGGGCGAGCATTCTTTATCATCGAGAATCTCCCAGAGGTAGAACTGCTCTGTGAATTGTTTCTTGGCATCCGCCCAATTGTTCATGAATTCTGTTGGCAAGAATTCTTCAACATACCACAACTGTTTGCCTTCCCATTCGAATCTTTGTTCATCTTTCTCTCTTGTTCTTCTCTTCTTCTCCACAGACTGCTTCTCCACAAACTGCTCTTCAGGTTGGCTGGGGGCAGATATCTCCTTTCTTTTTAGACTTGATGGTCCTCCTTCAATTTGGAGAATATCTTGCCTCTTCTTTGATCTTAGCTCTGCCCTTATTTCTCCTTGAGTACTTACTTCCCCCTGAATTCTATCTTCCCCCTTTTTTCCAGCATCAACTAAAGTAGTCAATTGCTGCTAAATTCTGCTCATCCAGTCAGACATGCCAAATGGCATTCTGTTGTTAGTAGGGGGAGGAGGCTGATGTACTTCCCTCTGCAGTAAGGTGTCAATCTTGGCATTGATGGATTGGAGGTCAGGAGTGACCTGAGATGCCAGCAGCTCTCCAATGGTATCCTTCACTATTTGTCTGATCAGCTCAGTCATGGCAGGTGAGATCTGAGCTGGTGGAGAGTGCTCGCCTGAGCCTTCTGCAATTGAACCACTGGACTGCAGGCTCCTATCTGCAGCTGGTACTCCAGATGGGGTCTTCTCTGGGGTCCCGGATCTGGAGCCCTCATCCAACTCGACGTCTAGGCTGGTGTACCGGGCAGGTGCCGCATTCCTATCTGCAGCCTCTTGTATCGGCTCTGGCTCCGGCTCCCTTTCTCCTTCTTCCTTCTCTTGCTCTTTCTCCTACTCGTCCTCCTTTTCTTCTTCAATATTTTCTTTTTCTTTCTCAGCTCCTTTATCTCCTCCTTCATCTTTATCATCATCCTCATCATCATTATCATCATCATCCTTTTTTCCATCTTTTTCTCCTTCTCCCTCATCATCCTTTTCACCTTCATCATCCTCCTTCTCTCCTTCATCATCTTCCTGTTCTACTTCTTCTCCTTCTTCTTCTGCAATCAACTCTTCTGTTTTCTCAATTTCTTCAGATTGTTTTTCAACTAGAATGTTTTCTTCTTCATTTCTCTCTTCCTCTTCCTTTTCTTCGTCATTTATGGCAATGACTTCCTCATTTTCTTTTTCATCTACTTCTTCAATTCTAATTTCTTTCTCTTCTTCCTCTTCCTCCTCTTCTCCAAAGGAACCATCAAAAATACTAAACATAATGGAATGGATGAATTGGTCCATGTTGGTTTTAAAATGAGACATGAACCAATTATCTTGGAGGATTAAAACTAAGTCTGATTCTTTACAAAAATGAATCAGTACCTCCTTTGTGGCTTGGGGATATTCCCAACCACTAGATTCAATATAAGTTTGAAGATTTGTAAATGACAGAGATTTGAAAAACTTCCACTCTTCGAAAATATTGACAAAAGAGTCTTTTAATGCTTGTGGTTTAACAAGATGTAATTGTTCAATGGATAGGTTGAAAACATTATTCTCTAGCAGGTTAAATGTGTAATTGGCTTCAGGGAATGAGATTATTAAACCTTTTTCTTCTTCCTCAGGAATGTAAGCTAGAGTGAGGACAGCCACGATCTGATTCTCAGTGCACAGGCGGTAGTCTTCGTGAGTTGGTGACACAGGTGGGACTGGCATAGTGATCTGACTGCTCTTCTTCACTAAACTGCAGTCTCCTGGGCCTCTTGGGAGAGGGTTCTGGAGATGACTGCATGATGGATGGTTCTCCAGGGGCTGGTTCCCTTTGTAATACCCACGATTTTCGTTCCGGTTATTTTGGATTTTTTTTTCGGATATTTCCCGGTTGTCGAGTTCCGGTATTATTTTCTCGACAACTGATTTTGGCGTCTAAGACCGTAGGTGATGATTTGTTATCCGTTGTTTTCATTTCGGACCGATGATGTTGTCCCCGAGTATTTTGTCGTGTTCGTTCCGTGCGATTTCGGAAAATCGAGTCGTTGAATCATAGTGGTCGGACACTGGCCGGACGGTTGGGGACGGTGGCCGGACGGCTGCAGGCACTGGCCGGACGAGTGCGAGCAGCGGGCCGAGTCTGCGGCTGGCCCGGGCGGTTGCGACAGAACCGCGTAGCGCACGCTACGGCCGGAAAGGAGCGCACGCCTTCGGCCAGAGGCGCGCACGCTATGGCCGGTTGGCTGCGCCTAGTCGGCCGAGGCGATAGGGCGTAAGGTTCTGGATCGAGGATCGGCGGGTAGCACACGCTGCTGCCGGACTCTGCGCTTACGGCGGTGTAGCGCACGCTACGGCTCAGAGGCTGCGCCACGCTACGGAGCCAGAAGTCTCTGAATGTGGTGGGCCGGCGCCGCATGTGCTCAACGCATGATGGCGGGCCCGGCCGAACATTCTCGGCGATGACCGCCCGCTAGCGCCGCACGCTAGCTCGCGATCTAGCGCACGCTAGATCGCACCGATATAAATATGACCGGCGATCTGCTTGCACTCATTTTTCATTTCCTTCCTTTCGTACGCGGCCGGGTTCTTGGAGGTGACGAAGGCATGTTATTATACAACTAATCCACGAAGTTTTGGAGCTCATATCATCGATTAATCACTCCATAACATCCTTCAATCCAAATAATCAAGGTTAGTTTTCCTAAAATCCTAGTTTTGGGAAAATTGGGGGTTTTGGTTGTTTTCGCCCGTTTGATCCGTGATAACTTATATTTGTGATGGATTGATGATTATTAAGTCATATTATACCAATTTCCTTGTTGATACATGGTTCGATTGTTAAAGATTCTTCGTTTTGTTGAGTTCCTAATCGGTGCCTTGAAGGTGTCCGGTGAAAATCCTTAGAGGGGGGTTTTGGGCGTTCTACGATTATTCTTCCTTGTAAGATCGTTGATTATTGACGGTATGATGTTAGGGTCAGGTTCCTTGCGAAGAACTTGAGTCGGAACCCTTCCGTTCGCGGTTTTCCGATCGGTAGTGTTACCGTCGTTTTCGCCGGAGAGTTGTGGACGTTCGAGGTTTTCCGGTTGAGCCATGTTCGTCGGAGTGTCCGGCATCGACTATCGAGGCGAGTATCTTGCCCATACATTGCGTATTTTGTGAATATGATGATCGAAAATTGACGATACGTGTTAAACAATTGTTTACAACCATTTTTCTAAAGAATCGTTATAACTATAATCAAGGTTTTATTTAAAGAGGATTCTTGTGTTCGGGAAATAATGTGCTTAATTGACTATGCGTATTGATGTCGAGTATAGGATCACATTATTTTCGAGTGATGCCATTATGTGTGATTTTGTCGTTGGTAAGTGAAAGTTCAATCATTTTGTTAAGATTTTGTGTGGAGTCATACGGATGTGTGTGAATGTGTGGACTTGTGTGATATTGGTTGTGTGGATTGGTGCTGTTTAGATGGTGTGTTTCTTTGTGGATAGTATAAATTTTGGGTCGTGAGTATGTGTTGGATAATATGGCCATTTTAGCAAAATACCTCGACTATATATATATTGTGATTGACTCTTGAGGATTGCGGTTTTGGAAATGTGAATTGATGAGAGTTGTAAGGTTTTTCTCGGGTACTCTCACTCGGGGATTGACTCGACGGGGTCACACGGGGACCTGGTGGCTTAGCGGCTGGACCGGGTCGCGAGAGTTACTTCGAGTGGGCATTCTCACCTGGGGATTGCTCGACGGGGCACACAGAGACTTGGTGGCCTTACGGCGGGACCGGAGGGCTGGACCGGTTCGCGAGAATTGCCAGAGTGTTTGAACAGTTGATTAATTGTGATATGTCCGGAGTATCACAATGCTTGTTGCTCGGAGTCGAGAGACATTATATATCGAGTCCTGGTGTTTGGCTAAAATGGCATAAACATAATGTGTTATGTGTAATGTATTTTTGGGAAGTGAATTGAAGTGAATGAACGGGTCGTGGACCCTGTGTTGGTGATCGAAATGGTTGGGTCGTGGACCCTGTGTTTTGTGACTGGAATAAATTGGGTTGTGAACCCCGTGTTTTGTTAATCGGATTTGCATTTTTAGAAAATGAGTATTGGGGCGGTGACCCTAAGTGACTTTTGAAGAATTAAGAACTTTACTATCGCAAATGTTTTCGAAAACTCCCAAGATTTGAAAATGTTTTCAAAGTGCTTTCTTGTTTTGGTTTCTACTTTCAAGACTTGAACTATTTTAATTATCAAATATCTCGGGAAGACTTTTGTTGTATTCTCGGAATGTGTTTTGTATGGCTCGTATTTGCACTTTATACTTGTACTAGCAAAACAGTGGAGTTTTGCTAACCCCCGAGTATTCGGGGGTGGATGTCTGTTTTTGCATCCAGGTACATGCAGGTTTGGGAGCAAAACACAGGATCGACGCGAAGGATGATGGAAGGCGAACGATACTAATCATACGAAGGCCAGTGTTGGATACAGTCAGACCGAGTTTGTGTATGGTCTTTCTTCTGTTGTACTTTTGGTTTGTGACTGTATTTTACCCTTGTATGGGTACGAGTCGAGATGGAAATGTGTATTTTTGACTTGTATGTTAGTGACGAAAGACCAAGTTGGTCTACGGATTTGGTATTTTACCATGTCGGTATGTAATTTATTGTGTAGTTTTGATGTCTAGCCTGGTGGATCCTCACGGAGAGGGTCTGCGGCGTGTAATATTCCCGGTTTGTTTCTGGGGGTGTTACATTTATGGTATCAGAGCTTAGGTTGCGGAAACCTAGGTTGTCGGGTCCAGTCGGGTATTGTCGTGTCTTGTTCTGTCAGATTGTGTCTGTCTAAGTCGTGTCGCGACGCGTCGTCTGTGATGTCGGCCGTGATTAGTATCGAGGTGCAGCCATCATCTTCGTGCGACCTGTGAATGTAAGTCTCCCTACTATATTGTGCCTTGTGATATACGAGCTTGTATGATTTTGTGTTATGATGTGGAGTTAAAGGTGATTTGTGAGTATGTGGCCTATGTTGTTTGATTTTCGTATGATGACCTCAAGGTCAAAATTTTTGGAGAAATCCAACTACCGATATTTTGTTTTCATTTTATATTATAAGTTTTCAAACTCGATTTTTGAACCCAAGTGAAGTTTACAAAATGTAGACAAGACGTGACTCTCGTTTTCAACTTATCGGTTTTATGACTGTTAGTCGGCAAATACTTGATGATATTCTTGTTGTTCGGGCAGTGTTGCCACTTTTAAATTAAAACTATGATGTGAATGCTGGGTCGTTCGATTTGTCTGCATTGAGATAGCTCTCTTTAATAAGAGGTGAGAATTCGGTTTTTGAATAACAATTGTCTTTTGATGGTTTCTCATGAAGTGTCGAATCAATGGCTTTGAGACTCGAACGTGTTGTTGTTTATTTGTGACCAATGATTTTAGTAATGTTGTATATATGTTCGTAATCACGTGCTGAATTTGAGCTGTTAGCGCACGCTAAGTACAAGGCTAGCGCGCGCTAATGTAGCATGAGTAGCGCACGCTAATGTTGTTGTAACGCGCGCTAATGCAGCATGAATAGTGCACGCTGAATAATTGTTGTAGCGTGCGTTAGTTAGCTGGGACAGAGGATGTGAAACCGCATTTTAGCCGTTAGGTCTAACTTTCTACATCGATCGTCTGTGATCAGATTCTATCTGCGTTGTCTAGTGATGACAACCGTTTGATGTGGACGAGTGTTGTGACCTTTCATTCGCGCTAAGTGATAATTGATTTTGTTCGATGAGTTGATAAATTATGTCTGCTGTGTGTGTGTTCGAAATGTTTTCCTAAAACTTTCATAAGTTTGTGCAAGTTGCGGAAATCAATTTTTGAAACTAATTTGGCGTTGCGATTATGCCGGCGGCTTTGTATGAACTTTGGAAATTGTTTGAAATTTGCGAGCCGGCCTAGGATTCTCAAATAAAACCTCGACGGTATTGAAAGAGTTGTTTTAAAATATCTTGAACATTTTGTAAAATGTTACCGTCGTTGATTCTTGTGTAGTGTTGGGAGAATTTTCAGAAATGACTGTAACGTACTATTGTATTTTCGAATAATTCGAGTACATGATTTTCAAAAATCTTTCACATCATAAAATATTTCTGTTTTCAAAAACCAATACGATTTCTTTTTCAAAAATATATAGTGAAAGATGAAAAATCTCACTCGATGTAAAGTTCAAACTCGGATTTGGAAATGTTAGAGTATGTAGGAATGGTTTGATGATCTTGCATGGCTAACTTGTTGGTTGTTAACAGTGATGGTGATGAGTAAAGGCATGACGATTTTGATAACGCCGGTTACAAGGAATTATTATTTTGGCAAATGATTTCAAATGAGGCGGTTAGAGTATGTTGATTACAAGTTTTGATGAAATAACCCGAGGTACCAAAAGTACTTTTAAAGTTTATTTTGAATAACATACAAATCCAATGATTTTCAAAAGATTTTCTTTAAAGGGATACCTCGTGGATTTTCTTTGCGAGTTGTTATTGGTTACCTTATGTGATATGTCATGCTAAGTTGGTACTTTAGCATATTTGTTTTTGCGAAGTGGTGCAATTGTATTGAGTGAGAATCCGCTTAGTATGCCGAGGGACAGCGGACGCGACCGTGACCGCGGTACAGTTGGTTATGGAGACTAGATGCGGGATCAAGAGGATATGGCCGAGAAGGTTGATATTCAAACACTTCATCTCGTTGTTTAGGTTTCGGGGACAAAACCTCTTTTAATGGTGATATGATGTAATGCCCGCATTTTTTTTCTTCTTCTCATTTCTGTTTTGTTCGACCGTATTGAGGCGATTGTGTTCGTTAATGCTTCTGACCTTGTGTTGTTTCTATCATTTGTCATTCGAGCGAGTTCTGATATTGTTCCAAATTGATGTACATATCGTTGTGATCTTTCCAAGTTTGGATCGATTTCTTGTGAACCGTGTTCGAAACTAACACCTCGTGCTTCCTACAAGTTATTGATGTCTTGAATTGAGGTATGTACTTCAAAGGTTATCGTTGTTGTTCGATCATTGCTATTCGTTCGTCGTTGTCCAATCATTATCGTTTGACCTCGAAATCGTGATTATTGTACATCTGGGCCATTTTGCGATTTCCATAAGTGTTGGGAAATTGTCTTCGTATTTGATCTTCCAAATCTGTGAGTTATTGGAATTTCATACCTTTCAGCGTTGGGATCGTGATTTGATTTTTGTATTGCTCGGTTTTATCAACCGCAGCGATTCATGCCCGTTGCTTTTCGTAAGCATTCTTGCGTCTTGAATCGGATCGTAGTGGCTTTATACTGCATGGAGTTCTGGTGTGTTGTCGAGAGTCGCCTTGCTTTTGTTTTAAGTTTCGGGACGAAACTTATTTTTAGGGGGGTAGAATGTAATACCCACGATTTTCGTTCCGGTTATTTTGGATTCTTTTTTCGGATATTTCCCGGTTGTCGAGTTCCGGTATTATTTTCTCGACAACTGATTTTGGCGTCTAAGACCGTAGGTGATGATTTGTTATCCGTTGTTTTCATTTCGGACCGATGATGTTGTCCCCGAGTATTTTGTCGTGTTCGTTCCGTGCGATTTCGGAAAATCGAGTCGTCGAATCATGGTGGTCGGACACCGCCGGACGGTTGGGGACGGTGGCGAGCAGTGCGAGTTGGCCGGACGAGTGCGAGCAGCCGGCGGTTGCGGCGAGGAACCGCGTAGCGCACGCTTGGCCGGAAAGTAGCGCACGCCTTCGGCCGGGAGGCGGCGCACGCTATGGCGGTTAGGCTGCGCGCTAGTCGGCCGGCGGTAAGAAGCGAAAGGTTACGGGCGGAGGATCGGCGGGTAGCGCGCACGCTGCTGCCGGACTCTGCCGCCTTCTGGCCGTGAGTAGCGCACGCCTTCGGCTGAAAGGCTGCGACGCTACTGGACGAGCCAGAAGTCTCGGAATGTGGTGGGCCGGCAGCGCACGTGCTCAACGCATGATGGCGGGCCGGCCGAACATTCTCGACCATGACCGCCGCTAGCGCACGCTAGCTCGATCTAGCGCCGCTAGATCGCACTCGAGATAAATATGACCGAGCAGTCCTGTTTGCACTCATTTTTCATTTCCTTCCTTTCGTGTACGCGGCTGGGTTCTTGGAGGTGACGAAGGCATGTTATTATACAACTAATCCACGAAGTTTTGGAGCTCATATCATCGATTAATCACTCCATAACATCCTTCAATCCAGCGAATCAAGGTTAGTTTTCCTAAAATCCTAGTTTTGGGAAAATTGGGAGTTTTTATTGTTTTCGCCCGTTTGATCCGTGATAACTTATATTTGTGATGGATTGATGATTATTAAGTCATATTATACCAATTTCCTTGTTGATCCATGGTTCGATTGTTAAAGATTCTTCGTTTTGTTGAGTTCCTAATCGGTGCCTTGAAGGTGTCTGGTGAAAATCCTTAGAGGGGGGTTTTGGGCGTTCTACGATTATTCTTCCTCGTAAGATCGTTGATTATTGACGGTATGATGTTAGGGTCAGGTTCCTTGCGAAGAACTTGAGTCGGAACCCTTCCGTTCGCGGTTTTCCGATCGGTAGTGTTACCGTCGTTTTCGCCGGAGAGTTGTGGACGTTCGAGGTTTTCTGGTTGAGCCATGTTCGTCGGAGTGTCCGACATCGACTATCGAGGCAAGTATCTTGCCCATACATTGCGTATTTTGTGAATATGATGATCGAAAATTGACGATACGTGTTAAACAATTGTTTACAACCATTTTTCTAAAGAATCGTTATAACTATAATCATGGTTTTATTTAAAGAGGATTCTTGTGTTCGGGAAATAATGTGCTTAATTGACTATGCGTATTGATGTCGAGTATAGGATCACATTATTTTCGAGTGATGCCATTATGTGTGATTTTGTCGTTGGTAAGTGAAAGTTCAATCATTTTGTTAAGATTTTGTGTGGAGTCATACGGATGTGTGTGAATGTGTGGACTTGTGTGATATTGGTTGTGTGGATTGGTGCTGTTTAGATGGTGTGTTTCTTTGTGGATAGTATAAATTTTGGGTCGTGAGTATGTGTTGGATAATATGGCCATTTTAGCAAAATACCTCAACTATATATATATTGTGATTGACGCTTGAGGATTGCGGTTTTGGAAATGTGAATTGATGAGAGTTGTAAGGTTTTTCTCGGGTACTCTCACTCGGGGATTGACTCGATGGGGTCACACGGGGACCTGGTGGCTTAGCGGCTGGACCGGGTCGCGAGAGTTACTTCGAGTGGGCATTCTCACCTGGGGATTGCTCGACGGGGCACACAGGGACTTGGTGGCCTTACGGCGGGACCGGAGGGCTGGACCGGGTCGCGAGAATTGCCAGAGTGTTTGAACAGTTGATTAATTGTGATATGTCCGGAGTATCACAATGCTTGTTGCTCGGAGTCGAGAGACATTATATATCGAGTCCTGGTGTTTGGCTAAAATGGCATAAACATAATGTGTTATGTGTAATGTATTTTTGGGAAGTGAATTGAAGTGAATGAACGGGTCGTGGACCCTATGTTGGTGATCGAAATGGTTGGGTCGTGGACCCTGTGTTTTGTGACTGAAATAAATTGGGTTGTAAACCCCGTGTTTTGTTAATCGGATTTGCATTTTTGGAAAATGAGTATTGGGGCGATGACCCTAAGTGGCTTTTGAAGAATTAAGAACTTTACTATCGCAAATGTTTTCGAAAACTCCCAAGATTTGAAAATGTTTTCAAAGTGCTTTCTTGTTTTGGTTTCTACTTTCAAGACTTGAACTATTTTAATTATCAAATATCTCGGGAAGACTTTTGTTGTATTCTCGGAATGTGTTTTGTATGGCTCGTATTTGCACTTTATACTTGTACTAGCAAAACAGTGGAGTTTTGCTAACCCCCGAGTATTCGGGGGTGGATGTCTGTTTGCATCCGGTACATGCAGGTTTGGGAGCAAAACACAGGATCGACGCGAAGGATGATGGAAGGCGAACGATACTAATCATACGAAGGCCAGTGTTGGATACAGTCAGACCGAGTTTGTGTATGGTCTTTCTTCTGTTGTACTTTTGGTTTGTGAGTGTATTTTACCCTTGTACGGGTACGAGTCGAGATGGAAATGTGTATTTTTGACTTGTATGTTAGTGACGAAAGACCAAGTTGGTCTACGGATTTGGTATTTTACCATGTCGGTATGTAATTTATTGTGTAGTTTTGATGTCTAGCCTGGTGGATCCTCACGGAGAGGGTCTGCGGCGTGTAATATTCCCGGTTTGTTTCTGGGGGTGTTACACCCTTCTCTTGAATCGGACAGCTATTGGAGTGTTATCTGACTCGGCGTCTGACTCGACTGCAGTTGGGTTGTCGGCTGCAGGTCGATCCGACTCGCCTGAAGAATAATATCTGGGGTAAGTCCTTGTGTCAGGTAGCTCCTTCAACATCTGGGCTGCTCTACTTGTGCCTCCCAATTTTCTCAACGTTTCTTGGTCCAGATGACCAAGTCTTTTGTTGGGATGAAAGGGGTCAGTACTTCCCTTCGCCATACCTGTCTTCTCAAGGATCCAACTCAGCTGCGTTCCAAACGCCAGCTTGGATCGGAATCTCTTTTCATCAGAAAGCCATTTGGCTTTGTTGACTTCTCGAACAAGTTGCCTAAAAATGTAATCCGCCCAATAAATTTCCTCATCTTGAATCAGTGCTCCCAGCACCATGAACTTCGCCGACGACAATTGATCGTAACTGCCGGCCATTCCCATAATGATCTTGTTGGTTATATCCAACGCAAAATGATAGACCTTCTTAATCTCACTCCTTTTAGCAGTGAGTTTCAGTTTTTCCGGCTGAATCTTCGTCTTGATCTTATTCCAGGTTTCGGCTGCTGACTATTTGAGTGCTTCGACAGCTATCCTACGGTGCTTCATACCAAAAATTGTATGAATTAATTTCCGCAATATGTCGACTGTCTTCCGCCAACTGTGCTCCGAATTCCAACCTGAATCAAATAGGCTTCGCGATAGAATGCGATAACATCCTCCTTGTACAAATGTTGAGGGTTGATGTCCAGGAATGGGTAGATCCCATTTAGCTTCATCGTGCGGATTAGGTCAAGCACGTCGTAATCCTCCAGATTTGCTTCCAACAGGCCTTCGAAATCGACAACCAGAGAGAAGATAATCTGGTCCTTGAGCAATTTCATGTTAACGCCTTCGAAATAGGATTCCATTTCTGCAAACAAAGGATTTTTAGTGTATTTGGAGTTCAAGAATTTTTCTCTGTAAATCTAGGGTTTCTGATAAGCGTAAAAGGTAAAGTGAGGATTTTTCTTTCCTTATAGAGAAGATGAAAAGACATTGGATTAAAATATTATGTGTTTGAAACGATGGTACGCCTTTTGAGATTCTTTTAAATTTCAAATTTGAATCGGTGGTCCAGGTGTAGTTTTTAAAATTTGACGGTTGGTTTTAATTGGCCACTGTGGAGGTCGATTTATTAAGTGATCGCCACGTGTATTTAAATTGCCACTTGTGAACCACTTGTGAACCAAAATTAATTAAATATTCAGAGGTCGGTTATGTTTAGAAAACTTAGCTGGTTTGACTTGTTGACTGTTGACCGCTCTGCATCAGGTGAGTTGACTCCATGGTCTTCTCGCCTGAGATTCTGATCCGCTAGGTTCCTTTGTCCATCCTTCGTCTTCTTGTCTGCATCAGCTAGGATCTGATTTCTTTAGTCAGCTGGGTCCGTCCTTCCTTTGAAATGCTTCAGCTTGCTTCTGTACTAGATTCCCAATCTAGTAATCCAAGATCTCTGCTCATCTCCAAAAACCTTTCTTCTGGCAAAGGTTTGGTAAAGATGTCAGCTATTTGGTAGTCTGTGCTGGCTGTTTTAACTCTAACTCTTTTGTTAAGCACATGGTCTCTGATGAAGTGGTGCTTAACATCAATGTGCTTGGTCCTCGAATGCAAAACCGGATTGTTGGTTATTGCAATAGCACTATTGTTGTCACACCAGATAGGGACTTCATTGGCAATGATATTATAATCCCTTAGCTGTTGTCTGATCCATAAGACCTGTACACAGCAGCTACTTGCAGCAAGGTATTCTGACTCTGTGGTGGAGATAGAGTTAGAAACCTGCTTCTTGCTAAACCAGGATATCAGTCTGGTTCCTAGGAATTGGCACGTTCCACCAGTGCTCTTCCTGTTGATTTTGCACCCTGCGAAATCTGCATCTGAGTATCCTGACAGCTCGAAGTTATCATCCTTGGGATACCATAGTCCAACATTGACTGTAGACTTAAGGTATTTGATTATCCTCTTGGCTGCATCTAGGTGTGACTGCTTCGGCTTGGACTGGAATCGGGCACAAACTCCTACGGGTTTTGAATGCAGCATATGCGAGGAATAGTCTGATGGCCTCTAATCTGATAGACTTCAAAATCTTTGAATACATCCATCTGATAGACTTCGAAATCTTTGAATGCAGCATATGCGAGGAATAGTCTGATGGCCTCTAATCTTGCAACGGGTGCATAGGTTTCATCAAAATCTATTCCTTTACACTGTGCATAACCTTTTGCTACAAGTCTGGCCTTATTCCTAACAACAGCTCCGTCTTCATCACTCTTGTTTTTGTACACCCATTTGGTGCCAATAACCTTCTTGTGATCAGGTCTGTCTGTTAGTTCCCAAACTTTGTTTCTTTCCATCTGCTCCAGTTCCTCTTGCATGGCATTGATCCATGAATAATCTTCCAGGACTTGTTTAGTTGTTTTAGGTTCTATCTGTGACATAAAGCATGAGAACATAGCCATTCCTGCTGGTAGGGTTGACTGTCTTGTCTTAACTCCATCAGTCAGCTTTCCTATGATTTGCTGGATTGGATGGTCTTTGAGCCACTTGGGGATATCGTCTTCTTCTGGATCTGTTCCCCCTGTTGAATTGCTCGGTTGGATTTCTGCATCAGCTGGGTTCTGGTCTCCTTGGTCTGCAACTGGATCAGCTACCGTCTTGTTGTCTGCAGGTTGGGTCTGATCTGCAGATGAGTCTTTGTCAGCTACAGCTGGGTCTTCATCAGCGGCAACTGGATCAGATAGGTTTGGTGATCCTGTATGATCTGTAGTTGGGTCTTCAGCAGCTGCAGTTGGATCATCAGGCTGGTCTGCAGGTGAGTCCACCATTCCAGTGTCATGTACAATGACTTCTTCAAGGGTTGTTGTTTTGAGCTTGTTCTCAATTAGATCAACTTGCTTCATGTACTCAACAGTAGATTCATCAAAAACAACATGGGGTGTTTCCTCCACAACTAAGGTTCTTTTATTAAAAACTCTATATGCCTTGCTTCCTTGTGAGTATCCCATAAAGAGACCGTCATCAGTTTTAGCATCAAAGGCATTTAGTTGTGTTTTACCGTTGTTGTGGATGAAACACTTACAACCAAAAACATGAAAGTAAGCAACAGTAGGAGGTCTATTATTCCAAACCTCATAGGGAGTTTTGCCATGTCTCCCTACTATCATACTCCTGTTCTTTGTATGGCAAGCTGTGTTGACAGCTTCAGCCCAGAACCTCTTGGGCAGGTCCGCTTCTGCAATCATGGACCTTGCTGCTTCCTTCAGGGTTCTGTTTCTTCTTTCAGCAACGCCATTCTGCTGGGGAGTCCTGGCTGCAGAGAGCTCATGCTGGATCCCATTCTGATCGCTGTAATCAGTGATTGCCTTATTGAGAAATTCTCCTCCTCTATCTGATCTGATCTTGATAATGGATAGGGATTTCTCATTCTGGATCCTTCTCAGCAGATCAGGTAGCTTGGTCAAGGTTTCACTTTTCTTCTACATGAAGATAATCCAAGTGTACCTTGAATAATCATCTACTACAACAAGTGCATGCTTTCGGCCGCTTAGAGTCCTTGGCTTGATGGGACCAAATAGATCCATGTGGAGTAGATCTAATATCCTTGTTGTGAGAGTTGTAGGCTGGACTGGCTTGAATGATGCTCTGGTCTGCTTTCCTTTCTGGCAGGCATCACAAAGAGCTTCCTTCTTGAATGCTTCTTCTGGAAGTCCTCTGACCAGCTTCTGAGAACTGATCTTATTGATGGCTTTGAAGTTCAGGTGACATAATCTTTTGTGCCACAGCCATCCGTTCTCAGCTACTGTCTTGGATAGAAAACAGGAGTTAGGTGTTCCTGTGTTCCAATCTATCATGTAGACATCTCTCCTTCTGAATCCTTGTAGCTTCACTTCTCCAGATAGGATGTCTATCACCATACATTTCCAAATGGTGAAGACTACTAGATTCTTTTCGTCGCAAAACTGGCTTATGCTCAGGAGGTTGTACTTGAGCCCTTTGACATAGTGAACTTTGAATATCACAATATTTCCTCGGTGCGGCTCTCCAAAGCCCTTTGTTTGTCCTCTAGAGCTATCTCCAAAGGTTACATCAGGACCTCTTTCTTTGGTGTATTTGGACAGCATCTTCTTGTTCCCGGTCATGTGCCTCGAGCATCCAGAATCTACAAACCATTCTTCACCTCCAAAATTTGAATTTGTGGAGATGTGGTTGTAGTCCTTCCACCTTTTCTGCAATCAGACAAGCAGAGATTTAGGTACCCAAATCTGTGTGGGTCCTTTGGGGTTAGCTGGTTTCCTGGAGAATTGATTTCTCCTTGGATTTTGAAAGTTGTTATTATTATAACCCTCATAAGGTGTGTAAGGTCGAGGTCTGAATCTCCTGTTGGGATTGTATACTGGATATTCCTCAAAATTTTGATAGTGTGGGCCATTTCTAAATCTTGGCTGAGACCATTTATTAAATCTTTGAGGTCTCCACACTTGTTCATTTTGGAAATTAGGATAACCTTGAGGTTTCCATCTGCCCCTCCCATTTTGAAATCTGTTTTTAGGGAGTTGTTGATAATAGTGGGCATATTATGCAGGTGCCGTCGCCTGGGCCATTGCCTAGTCACTTGTCTAGGTGGCTGCCTTGTGTACCCTGGCTGCAGCCTAGACATGTGACTTGGATGTTGCCTGTTTTTAAATATCGGTTTATATGTAGGCTCAACAGTCGAGACAATTGTTTCTCCCTTGATAAACTTTCTTTTAGAACTAGAGGGAGTGTGAGGATCATATCCAAGGCCTGATTTGGAATATAATGACCTTTTATTAGTACACAATTCTTCCAGAGTTGAAGACGCCTTCAGGGAGGTTATTTCCTACGCCTGAGTCTTATTCACCTGAGTCAGCTTAGTAAATTCGGCTTTGACATGAGCAAGTGCAGCTGATTTTTCTTTAAGTAAAACAGTTAGTCGATTTATCTCAGCTGTATTAACATCAGCCTGGTTTTTAAAGTCAGCTGCAGTTATCTCAACCTAATTCAGTTCTAGAGTGAGTTTTTCAAAATCATTTTTCAGCTGCCTATTCTCATTTTGAAGCTGAGTCTTCTCGGCTGATACAACTAGGTGTGCAGATTTAAGTGTCTCAAAATCTTTAAATAGCTGATTTACAGATTCGTGCTGATCCATATCTTGTGACATGGCTGAACTGTTATTTAAACCAGAGGGTTTAGATGTTACCTCTTCATCAGCTAAGTTGTCCATTAGACAGTCATACTCTTCATCATCATCAGAAAAGAATTCGCTGCTTGATTCTACACGCTCCTGGTCTTCTCCGATGAGGGCCTTCCTTATGTCTTCTTTTCTTCCCACCTCCTTCTTGCTCTCGTCCTTCTTGAGCTAAGGACAGTCGATTTGGATGTGTCCTGTCTTTTGACAATTGTAGCACTCCACCTTCCAGCTTCCAGCTATCTGGTTCCTTCTGGGATTCTCCTTATAATTTTTCTTATATTTGGAGTAGTTTTTTCGGAAGTTGCTGAATCTTTACATTATAAACGCCATTTCTTCCTAAAAATATAATGGATTTGGAGGCTTTACATCAGATAAGCTCTTGGCGGGGGACTCGGCTGCAAAGGCTATTCCCTTCTCTGCAGGCTCAGTTGAGGATGAACTTGGAAGCTCGAACTCATAAGCCTTTAGATCAGAGAACAGCTCTTGGATCTTTATTTTATTAAGATCCTTGGATTCTCTCATGGCCACTGCCTTCATACTCCATTCTGGATTGAGAGATCTGAGAACCTTCAGTCCCATTTCCCTGTTGCCATATGTTTTGCCGAGGGAGTTGATCTCATTGATAATCTCAGTGAACCTTGTGTCCACTTGGTCTATGGATTCGCCATTCTTCATTTTGAAGTTGTCAAATTTTTGAATAGCAATTGACAACTTATTTTCCTTGATCAACTCCATTCCTTCACACATTAAGGCTAATGTGTCCCAGATTTCTTTGGCATTCTTGCAGTTCTTGATCTTGACCATGGTGGATTTGTCAAGAGTTTGATATAGCACATCTCTGGCCCGGTTATCAAGATTGGCCAGCTTTCTTTCTTCGGGAGTCAGCTCTGTCCTCTTCTTAGGGATCTTCTCTGGCTTCCCTGATGCGATCTCCTCTGCAGTGTTGTCCTTCTCGAAGATGAATGGACCGTCCTCGATGATGCACCACATGTCATCATGGATTGAAGATAAGTGTGCCTGCATCCTTATCTTCCAAAGATCATACTCGTCAACTGAAAACACAGGGAGTCTAGAATGCATGTGTTACATTATAAACTGAGAGTAAAGATATATCTTTGATATAGATCTGGTTCGTGAGATAAATGAACCAACCTCTCCGATACCACTTGTAGGTCACAAGTCGTCCAAGAATAAGTCTAGAGGGGGGTGAATAGACTTATTGAAACTCTTAAACTTCTTTTCTCAAAGAGTAAGTTTCTTCAGCTGATGGATAAACAAATGACTTGGAGTCATTTGTTCTTAATACGTGCGGAAATCAGCTGATGACGAATACAAAACAACCAATGAAACACTTAATGATGAATGCAGCAGTTAAGGTATGATGCTATAAAACAGTAAAGAACGCAGGCAATTATAGTGGTCTCAGAGGTGGGGTAATCCTCTACTAATCCACTTTTCTCCAAACCAGTTGGAGATGAATTCACTATAATTCTCAACCAGTGATAAATATTACAGTGATTCAACCACACTACAACAACTTCCAACCAGTGGAAATCTGTGCCGTTGTAACACACTTGAATGCCTTGCACCTCTTGATCCTCGATCCTTGGATGCATTTACAGTCTCTAACTACAACCAGTGAAGTACCCCAAACTCAGGATTATAGACAAGAGTTTTTGTCTTCTCCAACTAAGAGCTTCTTCAAGTATGAGCTTTTTAGAACCGCTCTTTTCACGATGCTGTATTTCGCTTTTAGATAGCTTGAATGCTTTGATCGCTTGAAAGTATATTAGCACCGGTAATTGCTCAACTTCAAATCTTCGGATATATATATAGGTCACGATCTCTGAGCTTTCCTTCATAGCCGTTGCAAATCTTTTCAACAAATCCGTCCGTTGGAGAGGTAGACTTCTTTGTTTTCTTTCTGAACGTTGCAAGTCTGGATTCCCATATTTTAATCTATCTTCCGACCGTTGTGAAGACTTCTGCATGTGATGCGCCGAATCTTTTGAATATAAAACGATTAAAGTCTTCAAGGTGGGTCTAGATAGTTTATTTAATTCATATCTTTTGCGGGAATCACTCCAATTTGTCTCTTCACGTTGCATGTGACTTTCCGTAATTCTTGACTTTTCAACGCATGCTGATGTGGACTTGGAGTACTTGGCTGATCTCGACTAGGCTGATGAGCAGTTAACGTCTCTGCAGTCTGGACCTCTCTAATGTTCACTGTTTAGGACTTGTCTGATCAGATGACTTGTCTGAGGTATCTTGCCTGCAGTCTGGTCAAACATCCCTGATGATTTTTGTTGACCAGAACTACTCTGACTTGACTCGGCTGTACCTCTCTAATGAACTTGGCTGACCTTCAGTACTTAGCCGATTTTCAGCCTAACTTATTTTTGGCCTATAGAAGATACTCATTTGGTTCTTCTTTACATTTTGCCAAGTTTTATACTTAACATTATTTGGCATATGGAAGATACTCATTTGGTTCTTCCTTACATTTTTGTCAAGTAATAAACATTTGAATTTATACTGATGACATCATCAAAATCTAACAAGTATTCCTAACAAGGTTTTTGATATTTAGTTGTTTATTGACTGCAAAGTAGTTTGTAAAACAAAAAATGCTACCAAAAGCTCTTCGAAGCTCCATTCTCAACCAATCCACCCTATTGGACCAGAATTCTCATATTGAATCTTCCAAAAATTTTGGGACGGTTTGGTATGGAGATTCTTTATGTTGGTTCAATTTCTTAAATTAAATTTTACAATCTCCGATCTTGGTTTGGTTCCGGAAGTTTCGAAATCACCAAACATATTCGAACTAGAGGTGGTCATGGGCCCGGGCCGGCTGGGACTTGGGAGTCCAGGATCGGCCATGTATTTTGCGGTCTGGACCAGGGTTGGGCGGCTGCGGCCCACTGCCCGCCCGCCCCCGGGCTGTCGTGGGCCGGGCTAGGTCGGGCTGGGCCCGACCGGGCTGGGCCCGGCAGGAAATTAAAAAAAAATAGTGTTAACATTAAATTAAAAATCAATTTGTAAAAATCTGCTTTGAATTTTTAAAATAAATTAATTAATATTAATTACAAAATCAATTTAAAAAAAACTGTTTTTAATTAAAAAAATTATAAAACTTAGTAAAAAAACTGCTTCAATCTGTTTAAGAAAATTTATTTTGAATTTTTAAGATATGTTAACATTAACTTAAATGTGGAGAAAAGGAAAAAAAATATTGGATTTGGATTTAATTTGTAAAAATTAGATTATTTTTTGATATTTATTGTGTGGGCTTGTATGGGCTTGGAGTGGGCTGGGGTTGGGCTGCGGGTGGGCCGGCCGAGCACAGACGAGAGAGTTCGGGACCGACCGCCGGTGGTCAGTGGTGGGCTCGGTCCGGGCGAAGCCGCCGGTCGGCCCGCGGGCCTAGAAAATCCGGGCTGGTCCGGCCCAACCCACTGGTCACCTCTAATTCGAACCAGCCTTACTTTGGTACGTGTGCGATTCCTTTGGTTGCATCCTTGAATAGACGGAGGAAATATAGTTTTTGCGATACAGTTAAGCCTCGATAAATGAATGTTCGATAAACGAATAATCTCGCCAAATGAATAATTTTTTCCGGTCCCAACTCTTTATAACATGTTCAAATTTTATTTCGATAAATGAATAATTCGCTAAATGAATATATTTCCCCAGTCCCGATCAGAGGTTTTAATCTAATTCTAAACATTTGTTGAAGATTTAGTGGACATGTTAGTTACACTTTTGTTGTGTTACCTCTTTTCATGCTATATAATTAGAAAATAAGCTGAATTAATATTTTTAGAAGAAAATTCTCTTTAGCTCGTGAATTTTTATTCACTGATTCTGCATTTCTTATTCAAGGTCTTTAAGTTCATTATAAAGATTTAAAACTCCCAGTACCCTAATTTTGTTCTATTTTGCATTTCAAATGTCAATTAAATTCTCATCTTACTTAGTTTATCAAGTACTAAATAGTATATAAATTTAATGATATAATATTGCCTTATTGTATCAATTTTAATTTTGCACAAAGTGAGACAAACACACACAAAAAGAAAAATTAATTGTAACTTAACTTTTTGGGCCTAAACATACGAGATGTGATGGTTATCATTGTTGGATATTATGGCTGACTCCGTCGTGGGCTTTCTTTTTAGGTTCTTGGATTATCAAGTTTGTAGCGGTCGTGGAGAGATGAACTTCCCGGAGGATACTGGCTAGGACATGTATTTGTGTATTGAGTTTCTGATCAGTTGTTGTATTTCCGCTGTTAGAGTATTTTAAATTGTTTGTCTTTTTCCGCTGCGTGAGTATTTTTAAATGGCCTTTGGTATCTGGTAACTTAGGTCACTTTGGCAATCGTTTTCTAAATCTATTATGTCGGTACGTGTAAGCAATAGCTTAACGTATGTTTTTAAACTGTTGAGTTTTGGCATTTCGGGCCTTGTGGTTTCAAATGAGATTTTACGATGGTTTGTTAAACGGATTTTATTGAGTCTTCAAATATTTTTAAAAGACAGTACCGTCGTTAGCCTCTTGGGCATTGATAAATGTTTGCGAAAATTTCCTTCAGCCTTGTGGGTTCCATCTCGGGGCCCATGGCGCTGTAATATTCCCGGTCGGATCTGGGGGTGTTACAATTACAGTCGCTACCATTATCATGAATCATTTCTTCATAATCTTAGCTATCAATAGGGTACACAACATTCAACGGTGTTGCTTCAATGGCTTCTGTTGCGTTCATTTCTTCATAATTTGAGCTATAAGTAGGGTACACAACTTGCAACGGTGTTGCTTCAATTGCTTCTGTTGCGTTAGTTAATGATAAAATCAATCTCTTGTTTTTCCTATTATTGTAGTTAGCTTTGAAATTTTTCTGTCTCAATCTCAATCTTTTTGTGGTTGCTGCAATTTCATGATCAGGGTTTTCCTCTATCATTCTTCTTTCTTCTTTCAACTTTAGTATGATATCTCACATCTTATCATCAACTTTTGTGCCTCCATTTTCAGCCTATAAAAAAATAACTTTAACAATAATTTGGTATGTTATAAAATTAGTTTTTTATAAATGCAATTACATATGTTATACTTATTTGAACTCATACCTGAAGAGTGCTAATCAGCGAATCTAAACTACTCAGCTTACGGTAGGGCCAACGATTAAAACCCGCTTTTCTACAGTACCTTTTTAAAGCAGTTAAACCAATATTAAGTTCTTTAGCAGCCTGCTCTGCTGTCAGATGAAAAAACCTGCAGAGTTCTTCCTTACTCAATGCCATTAAAGTGAAATATAGATTGTGATAGGTGTGTATAGTAGAGATTAGTATGGGGCTTTTAAAGACCTCACCAAGCTATTTGGTTTCCATGCAGTTACAAAATAATTTTGTAACTTACACTGACCTATAAAGTAAATTCATTAGGAATTCAAAAGGTTTTATAAAAAAAAAATCATAAAATATTATAGCAATTCATTTTATTTCTTTTTCCTAATAATTCTGAGAACCAAAGTTGCATATTTTACTCATTTTCCTGCATATTGTAGTTATTTCTGTCATTTATTAGGTCCGGCACTATATTTGTGTTACCCGATGTTCATGATGCATCCCTTTTAAGTCTTTGATTAGTTATAGACTTTAGCCTTTGGGATATCTTAGAGATGCTATGTGTGCATACATTTACAAAGCTCGAGTAAGTCATCTAATACCATCTTTTACATGGTTTTATATATAGTTGGCATTTAATGTATAATAATATGTATTGTCAGAAGAGCAGGGAGGGCCATAAGTTTGAATCACACGGGTAAATTTTTACTAATGAATTTCATGATTGCATGATTTTAACTTGGAAACAAACACAATTCATTCAAAACATGAAAACTTAAAACCAAACATAAATATTTTTTTCAAAAGCATGAAACTCAAGAATCCTATTAACTATTAGGATCCAACTCAGTACGTTTCTCCTAATTATTTATTCATTTCATTCTTCACTCATCAGGTGGAAACTGTGCACGATGCTTCCAAGACCTTCAGTATTTCTTGTTCACTCCTCGTCCGAGACTGCAACGACAAACCTAAGTGAGGTATGTAAGAAATCAAACTATTAAGATTTGCAACAATATTAAGGCAATAAGAAAATAACAAAAAGAATATGTGAAATTCAGACCTTCTTTTCTTAATGACATCCTTTGTTTCATTGTCTGAATCTTCAACATCATCCCTTAAATAACACAATTATAAATGACATGTAAGCAGTTATAGTTTAAATTGTTTCCAAATGTGGATGAAGGATCCATTGCCTAACCTTTTTTTGATGTTGTCTTCAGTAGGCTTTGATGGAGTAGACACTGATGGATCATCCGATAATTTCTTCAACTGGCGCTTTTTAGTAGCAGTAACTTGGCCAGCTTTCTCCACCTCTATATCAACGTCTGATTGCTCAACATCAACCCTGAAATAATTAAAAAATAAATGAGGTAAGCAGTAGTTTTATTTTATATTGTTAAAACTTGCGAATTGTGGTATCATTGATTAACCTTTCAATGGGGTTTTCTTCAGAAGGCTCGACTGGATTTGTCTCAGAAGCAGCTATTTCCTCAACGGTGCTAGAACCCGTACCCTCATCACCAGGCTGGTCTGCACAAATTGCCGAACATGTGAAGCTCTCGTAGCTTCCATGTTCATAGTAAGTGTGTGTCTTTATCTCAAGAGTGTGGGTACTACCCACAATTTCAGAAATGGCACGCGGGAACACAACATGATCATCTGATTCCTGTAAAAGAAGATAAGGTTAGGGCTAATTATTAGATTACTATTTTTAACCTTTAAACATTAATTCTGTATCATTAAGAATGTACCTCCCCATCTGTACCAAAAAGTTCGGATGCTGAGTGTTTAACCACTTCTGTTGCAGTCTCGTCAAACATCACAACAATAGTCTGCTCTGTCTCATCGGATACACCGAGCTCGAGCCTGTAGCTACACACCCAATATTGCATCAAATTGGTATTCAATTTTTTCATTCTTTTAAAATTTATACAAATGTTAAAATTTTTTGGAACAAAATTATGGGTTAATATTTTTAAAAACCAAATAATAACTAATGTAAAGAAAGAGCGATACCTTACAACTGGATAGTCCACAGATTTGTTACATCCTTCACACCAAAATTTACCTTCATGCCTTGTTAAACCTTTCTTGCATTTCTCACCTCCACACGATGGATAGTTCCACCCCTTTCTAGTTATGACTCTATCTATCCTCACCTTACAGTGGAAGGTTGAGCTCTAAAGAGTGAAAAAGCAGGTAAATAGGATGCAATAGGCTATAATTACATTAAAAAAAGATTAGAATAGAACATAAGTACATCACTGTTCCTGTTTCTTGCCCAAATCAACACATTTTCAAGTGTCCCAGGCTTTGGTATAGAGTGGTCAACCGGCACACCTTCCCTTTTTAGATTAACACCACTGCAAGAAACATTAGGGTTAGATGCTAACATGATTAACGTGTAGGGTGAATCTAACTGTGATTATGTTGCGATATTTCCTACACGCAAGTGCACGACATCGTTTACAAGTAATAAAGTGATAAGTAGAGTATCGTTCCCACGAGGATTGAATCTCTAACTACCGACGTTTTCGTATTCCAATTTTATTTGAACAAACGAAGTTGGGTTTTTGGATTAATAACTAAAAGAATTTCTAAAATACTAAGCAGTAGAAAACAATATCTTGGATTAAGAAAATCAAATGATGAATACGTCTAGGGTTCTGAATCCACCTTAGTTTATCCGAATTTACTCTCGATTATCCGTAATGAATAATTTTCCCATTTTACTGAAGGCGGAGATTGCTAATATATTCTACCGCTTCTCCCGAGGTCAATAGATTTATCTAACGGCGACTAACGCACTCTATCCCTAGGTGAATTATCTCGTCGATAGGCAAAAAGCATGAAATCTCCTAAAGGCCACGTAGTTTCTATGAGTATATTCCTATCTCACAGAATAAAACGGTCCTCACCAATAGTTCCTCACCAAATCTCCTCTCTCGATTCGAAGTGAATGATTAAATCAATACAACTATTGGCCAGATAATTGCAAGCATTAAACATAATTGGAAAAACTCAATAAAAAGGTAATAAATTGGATAATGTTAATCAATTCGTCAAAACAAAGGTTTCATCAAAACCCTAGATTAGGGCTTTAGCCTGACATACTAAAAACTGGAAATACAGAATAAATAAACGAAAGCATAAAATTCAAACGCAGATGAAGCTCGGATTTCTCCGTTCTTCAGCTCCCGCCTTCTGCCCTTGAATTCTTCTGCTTTCCTCCTCTTCTCTGTCTCCAAGCTTAAGCTCTCCTAGGTTTAGATTCAATGATTCCAAGATAATTAAATTAGGGTATTCAGCCCTATTTATAGCTCAGCACCTCCACAAATCGCGTCCGTATTAATCGGTTGAAAACTGGCTTCGAAACGGCCCAGAATCCGCGCAGATGTACCAAACCCGCTAAGTGTGCCGCGCTCATCAACTCGTGCCGCGCACATCGCCCCAAAAGCCGAATACACAGGCGTAAATAAATTCTTCGTGCCGCGGCTCACTGGCCGTGTGCGGCACAGAGTACTGACACTCGCCCTTCGGTGGTGTCTTCTGTGCCGCGGCTCCGATTCCTTGCGCCGCGGCTCATCGTCCAGCTTTTGCTGCTACCGTTTTGCCTCGTTTTAGCTCCCGGACTTCAATTTCCTGTCAATCATACAAAATCAAGGCATTAAAAGCTCATTTAGATGATTTCACTCACCAAAACACTACAAAATAATGATAAATAAGCGTATAAAAATACGCCTAACAAATACCCCCAAACTTAAGCCTTTGCTTGTCCTCAAGCAAAAAGAATTAAAGTCAATAAAAGAATGTCGTGAATAATTGTGCAACTCATAGTGTTCAATCTAATCAATACTATCCTGCCATTCTCTCTAAATAATACGAGTGTCATAAAAGCGAGCCGCACTCGAATAATGATTCCGCAAAGTAATCAAGTTCAGTCCTAATCATTCGTTCATGAAGAAAACTCAGCTCAAAGATTAACAAAACATGAGTCAAATCGACCGTCAATATGAAAGGCTAACATAAACAAGCTAGTTCGTCGCGTTCCACAGTCTAAAGGCACAATTTTCACGAGTCTCATAATAAATAAACCTCGGACAGTATCCCCTTATATATATGCTCAAAAATTTGATTCGAGTCGACCACTAGGTTAGGATCTCGGGATGTTTCATCGGGATAATCCTAGGGTGGAACTTCCATTCTCATGTATTAGGAAACCGTTTGACGTAAAAGACACTCATGGGGCACATGGATGCTTCTAGTTACTAAGTTCCCGTCTACAGCGGAGAAACAACTCGAATATATAATTTCCGCATGTCCGAATCAAGGTTGCCGTTTTACGCGAGAGAAAACAGCGGGTCACGCGAATGCCCCCGGTTACTAGGCTTCCTATCATTGGCACATGTGAAATATCTAAATCATTAATCTAATCAGGGTCGTCGTTTTACGCGAGAGTAAACAACGAGTCACGCGAATGCCCCCGGTTACTAGACTTCCCTTCATAGAACACTTTATCTCGACTTTTAGGGAAAAACTGACCGACTCAAAACTCAAACTAAGTGCTAACACGACTGAAGAAACAAGATCGACTCACTATCCGGGAAAATGTAGCCAAACGTATTGATGGGGATTTTAAACAAGTATGTATCGTCTCTTATCTCGCCAAGACCTCTACAATCGGGAAAAATTTCGGACTGATTGAATACTAAGCAATGAAATAATCGACTCCAACTCGACTAGAACTCGCCCGCTTCTTCGTAGAGAAAGACAAGGTGTCGTAACATCAGTATCACACAAATAGAAGCACAAAAATTCACGAATAAGGAGAAACTACGGCAAGCAAGGCTAAAAAATTTTCGCAAAGAAAAGAAAAGTGCAACAGAATATAATGTACAGCAAGAAAATAGAGTACAGCAATGAATGTAGACTGAATGTAAATCCCCCCCCAAACTTAGGACGTACATTGACCTCAATGGACAAAAAAAAAAAAAATGAAATGCAAGAAAAGTAAAAGGTCAAGTACTCCCCTCGAGTCTGCTCAGGAGCTGGTGCCGGCATCGTCCGGTGAGCTTGCATGCTTCTTGACTACATCATGCGGAATGTGAATAAACAAGCTTGCATCATCAAAAAGGAAGTTAAGTATAGCTCTCAAGTTGAACATGATGTAGAGGTTGGGGATAATGTGACAACATGATTCATTGCATATAAGTTGGAAAATGCCTAGCTTACCCATTTTTCATTGCTGCAATTTATCAAACACCTTGTGTGCACAAGTTAAAATGAAGAACAAAAATTTTCATGGTTAATTCCAAATCCCAAAAATAATAACACAGATTATAACCCTGAATTACGAAAACCATCATCAACAATTCGTTCATAAACATCAATTCCATCACAATAACAAATTCCCCATATTCCAACTCCATTTTAGAAACAACAATGAAGAATAACTAGCAATATAAAACTCCAAATCTTTTCACATCAAGAATCATTAATGATTTAGAAATCAAAAATAACCTGGAGAATTTGAGAAGGAGACTCATAGAGTGGAGCCAACTAACCTCCATGTGTGCAGGAAGGAAGGGAGGGAGGGTAGAAGTATCCTATATAGGCCGATCAACTGAATGAGCCTTACCTGGATGCTCTTATTTTGCGACGGGGGCCGCGGCACAATATAAGTGAGCCGCGGCCCAAAGTACAGTCGAACTGGGACGTTTTGGTATGTCGTCGGGTGCCGCGGCTCAAATTTCGTATGCCGCGGCTCAGTGTGTTAGTGTGCCGCGGCTCAGCCTTAGTATGCCGCGGCACAAAGTACAGGCGCCCTGGGCGTTTCTCGACCATTTAGTGTGCCGCGGCTCAGTTATCGGGTGCCGCGGCTCGGTGACCTGGTGTGCCGCGGCTCAGTAAGATCATGCCGCGGCACAGGGTACAGTTTGCTCGGCCATTTTTCCTCAGCTGGTGTGTGCCGCGGCTCACCTGGACTGTGCCGCGGCTCATCATTGAATTTCTCCCCTTTTGCTCATTCCTGCACAGAAATTTAACACGAAATCATTAAGATGAGAGGGAAGGATGGATCAAAGAAGAAAGAAGACAAAAAGAGACTCTAAAAATGCAAGCAAACAACAAATAATCTACAACTAATACTCGGGTTGCCTCCCGAGGAGCGCTAAGTTTATAGTCTTCAGTCGGACCTATTGGACAACGTTAGTTCGCTTTTCGCAAACTCCATTTGGCTTCCGCCCCGTTCATCGAACCGTTTATATCTTGGTTAAAATTATGACCATTGGTCATCAGTGGTTCGAGTTTCGGTTCGGTCATCAAATGTTGTTTGTGAAAAGGTTTCGACTTGAAAAATTTTCCGAAACACCCGATTTCTCCATGACTAATTTTTCGCTTGGCTTTTGGCTCACTTTCCTCCTTCACAAACGAACCCACGATTGCAGCAGATTTCTCCTCATGCTCGAGGAACGCCACTTGTTCTACATCCTTCTTAAAACTCGGGCCATTTAACACAACATCTGAATTTTCCCACCGACGATGTTTTCGGTGCTTTCCTCTTTCAACGGCATTCACCCTCTCAATTTGTGATCCTTTATCAGTACTTCCTGGACATGGAAATGACTTGAATACTTGAAAAGTAACTTCCTCGTCTTGGACCCTCAGAGTTAGCTCTCCCTTTTCCACGTCTATAAGGGTTCGGCCCGTCGCTAGAAATGGTCGTCCCAAGATGATCGGAATATTGTCATCTTCCTCCATGTCTAGTACGATGAAGTCAGCTGGAAAGATGAACTTGTCAACCTTAACTAATACATCCTCGATCACTCCCCTCGGATACTTTATCGATCGGTCCGCCAATTGTAATGAGACTGTGGTTGGCTTAGCTTCCCCAATATTCAGCTTTTGGAAAATCGACAGAGGCATGAGGTTGATACTCGCACCAAGATCACATAGTGCCTTATTAAATGAAAAATTCCCCATGGTGCAAGGTATGTTGAAGCTTCCCGGATCTTTTAATTTAGGTGGGAGCTTCTTTTGAAGAATTGCACTGCACTCCTCTGTCAAGGTGACCGTTTCAAACTCTTCAAGTTTTCTCTTCTTAGATAATATTTCTTTCATGAATTTGACATAACTCGGCATCTGCTCCAATGCGTCGGCGAACGGAATATTTATGTGAAGCTTTTTGAACACATCAAGGAATTTAGAAAATTGTTTGTCCGCCCTTCTTTGCTGTAGTCTCTGCGGAAACGGAACGGGGGGAACACATGTCTTCAAGTTATCCGGCTTCACATCCTTTGACTCCTCTGGCTTTAAATCCATCTCTTCCTCAATCACTTTCTTCTCTTTACCTGACTCGGCTGATCCAAAGAACTCTCTCCCGCTTCTCAAGCTAACTGCGTTTAGACTCTCTCTAGGATTAGTCTCTGTTGTACTCGGCAATGCTCCCTCCGGATGAGCTGTCAACACATTAGCGATTTGGCCCAGCTGGACCTCCAAATTCCGAATGGAAGCAGAATGATTTTGTAGTGTAGCTTCCGTCCGAGTCATAAATTGACTCGTATTTGCCGCCAATTTTGCAAGCGCTTCCTCGAGAGACACTTTGGGAGCGGAAGGGGGCTGCTGTTGATTCTGAGCGAAAGGGGGCTGGTGTGCGTTCTGTCCATTTCTCCATGAAAAGTTGGGATGATTGCGCCACCCCGGATTATAAGTATTGGAGTACGGGTTATTCGGTCGATTCCCATTTCCTACGAATTGAGCCTGCTCCATCTGATTTTGCTCGAACGGATGTCCAAATTGACACTCCGCGCTCGGGTGTGATCCGTTACACCAATTACATGTCTCTATGGTAACGGGGGCTGGTGCGTGCGAAAATGTCTGAGTCAGTGTCAAAGCGGCGACTTGAGCTGTCAAAGTGGAAATCGGGTCATTGCTTGAAACTTCCATGACTCTCTTCGGTGTTAATCTTTCCGATGGCCATTGGTATGCGTTTTCGGCCATATCTTCCAAAAGCACGTGTGCCTCGGCCATAGATTTTCCCATGAATGTTCCTCCAGAGGCCGCATCCACTAAAGTGCGTGTAGAAGCACTCAAACCACCATAAAACGTATGCAGCTGAAGCCAATCAGGAATGCCGTGATGAGGGCATCTTCGTAGTAATTCTTTATATCGCTCCCACGCCTCGTGGAGCGATTCCATATCGAACTGGGCAAAAGTGGTTATTTCATTTCTCAACCTCGCCGTCTTAGCTGGTGGGAAAAATTTGGCAAGGAAGGCTTGCGCTAACCTCTCCCATGTTGTAATCGACCCCGGCGGTAAGGAATTTAACCAAAACTTTGCTTTATCCCTCAAAGAGAAATGGAAAAGCCTCAATCGGATGGCATCGTCGGTGACACCATTAGTTTTGAAAGTATCGCATATCTCAAGGAAAGACGCAATGTGGGCATTCGGGTCGTCCTTCGGCAATCCACAGAATGGGCTCGCTTGCACCATCTGAATAATGGCGGGCTTGATCTCAAAGTTATTTGCTTGGATAGTGGGACGCCGGATTCCCGAAAAATTAGCGTTGACCTGCGGTATGGCATAATCTCGAAGAGCGAGTTTCGGTTGAACTTGCCGCACTTGGTTGTCTCCTCCTTGGATTTCAATATTCTCGGCCATGATGACCGCCGTCTGCAACTCTCTTTTCTCCTTTTTGTTCCTTCTTAGCGTGCGCTCGAGCTCGGTGTCCAAAGGTAGTAAGCCTTCATTACCGAGTCTTCTCATGCACTAACGAAAGGTCCTGAAAGGAAAAAAAACGAATAAACAAAAATAAATACACAAAAATAAAAATAAAACGTTCAAATTAAGACTGGAAATACTTAAATCGATATTAGAAAAATTTCAATCCCCGGCAACGGCGCCAAAAACTTGTTGCGATATTTCCTACACGCAAGTGCACGTCATCGTTTACAAGTAATAAAGTGATAAGTAGAGTATCGTTCCCACGAGGATTGAATCTCTAACTACCGACGTTTTCGTATTCCAATTTTATTTGAACAAACGAAGTTGGGTTTTTGGATTAATAACTAAAAGAATTTCTAAAATACTAAGCAGTAGAAAACAATATCTTGGATTAAGAAAATCAAATGATGAATACGTCTAGGGTTCTGAATCCACCTTAGTTTATCCGAATTTACTCTCGATTATCCGTAATGAATAATTTTCCCATTTTACTGAAGGCGGAGATTGCTAATATATTCTACCGCCTCTCCCGAGGTCAATAGATTTATCTAACGGCGACTAACGCACTCTATCCCTAGGTGAATTATCTCGTCGATAGGCAAAAAGCATGAAATCTCCTAAAGGCCACGTAGTTTCTATGAGTATATTCCTATCTCACAGAATAAAACGGTCCTCACCAATAGTTCCTCACCAAATCTCCTCTCCCGATTCGAAGTGAATGATTAAATCAATACAACTATTGGCCAGATAATTGCAAGCATTAAACATAATTGGGAAAACTCAATAAAAAGGTAATAAATTGGATAATCTTAATCAATTCGTCAAAACAAAGGTTTCATCAAAACCCTAGATTAGGGCTTTAGCCTGACATACTAAAAACTGAAAATACAGAATAAATAAACGAAAGCATAAAATTCAAACGCAGATGAAGCTCGGATTCCTCCGTTCTTCAGCTCCCGCCTTCTGCCCTTGAATTCTTCTGCTTTCCTCCTCTTCTCTGTCTCCAAGCTTAAGCTCTCCTAGGTTTAGATTCAATGATTCCAAGATAATTAAATTAGGGTCTTCAGCCCTATTTATAGCTCAGCACCTCCACAAATCGCGTCCGTATTAATCGGTTGAAAACTGGCTTCGAAACGGCCCAGAATCCGCGCAGACGTACCAAACCCGCTAAGTGTGCCGCGGCTCACTGAACCTGTGCCGCGGCACATCGCCCAAAAGCTGAATACCTGGGCGTAAATAAATTCTTCTGTGCCGCGGCTCACAGGGTGTGCGCGACACAGAGTCTGATTACTCGCCCTTCGGTGGTGTCTTCTGTGCCGCGGCTCCGATTCCTTGCGCGCTCGCGGCTCATTTTGCCGTTTTGCCGCTTTTGCCTTGTTTTAGCTCCCGGACTTCAATTTCCTGTCAATCATACAAAATCAAGGCATTAAAAGCTCATTTAGATGATTTCACTCACCAAAACACTACAAAATAATGATAAATAAGCGTATAAAAATACGCCTAACAGATTACCTAACGCCGCCTTTAAATTGTTTCAGAGCTGGAATGTCATCATCATCCAGAATGAGGGTGGAGGAGCTGCTCGACAAATAAAGCTTATCTGAAAGGTAAGTACATATAATCAGTTAAGTCTTGATTGTCATAAACCACATAGAAACATTATGTTGAATAGACCCTTACTATTGTAGTATTTAGCATTGACTGAAGTTAGAACCACGGCACACAGCCCAGTATGTTTAGCTTTCTTTTCTACTAAGACATCGCCTAAAGCACCCCATAGGGTAACCCTAATTGACTGCCGACTGCTTAAAGCAATATAAGACTAACGATTAGGAAAACAACATGTAATTAGCTGTAAGAAAGGTACGAAATAACACATACCTTTCGTTGGCAAGACGGAAATCAAGATTTCTTGAACCTGATCTCTGATAGGTGGTCCTACCAACATTGGTCATGTAACCAACAACATCTGAAAAATATACAAAAAATTATAATTATAGATATAAACTGGAAATCAACGGAAAACATTTGACAATCATGAACTTACCAATTAGAAATTTATTGCATGTAGGTTCAAGCTTGTCGAATGGTACCAATTGGAAGGGATGTCTGACAAAACCATCCGCCTTGACTGCAGCTTTCCTTACGGACGTTGATCCATGAAATTCAATCATGAAAGCAGAGTCCTTCAAAACACGGTATTCATCCTTATTTTCCATGACACTGAAGTCTTTGATTGAGTAAATCAAACCATCTTTTAATTTGTCAACAAAATTATGTGAAACGCTGGCTTTTGTAGTACAGTGCATGATATGACCCTGGAATAACAGAATTCAAGTTCTTTAGTGAATAATGTATGCATCAATCAAACCCCAAACCATATACAAAATAGACAGCAGATGCATATTTCTGAATTTTAATAATTTTATACAATCTCAATTATATTTGTTTCTATTTGCTTAAATTGTAGGAAAACCAAGAGCAAAATTACCTTCCCATCCGAAACAATGAAATCAGTTCTTAAATAACGGCCGGTTGTCGCATTCACATCCCATTTTATACACACCATAACAACTATGGTTCCTGAGACACCAATATAAAGTTCATCAAGGAAAAGTTGGCTGTTTGGCTGGATGGAATTTTTTCCACAATCTTTGTTAGTAGTTTCATATTTTTCAAGAAATTTGTCAGCTGTTTGAGAAGCCTGACTTGACCTGTTTGCCATATTGAGGTGTGTGAAACGTCAAAACTATTGAGTACATTTATAAAGATAACACACTATGTAGAGTTGTGTAACTGACAAATGCTCCATATACTCACATATAAATGGCCATTATGTGAATATTCATTGTATTAATCCTTTCGACTATTAGTTCACCCGTTTTACCATAATTAATTTTCTTAGAGTGACTAAGTTCCGCAACGCTTGGCTGAAGAAAATTGTCCGCACATATTCTGTATTGTTCTCACATTTTATATTGTACGCATTTATGCATTATACACAATTTAATATAAATAAATACTATATACACAATTTAATATAAATAAATACTATATCTATAATAATATTCATCAAGCATTAATCATGACCACTTACATTTATAAGGCTTCTTAAACTTTATATATATAAGATAAGATGTAACACCATATCACCATCTACACACCAATTTTGTGAACAAAACTTACTTGTTAATGGTTAAATAAATTAAATAATCTATATTTTATGTGCATAAAACACATACAAGTATAAGTTCACAAATTCTGTAACAGTCGAATATTTTTATTAAAAACTTTTACAGAATCAAATAGTGTAATCGCATGTGTGAATCTTGAATTGAAGCACCACGTTAGTCAATAAAAAAAAAATGGACTATTAGTTGAGTGAGACTAAATAGAGTCCTATTTATCTCCTCGGGAATGAATTCTCCAGGAGCCTCTGTATGAGGATAACATTGTACAATTAATTTTAAATAAAAATACTAAAATAACTAGAGCAAAAATGTAGAAATATTTTCACCAAATTAATTATTCAAATCCCTTAAAATCTTGGACACAATCAACATCTCAAAAAAATAAATGTCATTCTTTATATTCCATCGCAGCAGCAGCATTGTGAATTCAAGATGTTTCAAATAAATAAATACTCAATTCCAAAATGAAGTTTCATGAAAACAAAAAACAAAATAACATATATTCTAAATAAATACATCATTCTAGGAAACAAAAAGAATTACATGCCAGCATATACATGCAATAAAGTGGAAGACACAAGATAACATATATGCCAAATAAATATTCTATTCCATGAAGCAAAAAGAATTGCACATCACCATATACATAATAAGGTGGAAACAAAATACACATAACATATACACCAAACAAATGCCGCATTATAGACAAAATAAATGAAATATCATCATCTACATGCTTTACAGTGAAAAAAAATAATGTATGAGTCAATAAATACTCCATTTCATGAAACAAAAATACTATAAGGTCACTATCTACATAACATGCAATAAGATGGAAACAAAAAACACAATATTTTTTTTAACCAATTGACTAGCCCATTTACCCAACACATGAGGGTAAAAACTCATTTGGGGTGGAGGTCTCTGTTGCCTTCATCTTAAAAATATTTCTCAGGGCATATACGTTCTAGTTAAGCCTTTGACAGAACCTCATATTGAATATCATCCGTGTGGGTTCGATTTAGGGGGGACTTCATGTTCTCTTTACTTGGTTGGAAGGATCAGATTGTACGTCAGCAAAACCCGACAAGACATTGGTCAGTTCGTGCACATCCCGCGATTTACCCTGTGGCAGTAATGAGAAAGCGAAGCTGTTATGCCAAACAAAGACTACATTCTAGAAAACAAAGGAATAAAATGTCATCATTTGTAAGAAGAAATACATCAAAATGCGATATAAAAAAACATAAATTCAATTGAAAAAAAAAACATACTCCCTCAGTCCCATAAGAGTGTGTTTATTCTTTTGGACACAAGATTTAATAAATTAGGTTGCGGTAGTTTTGAGTGGAGAAAATAGTCCCACTTTTTTTGGTGGGAAAAGAGTCCCACTTTTTATTGTAGGGGTATGTTAATTATTGTTGTTGATTAATTAAAGGATTAAAGGTGTAAATCATTCCTAGTATTGTAGTAAATAACTTGAAAATGTGAAGTATAAGAGGTACTTTTTAAAAATGAAGAACTTGGCACTCTTGCAGAACAAACGAAAATAACAAATTGAGCACACTGTGGGACGGAAAAAATATCAATTACGAAGACTGGCGCTCGGAAAAGAAAGATATTATTTTACTTTTTGCAATTTGTGTTGGAGAATTAGTTTGCCCTTGATTTGAAAATCCAAAATTTAGAAGAGGGAAACAAGGCAACAATACCAATATCAAATCCCGGCGAATTTAAAAATTCATGGAATAAAATTTCTAAATTTTAGTTAATGATATAGAAAACAATTTTAAAAAAAAAATGAAAATCAATCAAAAAATTTAAATTAATTCCGGTTCTACCCTTTTGTTACCATATTAATTCCAGGTCATTGATCATAAAAATCTAGTGGACAAACGATCTCTTAAGAAGGCTAGCCAAGAAAGACTATACTTTCGACCAAAAATGAGCACTTCTCCCTTTTTCCATACAACCTATGGTCCCTAAGGGTTTCGAAGACTTGCCTCAAGTGCCTGAAATGTTCTTGCAATGATCGGCTATAAATCAAAATGTTGTCTAGATATACAACCACGAATTTCCCCAAGAATGGCTTAAGCACCTCATTCATCAAGCGCATGAAGGTAATCGGCGCATTGGTAAGGCCGAACGGCATAACCGTCCATTCATACAGCTCGTGTTTAGTTTTGAAGGCCATCTTCCACTCATCTCCTTCTCGCATCCGGATTTGGTGATAACCACTTCGTAGGTCAACTTTCGAAAAAATCACGGATCCATGTAATTCGTCCAACATGTCATCAAGCCTCGGAATCGGAAATCGATACTTGATGGTTATATTATTCACGGCTCGACTGTCAATAAACATTCGCCAAGATCCGTCTTTCTTAGGAACCAGTAATACCGGAACCACACAAGGACTTAGGCTTTCTCGAACATACCCGCGGTTCATTAGTTCTTCGATTTGGTTTTGTAACTCCTTCGTCTCCTCGGGATTACATCTATAGGCATCCTTGTTAGGGAGCGACGCACCCGGTATGAGGTCGATCTGATGTTCAATCCCACGAATAGGTGGCAAACCCGACGGTAATTTTTCGGGAAAAACATCCGCAAATTCGTGCAATAAGGCATCCATCCTTTCGCCGTTCTGCACAACCATATTACCATTCCGTGTCTCCTTCAGAATCAACATGTACATGCACTCCCCATCATTAGTAGCATGTTCCACATCCCGTTCGCTAGCAAACATGGCCACTTTTGTTTTTTCACTCCGACTAGAACTCATAGAGTGAATAGCTTGAGGTAACATTGGTTTAAGCACAATCTTTTTGCCCTTATTCCGTAACTCGTACTCATTTCTTCTTTCTCGGTGTAAAACGTCCCTATCAAACATCCATGGCCTTTCCAAAAGTACATGGCATGCATCCATTGGGAGTACATCACATAATACGTTGTCTTCATATGAACCCATGGTTAGCCCAATCCTCACTTGTTTAGTCACCCTTATTTTACTCCCATCATCGAGCCAATGCAAAGTGTAAGGTTTCGGGTGAGCCGTAGTGGCCAGCCCGAGTTTAGTCACCATCTCGCTGGAAGCTACGTTGGTGGAACTCCCTCTATCAACGATCAAACTACACCATTTATTTCCGATTTGACACATTGCGTGAAATATTTGGTCCCGCTGTTCCGAATCATTCGAAACAGCTTTGGCTTGTAGAGTACGTAGAACTAAAGCCGTGTCATAGTTTGGAGCATTGTAAGTCTCACATTCTTCTCCTTCTTCGTCCTCCATGCTAAAATCAAATACATCACCCAGTCTCTCCTTTTCGTCCTCGACCAACAACTCGTCTCGGATCATGACAGCTTCTCTCAGTGTTACCACTCGTTTGTTTGGACAAGAACCAAACCAAATATACCCAGTGTATCCCGCTCAGAGCAGGGTCTGGGGAGGGTAAGATGTACGCAGACCATTCCCCTACTTATTATGGTAGGGAGGTTGTTTCCGTGAAGACCCTCAGCTAAGTGCACAGCAACATATTGAGTGAAAAATACAAAGGGAAGCATATGATACGAAAAACTCAATACCATACCTGAGTCCATGGATTAATCCACATGGGACTTACCTAAGAGAAACTTGGCTACTTCACTCCCGATGAACGCTGCTCAAACAAAAGAGAGGTTGACTCCGCGCACAGCTCCCTGTCAAAAACACACCACACGCAAAAGGCAATAGGATAAAATATACAATAAATGTAAAAATACAATGCTCTAGGTCAAAGCTGACCGAGACAACCCAACCCTGAGGCTCTCAACTACAGCACCACTCCCAACTAAAGAATCAGCAACTCTGATCTGGCACCTCCAAGTGCACCTATCAACAGTCATGGTCTCGGAAAGGTTTAAGGCCTTCAAATCTAATCTCAGCTGCTCCTCCCACGTCCTCCTCGGTCTGACTCTCCTCCTCTCCCCGACAACTACTAAACTTTCGACCCTCCTCACCGGAGCAGATGCCTGCCTCCTGCGGATGTGGCCAAACCATCTCAATCTCCCTTCCCTAACTTTCGCAGAAATGGGCGCCACTTCTAGCGCGTTCCTGAACACCCCGTTCGAGATTCTATCTAATATTTTGATAATGTCCGAACCCTTGACATTTGAAACATCTTACTTTAGCCAAACTTGTCTCCTTCGGTATGTAGGGGGCCTTAGGAATCGCAATAGGGACCGGAGTCAGTACAGTTGCCTTAGTAGTTGAACTAGAACCGACACTTGGGTTTCCAAATTTGACTGGAAACTCGGGTTTATACAACTTCGTCCTGTTTTGAGCTTCCAACTTCATACATAGCCCACATAATGTATCGAAGTCCTCGTATGGATATAATTCCACCGAGTTAGCTATGCTTCGGTTCAAGCCACGTAAGAATCGTGACACTTTCTGCTCCTCATTCTCCTCTATTTCTCCCATTAAGGTCAGATTCTCAAACTCCTCAATGTATTCACTGACATTCAACTTTTCTTGTATGAGATCTGCAATCTTCTGGTATAAGGACAATCGATGCGATGCTGGTACATATCTCTTACGAAGTTTTCTTTTTAACAAATCCCACGAATGGATCTTTTCTTTCCCCACATGGGTTCTTCGTGTTTTCACTCCTTCGTACCAAAGTGAAGCGCCTTTCCCCAACTTGAGAATTGCATATTTGCACCGTTTCTCATCGTCGAGGTCTTTAAACTCGAAGATGCGGTCAATCTTACGTTCCCATTCCAAGTAAACTTCTGGGTCTGTTCCGCCAATGAACTCCGGAAGCTCATTCACCTTGAACTCTTCGACATGGCGTGAGGGTCGTTCATAGTCACCACGCCTAGGTTGCCAATGCTGGTCGCATTTTTTTGGTATGTCACGCAATGCGTCACGAAGTTTTGCCAAGAAGTCAGCGTCGTTGAGATCCATAATGCCAAAGATCAAGAAATTGGGCTCCGATACCACTTATGATACGAATTCTTACTTGTGATGCGAATTCTGTATCGATACAGCGGAAGGCTGTTTTGACGAGCGGAAGCTATCGACAAGGAACTGTCAGGAACTGATAACAACAGTTCGCTACAGCAATAAGACTGGCTAGTGGTATGCGCCACGCGACAGGAAATGAAGACAATAGCTCGATACAGCAACAAGACAGGAACTGGCCAAATGGAAATGACTAGAGACAGGCAACCTCCAAACAGCGGCACTCAAAACAGCAAACTTCGATCGGATGTTAATGAAAACAGGAAACCAGTTCGAACGATCGAACAACACTTGATGTAAAATCCTGAACAAGTATAACCCTGTATCGAAAACAAGAAGAATATCGAAACAGGACGGAAATAGTTGTTTTATCGAATTAGACCTATAATTCGATAAAGTGATTTCTCCTCAAGACCTATTGAGAATCAATCAGATTAAGATTCGAAAACGCGTCGAATAATAATCAAAATTTTGAAGGAATGTCGTCCAACACTTAAACAATACACAAGGTATTTTTGTTTTATCATTCAAAATCAATCTTATATTACAACTTCATCGCCACTATTTATAGGCAAAAGTAGCCTAACAAGATAATTTAAACTAATACAAGCTGGTCTTTAAAATAAGGAAAAGAAAATACAAGGTTCCCCATGTCACTTGCAAACAAAAGTAAAGGATGGGTTTTGTCTTCAAAGTGATAGCCGCCCTTCATGCTGCCGAGAATCCTGCTACTTTAATAATAAAGAAAGTGCTAAAGCTCTTTTTTATTTTTTTGCCTTCACTACTTGGACCCCTTGCCCAAGGTGCAAGTTGCCTATATTTGATTTACTCCAAGCCCGATTATCAAGGTAACTCCGGGTCTCGTATCCGTTTTCTCACCCAAGTATGTTGGAATATGGTCGAGGTGTTTTACGTCAATCCTTACTTCATCTTCTTCGCTTGGAGTAGTCGGTTTCGTATCATGAAGTGCGGCCAAAATCTGCAATTCCCTACGTCCTGGTCGCCCAGCCGCCGAAGGAGGAAATAAGGGAGAAGAAATGACGTAAACTGAACCATGCTATCCTATTTATACTAGATGTGATTAGCGCGCGCTACGGGCAAGGTGTAGCGTGTGCTGTCGGGCTGAAAGGCAGTCCACCGCCTTTGAAAGGCGGTGCAGAACTTTCTATAATGGCCGCGCTAGCGTGCGCTACCCGTAATGGTAAGCGTTCGCTACCTGTAAGTTTTCCAAGTAGAGTCCAGAAACCTCTGCATGTACTGACCGTCCATAATGGCGTGCGCTACCGTCGCCAATTAACGTGTGCTACCAACGTATAGCGTGCGCTAACCGCTACTTCTCAACATCACCATTATGAAGTTTGGTCAGGACCAACACATCCTGATAGGCACATAACTCGACAATCACTAACAACCAACACACCAATTCCAACTCCAATATACACACAGTTCCAGGCACCAAACAGTATAATCCCAAACCAACTCCCAACAGAATACGACTAAAAATAAGATACATTATTAATAAAGTACACGAATTTTACACCCTTACCGTCTACAAAGAAGTTTCGTCCTCAAAACTTGAAATAGGAAGAGGGTCGTCGAAGTATACGTCCGAGTCACCAATCGTATCCATACAAAATTTTATTCTTAAATCGTAAACATTATATCAATACATATCTATATAAAAGAACATCGATACACAGCATGCCCCATTAAACATATCTCAGGGGTTAACGACGACAGAGTTATCTTCAACCTCTTCTTCCGGGTCTTCTTCGGGATCTTCCTCGGGATCCTATTCGTCTTCTGTAACTTCTTGTCTCACTACCGGAATTGGGGCCGCTGGGAGGATAGCAAGGATTTCCTCAGCATTGGCTAGTATCATTTCCCTTTCTTGTTGGATCTGATCCTGGAGAGCCTATCTCGCTTGAGTGTACTGGGCCTTCCTCTCTCGAAGAGTACGCCATACTGCAGCCAATTGAGCTTCTAGCTGCGCAGCATGCTCGCGTTCTCGAGTAGCTGCTTCATGCGCAGTCTGATTTGTGTCCCGATGAAATTGTGCTACGACCTCTAGATAATTGATATGTTCTAAGCAACGGGTATGTTTAGTAGGGTCCATACTTACCAGATCATTTAACTGTTTCCTTTCACGTAACGTTTAAATTTTTACTGTGGAAATACCGCTCATGGACTTATATACACATCAAACCAACTTTAAGTCGGCAGTCCTAACGACACTACAGTTGTTTCTAGTAGCTGCTATTATGGCGGCGCCATCATCCAGTGTTAATTATCTCTCGCCGCCATAACAATGATAATATTAACAATAAAATCTTAGCGATAGACTCGCAAGGATACCTGATAGCGATCGAGTCAATCATTAGTACGCATACTGTCAAAACATTGGTCAAGACATGATGACCATCCCTCGACTGTTGATCGTCGAGGCTAGCGAACCGAAAGAAATGAAAATAGATCAAAAGAAAATGAACTAACGGGAAAATAAAATTATTACATCCCACTCCTTTTGAAATAGATTTCATCTAAAAACTTCGGACATGAAATAATCAAGGCAAGGCAACCCTAGATAACATACGTTATCTGTTGCTGACAGCATTCGAAAGCTCCATGCCGCACAGAGCCGCTGTGATCTGATTCAATATGCAAAAAATGTTTACAAAGTACAATAATCAAAATGCGAGTTTAACACTGAACATGTATATAATTCCGACAACCTCAAATGTTTGGAGAATGACTTACGGGGACGAGTACCCGAATCTTAAGGAAATGAGATGCTCGGTAATCACGATGCGAGATCGAGCAACAACAATTGAACCACAACTATCGAACAATATTGATCGAACAACAACGATTGGACGACAATAACCAAACAACCCCGAAGTTCACGCCTCAACTCAGGATATTAAATGGGCTTGTAAGAATTACAAGACGTTCACTTTGCATAGGACTCACGAGAGTTGAACCAAACATGGGAAAAGTCACAACTGTAAATAGATTCATTTGTAACAATGTCACAACTCGTTCGAACGACAATACCCAAAGAACAGGACAAACTCAGAAGGCATCGTCGAACATAAGCGAGTCGATTGGATAGAAAAAATACCAATGTCAAAAACTCGGGCATCATGATCCACTTTAAATAAAGAAGTTTGTCCCCAAAATTTAAAACAACGAAAACAAGGTAATAACTTAACAACCAACTTCGTAAGTGATACGAATTAACGTGTGATATGTACGTAAATTTGCCGGAAAATGCAGCGGTTATTTTTGTTTACCTCACAACACTCGTATATGTGTGACACTCGTTAGAATTAACCGAAAGTAGGGCAATTCGGTTTACGTAAATAAGATAATATGAAAGTAACTTATCAAACTAGACCTATAGTTTGATAAAGCAATCTCTCCTCAAGACCTATTGAGAATCGATTAAAATTACAACTCGAAGACGCGTCGAATTATAATCAAGTTGTGCTGAAAATCATTCAACAAGCATACGTATACAATGTATTTCGTTTTTGCAAGCTTTAAAAGTTTTGTTTCAAGGGCCGAAAATATGGCTTATAAATAGCCATTACAAGATCACACAAAAATCAACTAAAATCAAACAAAGATTAAACAATTCTAACAAGACAACAAAAATCAACACCAAGCTTCCATCCTCCTTGATTTGGTTCGAATTATTGAAGTGTGGAGGGTCCCAAAATCTTCTCCATTTGATTTTTTTGTAAGACTTTAAAAAATGTAGGCATGAACTTGAAAAATGAAGGCATGGAAAATCTTCATCAATCTTGGACAAAATCTTCACAAATCTTCATCAATTTTCGGCCATAAAAATCACTGCACATTTGAACGGTTCGTGTGGCTTTATAGAAGCATAATTGGACCTTGTACCATTTCACATGATTTATAGATCTTTCTTTTATCTTTCCATGGCCGCTTGAATCACCTAAATCGGACTTCGTATGAGAGAGTTATGATTAAAATACCAAAACTGCTACGAAGTAGTCAAACGCGCGGGAATTGGTAATTTTGTCCGCTTTTCGCCTTTTTCACTCGGACTAGTAAATTTCGGATCATGATTAGTCAATTTTGTATTTAGGACAAATTTTGAGCAAATCTTCACTAAAGACAAGAAACAAAATAAAATAACTAATCATGTTAGAAGACTTTGGTTTGATTCTTGATGATTATTATTATCATGCTTTGACGACTTTGTTGCCATGTAGGTGACTTATTCAAGGGAGGAGAACCATCGGTTTCAATGCATGAAGAAGGTGGATGAGTGCATTGTTCATAATTTCTTCATGCATACGTAAAATATGTTCAAGGTTACTTCAAGTCTCGTATTAGTCGTCTCGTCCAAAGAAGTAAGTGCATGTCGTGTAGGTGCATGTGTGTGCATGGCCATATGCATGGTTGCATGGTCTTCTACGTCGTCTTTCTTCGGTTGGCCATGTCGATCTCGTATCATCCCCTCTTCCTTTAAAGAGATTCGTCCTCGAATCTAAAGTCCAAGGACGGTTGGTATTCCGGATAGGGTTGTGCTCCTCCCGGGTTGAAGATGTAATTTTCGTCGGATGTGTTAACGTTTGCTTGGGATTGCATTTTTAAAAGACCAACCTGCAAAATAAAAACAAACGACGTATCTAGGTGTCTACCATTTCCCTTAACGGAATTCCCAAAAAAAGATTTGTGGTTTAACGGAATAATTTTCATTTCCGGAGTCATGTGGGTACAAATCTTGTCCTCATTCCTTTCATCAATGAGTTCGTCTTTTACTATTTTCCAGTCACATGTAGCCACATAGCTTTTACGTTGGTCGGTGTCGGGAACCGGATCAACGAGAACAATTGGATTGGGATCCTCTAATTTTTTATCAATAATAGAAATAACCTCATAGAAATTTTGGGGAACAATCGCCTTGTCCTCAATCTCTTCATCTTCTGTAGCTCGGGAAACGGGCGGTTGTGTATAACTAAAAAGTATACTTGTGAGTTCCTCACTCGTTAACTTGTCCTGATGCTCTAAATCATTTGAAACCGATTTGGTTTCTAAAGTACGAAGAACTAAGTGTGTATCATAATCGGGAGCATCGTAAACTACACATTCTTCTTCTCCTTCGTCCTCTATATCAAACTTGAGAATGTCGCCTAGCCTTTCTTGTTCTTCCTCGGCTATTAACTCGTCTCGGGTAGTAAGAGTCGGGCAAACATCTTGCACATGATCGAATCCTTGGCCAATGAAACAACTCACTTCCAGCAAACTCGTCTCATTAGGCAAGTCGAGAGCTTTAGAAACCGAGTTGGGGGCTGATGTTGTTACGATTTTGAGAGCCGAACTCGAGCCGAAAGGTACGTATCTCTTGTGAAGTTTTCTTTTCAACGACTCCCACGAACGGATCTTTTTTTTCCCAGCACGAGTCCTTTGCTTCTTCTTACATTCGAACCAAACTGAAGCGCCTTTAACCAACTTGATAATTGCATATCTGCAACGCTCCTCATCGTTAAGACCTCTAAACTCGAACAAGCGATCCATCTTACGTTCCCATTCCAAATAAATTTTGGGATCGGTACCTCCGATGAACTTTGGAAGTTCGTTCAACTCGAACTCGTTAGTATGGCGTGGGGAACACAAGCCTTCTCCTCCTCGTCGAGGTTCCAGTAAGTCATGTAAAGCATCACGTAGCTTTACCAAGAATTCGGTATTGGAAAAGTCCATCTCTTCTAATGATCAAGAAATCGAACAGAAAATTTGCCAAGAAAGCCATGAAGAATGAACCAAGAAGATGATCAAAGAATCTGATCTCCACCGTTCAGACTGTAGTTCAATGTGGCTTACCTTTGTCAAAATTTCGTGACGATCCAACGGTCGAATCCACGGGAAACTTTATTTTCTTCCGACTGCGCTAATCTGCCAATGTTATGCGGAAATTCTTCTAACCGTGAAGAACAACCCAAGAAGGTGACTAAATACTTCAACTAAAAATTCGTTGAATAAATCACCCAAGGATATGACCTTAGGCTCCGATACCACTTATGATACGAATTAACGTGTGATATGTACGTAAATTTGCCGGAAAATGCAGCGGTTATTTTTGTTTACCTCACAACACTCGTATATGTGTGACACTCGTTAGAATTAACCGAAAGTAGGGCAATTCGGTTTACGTAAATAAGATAATATGAAAGTAACTTATCAAACTAGACCTATAGTTTGATAAAGCAATCTCTCCTCAAGACCTACTGAGAATCGATTAAAATTACAACTCGAAGACGCGTCGAATTATAATCAAGTTGTGCTGAAAATCATTCAACAAGCATACATATACAATGTATTTCGTTTTTGCAAGCTTCAAAAGTTTTGTTTCAAGGGCTGAAAATATGGCTTATAAATAGCCATTACAAGATCACACAAAAATCAACTAAAATCAAACAAAGATTAAACAATTCTAACAAGACAACAAAAATCAACACCAAGCTTCCATCCTCCTTGATTTGGTTCGAATTATTGAAGTGTGGAGGGACCCAAAATCTTCTCCATTTGATTTTCTTGTAAGACTTTAAAAAATATAGGCATGAACTTGAAAAATGAAGGCATGGAAAATCTTCATCAATCTTGGACAAAATCTTCACAAATCTTTATCAATTTTCGGCCATAAAAATCACTGCACATTTGAATGGTTCGTGTGGCTTGATAGAAGCATAATTGGACCTTGCACCATTTCACATGATTTATAAATCTTTCTTTTATCTTTCCATGGCCGCTTGAATCACCTAAATCGGACTTCGTATGAGAGAGTTATGATTAAAATACCAAAACTGCTACGAAGTAGTCATACGCGCGGGAATTGGTAATTTTGTCCGCTTTTCGCCTTTTTCACTCGGACTAGTAAATTTCGGATCATGATTAGTCAATTTTGTATTTAGGACAAATCTTGAGCAAATCTTCACCAAAGACAAGAAACAAAATAAAATAACTAATCATGTTAGAAGACTTTGGTTTGATTCTTGATGATTATTATTATCATGCTTTGACGACTTTGTTGCCATATAGGTGACTTATTCAAGGGAGGGGAACCATCGGTTTCAATGCATGAAGAAGGTGGATGAGTGCATGGTTCGTAATTTCTTCATGCATACGTAAAATATGTTCAAGGTTACTTCAAGCCTCGTATTAGTCGTCTCGTCCAAAGAAGTAAGTGCATGTCGTGTAGGTGCATGTGTGTGCATGGCCATATGCATGGTTGCATGGTCGTCTACGTCGTCTTTCTTCGGTTGGCCATGTCGATCTCGTATCATTAAGGTCGGCTGACCAACTCTCTAAGCATTCTGACAAATGCGGAATGACTACTAACATCACGAGAATTTCTCAGTAGTGACACGATTCAGTTAACGGCACAAGTTGAAATCAAAATAAAGCACGACACAATTAGATATGGTTTGCTCGGGTGGAATCATGAGTTACCAGAGGAAATATGGTCCAATATTCAACGAAAATGGGGTTATACAACGAGATCTCGAAACTAGTCCATGATGAAAACCACAAGTACGATAAGCTCATACATCAAGCCAATCATCGCAGTGCCACTGAACTCGCAAGTTATGCAGTGTGACAATAGAGTCAAGCATATGGGTTTAAGGGCTTAAATTGTACAAGCGCAAGAATCCCGATATTATACTCTTCTCCCCCTCAAATGGAGTATTGCCCTCGAAACATAGAACTACCAAGTTAGAGATGGAAAGCAAGAAGGTAAAGAGAATCAAAGCCACAATTGTCGGAAGCATCAACAATTCCAACGTATTATGAAAACATCACTTGCCAACATCTGGGATACGGGATGCCCCTTGATCATTTGCTTTGTTCACCAATAGTTTACGGACATTTGATCGGACGTTGATTGTTCACGGTTCCTCCGACTCCTCAGGATTGTCAACCAAGTTGAACAAGTCGGAATTATGGATATACAATTCATAGGACATAACCAACAACAACTTTTAACATCAACTGATTCATCAGAATCGGGTTGAAAATGAGATCAAGAACAAAATATACAAAATGGTCAACCGAAGAAAAATCAAGGAATTACCTCGATCCGATGAAGAACAATAGAGTAGATGATGTTATACTCCAAAACACCTTTGAACGGAACAAAATCGGCCAAGATCGCGAACCCTAGTCGCCTTCTATTCACACCTTGGTGTCACCCGCGGGGAAAAAGGAAAAGAGTGGAAATGACGAATCACGATTACTGTCCGATTTATATGCCGACAGATTAGCATGCGCTAACTACAACCGTTAGCGTGCGCTAACGAGACCTCCTGCCCCAGTCCAGTAGCTTCTGGACTGCCCCCGAACTACCAGTTAGCGCGCGTTACCCTCCCTGTAGCGTGCGCTAACTGCTGCATCTTAGCGTGCGTTATATAATTGCATAGCGTGCGCTGCCGAACTCTCAGTCGATTGCAGTAGCTTCTGCATCCCGCGTTAGCGTGTACAAAACAATTTTTATTTTAAAATTTTCAAAGACGTCTATTATCCGAAATGTTTCAAAAATTTACTTGGGACTTAGATAAAATGAAGATCCTTCCTCTTCTACTAATTGTTTAATCGAAAAAAATATTTTCCACTGAATAGATACTCATTTGATATAACGATATTAAATCTTAGGTTTTCACCATTTGAAAAAGTTTCCAAAAACCACTTTAAAAATACTCCCGCAGTGGTTAAAATTGATACTTAAAAATCTCATTCGCAAAAGAATATAGGAATCGATAATATTCCCAATTTTCCGAAATACACTGTGTAACTATTTTCACCCGGACCGTATACGCATTGTACATCCCAAAAACCCTAATATCACCATCAAGTTCTAGCCCCTCTACCAAGGTTGATCGAATCAACACCACACAATCACCGCACCACTAAGACGTGACTTATAATCGAGAGACTTACCATCTCCATATGCCAGTATGATCAAGTTACACAAACATATACATGAAGGAAAATTAATGGACACAATTCGAAGAAATACAAATAGATTACTCCGACTTCCCGCAGGTTTCTGATAAGATCAGAAGTCAATGAACACAGCCACAATGGAATACGGCTCACAAGAAGGACTTAATATCCATATATTCAGGACTAAAATAATTTGAAATAAAGAAATTGGGGATCACAGAAACTTACAACGCAGGTCACACGAGGTAGCAGCAACCCAGTGATATCATAAACAAATGACCAACTCAACTTTGACAGACCCAAAACACCAACAGCCTAGGTATCCATAAACCTAAGCTCCGATACCACTTTCTGTAACACCCATGTGATTTACAGAGATATTACAGCACCGTAGATTCTTTTTGGAGAACCTACCAGGCATAGACCAACATAAAAGACATTAACCATCAACAAAACCGAGAGATTCACACACTTAAACCAACGTCACTTCAATAAGACATACATCACCAAAATAATCCAATACATGGTCCTGTTGGATCACAACAGATACAACAACTCAAAACTGATCTAACAACATCAACAACAACTAACACCAACACATTAAACCATATATGACAGTACCTGCGTGAGTACAAAAACCAAAACACGACTCTGACCATGACAAAACGGTCACCGACTCAAAATAACACATGATATCAGCGGTGCTCACCATCCTCGTGCCCTTCCTACGCCGGCTCGCCATTAATGCCTGTACCTGAATACACAACAAGTATATCCACCACAAAAAGGGTCAGCAATAGCTGGTGCAAGTACAACGATTCATGAATATGTACCACAAGTAAATAAACAACCAAATCATAGTACCATCACATATATTTTGGAATACAATGCCATAATCATCATCACAAAACAATCTCTCGAGCTGTACTGGCCCTGTACTTCACGCGAGATACACACCCAAGGAGTCCTCGTCAAGCCCTCTCTGGTTGTACAACCCCACCAAGTGATCCGTAGGGAACGCGGCCTATCGAATCCCAGGGGACCCTCACTGGTTTTAACCCGGGTCACATATACTCAGTAACCACATGGCAGAAGCCATATTTTCTGAAACTACCACTTTTCACAAAATCACATTTTTCACATATTCACACGAAGTACATCAAACGCAATCAAAGTACTTGCCTCAATTACAATGGTACACGGAATGGTGAACGAAACGAACTGCCGCCCGAACTTTCCCCAACGATTAGGTCCTAGCACAACACAGCACTATATCAAACATAGTACGATGGAAACATAAAGGTTTACCCTAAGTTCTACTCTTCGGGACTATCAATCGGACACTATGGGATCAGCATGGATCATACACAACTACGGAAGAAAACTCGAAACTTAATCCATAAATTTCAAAGAAAAGCAGAGCATTATAATTACAATATCATAATCCAGCACAATCATGGATACATCTAGACTTTAGAGGATGAAACCTCAACAAAACCCTAAAATATGAAGAATTAAGGTTTCGAATGATTTACCTTAATCCGGACGATAAAAGCTGTTAAGATCTTGTTAACTTTGTTCTCGGAACTCCAAAACATTGTTGGGTAGTGAAGTCCGGAAAAAATCTGCACTTCCCTACGTCCAGGTCGCCAGGCCGCCGGAGGAGGAAAGAAGGGAGAAGAAATGATGTAAATTAAACCATGCTGTCCTATTTATACTGGACGTGATTAGCGCACGCTACGAGCAAGGTGTAGCGTGCGCTATCGGGCTGAAAGCCAGTCCACCGCCTTTGAAAGGCGGTACAGAACTTTCTACACTGACCGCGCTAGCATGTGCTACACATAATGGTTAGCGTGCGCTACCTGTAAGTTTTTCGAGTAGAGTCCAGAAACCTCTACATGTACTGATTGTGCCATAATGGCGTGCGCTACCGTCGCCAATTAACGTGCACTACCAATGTAAGATTAGCGCGCGCTAGCAACACAATCTAGCGTGCGCTAACCGCTACTTCTCAACATCACCATTATGAAGTTTGGTTAGGACGAACACATCCTGATAGGCACATAACTCGACAATCACTAACAACCAACATACCAGTTCCAACTCCAATATACACACAGTTCCAAGCACCAAACAGTATAATATGGAACTTTCCCAAACCAACTCCCAACAGAATACGACTAAAAATAAGATACATTATTAATAAAGTACATGGATATTACACCTTATACCTCATGATTTAAGTCCAATACCTGGAAAACAATATACAATCCAAATCTCCAGAATTCACACTTATACTCATTGCTATACGAATTATAAACGAAATGAAACCGAAACCATTCATTAAATATTATAAACTGGACAAATAATAACTTGCCTCGATATGAAGCCATTACCAATTTCCTTGCTTTCGTCTATGAGCTCCTCGGCCCCAACCAAAGCAATCTACGAATATCCTCAAACTCGACCGCAACACATGGTTCTAACCAACGATCAATTATCACCACCTGTTGCAGTAATTAATTAATAACAAATTCGATAATAATCAACAACCAATATAACCAAAAAATAAATACAACGGTTCCACAATATCTCTATTAAACACAAATCCGAACAACCCAATCAATCAATCACGAATCTATAACCACAATACGATTCCACAATCCGATAATCATATCAACAATCAACTTATGCCGATAACAAGGATTACATAACAGACTCTATTCCGAATTCAACCTCCTATATAAATTAACAAGATTCCTCCTTGTTCATAATCGTAAATTCGTAGTAAAACAATACTAACAATATAATTGATAATCCGAAGTATCCAAATAGTTCAATACCACGAATAATCATATTCTAATATATATATATATATATGTATATATATATATATATATCCTCATATCATCTTCTTCCTCAACAAGCTCCATGAAACTTCAGGAACTACAACAACATTCCCATATTTTACCATCATATGAAGTAAAAAACGACAACAACATGAAGAATCCAAAAACGAAGAGAGGGATTAACCAACATACCCCTTAAAGATAAAAAAACACAATCTAAAACCACAAGAATCATATCAATACCCATGTATCAACAACAACATCAACAAAATATGATAACCCATCTTACGAGCATGTTTGAACGAATCGCATCTCTTACAACATGAATAACCTTAACCAATATCTTCAATATCTTGTCACAAGTCCATTTATTCATGTATAACATCATAATAAACAATAGAATAGACCAACATGATTCCTAACATGTAAACATCTTTCCAAAAACCGAGCTACAATCAGAGGGATACGAATATTACCTTGTATTGATGAACTATGTTGAAGAACAATCGACCTCCTTCCAAGAATCATCATCAACTCTATGAACAAAGCTCCAATCCGTGCCTCCAAGCTCATAACCAAGTTATAAGAGTCTCAATATCACCTATATATGTAGAGGGACGATTCTATGGGGAGAAAACTCAACATGGTTCGTGAGGAAATGAAGGACCAATCCGTAATTTATAGCCTGCACAATCCATAGTGGCCTCTATCCACTAAGCTTAATATGTGTTATCAGTCATAGCATACGTTAACTGACTTTGATAGCGTAGGCTATCCTGTTCCAGAGGCTACTGCCTCACTTCATACAATAACTCATGTACGCAAAGCCTATGCTATAGCGTACGTAATATAGATGTTGACTTGCTACAGTAACCAAGTTACGTATGTAGTGTTCTTCAGCTAAGGTACGTTAATATCCATAGCGTACGCAACATCACATTATAACGTATGCAATGCATAGTCCTGAGGCTGGGTCTTTCGCAACAGACATCCTTATGTACGCAACATGTTTCCTTTAGTGTACGTAAATACTCTACCTATTTAGCATACGCAAGTCTTCCACCCACAGCATATGTAAACTCTTCGTTGACTCGTTTGTCTGCACTTGCTCCGAAGGTTGTTGTTGCCCAAAATATTTATCCGAAGATTAATACTGCTGGAAGACGGACAACAAACAACAATTGCGGGAGCACTTCCGAGAGTAGATAAATAATACAAGATTTGCCGGGTTTGTTAGGCCCGGGCTTGAATGCTCTCGCGAGATGTTATTAATACGAATATTCGTGGATACAAGTATTAATGAGAGAAATCTAAATACAATGAGTGTAAAAAGACTCTGTTAATCCGGCTCTTGAGCGAAGCTCGATGTTCTTCGTCCCCGCCGGTAATATGCTGGATGAGATAGGCCGGGAGAAGTAAGACCGAAAGATAGCTGTTGCCAAGAGTTGGATGTTAGCCAAAATGTGTGTTTTGCTTCTGTATTGCGTATGTATTGCAAGAATGTCAGAGTGTTTAGAGAGTCAGAATCCTGGTCCTTTTTACAAGTGCCTGCTGCCTTGTATATATAGAGGCTGAGGAGCCTTCTCTCCTAGTGGGCGATCGCCTTTCGGCTTTTAATGTAATGGGGCGATCGTCCTAAAGGTCACATGGGCTGCCTGCCAAAAGTCTAAGGCTACAGCTGGTGGCCAGCTGTGCGGTCCAATGAGGATTCAGCACGCGTCCGGAAGTACTGTCACAGGAGGTCCCACTTTGTTACTTTCGGCGGACTTTGTCAGGGTAGGTGACAGGCTGTGGTCACCAGTCTTATCCGTCAGCTCCTTTCGCAGGCCTGGGCCCTGTTGGTAGGTGAGGTAAGTGACAGGTTTGTCAGCGCCTTTTGTGGATCTGCACGTGGGTGCTGTCCTGTTTGCTCGGCCTTGGCCGACTGGATGGCCATCGGCCCAGATCGTCATGATGCGGTCGTCTCTAGCTGGACACCGAGGACGGTTCTCGGCCAGTCACTGAAGGTCGGCAATGGTCGGTCACCAAGGGTCGGTCGGCAAAGCGCTGAGAGATGATCGTCCATAAGTCGGTCGCCAGAAGTCGGTCGCCGAGTACCGAGAGGCGATCGTATCTGAGGTCGATCGCTCGGCACCGGGACTTGTCCTGGGACCTTCGGCTGGGCGATTCATGCTTGTCTGCCGGGCTAAGGCTAGGTCGCCTGGTCGCTGGTCGGCGGTTCTTCCTCGGACGCTCGGCAGTGACTCGGTCCCGACCTCCTAGGCGATCGCCGGTCGAAAGGTGTCAAATCTTGACACAACAATTGCCCCCCAGCTTGCTCCTATGTTGAAGACATGGGGCGAGGTGGTTCTTGCTGGCGATCGTGTAAGGATGAGGACGGGCGACCTTGCTGAGCTGACTTACGATTTCGGACTTGGGCTACCATGGTCGATGGGCTTAGCTATCTTTCGGTCTTGTACCTGCAAAAACAACATTGGCCGATCCCCCATGGAAACTTGGTGGTTTCGCTTTGTTTGAGGAATCGTGCACAGTCGCGGAGATCGATGGACCGACCCCATGACCGTGTCTTGGTGCGCGAAGACAATGAGTGTCTCGTGACTCACTTTATTATGAGGGTCCTCTGTTAGGCTGCGCCTCGCCTCGTATTTAAACGAAGGGCGTGCGGTCTTGGTCTAGAGGAGTCCTTGCGCGGCGTCGGATGAATCAACTCCACGCCGCGGCTTGTTAGCTCTGCTTCCACCTCGGCCACCATGGAGATGGCCGACCTCGGCGGTGTACGTTGAGACGGGGTAGTGGCATGTGTCCACCGATTAATGTTGGAGAGCCCTCGGACTACGCCGGCCTCGTATTTAAACGAAGGGCGGCGATCTCGGCGAAAGGGACCTTGCATGGCCGGCGGCCCGGTTCCATCGACTGCCAGGACCATGGCTTTATGATGTGCGGTGGAGGCGATCTTATGCCTTAGTCCGTCATGTTATATGCTGGACTGTAGATGGCGATCGTGTCCTCCGGGTTGCGGATGATGTAGCGTGATGATCGGCGATCGGGACGGAAGACTGGCGATCGTCGCTCGGCTGCCGATCGCTTTATTCGTAGGTCGATATTGGCGATCGGGCGGGAGATCGTCGTCCGGGTGCCGATCGCGCTGCTCACAGGCTAAGAAGAAACCTTTGCCTGGCCAGAAAATCTGCGGCTCTAGCCCGGAAGGCTGCGTAGGTCGTAGGTTGGGTCTTCGTGAGATGCCTGAACATAGGCGAAAAACCCTGAAATCCTCCTAGGACCGCGTAGAGGGCGGTCTCATCGCTTATGGGCTCGCCATTGAGGATGATTACGTCTACCCGGTCGATGTAGTCCGAGTCGGACTCTTCTTCTCCCTGCTTGATTTGCATCATGCGGAGGGGACCTTCGGGCCGGACGACCCTGGTGGCGAAGTACTCCGTGAAGACGTGCGCCAGCTCGTTAAAGGAGCCAATGGACCGAGGTGGCAATGAAGTGTACCACCGGTGGGCGAGGTCGTCCAGCGTCAGAGGGAACATTCGGCATCTGGTCGCGTCAGATGCCCCACACCCGGTCATGTAGATGTTGAACTTCCTCAGGTGCACCTGGGGGTCCGATCGCCCCTCGTACACGGGTGTTTGCGGGGGAGCGATCTTGTGCTGCACGGGGGCGAGCTCGATGTCGATCGCGAGCGGCTCGCTTGGCCCGGCGATCGTCTTCTTGGCGCCTGCCCTGGATTCCAGGAGCGCCTTCATGTCGTTGAGTTCACGTTGCATCGCAGCCATCGCCGCGGCTTGGTCGCTTGTAGATCGGCTTTGGGAGCAGGAGCCGAGGCGATCGTGTACCGATCTTCGGGCTCCGCTGCCGCCGGCCTCGGCAATTCGGCGAGGAGCGGAGCCAGCTGGCGCCTTCTGGGAGTCGGGTAGGCCGAGCTCCTGGTGACGGACTCAAACTCCGTCGTCTCGTAGATGGGGCCGGACTGCCCCGGAAGCCAGGTCGGGTCACTGCCCAGGCGATCGAAGACAGAGGTGCCCCGGCTGGCGAGCGCCTCTTCCTGCGGACGGGAGCCTCCTGGCGATCGCTCGGCCAGCGACGCCTTGAGCTTCCGCTTGGACTTCCGGCGGACGGCCGAGGGGGCGATAGCAGGAGGCGCGTTGAGAGCACTCCGTCGCTCCTGTAGGACGGCCAGGGCCCCTTCGATCTGTTCCTTGGTTCGGAACCGATCGAGCGAGAGGCTTGGGCCGCCGTCCAGGGACGGGATCGAGCGTCTCTGACCGCGGCGGCTACCTTCCACCATCGGTTGTGGCTCGGACTGGGATGGAACAGGGGGTTTGGCCGGCTGGTCAGCGGCTTTCTTCGACGCGGAGGCGGAAGACATGACTTCTGAAGGATTTCTTTGAAGTGCAGTAAGTATCACTTCAAGTATCTGCCCCGAGAACAGTGAGTGTTCTTCGGGACGGTAGGTATAAAAAATCGAGGGTTGGATCCCCTTCTTCTAGCGCCAATTGTTGTTGCCCAAAATATTTATCCGAAGATTAATACTGCTGGAAGACGGACAACAAACAACAATTGCGGGAGCACTTCCGAGAGTAGATAAATAATACAAGATTTGCCGGGTTTGTTAGGCCCGGGCTTGAATGCTATCGCGAGATGTTATTAATACGAATATTCGTGGATACAAGTATTAATGAGAGAAATCTAAATACAATGAGTGTAAAAAGACTCTGTTAATCCGGCTCTTGAGCGAAGCTCGATGTTCTTCGTCCCCGCCGGTAATCTGCTGGATGAGATAGGCCGGGAGAAGTAAGACCGAAAGATAGCTGTTGCCAAGAGTTGGATGTTAGCCAAAATGTGTGTTTTGCTTCTATATTGCGTATGTATTGCAAGAATGTCAGAGTGTTTAGAGAGTCAGAATCTCGGTCCTTTTTACAAGTGCCTGCTGCCTTGTATATATAGAGGCTGAGGAGCCTTCTCTCCTAGTGGGCGATCGCCTTTCGGCATTTAATGTAATGGGGCGATCGTCCTAAAGGTCACATGGGCTGCCTGCCAAAAGTCTAAGGCTACAGCTGGTGGCCAGCTGTGCGGTCCAATGAGGATCCAGCACGCGTCCGGAAGTACTGTCACAGGAGGTCCCACTTTGTTACTTTCGGCGGACTTTGTCACGGTAGGTGACAGGTTGTGGTCACCAGTCTTATCCGTCAGCTCCTTTCGCAGGCCTGGGCCCTGTTGGTAGGTGAGGTAAGTGACAGGTTTGTCAGCGCCTTTTGTGGATCTGCACGTGGGTGCTGTCCTGTTTGCTCGGCCTTGGCCGACTGGATGGCCATCGGCCCAGATCGTCATGATGCGGTCGTCTCTAGCTGGACACCGAGGACGGTTCTCGGCCAGTCACTGAAGGTCGTCAATGGTCGGTCACCAAGGGTCGGTCGGCAAAGCGCTGAGAGATGATCGTCCATAAGTCGGTCGCCAGAAGTCGGTCGCCGAGTACCGAGAGGCGATCGTATCTGAGGTCGATCGCTCGGCACCGGGACTTGTCCTGGGACCTTCGGCTGGGCGATTCATGCTTGTCTGCCGGGCTAAGGCTAGGTCGCCTGGTCGCTGGTCGGCGGTTCTTCCTCGGACGCTCGGCAGTGACTCGGTCCCGACCTCCTAGGCGATCGCCGGTCGGAAGGTGTCAAATCTTGACACAACAAAGGTGCCTGTGTCCCACTTGCCGAAAACAACCCACGATTTCCAAGATTCCGTTTGACTGATCTACAATTAGCGTACATTAAGCCCTATGCTTAGCATGCGCTAAATGCCGTTGACTCGAGTCGGGACCTACTTGTCGGCAACAACTTGGATCCCGTCTGATATGATCTTATGTATGTTAACAATCCTTCTTAACGTACATAAGCTTTTCACATTAGCGTACGCTAAGTTCTTACTTTAGCGTATGTTAATCAGGCTATGTTAGCCAATTCCAACTGTTCATGTCCGTCGTCTCGACATACTGGATATGTATACACGACATACTGAATATATATGCTCGTTCCAATAATACCACACTGACCAAGTACGATAATTATACCAATACAATTGTCTTAGTCCTTCACTTATTTTATCCGTACTGTACAGATTCCACACTATGCAATATAACTCAGATAAAATAACATTAAACAACCATAGTAGAAATTCAAGATATTACACATACGAAGTAGCTTAAAAGCATCCATAACCACTTTTAGAAACTATTTCCACCACCTCTATGTAGATCACAAAGATATAGAGTTCAGTCGGGAAAATACTACGGTATTAATTTGCCTGAAAGATATCAAGTCATGCTTTTAAAACGTAAATGTGCTTAGTACCTATAAAGAAGCTTAGACGTGTAACACCCCCAATCCGCTCAGGGATATTACACGCCGTAGAACCTTTCCTCAAGGATCTACCAGGCTGGTAACGACATTTAACATCTCGACAATGCCTTCGAGGCTACAATGACTCAGTAGACCGATTTGGTCTTTCCACAAATACATACAACTCAAATACAACTCATGCCCACGCAGGGGACAAAATACAACTACACCCGTACAACGGGAACAATACAACAGCGGAAAATGAAGTAAAACTGAACCAACACACGATGTACGGTTCCTCATGTGATTAGTATCGATCATCTTTCATCATCCTTCGTGTTGACCCTGTGTTATGCTCCAAAACGTGAATGCAAAAACAGACATCCACCCCCCGAATACTCGGGGGTTAGCAAAACTCCACTGTTTTGCTAGTGCAAATACAAAGTGCAAATACGAGCCATACAATTCACATTCCACGAATAACAATAACCGAGGATCCTCAAAGATCCAAACGAAACGAAAAGTACTTCCCGAGGCAAGGGTTTGAGAAAACATTTCAAAAACGAAATATCATAAATCAATGGAAGTAATTTATAAAACAGTTTAGAATGCCATCGAGAGTTTTAATAGAAAACAATTCAGGATTATCAAATCCTACTTTTCAAACTCCAAAAGACAAAGGGGTCACCGCCCCAAAAGTTTACTTTCTGAAAAATGACATTAACCAACCGTTGGGATTTTAGCCCCAAATCCGTAAAACGACTTTTACAAAACCATTGGGATTTTAGCCCCAAATCTCATCAACTCACAAGACACAAGAACGACCACGAGGTTCGTATCCCACATCAAAATCCACAAATAAAGGATTTAAAACAAACAACAAAATACTCGTGTGACTTCCTAGGCAAGTATGCCAAACGATCATCTTACCTCTTACTCATTTAGTCAATGGTTGCAAATGAAAACAGTTCTAATGCACTCATTTCGGAAATGCCAATATCGAATCACATTTGTAAAAATGCACCACAATTAACCGCGGACCCACGGCTTCGTGGATCCTGCCGAGACCCGTCGGATCTAACCCAGTGGTTAAAAGCAAGCTCGCGGTTCCCACGGCTTCGTGGAGCCCTACCGAGACCCCGTCGGATCTAACCCGTAGTGAGCATACACACACACACGTTACTCATGCAATACTAACATGCTAAGAATGTAAGTTCATTAAGAATACTCACTAGAGATGGCCATTAACTCGACACCATTACCAAACTCTTCAAAAATACAATAACAAGTTTAAATAAGGAATACACGATTCCATAACTGAAACAATAGGAGTATCATCATAAAATCCTTCAATGTTCAAAATAACCAAATCATAATCAATTCTCAAAACACCGTTCACAAATAACACTCGTTTTGAAAGAAAGCCTTTAACGAGGCCAAACCGAAATCCTTTGAAACTTCATTTCAAATAACCAAACAAACACATTAAGACGACCACCGATCATTATATCCATAAAATGAGAAAAGTATGGGCAAGGTACTTGCCTCGAATAAGAACAACGCGGAGAATCGACCGGAGTAGGTTGGCCCGAACCGACTACGAACCCGCCGACTCCACCGAACGCCAACTCACGTTCATAAACTACGAAGGACAAATAATAACAATGAAATGAATTCCATAACACGACTCAAAGTCGTTGAATTCAAAGAACGAATGACGAAAGTTCACGGATTTCCCCCAAAACGGCCAAGAACACGATTCGTTCCGTCAAAACCCGAAAACGAAATTCCAAGTTGAAATATGGATATACAATCCATAGAATATGTTTAACAACATCATTTAACCATAATCGATCCATCAAAAACGGATGAAAAACGAGATCGGGGACAAATCCCCCAAAAAGTCAATTCGAAGGAAATCAAGAAATATACTTCGATTCGACGAAGAACAATGGATTAAATGATGTTAAACACAAGAATACTATCAAGATTAATCATACCCATCATGAATTAATCAACAACACGGAACGAATCGGACGAAAATGCAAAAATCCCCAAATTCACGAAATTAGGGTTCTAAGGAAGATTACCTTGATTCGCTGGATCAAAGGTTGATAACGGACGATCGATTGATGTTATGAACTCAAGGACTTCATGGATTTGTTGTCAAACAACATGGCTTCGTCGCCCATGAATCGCCACTCGCGGAAGGAGAAGGAAGGAAATGAAAAACGAAGTGAAATGTGACTGCCCAGCCATATTTATACCGGGCCAGCCTAGCGTGCGCTAGCCTTCCCGGACTAGCGTTCGAAATCGGCAGGGATCGGCCGAGTACCCTCGGCCAACGCCCACACGACCCGCCAACACCGAACAACCCATCCGACCGAACTCGCCGACCCAACTCCGCTAGCGTGCGCTACGGCCGGATGCTGCGCGCTAGCCGACATCGAGAGCCACCGGATCGAATCGCCGGCAGTAACGTCGCTAGCCGGCCGGCAAGGCGCTACGCTGCCCGACTAGCGCGCGCTACGCTCGGCGTAGCGTGCGCTACCTGCCGATCCTGACCGAGTCCGAACCTCGAAACCCCATCGCTGCCCGGGCCGATAAGCGTACGCTAGGCCACCCGGCGGCAGGCGCTACACCTGCCGGTTAGCGCGCGCAGCCTTCCGGACGTAGCGTGCGCTACGCCGGTTCTCGCCGCACCGTCCGGCCGGTGCCGCAATCGTCCGGCCATCCATAACCGTCGGCGATCCGCAACCATGTGGCTCGACGACCCGATTTCCAAAACGTGCAGGAACGAACACGACGAAAAGTTCGCGGGCAACATAAACGACTCGAAATGAAAGCGTAATACCATAATTAGTCATACGCGACAAAGAAACGGGTCGAGACAACAATTACAGATACGGATACCCGTAACTTTCGAGAAATTACAAAATGGCCCAAAACGCCCGGAAATCACAATACGTGATCGAATAACCAAACCGAAGTTCACAACACGTCCAACAAAGTTAAACGGACTTGCGGGAAACTCGAAACAACAGTTTCGGACGAGATTCGCAAGAATCGAACTCAAGTGCGGAAAAGTCGCTAAAAAGCACAGAACTCAACGGAACGACACCGCAACGAACTCGGCTGTACAAAGCTGTATAATTAAACATTCTCAGAATGACGAAACGGTCATGAGCGAGTCGTCAAAACGGACTCCGACCGAAAAAAGAAATTTATCGAAAATCGAAAATTGCGGATATTACATTCTACCCTCCTTAAAAGAAGTTTCGTCCCGAAACTTAAAACAAGTAGGGAGAAGAAATATTCCGCTAGGAAAAACTCAACGAGACACACAAGAATGCGTGACTAACGCCCAACGGCGAAATGTCACAAACAACGCAAAGGAATATACGGCGTGAAAACACGCTCCACGGCGACCAACACAACGACGAACGTTGCCGTGAACAACGCAAAGGAATATACGTCGCCGTTAGGGATATAATAAAACCAACAAGTGACAAGCGTCATCAAACGGATAATATATCCAAGTCAATTATCCGACAATCACAAAACACAACGAACGAAAACCAATATGATTGACCAACCCAACGGTACATCAATCAAAACGCGAGTCAACCGCTGAACAAACACGGAATCCCATCGCCTAAGGGCTGGAAGATCGAAAACGAAACTAATTTCCCGAATTGAAGGGAATTACGAAGGAGCCTGAATGTTCACCAATCACGGAACGAAATCAATAAAAACCGAACAATCAAACGGTCGAACCACAACGATCGAGACAACAAAATCGAAGAATCATGTTCGAATCACGAAGGATAATAAAATTCAAACAACGACTCCAAGGTTCACATCTCGACTCGAGACAATATATGATCTGGTGAAAACAACAGGATGTGCATTCCCATAAGATCCACAGGAAAGGGAATAGCAATTAAAAAGTCACAACGACAAACGAGTTATTCCGAAACAATACCACACTCGTTCGATAAACAAAAGCAAGGGCAGGACAAGCTCAGAAATGTCAACGAACATAAATGAGTCGACAAAGTAGAAAATACAGAAGTTCAAAATCCGATCCCTTCGAATAAAAGGACTAGTAGAACCAAATGATGTTACTCCCGAACAAAGTTCACAAGAATCGAACCGAACTCGAAAAAGTCACACCGATAACCAGATCGGCCCACAACAAGATCACAGCTCGTTCGGACGATGAAACTGAAATACCGAACAAGTTCATAAAGTACCAACGAACATGAGCGAATCGATAGACTGGGGAAGAGAAAACACAGAAGTCAAAATAGTACGGGCATTACCTCCGACCTCGTCCACGAAATTCACAAAAACGGGAGCAAGGTAACAAGACATTAAACAATCGACGCATAACGGAACCATCACCGATGCACACGGTCATACCAAATCAAGCTCTAACAGCTCGCACATGCGCGACAACGCAGGAATCACTACGAGACGATAATATTCAACACCAACATCCCGCCTCTCACAGGGGGCTAACGCAACAAATGTGTGGAAAGCGACTCAACGCTCACACCACCAATTCGGTCATACTCGGGAGAAAGTATCAAAAGGACAACGCGAACATCACACATACATACCCAGCCCTCAAACGGGAATGGATAGGTTTTAAAAACCAAAACCTCATTTTGAAAATAATTTGAAGAATACTGGTTGATCTTGAGTATCACCTTTCAAAAAGTACAAACGTGAAACATCATTATCGAGACTTTGGAGAACCATATCACATTTGATAAAAATGAGGACACTTTCTCTTAGTGAAAACTTTCAAAATATTCGACCATCGGGTCTAAATAAAAGTGTTGAAAATATCTCAAAATATTTTGGTCCTCGAGGTAGAAAATTTTTGAAATATATTGTGGCACCTAGGATGTACCACAAGAAAATAAGTCATTTGAAAAGTATGTCTCGAAGTTTATTTTTCTAAGATACTCAAGGTTTTCAAAAATCCAATAGGCCAGAATGCCCAAAACTCACACATAACGATGTTCACTAAAACAACTCCTAGCACACGCACCAAAACGTTTAATATCAAGACAATATATGTCCTTAAACGAAAATAAACGATAAAATACCACATTCAGAACAAAACCACTGATAAAATACTCTCCCGCACTGGCTAGTGAACAAGTCGAACGCGTATAAGCACAAAGCTTTTACAATAGAACTTGTAAAACGTGCAAATCGATTCGAAAATCATCAACAACGAACAAAAACAACAATAAAAAGACATCACAAACGACGACACTCCTTGTATAAATCAAATACGAGAGTCGACTAAATACATATCGTGAAATCAAAATTCACATAAGGATTCCATCACTTAACAAATAATCATAAAAATAGCTCGTGTCACACGAGGCACAACACAAAGAAGGGAGACTTACTTCCACAGGTCGTACGAAGATGATGATCGCCCCACGATACTAATCACGACCAACAAACTCAAACGACGCGTCGCGACACGACTCAGTCCGATAAAATCCGACGAAACAAGACTCACACAACACGACTTGACCCGACAGCCTAGGTTTCCTCAACCTAAGCTCCGATACCATTTATGTAACACCCCCAATCCGCTCAGGGATATTACACGCCGTAGAACCTTTCCTCAAGGATCTACCAGGCTGGTAACGACATTTAACATATCGAAAATGCCTTCGAGGATACAATTACTCAGTAGACCGATTTGTTATTTCCACAATTACTACGAAATCATATACAACTCATGCCCACTCATGCGACAATATACAACTACACCCGCATAACGGAACAATACAAAGAATGAAAATGAAGTACAATCGAACCAACACACGATGTACGGTTCCTCATGTGATTAGTATCGATCATCTTTCATCATCCTTCGTGCGACCACGTGTTATGCTCCAAAACTCGAATGCAAAACAGACATCCACCCCGATTACTCGGGGGTTAGCAAAACTCCACTATTTTGCTAGTGCAAATACAAAGTGCAAATACGAGCCATACAATTCACATTCCACGAATAACAATAACCGAGGATCCTCAAAGATCCAAACGAAACGAAAAGTACTTCCCGAGGCAAGGGTTTGAGAAAACATTTCAAAAACGAAATATCATAAATCAATGGAAGTAATTTATAAAACAGTTTAGAATGCCATCGAGAGTTTTAATAGAAAACAATTCAGGATTATCAAATCCTACTTTTAAAACTCCAAAAGACAAAGGGGTCACCGCCCCAAAAGTTTACTTTCTGAAAAATGACATTAACCAACCGTTGGGATTTTAGCCCCAAATCCGTAAAATGACTTTTACAAAACCATTGGGATTTTAGCCCCAAATCTCATCAACTCACAGTACACAAGAACGACCACGAGGTTCGTATCCCACATCAAAATCCACAAATAAAGGATTTAAAACAAACAACAAAATACTCCAGTGCCATCCTAGCCAAGTAAGCCAAACGAACAACTTACCTCTTACACATTTAGTCAATGCATGCAAATGAAAACCGTTCAAAAGCACTCATTTCCGGAAATGCCAATATCGAATCACATTTGTAAAAATGCACCACAATTAACCGCGGACCCACAGCCTTCGGATCCTCGCCGAGACCCCGCCGGATCTAACCCACGTGGTTAAAAGCAAGCTCGCGGTTCCACAGCTTCGTGGAGCCCTACCGAGACCCCGTCGGATCTAACCCGTAGTGAGCATACACACACACACGTTACTCATGCAATACTAACATGCTAAGAATGTAAGTTCATTAAGAATACTCACTAGAGATGGCCATTAACTCGACACCATTACCAAACTCTTCAAAAATACAATAACAAGTTTAAATAAGGAATACACGATTCCATAATCAAACAATAGGAGTATCATCATAAAATCCTTCAATGTTCAAAATAACCAAATCATAATCAATTCTCAAAACACCGTTCACAAATCACACTCGTTTTGAAAGAAAGCCTTTAACGAGGCTAAACCGAAATCCTTTGAAACTTCATTTCAAACAACCAAACAAACACATTAAGACGACCACCGATCATTATATCCATAAAACGAGAAAAGTATGGGCAAGGTACTTGCCTCGAATAAGAACAACGCGGAGAATCGACCGAAGTAGGTTGGCCCGAACCGACTACGAACCCGCCGACTCCACCGAACGCCAACTCACGTTCATAAACTACGAAGGACAAATAATAACAATGAAATGAATTCCATAACACGACTCAAAGTCGTTGAATTCAAAGAACGAATGACGAAAGTTCACGGATTTCCCCCAAAACGGCCAAGAACACGATTCGTTCCAAAAACCCAAAACGAAATTCCAAGTTGAAATATGGATATACAATCCATAGAATATGTTTAACAACATCATTTAACCATAATCGATCCATCGAAAACGGATGAAAACGAGATCGGGACAAATCCCCAAAAAGTCAATTCAAGGAAATCAAGAAATATACTTCGATTCGACGAAGAACAATGGATTAAATGATGTTAAACACAAGAATACTATCAAGATTAATCATACCCATCATGAATTAATCAACAACACGGAACGAATCTGATTTAAAATGCAAAAATCCCCAAATTCACGAAATTAGGTTCTAAGGAAGATTACCTTGATTCATTGGATCAAAGGTTGATAACGGACGATCGATTGATGTTATGAACTCAAGGACTTCATGGATTTGTTGTTAAACAACATGGCTTCGTCTCCCATGAATCGCCACTCGCTAAGGAGAAGGAAGGAAATGAAAACGGTGAAATGTGATCGCCACCATATTTATATCGGGCCACTTAGCGTGCGCTAGCCTTCCCGACTAGCGTGCGCTTATCGCCGCAGATCGCCGAGTACCTCGGCCGTGGCCCACACGACCCGGCATCACCGACCAACCCCGCCGACCGAACTCGCCGACCCAACTCCCGCTAGCGTGCGCTACGGCCGGATGCTGCGCGCGCTAGCCGACTGGCCCAAAGAGCCACCGGATCGAATCGCCTGCCAGTAACGACGCTAGCCGGCCGACAGCCGCGGCGCTTACGCCGCCGACTAGCGCGCTACGCCGGGCGTAGCGTGCGCTACTCGCCGATCCCGACCGAGTCCGTAACCTCGTAAACCCCATCGCCTGTGCCCGAGCACAGACGCTAGGCCACCCGGCACAGGCGCTACACTGCCGGTTAGCGCGCAGCCTTCCGGCCAGAAGGTGCGCTTACGCGGTTCTCGCGCAGCACCCGTCCGGCCGGTGCCCGCAATCGTCCGGCCAGCCCCGCAACCGTCCGGCCAGTCCCGCAACCGCCAGGGCTCGACGACCCGATTTCCGAAAACGTACGGAACGAACACGACGAAAAGTTCGCGGACAACATAAACGACTCGAAATGAAAGCGTAATACCATAATTAGTCATACGCGACCAAGAAACGGGTCGAGACAACAATTATAGATACGGATACCCGTAACTTTCGAGAAATTACAAAATGGCCCAAAACTCCCGGAAATCACAATACGTGATCGAATAACCAAACCGAAGTTCACAACACGTCCAACAAAGTTAAACGGACTTGCGGGAAACTCGAAACAACAGTTTCGGACGAGATTCGCAAGAATCGAACTCAAGTGCGGAAAAGTCGCTAAAAAGCACAGAACTCAACGAAACGACACCGAAACGAACTCGGATGTCAAAAAGTGTAGATTTAATCATTCTCAGAATGACGAAACGGTCATGAGCGAGTCGTCAAAACGGACTCCGACCTAAAAAAGAAATTTACCGAAAATCGAAAATTGCGGATATTACAAGACGATCCTCAGTTTCAAGAAACATCCTAGAAGGCATGAAATCTTAAAGGGATTCCACTTATGAAAATCAAGTTTGTAACTTCATTAATTTTTCCTATGAGTAAACACATAGGATATAAATGAGTTTTTAAGATAAAGACATACATGGATGGAAACCCCGCTGTTTTCAAAGCAAGATTGGTAGGAAAAACAAACAAACAAGTTCATGGGGTAGACCGTGATGAAACCTTCTCTACATTCAGTATGCTTAAATCTATTCAAATAATACTAGCTATTGCATCCCATTATGACTATGAGATTTGGCACATGGATATCAAGACTGCCGCCAGAAATGGGAGTTTAGAAGATGATGTATACATGATACAACACATGATACAACGTGAGGGTTCTATATATATAAAATATGTTGGAAAGGATGTGAGTTTCAAAATTCTATTTATGGTTGAATCAAGCATCTCAAAGTTGGAATCTTTAGTTTGATGAGTCAATCAAGAATTTTGGTTCTCAAAAAAAAAAAAAGAAACAATGTTTATACAAGGAAGCCAATGTGAGCAAACTCGCATTTGTGGTCCTATATATTGATGAAATCTGTGATATCCGTGTACATTATTATTATATTTGCGTATTTTATTATTCGTGGGTTATACTTTGGACATATTTGTTGAGAATTGAATTGTAATTTCCATGTTGTTTCTTTGGGCATTTGGGAACACATGTATATTGGTGATGGTATTAGAATATTAATGGTTAGTAATTATCGGGATATGTTTTATTCTGACCAGACTTCGTGTTTTTTAATGCTGGAAAATAGAAGTTAGCGCACGCTCGACTGTATTGCTAGCACACGCTAACCATGTATCCGCAGCGCACGCTACTCTTGTTCGCAGCGGACGATAAGCTGGTTGAGCAGAAAGCTTTCTGGATTCTGGAATGGGGCTTTAGCGCATGCTAATAGTGGACTAACGTACATTATTGTGATGTACTAGCACATGTTAATAGTGTGGTAATGCGCACTTGATACGAATTACGTATGAAATTGTACGTAAACTCGCAAGGAAATGCAGCGGAAATATAGTTGATCCTCACAACACTCGAATATGTGTAATGCTCGTAAGAGATAACCGAAAGTAGGGCAATTCGGCTTACGTAAATAAGAACAATATGAATGATTTATCAAACTAGACCGATAGTTTGATAAGGTAATCTTTCCTCAAGACCTATTGAGAATCGATTCGATTAAAACTCGAAAACGCGTCGAATTATAATCAAGATTTCGATGAAAACCATTCACCAAGAAAACACAAGTGTATTCTTATTTCTTCTACATACAATTTCATACAAGCATGAACAAGACTACTTATAGAAGTGTAGTCTTCTAAACAACTAAAGGATGAAAACAAGATCACATGATCTTGAAATGAAAAACAAAACATCAAGATAAAATACAAAGGAATCAAATCAAAGGGAGGGAATCACACAATAAACATAGTTACAAGTCACCCCACATAACATGTAAGTCTAATCATGACATGTGAGGGGAGGAAAAACAATAAAAAACACAAAAAATCAGCAATAATGGGAGTTTGCTGGCTGTCGGACACGGGCCGTGCCGATTGGCACAGCCGCGGCGGCATGTGCGAGCGCACATGTTCGGCAGGACTCGACCGTGTCGCCTGGAACGGTCGGGTTGGTCGGACAGCGAGAATTCACTATCCGGAAGAGTGTGACTCGGCCGTGTCGCCTGGCACGGTCGGGTTGGTCGGGCAGCGAGATTTCACTATCCGGGACATCTCGGCATGGGCCGTGTCGGACGACACGGTCGGGTTCGGTAGGCAGCGAGATTTCACTATCTGGGATATCTCGGCACGGCCGTGGTTTGACGACACGGCCGGGTTCGGCCGGCGCTTCCGCCGGCCCGGCAGTGGTGATTTTTCCAGCAAGTGGTGATTTTTCCGATAGTTTGGACATTTTCCGGCCGATTGTCGACCTTCCGGCATAGCATGACACGGGCCGTGTCATATGACACGGCCGAGACCGAGACTCCACGTCTTATGTCCGTTTTCTCGCCTAAATACGTAGTGATCTGTGCACGGCGTGTTGTAAGGTCATTTACGTCCATCCTTACTTCGTCTTCTGCATTTGACACGATTGATTCCGTATCATCTCCTCCTTCTTTAAAAGGAATTGTCCTCAATTCCGAAATTCCGTCATCATTGATGTAAGGCGAAAGGTCCCCAACATTAAAGGTTGCATGAATCCCATAATCTCCCGGAAGTTCTAATTTGTATGCGTTGTCGTTCACCTTTGCGATTACTTTAAACGGTCCCTCCGCTCGCGGCATTAATCTGTTCTTACGTTTATTTGAAAATCGCTCTTTCCTCAAATGCAACCAAACCAAATCACCAACTTCGAACAATCTCGACCTTCTTTGTTTGTTCGACTTTCTTTTGTAAGCCTCGTTTATTTCCTTGATTCGATTACGTACTTGCTCGTGTAATTTCATCATCGATTTCAATTTTGATTCCGCATCCTTGTGCACTAACTCGTCACTTGGCAATGGAATTAGATCTAACGGCATGTACGGGTTTAGTCCGTAAACTACTTCGACCGGAGAGTGTGCCGTGGCATGAGTAGGAGAACGATTATAAGCGAACTCCGCATGTGCAAGTTTCAAGTCCCAATCCTTCTGTGTCTTGCTCACAAGACCATGTAGTAAAGTGCCCAACGTTCGATTGGTCACCTCGGTTTGATCGTCCGTTTGTGGATGATGTGACGTGCTAAATAGTAGTTTGGTTCCCACCTTTCTCCACAAGGTGTTCCAAAAATAACTAAGGAATTTTTAGTCCCGATCCGAAACAATCGTTTTTGGAACTCCATGCAATTGTACAATTTCTCGGAAATACAAATCGGCGACGTTACTCGCGTCGTCCGTCTTGTGGCAAGCCACAAAGTGCGCCATCTTCGAAAATCGTTCTACGACAACCATAATAGCATCTCTCCCTCGTTGAGTACGAGGCGAAGCAATAATAAAATCTATTGAGACATCTTCCCACGATCTTTCCGGAATCGGCAAAGGCATGTATACTCCTGGTTTAAATGAACTTTTAGCAATATGGCATGTTACACACTTATTAATTATGTCGTGTACATCCACTTGCATCTTCGGCCAATGAAAATGCTCTTTAAGAACCTCCAAAGTTTTGGCCGAACCAAAATGACCGGCCAAGCCTCCACCGTGAGCTTCCCGAACTAATAATTCCCGAATCGGGTGTTTGGGTAAACATAGGCGATTTCCTTTGAAAAGGAATCCTTCTTGCAATGTAAACTCTCCAAATGGGCCCAATTTACACCGAATGAAAACCTCACCAAAATCCACATCTCCATCATAACACTCCTTCGATGCTTCGAACCCAAGCAACCGAATGTCAAGAGTAGAGAGCAAGGCATACCGTCTAGACAAAGCATCCGCCACAACGTTGCTCTTGCCATCTTTGTACTTCGATGAAAAGTGGAATGATTGCAAGAATTCCACCCATTTAGCATGTCTCGGACTCAACTTTTGTTGGCCGTTAATATATTTCAAGGACTCGTGATCCGAATGTAGGATGAAATGTTTCGGCCGAAGGTAATGGCTCCAATGATCAAGAGCTCTCACAATGGCATAGAACTCCTTGTCATAAGTACAATAGTTGAGTCGAGCCCCACCCAATTTCTCCGAAAAGTATGTAATTGGTCGCCTCCCTTGGACGAGGACCGCCCCAATACCCACTCCACTTGCGTCACATTCTACCTCGAAAGGTTGTGAAAAGTCGGGTAAAGCCAAGATAGGTTCTTCACACATTTTCGCCTTCAATTTTTCAAACGCCCCTTGGGCAGCCCCGTTCCACACAAACGGTCCTTTTTTTAAGCATTCCATTATCGGGCTAGAAATGGTACTAAAGTCTCGTATGAACCTCCGATAAAATGAAGCAAGTCCGTGAAAGGATCGGACTTCCGTGATGGTTTTGGGCGTAGGCCAAGATTTAATCGCCTCGATCTTGGTTTGATCAACCGACACTCCTTCTTTAGAAACGATGTAGCCAAGAAAGGGTACACTCTCGACTAGAAACGAACACTTCTCCTTCTTCCCATAAAGTTTTTGATCCCTAAGGATCTCGAAGACTTTCCTAAAGTGCCCGGTATGCTCTTGCAATGATCGACTATAAATCAAGATGTCGTCCAAGTATACGACGACAAATTTTCCCAAAAACGGCTTAAGTACCTCATTCATTAATCGCATGAAAGTACGTGGCGCATTTGTAAGGCCAAAGGGCATGACGAGCCATTCATATAATCCATGTTTTGTCTTGAAAGCCATTTTTCATTCGTCTCCTTCCCGCATGCGAATTTGATGATAGCCGCTTCTCAAATCAACCTTCGAAAAAATCACTGAACCATGCAACTCGTCCAACATATCAAGTCTCGGAATTGGGAACCGATATTTGATGGTTATGTTGTTCACGGCTCTACTATCTATACATATCCGCCATGATCCATCCTTCTTTGGAATAAGTAAAACCGGAACCGCACAAGGACTCAAACTTTCTCGAACGTACCCGCAGTTCATTAGCTCCTCGATTTGTTTTTGCAACTCCTTTGTCTCCTCGAAGTTACATCGATAGGCGGACTTGTTAGGGAGTGATGCACCCAGTACAAGGTCGACTTGGTGTTCAATCCCACGTAAGGGTGGTAAACCTGGCGGTAAGTCTTCCGGGAAGACATCCGCAAATTCTTGTAACAAGGTATCGATATCTCTCTTGCCTTGCACAATTACGTCAACATCTCGCGTTTCTTTAATCATCAATAAATACACACGCTCGCCATCGTCAATAGCGTGTCTCACCTCTTTCTCACTAGCAAACATAGTAAGCTTCGGTTTCTCCACTTGATTAGAACTCATCGATCGAATGGCTTGGGGTGCCATCGGTTTAAGCACAATCTTCTTGCCTTTATCCCTTAATTCATATTCGTTACTCCTTCCTCGATGTAAAACGTCTCTATCAAATAGCCACGATCGTCCCAAAAGTATGTGGCATGCATCCATCGGGAGTACATCACACAGTACATTGTCACCATACGATCCCATAGTTAATCCGACTCGTACTTGTTTTGAAACTTTCACCTTATTCCCATCATCGAGCCAATGTAACGCGTATGGTTTCGGATGAGTAGTAGTGACGAGTCTGAGCTTCGCCACAATCTCACTTGAAGCAACATTCGTACAACTTCCTGCATCGATTATCAAACTACGCCACTTGTCTTTAATTTGACACTTGGTGTGGAATATTTGATCTCGTTGTTCCGTGTACCTCGAAACCGTCTTGACTTGTAAAGTGCGAAGGACTAGACTCGTGTCATAGTCCGGAGCATTGTAAGCCTCGCACTCCTCTTCTTCTTCTTCGGCGTTTACGTCAAACACATCACCGAGTCTTTCTTCTTCGTCCTCGGCCAATAAATCTTCCCGGACCTCAAGAGCCTCTCTTAGTGTCACCACCCGTTTGTTCGGACATGCATTTTGGTAATGGCCGAATCCTTGACACTTGAAACATCATACTTTTTCCAAACTTGTTTCTTTGGGTACGTATGGAGCCTTAGGTGCCGTGACTGGGACATGACTTGGTGTGGTGCTTTTAGTACCCGAACTCGAACCGGCACTTGGGTTCCCGAATTTGGAAGGAAATTCGGGTCTTGAAAACTTCAATTTATTTTGGGCTTCTATCTTCACACATAATCCACATAAAGTGTCGAAATCTTCATATGGGTATAATTCCACCGTGTTGGCTATGTTTTTGTTTAAGCCACATAAAAAACGTGACATCTTTTGCTCTTCGTTTTCTTCTAGCTCTCCCATCAAGACCAAACTTTCGAACTCTTCAATATATGCACCGACACTTAGTTTGCCTTGCATGAAATCGGCAATCTTCCGGTATAAGGTTAACCGGTGTGATGTTGGCACATACCTCTTACGAAGTTTTCTTTTTAAAGAATCCCACGAACGGATTTTTGCTTTTCCCTCCCGAGTTCTTCGCGTCTTTACTCCTTCGAACCAAAGAGAAGCACCCTTCCCTAACTTAAGAATTGCATATTTGCAACGTTTATCGTCGTTAAGGTCTTTGAATTCGAACATGCGTTCAATTTTCCGTTCCCACTCCAAATAGGCTTCGGGGTCGGTACCTCCAACGAACTCCGGAAGTTCGTTTACTTTAAACTCATCCGCATGGTGTATTTGACGTGCGTCATCTCCGCGTCTTGCTTGCATACGTGGTTTCGGTAGACCGCTTAGTGCGTCCCGGAGTTTCATTAAGAAATCGGGATCGGAGAAATCCATAACAAGATTCAAGAGATAGTTTTGAACAAGAAGTCTTCAATAAAATTGCCAAGGAAATAGCCTTGGGCTCCGATGCCACTATTGATACGAATTACGTATGAAATTGTACGTAAACTCGCAAGGAAATGCAGCGGAAATATAGTTGATCCTTACAACACTCGAATATGTGTAATGCTCGTAAGAAATAACCGACAGTAGGGCAATTCGGCTTACGTAAATAAGAACAATATGAATGATTTGTCAAACTAGACCTATAGTTTGATAAGGTAATCTTTCCTCAAGACCTATTGAGAATCGATTCGATTAAAACTCGAAAACGCGTCGAATTATAATCAAGATTTCAATGAAAAGCATTCACCAAGAAAACACAAGTGTATTCTTATTTCTTCAACATACAATTTCATACAAGCATGAACAAGACTACTTATAGAAGTGTAGTCTTCTAAACACCTAAGGGATGAAAACAAGATCACATGATCTTGAAATGAAAAACGAAACATCAAGATAAAATACAAAGGAATCAAATCAAAGGGAGGGAATCACACAATAAACATAGTTACAAGTCACCCCACATAACATGTAAGTCTAATCATGACATGTGAGGGGAGGGAAAACAACAAAAAACACAAAAAATCAGCAATAATGGGAGTTTGCTGGCTGTCGGACACGGCCGCGGCGGCATGTGCGGGCGCACATGTTCGGCAGGACTCGACCGTGTCGCCTGGCACGGTCGGGTTGGTCGGACAGCGAGAATTCACTATCCGGAAGAGTGTGACTCGGCCGTGTCGCCTGACACGGTCGGGTTGGTCGGCAACAGATTTCACTATCCGGACATCTCGCGACGGCCGTGTCGGACGACACGGTCCGGTTCGGTCGGCAATGAGATTTCACTATCCGGACATCTCGGCACGGCCGTGTCGGACGACACGGCCGGGTTCTGGCCAAAGACTCGCCGCCGGCAGTGGTGATTTTTCCCATAGCTGACATTTTCCGGCCGATTGTCGACCTTCTGGCATAGCATGACACGAGCCGTGTCATATGACACGGCCGAGACCGAGACTCCACGTCTTATGTCCGTTTTATCGCCTAAATACGTAGTGATCTGTGCATGGCGTGTTGTAAGGTCATTTACGTCGATCCTTACTTCGTCTTCTGCATTTGACATGATTGATTCCGTATCAGCACTATTTCGGCAAGACAGTAATGACAGAGTGTTTCTGAAGTTTGGACACAAGCAGTTAGCGCACGCTATTGTGGAGCTAGCGCGCGCTAGCACTGGTAAGTAACGCACGCTAATGGCTGCGTAGCGCACGCTAGCAAGGTCAAACAGATTCTAGACCGCCTTTCAACTAATAGTGCACCGCCTTTCAGCCGATAGCGTACACTATACATCTACCTGTAGCGTGCGCTAATCGTGCCCAGTATATATAGGCCTGTATCTTCTAGAATTCGTCATTTTCTCCATCTATCTCTTCTTCTTCGACATCTGGGGGACTTGGAGCATTGGGAAGCATAGTTTTTGACCAGATTTCACCACCCAACAACATTTCTAAGTTCTTAGTCTCGATCTAACAATATTTCGTCAAGCTAATCATCCAAATCAATGTAAGATTGTTCAATCCCTAGTTTTTGGGAATTTTGGGGTTTTGTTGGGATTTCATCTTTCTAGTTCGTTTCAGCTTTGATTTGTGTTAAGATTATGATCATGAAGTCATAATCCCTTGTTTTCCTTGAAGTTTACGGATTTAATTTTGAGTTTCATCCGTTAAATAGAGTATGTACAACTCTGCCCCCATAGTGTTCGATTGAATATCCCTAAGGGTAGAACTTAAGGTGAATCCTTACGCTTCCATAGTTTTGTGTTTGATTTGGTATTTGGTTGTGTTAGGGTCGAATCGTTGAAGAAGTTCGGATCGTAGGTCCTTCCGTTCACCATTTCCTGTGTTGTTCTAATCGAGGCAAGTACTTTGATTACGCTTATTATACTTCGTGTGAATATATGGAAATTGTGATTTTGGGAAAAGTGGTAATTTCATAAAATCTGATTTGTGCCATGTGGTTACTGAGTGTGTGCGAGACGAGTAAAACCAGCGAGGGTCCCCTGTGATCCATTAGACTGCAAGTATCTATGGATCACTCGGTTAGGTTGTACAACGAGAGAGGGCATGATGAGGACTCATGAGGTGTGTATCTTTATACGAATTCAGCACTTATGGTGCGAATTCTCTATCGATATAGCGGAAGGCTGTTTTGACGAGCGGAAGCTATCGACAAGGAACTGTTAGGAACTGGTAACAACAGTTCTCTACAGCAATAACACTGGCGAGCGGTACGCGCACGCGACAAGAAATGATGGCGGCAGCTCGATACAGCAACAGAACAGGAACTGGCCAAATGAAGATGACTCGAAACAGGTAACCTCCAAACAGCGGCACTCGAAACAGCAAGTTTCATTTGGATGCTAATTAAAACAAGAAACAAGTTCGAAGGATCGAACAACAGTTGGTGCAAAATCCCGAACAAGTACAAAACTGTATCGAAAACAGGAAGAGTATCGAAACGGACAGAAACAGTTGTTTTATTGAATTAGACTTATAATTCGATAAAGTGATTTCTTCTCAAGACCTATTGAGAATCAATCGGATTAAGATTCGAAAACACGTCGAATAATAATCAAAGTTTTGATGAAAAGCATTCAGCAAGGAAAACACAAAGTGCATTCTTCTTTCTTCAACATTCTATCTTTCATTACAACTTCATCGCCCTATTTATAGGCAAAAGTAGCCTGACAAGATCCTGACAAGATAATCTTAAACTATTACAAGCTGGGTTTAAAATAATAAAAATATAATAAAAAGGTTCCTTATGTCACTTGCTGACAAAAGTAAAAGCTGGGCCTTGTCTCCAAGTTGAAAGTTGATAGCCGCTTTTTCACACAGCATGTTGCCGAGAATCCTACTGACTTTAAAGAAAATGCTGAAATTCTTTTACCACTTGGACCCCTTTCCCCAAGATGCAAGTTACCTATTGTTTAACTTACTCCAAGTCCAGTTATTAAGGTAACTCCGTGTCTCGTCTCCGTTTTTTCGCCCAAGTAAGTTGCATGGTTGTTTACGTCGATCATCACCTCGTCTTCTTCCCTTTGAGATGTAAGCCCCGTATCATCCCCTCCCCCTTTAAAAGGAATTGGCCTCAATTCTGCAATCCCGTCGTCATCAATATAAGGAGATAGATCACCTATGTTGAAAGTAGCATGCACTCCATAATCACCCGGAAGTTCTAACTTGTAAGCATTGTCGTTCACCTTCGCAACTATTTTAAATGGCCCCTCGGCTCGTGGCATTAACTTATTCTTACGCTTACTTGGAAATCGCTCCTTTCTCAAATGTACCCAAACTAAATCTCCAACCTCGAATAATCTCGGTTTTCTTTGCTTGCTCGACTTCCTTTTGTACGCCTCGTTTATCTCTTTGATTCGGTCACGCACCTGTTCGTGTAATTTCATCATCGATTTTAGTTTTGACTCCGCATCCTTATGCACCAATTCGTCATTCGGTAATGGTATTAAGTCTAATGGTATGTAAGGATTCAGGCCATAAACTACTTCGATTGGCGATCGCGCTGTGGCATGAGTAGGAGAGCCATTATATGCGAGCTTCAAATCCCAATCCTTTTGTGTTTTGCTCACCAAGCCTCTCAACAGCGTTCCCAGTGTTCGATTAGTCACTTTGGTTTGTCCGTCTGTTTGAGGATGAATCGAAGTACTAAACAAAAGCTTCGTTCCCACCTTTCTCCGCAATGTGTTCCAAAAGTAACTCAGAAACTTCGAGTCCCGATCCGAAACAATAGTTTTTGGAACTCCATGTAATCGTACCACCTCTCGGAAATACAAGTCAGCAACATTACTCGCATCCTCGACTTTGTGAAAAGAAACAAAATGAGCCATCTTTGAAAAACGATCGACAACAACCATAATCGCGTCCTTACCTCGTTGGGTTCGAGGCAAAGCAACAATAAAATCCATCGAGACATCTTCCCATGGCCTCTCCGGAATCGGCAAAGGTGTGTATTTTCCTGGTTTGAATGAACTCTTCGCAATATGGCGTGTCACACACTTACTAATTATATTATTGACATCCCCCTGCATCTTTGGACAATAAAAATGTTCTTTAAGCACATCTAATGTCTTGGCCAAACCAAAGTGGCCAGCCAAACCTCCCCCGTGAGCCTCTCGAACCAGCAATTCTTGAATCATGTGCCTTGGTAGATAAAGACGATTTCCCTTAAAAAGAAAGCCTTCCTGTATCGAAAATTCTCCCATCGGTCCAGATTTGCAAAGGGCGAAGGTTTCGCCAAAATCCGCATCACTGTCATAATATTCTTTCACTGTATCGAATCCAAGCAATCGAACATTAAGGGTAGATATTAAAGCATATCTCCTAGACAGCGCATCAGCCACCACATTGCTCTTACCGTCCTTATACTTTGATGAAAAGTGAAACGATTGCAAGAACTCCACCCACTTAGCATGTCTCAGACTCAACTTCTGTTTCCCATTAATATACTTTAAAGATTCATGATCCGAATGCAGAATAAAATGTTTCGGCCGAAGATAATGGCTCCAATGATCAAGAGCTCTCACTATGGCATAGAACTCCTTGTCGTAAGTACAATAGTTGAGTCGAGCCCCACCTAACTTCTCTGAAAAGTACGCAATAGGCCGCCTGCCTTGAATGTGGACCGCCCCAATACCAACTCCACTAGCATCACACTCTACTTCGAATGGCTGTGCAAAATCGGGTAACGCCAAGATAGGTGCTTCACATAACCTTGCCTTCAACTTTTCAAATGCCCCTTGGGCAGCCCTGCTCCACACAAATGGACCCTTCTTCAAACAGTAAGTTATCGGACTTGTTATGGTGCTGAAATATCGAATAAACCTCCGATAAAAAGAGTCAAGACCATGGAATGATCTAACTTCAGTTACGGTTTTAGGAGTAGGCCACGACTTAATAGCTTCAATTTTACCTTGATCAACCGACACTCCTTCCTTTGAAACAATATAGCCAAGAAAAGTTATGCTCTCGACGAGAAACGCACACTTTTCTTTCTTTCCATAAAGCCTTTGAGACCTAAGAGTCTCGAATACTTGCCATAGATGCTTGAGATGCTCCTTCATCGACCGATTATAAACCAAAATATCATCCAAATAAACAACCACAAATCTGCGCAAAAATGCCTTAAGTACTTCGTTCATCAAACGCATGAAAGTACTTGGGGCATTCGTAAGTCCAAATGGCATGACGGTCCACTCATACAGCCCATGCTTAGTTTTGAAAGCCGTCTTCCATTCATCTCCCTCCCGCATACGAATCTGGTGATAGCCACTTCGCAAATCAATTTTAGAAAAGACCACCGAGCCATGTAGCTCGTCCAACATATCATCAAGCCTTGGTATCAGGAATCGATACTTGATCGTTATGTTATTTACGGCCGGGCTATCGATACACATCCGCCAAGACCCATTCTTCTTAGGAACAAGCAGGGCCGGAAACGCGCATGGACTTAAACTTTCTCGAACATACCCGTGGCTCATTAGTTTCCTCGAGATTACACCTATAGGAAGCCTTATTCGGAAGAAGTGCGCCTGGTATAAGGTCGATTTGATGCTCAATTCCACGGATTGGCGGCAAACCCGACGGCAATTCTTCAGGGAAAACGTCCGCGAACTCCTGTAATAGGTCGGTCACTGTATCCTCGTTCTTTGCTACCATGAAACCATCTCGAGTCTCCTTTATCACCAGCATGTAAACACGCTCACCACTCTCTATAGCGTGTTCAACTTCCCTCTCGCTAGCGAACATGGTGAGGTTCGGTTTTTCCCCTCGTTTGGCACTCATGGAACGGATGGCTTGAGGAGACATCGGTTTCAACACGATCTTCATTCCCTTATATCGCAACTCGTATTCATTGCTCCTACCCCGATGCAAAAAATTTCTATCAAATAACCAAGGACGTGCCAAAAGTACGTGACAAGCATCTATCGGAATCACATCACACAATATCTCATCACGATAAGAACCCATTGCCAATCCGACCCAAACTTGCTTCGAAACCCTCACCTTACTTCCATCATCAAGCCAATGTAAATCATATGGCTTAGGGTGAGCGGTGCTGGTTAGTCCAAGCTTCGTCACCATTTCACTCGAAGCTACGTTGGTGCAACTCCCTCCGTCGATAATTAAACTACACCACTTATCTCCAACTTGACACTTCGTATGGAATATTTGGTCCCATTTTTCTGACTCGCTCGGAACCGACTTGGCTTGCAAAGTGCGAAGGACCAAGGTTGTATCGTAATTCGGAGCATCGTAAGCCTCACATTCTTCTCCTTCTTCGTCCTCCATGCTGAAATCAAACACATCACCCAGTCTTTCTTTTTCGACCTCAACCAACAATTCATCTCGGATCGTGACAGCTTCCCTTAGTGTCACCACTCGTTTGTTCGGACAAGCATTTTGATAATGCCCGAACCCTTGACATTTGAAACATCTTACTTTAGCCAAACTCGTCTCCTTAAGTACGTAGGGGGTCTTAGGAAACGCAACAGGGACTGGAGTCGGTACAGTTGCCTTGGTAGTTGAACTAGAACCGCCACTTGGGTTTCCAAATTTGATTGGAAACTCGGGTTTATACAGCTTCATCCTGTTTTAAGCTTCTAACTTCACACATAGCCCACATAATGTATCGAAGTCCTCGTATGGATACAGCTCCACTGAGTTAGCAATGCTTCGGTTCAAGCCATGCAAGAATCGCAACATCTTATGCTCCTCATTCTCCTCTATTTCTCCTATTAAGGTCAGATTCTCAAACTCCTCAATGTATTCACTGACATTCAACTTTCCTTGCATGAGATCTGCAATCTTCCTGTACAAGGACAACCGGTGTGATGTTGGTACATATCTTTTACAAAGTTTTCTTTTTAATGAATCCCACGAATGGATCTTTTCTTTCCCCGCAAGAGCTCTTCGTGTTTTAATTACTTCGTACCAAAGTGAAGCACCTTTCCCCAACTTGAGAATTGCATATTTACACCTTTTCTCATCGTCAAGGTCTTTAAACTCGAGCATGCGGTCAATTTTACATTCCCATTCCAGGTAAACCTCAGGGTCTGTTCCACCAACGAACTCCGGAAGCTCGTTCACCTTGAACTCTTCGACATGGTGTGAGTGATACCGCTCGATACCCAACAGTGTTACCAATACAGGAACTGTTGTGAATCTTGGTTGTGCGAAGCGGAAGTATAAGTTCTCGAGCGGAAGCAAACGAATAAAGAAACAAAGAAATAACACTAATGGTCAAGACTTCGCATAGCGGCACTTCGATATGACTCTTCAATACAAAGAAGACTTGATACAGCGCACTTCGATACTGACTCTTCAATACAAGAAGATTTCGACACGCATGTAATCGATGGCACTTCGATTCAGCGAGAGTCGATCATACGTTGGTACAGCAATATTTGGATAGTACTCCGTTATAGTAACAATGGACTTCCCTTCGGTGCGGTACTTCGGTACAGCAACAATGGATACGGAAATGATGAGGGCACTTCAAACCCTTAGAATTAATTACTATAATCCCCTTAGAATCCTGTTCTAAAGAAACATTTGGAATTATTCTAAGAACTCAAGTTTCTACGATTAAGACTTAACAATTTTATGAACTAAAATTGTAAGAATGTAGAAGTGAGAATTATAAGAATAATACTCAAGAAAAGTCGAGCAACATCTCTGATTCTAGCATAAAGCTGAAATATGTTTTTGATTTCAAAAAAAGGTTAGTTTTTTCCCTCGTTACCTAAAGGTCTCCTTTTATAGGAGAGTACAAAACAAACTATATTATCCCTGACATATTAAACTAAGAAAATAAAATGAAGTTCCCTACTTCTTAAGACAATGCATGGTGCTACACATGGGGCTGAATTAAAAGGGAATAAACTAATACAACTTAACTATAAAGTAAATAAAGGAATCTGGAAAAGGTCTGGGTCTTCACAATTTCTCACGTTCACTTTGAAACTTCCACATGCTGTAGTCCCCTTTTCTAAGACAACACCAAACATCACCTTCTTTGAAGCTTCCTCACGCCTAAGTCTAGTTTCCAAGCTAGGATGGATTTTCCTTAATCATCAAGTCGACCTTCGGTTGTTCATTTTTTTTATAGAGTATTTCTCTTTTCGAGTTTTTATGATTTAACTCTCATTTTCAGGAAATACGACAAAGACGCCCTCATGCCATTATTTAGGCAATATCTGGGGTCCGCCCTCAAGCTTTCTGTTTTTAGCTATATCTGGGATGCCCTCAAGCAAAGCTATAGCTGGGCTTAAGATTTGAACAACTATCGGGCCTTCTTGAATCTTAAGTATATCCACCGTTGCACAGTCACTAAACTTAGACATGATTTCCACTTCTAATTCGGGCACCTTAAGGACAAGCTTGTCTTCTTCTTTTCTTTGGACGTGAATTCTTCTAGGTTCAGGGTCTTTATTCAGTGTACTCCAAACAGCTTCAGTGTGAGGGTCTTCAAGAGAGGATTTGATCGAGGTCATACAGTAAACCTCTTGCGTAGGAACCGAGTTTTCTTCATAAGAGTTAATAACAGATAATAAGGTAACAGGTGAGGAACGTGCATTAAGTTTATTTGGTGAGGAGGTGCTAGTGTCACTCGTTCTCAACATTTCACTCGTTTGTTCTCTGAGCTTCCTAGCACGTGCACGTGTGATAGGACCAGTGGGGTCCATGACGGTTCCAACCGTTCCTAACTCTCTTGGTAGCACAACCGTGTTTGTATCATCCCCTTCCTCTTGAGAAGGATCTGTCCTCAGATCCGCGAGGTCACCTGCTTCAAACAAAGACAAATCAGAAACATTTAAAGTAGCAAATACATTGTATTCTCCTGGTAAGTCTAGTTTATAAGCATTATTATTTATCCTCTCCAAGATCATGAAAGGACCGTCTCCTCGTGGTAGCAATTTTGATCTCCTTTGTACCGGAAACCTTTCCTTCCTCATATGTATCCACACCCAGTCTCCAGGTTCGAAGACCACTTCCTTTCTCCCTCGGTTGGCGCGCTCAACATACTGCTTAGTACGCCTTTCAATGTTAGCTCTTGCTTTCTCATGGAGTTGTTTATCTAGCTCGGCTTTCTTCTTCCCATCTGTACTAATTCTTTCAGTCAGAGGCAAAGGCACAAGATCAAGTGGGGTCAAAGGATTAAATCCATAAACAATCTCAAAAGGAGAATATTGAGAAGCAGAATGCACTGTTCGATTATAAGCAAACTCAACATGTGGCAAACATTCTTCCCAAGTTTTAATGTTTGTTTTTATTATAACCCTTAACAAAGTAGAAAGAGTTCTATTTAGTACTTCGGTTTGCCCATCAGTTTGTGGGTGACAAGTGGTATAAAATATAAGCTTTGTGCCTAACTTAGCCCATAAGGTTTTCCAGAAATAACTTAGGAATTTAGCATCACGATCAGAAACTATAGTCCTAGGCATTCCATGTAAACGAACGATCTCTCTAAAGAAAAGATTAGCCACGTGAGATGCATCATCAGTTTTGTGGCAAGCTATGAAATGTGCCATTTTTGAAAACCTATCGACCACAACAAATATAGAATCCCTCCCATACCGGTTTCTAGGCAATCCCAGCACGAAATCCATCGATATATCAGTCCAAGGAGTATTAGGAATGGGGAGTGGGGTGTACAAACCGTGGGGTTGAAGTCGACTTTTAGCCATTTTACAATCGATACAGCGACCACAAATACGAATGACATCTCGTTTCATACCTGGACAGTAGAAATGTTCTTGCAAAACAGACAAGGTTTTTTCAATGCCAAAATGACCCATCAACCCTCCCCCATGTGATTCGAGTAACAATAGTTCACGTATAGAGCTAGTAGGTATGCATAACTTATTTTCTGTAAACAGAAAACCATCACTCTTATAATACTTATCTACTCCAGACTTCTCACAAGTAATGAAAATTTCGCCAAAATCAATGTCTTTTTCGTACAGATTTTTAATCAATTCAAAACCAAGTATTTTCGAATCTAAACCAGTCAGGAAGGTATACCTGCGAGATAGAGCATCAGCAACGACGTTCTCTTTTCCCTGTTTGTACTTGATTACATACGGGAACGTCTCTATGAATTCCATCCATCGAGCATGCCTTCTATTCAACTTTTGTTGCCCCTTCAGATGTTTCAAGGACTCGTGATCAGTGTGTATCACGAACTCTTTGGGCCATAAGTAATGTTGCCAAGTTTCGAGTGCTCGAACCAAGGCATATAGCTCCTTGTCGTAAGTTGGATAGTTCAGCGAAGCTCCTCCCAACTTCTCACTGAAGTAGGAAATCGGCCGACCTTCTTGCATCAAAACAGCTCCTATACCTGTTCCGGATGCATCACACTCGATTTCAAAAGACTTAGAAAAATTCGACAGGGCTAGTAGTGGAGCATTTGTCAGTTCTTCTTTCAAGGCCTTGAAGGCCGTCTCTTGTCCCTGTTCCCACTTGAATCCAACATTCTTCTTGATTACCTCGGTCAAAGGGGTGGCTACAGTACTAAAGTTGGGTACAAACCGGCGGTAGAAGCTTGCCAAGCCGTGGAAGCTTCGGACTTCGCTCACATTTTTGGGGCTGTCCCATTCTCTAATTGCACTCACTTTCTCTTCATCGACCTGTATACCTTGGGAACTAACAACGAAACCAAGGAAAGCCAATTTCTCGGTGCCAAAGTTGCATTTTTGAATGTTAGCAAACAAGTGTTCCTTTCTAAGCACAAGCAACACCTCCTTCAAATGCTTGATATGTTCATTCAAACTTTTGCTATATATTAGGATATCATCGAAGTACACAACAACAAATTTCCCAATAAAAGCACGTAGAACATGATTCATTACCCTCATAAATGTACTTGGTGCGTTAGTGAGCCCAAATGGCATAACTAACCACTCATACAAACCATGTTTAGTTTTAAACGCCGTTTTCCACTCGTCTCCCTCTTTCATTCGAATCTGATGGTACCCACTTCTTAAATCAATTTTTGAAAACATTGTGGAACCATATAATTCATCTAACATGTCGTCAAGTCTAGGTATGGGATGTCAATACTTCACTGTAATGTTGTTTATTGCACGGCAGTCTACGCACATCCTCCACGAGCCATCTTTCTTTGGTACTAGAAATACCGGAACTGCACAAGGACTCATACTCTCTCTCACATGTCCCTTTGCTAGTAGTTCATCCACTTGCCTTTGCATCTCTTTAGTCTCTTCGGGGTTACTTCGGTATTCAGGACGGTTTGGTATTGAGGATCCTGGAACAAAGTCGATACAGTGCTCGATGCCTCGAACGGGTGGTAATCCAGGTGGTGTCTCCTCAGGAAACACGTCTTCAAACTCCTGCAATAACGAGACAATCAATGGATCAGTAGTTTCAGGAATAGATGGAATACTAAGCAATACATCACGAAATAGTAATAGAACCACAGGCCGTCTTGCGAGCATGGCCCGTTTAACTTCACTAGCCCTACAAAGGGCGACGGTTTTTATCCCTTTAGGGATCGCTGTGACTGTTTTCTTTTCCTTCTCCTTTTTTTCGCTTTCTTTCAGTGCTTTCTCTAATATCCTCTGATCTTCAAGGATTTGCTTAGGGGTCATAGGTGATAGATTAAACTTCTTCTTTCCAAAAATGATGGAATACTTGTTTGAAAACCCATCATGAGTAACTTTGCGGTCGTACTGCCATGGTCTTCCTAGAAGGATCTGGGTGGCATGCATAGGGGCGACGTCGCAAACTACTTCGTCCTCATATCTACCTATTTTAAAGGGTACGGTGCATCTACTCACTACTTTCAGTTCCCCAGCATTATTCATCCACATCAACTTATATGGTTTAGGGTGTCTTTCGGTTTTAAGTTCTAGTTTCTGCACCAAGGCTGTATTAACGACATTGCACAACTACCCCCGTCTATGATCATACTACAGAGGTTTTCCTTAATGTAGCACCTACACTGAAACAAGTTCTCCCTCTGGCTATCCTCATCTTCCACTACCTTAGCTGACAAGGACATTCTAAGCACTACATTAATCTTCCCTTCTAAGATTTCTTCATTACATTCTTCTATCTCTTCTCCACTATCCTCATCCTTAATCTCTTCTTCTCCCTCACTTTCAGTCGCTATTTCCCCTGACTTAATGACTATAGCTCACTTGTTTGGGTAGTTTGGGGCTATGTGACCTATACCTTGACACCTATATCATCGTATCTCATGTGTCCTAGGTTGAGGTTTGGAACTTGATGAAGGTTGGGGCCTAGTAGGCGGATTAGGGGCTGTCTGGACCCTAGTGACCGACGGTTTTAGGTCTTCTTTATAGTTAGTGGGCTGTCTCGATTTCCATGGGATACTAGGAGTGGGGGTCTTCCTAGTTTGACGCCTCCGAACTTGGGTTTCTATTTTCCTAGCTGTATGCACCATTTCTTCTAAGTCATGCATAGTCATGAGCTCTAATTGGTCTCTAATCTCAACATTAAGTCCGGCTAAGAACCTAGTCATGGTACTATCTGTTGGGATTCCGAAAATAAAACGAAATACGCAGCGGAAAATAAAAACGAATCCCAAACAGGATCGATCAAGTAACGTATATACGAAAAATAAATACGAAGATAAAAATCATACCCTTGAAGCCTTTGAAATAAATCTTCGTAAAATTGGATGACGATTATCACGATCCCGTCCCGAACACGAAATCCCTTCGTTCCAAGCACCGAAAATTCGAAGCCTCTACTTCACACGCATCGGAAGTTGCCCGGAAAAATCTACAACACTCCGTTCTATGAAGAACACGGCTAGGAAGTGTTGTAGGACTTTTTTCTCTCTTAATTTTTCTTACTTCTTTTCACCTCAAAGATGAACAAAATGAAGAAGAAAAATTTTTCTCTCTCTCCTCACTTAAACTCACGGCAGGCAGCTCACTCTTTTGCAAGTGTGTGTGTGTTATCTCATCTCATCATTTATAATGTAATGATATATATATTATAAAGGAATAATTATTCCTTTACAACTATCATTCACAATTATGTGGGAATCTCAACTCTAAGTGAGTTCCCACACACATGCAAGATCATGCCATGCCATGAGGAGTGGGTGGCCACAAGGAAGTTTCCTAGAAAACGAGCCGAGCCACTCGGCTCGTGTACCTGGACGCTCACAAACGACTCCGTTAAATACACTCCTTTTAATCATCAATGTATTTATATTAATTAATTAATCTAATTAATTAATTATATCAAATACAAATATATATTTCTCTAAGAAATATAATTTATGAATTAAATTAATTACCCAGAACTTAATTTAAATTCATAAGACCGATATTTGATTTATCCAATAAATCATAATTAGATATCCAATATCTAATATTAATAGAGAGATAATAAATTCACATTTATCCGTCAACGCTCCCGATGCGCGACTCGTAGGTCCGTCTCACCGGCATTGGGAGGAACCAATGAGTGCGGGCAAGACTTAGCCACTTAGCGGCCGCAATGTAAACCCCGATCGAGAACGAATGAAGGGATCATTCCAACCATTATGTCGTGAATACTATATACGTATAGACGCTTCATCGATGTCCCGGTCAAGTCTTCGGTCACGGTAAAGTCAAACCTCATCATTGACTAAACTCTATACATGTGTTAATGCAAATCAAGACCGACTGATTAATAGTGTATCTAATACGACTATATCGTAATGCTTTGCCAAAGACTTATGATCTTATTTGCCATTAACCGTATAGACATTCGCCCGCTCACTAACAGAGATAGAATCCTTTTCTGGCGTACAAGAAGATCGCTACCTGCCCGTATAGTCCGCACTTCGAGGTCGACTCAGCAATTAAGCAAATGAGTCTAACTACTCTAATGACAAACTAAACGTCACAGGCACATCTTCTACTGAACCCTCAAGTCAAAGGTCCACGTATACTATCACAACCTTTCGATTCGTCATCGACTCTCTGAGAGTGAATACCGTGTGACTGAATCGAGTATGAGTCGTGTTCGAGTATACTCCAATATACTTATAACTATGCTATCAAGACGTGCACACGTCCTAGCATCAGTTATACAAGTCATATGAAAACTTAATGCCCATTTTAAGTTTATTGACTTGCGAACAATTTACGTAAATAAACTTTAAACACTTCCAGTACATTTTCTCTTATCCCATAACGAGAATGGAATGTTCGATTTATTTACATGGACTTCACTTCAATGTTTACCAAGTCAAGAATGCAATTGAAATACAATAAACAGTGAATGAATCGTATTGCCTTTTTATTAATTATTCCATAATTACAAGTATAATGCCCTTACTCTCTCATCCCCTGAGTGGCATTCGAGGGCATATTCCTAACAATCTCCCACTTGCACTCAATGTCACACATCATGGTATCCAATACCCATGTTCTTCAGATGTCTTTCTAAGACGGCCTGAGATAATGGCTTAGTCAATGGTCGTAGACATTGTCTTCTGAGTCTACTCTTTCCAATGAAACATATCCTTTTTCCACCATCTCTCGAACGATGTGGTACTTTCTCTCTATATGCTTGGTGTTTTGGTGAGCCCTCGGCTCCTTGGCTTGGGCGACAGCTCCATCATTATCACATAATAGTGATATAGGCAACTCCGCGTTAGGCACCACTTGAAGTTCTTGTATAAACTTCTGCATACAAAATGCTTCTTTGCTAGCCTCTGAGGCGCCTTTGATACTCGCTTGGCGGTGGAATCTGCAGAGCGGTTTGCTTGGAGCTTCTCCAAGATACCGCTCCTCCATTGAGAGTAAATATATACCTGGATGTCGACTTAGAGTCGTCATTGTCTCCTTGAAAATCGACCGGTGAATCCAATCACCTTCGCTTCTCCACCACCATAAGTAAGAACTAAATCTCTAGTTCTTCTTAAGTACTTAAGAATGTTCTTTACTACTCCAATGTTCCCTTCCGGGTTTGCTTGAAATCGGCTTATCATACTCACAACAGAGGCTAAGTCTCGGTCTCGTACACAACATAGCGTACATGAGGCTACCCATCGCCAAGGCATAGGGTACCTTACTCATCTCTCTCTTGTCTTCCTCACTTTGAGGACACATTTTCGTGGTGAGATGAATTCCATGTCGCATGGGAAGGAACCTCTTTAGATTCATCCATCTTGAATCTTCTCAGATTTTATCGATATAAAGGGCTTGGGAAAGTCCTATCATTCTTCGTGGTCTATCTCTCGTAAAGACGGATCCCTAGAATATAGGAAGCTTCTCCCAAGTCTTTCATGGAGAACGTTTTAGAAAGCCAATCTTTCACAAGGTCTTGAGCATTGCTACGTTATTTCCTATAAGCGTAATATCATCTACATATAGTACTAAGAATGCAATGTTGCTCCCACTCGACCTTTTGTAAACACACGGTTCCTCCTCATTTCGCTCAAGTCAAAGTCCTTAATCGCTTCACAAATCGGAGGTTCCAACTCCGAGAAGCTTGCTTCACCATAAATGGCTCGTTGCGGCTTACACACTTTATAAATATTAGCTTTGGACACAAAACCTTTAGTCGCTCCATATAGATTTCTCCTCGAGGTATCCATTTAGAAAATCCGTTTTGACATCCATTTGCCATATTTCATAATCATAATAGGCAGCAATGGCAAGCATCATGCGAATCTACTTTATCATAGCTACGGGCGAGAAGGTATCATGATAATCGATTCCTTCCCTTTGGGTATAACCCTTTGCCACAAGCCTGGCCTTATAGGCATCAACCTTGCCATCCCCATCAGTCTTTCTCTTATAGATCCATTTATTTCCAATAGTCCTCATGCCAGTTGGAAGATCTACTAGAGTCCAGACCTGATTGGTATGCATCGAGTCTATCTCAGCTTTCATTGCTTCTTGCCATTTATCGGAGTCTACATCCACTATCGCTTGGTCATAGGTGACAGGGTCATTTTCACTACTATCAGGTGTGTCGTGGAGACCCAGTTCCTCGACATGTGTATAGCCATACCTCTCAGGTAAGTGAGATACCCTATCAGACCTTCGAAGTGGAGGCTGTGTTACAATAGGTTCGGTTCTTGATCCCTGATCAGATGTCTCCTTAGGACTTTCATTATGCTCTTCCAAAGAGATATTTCTACCCGAGCCACCTTCCTGAATGAATTCATCCTCAAGGAAGTGTGCTTGTAATGCCACAACGACCCTATGGTCTTCTGGCATGTAGAATAGATAACCCATCGAGTCCTCTGGGTATCCTATGAAACGTCCTTTTATGGACCTCGCTTCCAATTTGTGCACCTTAGCCTTTTTGACATAGGCTGGACATCCCAGCATCCTTATGTGATTAAGGCTTGGTTTCTTACCCTTCCACATCTCATGGAGTGATAGGAACAGATTTGGAAGGACATCTATTTAGGATATAGGCAATGTTAGTAAGGCATACCCCCACAGTAAATAGGTAAATCAGTGTAATTTACCATGTAGCGAACCCTGTCCAACAAAGTCCGTTTTCTCCGTTCTGAAACACCATTTAACTGTGGGGTTCCCGGAGGCGTGAATTGTGAAACTATTCCATGTTCCTAAAGGAACTCCTCAAACTCAAGGCTCATATATTCTCCACCTCGTTCCGTCCGAAGTGCTTTGATATGACATCCAGTTTGTTTTACAACTAGGTCCTTAACTTCTTTGAATTTAGCAACGGCTTCGATTTATGTTTCATTAAGTACACAATCCCATACCTAGTATGATCATCTCATGAACGTTATGAAATATTGATATCCATCTCGGCTACTTCTAAAGCACCACAAACATCGGTATGCACCAATCCAAGTTTATCGACACCCTTTCAAAAGTCCCTGTGAAGGGGAACTTAGTCATTTTGCCTCTAAGGCAAGATTCACAAGTGGATAGGGTTCTACACCCAATGGACTTAAAAGTCCATCTTTCTCCATTTTCCGAACCTTGGTCCACCAACATGACCAAGTCTAAGGTGCCATTTAAGAGCTTGATTAGTATCTTGCCTACCACGTTTCCTAGTTATAGTGTTCACCGCTTTGCTTTATTTTGTATGTTCAGATGATATAAACCATTCAACAATGTAGTTGCTCCAACCAATTTATTTCAAAATAAATTTTACAACCGCCATTGCCAATGAAGAAACAAAATCCTTTCCGGTCCAAGACTGAATGGATACAATGTTTTTATGCCCCTTGGGCAAAACAAGTACTTCATCTAATGTCAAAATAAAACCAGATTCTAAACCCGTAGGATTGATCCAATATCGGTTGCCTCGACACTTTGTCCGCTTCCAACGGTGATCATTATTTCCCGACTTCAAGTTTTCTACTTGCCCGCATCCCGATTCATAGTACAAATGTGAGAAGTGGCACCGAATCCGTAATCCATGAAGCGTAATATACAAGAGCGGAACAATTAGTTTCAAAACAAAAAGTTCCGTGCTGATGCGCCATTAATCTTGGGACAAGTCCTTCGCCAAAGGGCCCACCACCGCATTCAAGGCATTTGTCCGTAGGTTTTGACCGCCTACCTTTTGAACCTTTCGGCCTTGCCCTTTCCTTTGCACCCCTTTCTTAGGTTCAGACCGCTCGTAGGTCTTTTTCTTCTTGTTCTTGGACCTCTGTGCCCGTAAGAAATCACAAGAGCAAATTTCTCTCGGTTTAGTCTTCATGTTAGATCGTGTCATCACCAGCTTATTCATTAGCCCGGCTAATGTGCATGTAATTTCATTACGGTTGAAATTCATTACAAACCGCGTGAAAGAGTCGAGTAGAGATTGAAGGATGAGATCAATTTGAAGGGATAAATCCATATTAAAGTTGAGCACCTCGAGCCTCTCAATCATAGAGATTATCTTGAGGACGTGGTCTCCCACTTTCTCCCCTTCTTTATCCTAAGCACCGAACAACCGCTTTGATATCTCATATCTAGCGATCCCACCGTGCTCTCCATAAAGTTCGGTCAAGTGTGCGAGAATCGCCAGCGTAAGTCATTTTCTCGTGCGCTCTCTGCAGCCTCATTAGTCATTGAGCCCATCATAAAACCACGGACTAGCACATCATCCTTGACCCATTTTTCATGGACGCCAATGTCTTCCCGATTACCCCTAGTCCAGATTGAGTCGGTGGAATGTCCGCCCAAGACGTATCCCAGACTCCATACCGAGTACAATCATCGATTCCGCAACAAGTCAACAAAGTTAGGGCCGCTTAGGAGATTCTTTTCAAGTAGTATTGCAAGTGGGTTTTTAGCCATTTTAGAGAGATTCAATTTCGTTTCGCAAAGATTTAGACAAGATTAAATTAGTGACTTGTTTAATTATGACCGAGTATAGAACTTATGGGCTTGTATAATTCTTGTCTCGCTCCCACTAATTTTATCTAATTATACACTCCCATGTTATAATCCGTAAATCATGGTTAGATCGACTTCTTAGTGGTGATCAAGTTCTTTACAAATTTTAATGACGCAACCTATCAGGTTTCTTGCCAATTAATTTCTGTAAAGTGGTGTTTAACACCAACCCGTCTAACGAATGATTTGATCTTCTTTTACCCCTAGTCTTCATGCCCTCAACCTATCAGGTTTCTTGGCAATCCAGACTATCTAAGTTGTTGACCATCAACGCTCATCACTTGACTATTGAATCTCACCCGCAACCTATCGTGTTTCTAGGGCGAAATTTATCACCAACCGAAGGCATCTAATGCACTCAAGAATTTTTCAACCTCTACCAAATGTACTACCCCGATAACTCGGAAGCATAGCACACCAAATCGGGTATCAATTTTCTACGAGTTTGATGGAGGGTAGGAAACCTCGTAACCTTTTCAAACTTAGTCTGCTTGTAGCCTGAGAATTTCGCGATTAATATTACACTTTGCACATTAATTCAATTATACGCGCTTGTTGGTTTGTCAATCATTCAAAATGAAAATGTAAAAACAAGAACCTAGTTACTACCAACATATAGCTCATGGACCTAATTCCTAATCTTTGCCGAATGACCCAAAAAAAAAAAAATCTTCGATTCTTCGTCTTCTCGGTCGGTTGTCTTCGGTCTTCTTCATACCCAAAATAATAATTACATCATTGAAAAATTGCATCCTATACAAGTTTTTCTAGTAAATATAAATAGGCTCAAAACGGCCTTTACAACACAATCGAATCGAACAAATCAAAAAACTAAGTCCACGAGCTATATCACCATCACATAAGGATTCCATACAACATGTAATGGCAACGAAATTAAACAATTAATCTTAATATAAATTAATCTAATTAATCTATAAATTAATCTATTCAATTTCTACTATATTAATCCAATTAATATAAAGTGGCATTAAAATTAAATAATCAATTAAGATATTAATCCAATCAATATAAAATTAATCTATTCAATTTTCATGGTATTAATCCAATTAATACTTATAATCGTCATTTAAATTCATTCGAAGTAATCCGGCCAAAATAATATTTTCGTTTAATTTATTTCCTTTAACTAAAAATTTTTTTTCCAAATATTAATTTAGTCAAATTAAAATCCAATTTAAATTTTGGGAAATAATTACAACGAAATATAAACTTAAAACGGACTCCCGGATAATTCGGTTTTAGGCCCAGCCCGCGGCCCGATTCAAAATCGGGCCAAAAACCCGAGGGCTGCCTGGCCGAGCCACTGCTCGGCAGGCTGGCCGATCATTCTCGGCCGCTGTGGCCGAGACATGGCCGATCATGGCCGATCATGCTCGGCAGTCTGGGCAGGCAGCCCAGGCAGTGCTGCCAGCACCCTGCCGACAGCCCCGTTTCTTCGTTTTTCGGCCCGTTTCAAAAAACGTGATGCTACAACGAACAATTTAAAATCTACAATTATTCCAAACATGATTCTAAATCATAATCATCATCCAAAAGCATTCAAAATGCACAAATAATCGTATATACGGAAACATTGACCTCGCTCCGATACCACTGTTGGGATTCCGAAAATAAAACGAAATACGCAGCGGAAATAAATACGAATCCCAAACAGGATCGATCAAGTAACGTATATACGAAAAATAAATACGAAGATAAAAATCATACCCTTGAAGCCTTTGAAATAAATCTTCGTAAAATTGGATGACGATTATCACGATCCCGTCCCGAACACGAAATCCCTTCGTTCCAAGCACCGAAAATTCGAAGCCTCTACTTCACACGCGTCGGAAGTTGCCCGGAAAAATCTACAACACTCCGTTCTATGAAGAACACGGCTAGGAAGTGTTGTAGGAATTTTTTCTCTCTTAATTTTTCTTACTTCTTTTCACCTCAAAGATGAACAAAATGAAGAAGGAAAATTTTTCTCTCTCTCCTCACTTAAACTCACGGCAGGCAGCTCACTCTTTTGCAAGTGTGTGTGTGTTATCTCATCTCATCATTTATAATGTAATGATATATATATTATAAAGGAATAATTATTCCTTTACAACTATCATTCACAATTATGTGGGAATCTCAACTCTAAGTGAGTTCCCACACACATGCAAGATCATGCCATGCCATGAGGAGTGGGTGGCCACAAAGAAGTTTCCTAGAAAACGAGCCGAGCCACTCGGCTCAGGTACGGACGTTCACAAACGACTCCGTTAAATACACTCCTTTTAATCATCAATGTATTTATATTAATTAATTAATCTAATTAATTAATTATATCAAATACAAATATATATTTCTCTAAGAAATATAATTTATGAATTAAATTAATTACCCAGAACTTAATTTAAATTCATAAGACCGATATTTGATTTATCCAATAAATCATAATTAGATATCCAATATCTAATATTAATAGAGAGATAATAAATTCACATTTATCCGTCAACGCTCCCGATGCGCGACTCAGTAGGTCCGTCTCACCGGCATTGGGAGGAACTAATGAGTGCGGGCAAGACTTAGCCACTTAGCGGCCGCATCAGAAACCCCGGATCGAGAACGAATGAAGGGATCATTCCGTAACCATTATGTCGTGAATATTATATACGTATAGACCCTTCATCGATGTCCCGGTCAAGTCTTCGTCACGGTAAAGTCAAACCTCATCGTTGACTAAACTCTATACATGTGTTAATGCAAATCAAGACCGATCGATTAATAGTGTATCTAATACGACTATATCGTAATGCTTTGCCAAAGACTTATGATCTTATTTGCCATTAACCGTATAGACATTCGCCGCTCACTAACAGAGATAGAATCCTTTCTTGGCGCACGGAAAGACGCTACCGCCCGTATAGTCCGCACTTCGAGGTCGGCTCAAGAATTAAGCAAATGAGTCTAACTACTCTAATGACAAACCGAACGTCACAGCACATCTTCTACCGAACCCTCAAGTCAAAGGTCCACGTATACTATCACAACCTTTCGATTCGTCATCGACTCTCCGAGAGTGAATACCGTGTGATCAATCGAGTATGAGTCGTGTTCGAGTATCTGCCCCACCAATATACTTATAACTATGCTATCAAGACGTGCACACGTCCTAGCATCAGTTATACAAGTCATATTAAAACTTAATGCCCATTTTAAGTTTATTGACTTGCGAACAATTTACGTAAATAAACTTTAAACACTTCCAGTACATTTTCTCTTATCCCATAACGAGAATGGAATGTTCGATTTATTTACATGGACTTCACTTCAATGTTTACCAAGTCAAGAATGCAATTGAAATACAATAAACAGTGAATGAATCGTATTGCCTTTTTATTAATTATTCCATAATTACAAGTATAATTCCCTTACTCTCTCATCCCCTGAGTGGCATTCGAGGGCATATTCCTAACACTATCGTGGTCCTCCTCTATACGACATCTAAGCAGTCCTGTTTCCATTTCCTTATAGTAATCGTCTACTGATTTAGTCCCTTGCCTTAATGTTTGGAGACTATACCTAAGGTCCCTCATGTAATAGCTAGGAACATATTTTTCCTTCATCACTCGCTTCAGTTCTTACCATGTATCTATGGGTCTTTCCCCACGTCGATGCCTAAGTCGAACTACATGATCCCACCATACAAGGTCATACCCAGTGAACTCTACAGTGGCTATCTTAACCTTCTTAAGATCTGAAAAATTTCGACACTCAAATTGTCCCTCGACCTTCCTAACCCATTCAAAATAAGTTTCGGGATCAGATTTGCCTTCAAAAGATGGTATGGAGAACTTAACACTACTTAAGTTATCATCTACCCGTACTCATTGTTCTCTAGGTTCTTGGTCGATCCTAGGCTGTCTATTGTAACACCCCAAACTAGACAGATATTACAGTGCCGTGGATCCCCGACTGGGACCCACCAGGCAAATAAAAATGAATGAATTACACAAGATAAATGTAGTACCGAACCACATTATAACAGTAATTACTCCGATGAGGAGTTTAATTACAACACACCAGGACAATACCGAATACTAGTGTATTTTATATGAAGATAAAATACACAACACTGAATGAAACGGAGTATCCAAATGAAAATCTGCAGCGGAAAATAAAGGACAATAATATGAATAACTGAAAGATCGGGGGCCCCTACTAGTATCACTAGGACTCCTCGACATCAACATGCTATTCCCGTGCGTTTACCTTGCCATGACTAAAAACAAAATCAAATGGGTCGCTTAAATGTAACAACAATCCTCAAGGGTTGAAAATACACAAACATGATTTAATCAAGTTATGAAATATCCTTAGTTATGAATTACGTGAAGAAGAGTATCATAGTACGCCCGTAGTGTTCTGTGCAAGTGTACAAGACGAATGACCGGACACACCCGTCCTTGTACCTAATTAGTCTCACGGAGGTAACTGCTACCGTGTGCACACCCAATGTATCACTCCCAATACATGGCCATAACGTGCCCGACTAAAAATTCCACACATCCGCACTCCGCCACGCAATATGAACCTTAAGGTCATATGAACGAGAATGACCGTAATGAATATCAAAGAATAAATAATAATCGACAAAGTTAAGAATGACTCACCGAGATGAGAGTAATAATGAAGTGATGGATAGTTTTAATGGAATGGTTGAACCGCTGCTCCGGCAATGAAGTGAGTGTTCAACAATTACAAGTCTCAATATGATTAATACAATGATGAATGAGTTATGATTATGAATGATCAACAACAAAAAGTATGAATATCCTTTTAACCGAGTAAGAATTAACTTACACAATACCGGTGACAATTATCCTTCCACGAACAACGTCCTAATTGAGATATCGGTCGCTCGAACAACCTTGAATTATACAATATCCAACAATCCGTTCAATATACGAATCAAACACGAATATAACGAACTCAAAACGTCGATACGATAAAACTAAGTCCATTGAGGCATTAAAACAAACACGTTGCGTCCAAACTCCGATTGTTTACAATCAAACTTCAATATACCAATATCAAATCCCCCAAGAAGTGTTTCAAACCAACAAAACATCTTCAATATGATTAATAATCCAAGACGAATATCCGAAAACGTGATTTCAACGACAATTAATCGAAAACCCCAATTTCAACTCAATATTCAAAGTGTTCTTGAATATTCCTCAATAATCCAATGAATCCTTATACAAAATCATAATCATATACATATCCCTTCATATAACATGATTATAACGTCCAAAACATCATATATCAACACAAAATCAAGTCCAAGGTGTTGAAGGAATTACCTCTTGAAGATCCAAGTACTTTAATCCAAGAACACGCGTTTAATCGAGTATCCAAGCTTCCCAAATGATTGAAGGTGATGAAAATACACACTCAAATGATAATTGATAAGAAAACTCTCCCTCAAGCTTCTCTCGTAAAAGGTGGAAAAATCGAAGGAATGAGTGAAATGCTCAAAAATAAATTTATAGGGTTGACTACCCCGCCGACACGCCCGTGCCGATCGGCACGGTCATGTCGCATACCGCCGATACCGCCGACAGGGACTCGACCGTGTCCTCGCTTGACACGGCCGCGGTGCGGAGGGCCTTCCGACGGTGACTCCGTCCGACCGACTCGGCATGACTCGACTGCGCTGCATTTACACGGCCGGGCGTCTTTGGGCGATCGCTCGCTTATCCGGAAGAGTCCGACTGCCGCGCTGCATTTACACGGCCGGGTCCTCGAGGCGTAGACTTCGCATTTTCCGGACGAGTATGGCACGGCCGTGTCGGACGACACGGCCGAGTTCGCTCGCGGTGATCGCCAATCTTGAAAAAATGAGCGGTTGAGCTAAAACGACCGTAACTCTCTCGTCCGGACTCATTGACTCACCGTTTGAACAATTGGAAAGCTAACTCGATGCTCTATAATATTGCAAGATTTAGAATTTTTGGAGTTACCAAAAATTAATGGTGATCTAACAAATTCGAACTCATATGAGGAAAGTTGAAACAATGAACAATAACGATACACAACTCAAGTTTCTACGAACGGTGAACACGGGTGAATGAACATGATTGATGAATGATTATAAATGAGTGAAAATCCACTGAGTCACAATCACCGAATGAAATTACTGAATGATAATGATCAATTAGAACCGGTATTACATACACTTCTTAAAAGAGTTTCGTCCTCGAAACTAAGGGTCAAACAACTCGGGATAACCCTCCCGCATACTATCCTCGGTTTCCCAAGTAGCCTCTTCGACTCCGTGTCTAGACCACTGAATCTTGACAAAAGGAATCGTCTTATTCCTCAACTGTTTGATTCGCCGCTCCAACACTCGTACAGGACGCTCCTCGTACGAATGATCATCCGCGATCTCGATTTTCGCCGAATCAAGTATGTGGCTCGGGTCGGCAACATACTTCCGCAACTGAGAGACATGAAACACATTATGAATTCGGCTCAACGCCGGAGGTAACGCCAATCGATAAGCTAACTCTCCTACTCGATCCAAAATTTCAAACGGTCCAATGAATCTCGGACTCAACTTCCCCCGTTTTCCGAAACGGAAAATACCTCGACTCGGGGATACCTTGACCAAAACATGATCACCCGTCTCGAACTCCAGTGGTCGACGACGATTATCTCGCATATGATTTCGCCGACTCGAAATGTCAACATACGACTCTTGATCAAAGCTACCTTCTCCCAGGCGGCTATAAGCATATCGGGTTCGGTGCCGATTGATTCTGACAAGTCATCCCAACACAAGGGAGATCGACAACGACGACCGTACAAGGCCTCGTAAGGTGCCATCTTAATGGAGGCATGCCAACTATTATTATACGTGAACTCGATCAGCGGTAGTTGGGCTTCCCAATCGTCCTTCCAATCGAGGACGCAAGCTCTCAACATGTCCTCTAATGTCTGAATAGTCCTCTCTGATTGTCCGTCGGACTGAGGATGAAAGGCAGTACTGAGATTAAGCTGAGTTCCCATAGCACGATGAACTGATTTCCAAAAATGAGACACAAATCGTCCGTCACGATCGGAAACGATACTCTTAGGAGTACCGTGCAGTCTTACTATCTCCTTGATGAATAACTAGGCCAGTCTCTCGGGACCCCACGCATCCTTGATCTCAAGGAAATGAGCTGATTTAGTTAAGCGGTCCACAATCACCCAGATCGTATTCATACCACGACGACTCGTCGGCAACTCGTGATGAAATCCATAGAAATGTCTTCCCACTTCCACTGAATAGGAGAGGTTTCGATACCCACGGCCGCCGATGTTCAATCTTGACTTGTTGGCAAGTTAAGCATCTCGAAACAAATTCTGCGACTTCTCGCTTCATATTACTCCACCAAGAATTTTGTTTCAAGTCCTTGTACATCTTGGCCGGGACCGGATGAATAGAATATGGGGTAGCATGAGCTTCTCTCTAAATAGAGTTTTTCAACTCGTGATTCGCCGGTACGCACAACCGGTTCTTAACCCTCAAAAGTCCATTCTCGTGGATCACGAATCCGTGGGCTTTTCCCGAGCCACATCCTCTCGAATGCGCAACAATGCCGGGTCCGAACTCGATTCTCCCCGATTGCATCCTCAAGAGATGATGAAATCTCTAACATACAAAGCCGTCCCCCGAACTCGCCGGGCTGCACTCGGTCTCGGGTCTAAGGAATTTCGTTGGAGTTCCTTCGAATCGATAAACGAGCAAGCATCCGCTCCCGAACGGACTTACGACTCAAGGCGTCGGCGACAACGTTCGCCTTCCCCGGTTGGTAAAGGATCTCGATATCATAATCTTTGATTAATTCCCACCACCGCATCTGTCGCATATTTAACTCCTTGTGAGTAAATATATACTTCAATTCTTGTGATTGGTGAAGATCTGACAGGTGATGCCATAAAGGCAACGACGCCAAATCCCCAATGCGAAAACCACGGCTGCTAGCTCCAGATCGTGGGTTGGATAATTGACCAACTAATCCGAGGAAACATCGGATTTACTTAATATCTTTCGGAGGTTGCCAATCTCGGATAGTCTCCATCTTCTGAGGGTCGACACGAACTCTGTCACATGAAATTACATGCCCGAAAAATTCACTTCGGACCTCCAGAACTCACATTTGGAAAACTTTCCATAAAGTTGCTCTCGTCTCAACACGTCGAGAACCTGATGAAGATGAACCTCGTGTTCCTCTCGATCACGAGACTAAATCAAAATGTCATCGATGGAGACAACAACAAACTGATCCAAAAAGTCGATGAAAACCCGATTCATTAACTCCATGAATACCGCAGGTGTAATAGTTAGTCCGAACGGCATAACTACGAACTCATAATGACCATAGCGTGTACGAAACGCTGTCCTCGCGATATCCGATTCTCGAATTCGCAACTGGTGATATCCAGATATTAAGTCGATCTTGGAAAATACTGAAGCTCCCTGAAGTTGATCTAAAAGATCATCAATACGAGGTAAAGGATACTACTCTTGATCATCACCCTGTTCAACTCCCGGTAATCGATACACAAGCGAAAAGAACTATCATTCTTCTTGACAAACAAAGATCGGGTGCTCCCACGGGACGTACTCGGTTGGATATAACCTTTCTCGAACAATTCCTCAAGTTGATTCTTCAACTCTCGCATTTCGGTCGGGCCATCCGATACGGTGCCTTCGATAAATGGGACGCACTGCTCCCACTCACTCCTGAATTCCCCTACTCTATGTGAAGGCAACTAGATAACTCGTCTGGAAATACATCGTCAATCGATGACAATGATACCACGAATGATTGAACATTTCGATTGCCCTAGAATGGTCAATCGATAAAAAGAGATACCAATAATGATTGAACAACTCGATTGCCTTAGAAAGGCTAATCGATGAAAATGATACAATGAATGTTTGAATAACTCGATTGCCTTTGAAAGGTCAATCGATGAAAATGATACAATGAATGATTGAATGACTCGATTGTCTTAGAAAGGCCAATCGATGAAAATAATACAAAGAAGGATTGAATAACTCGATTGCCTTAGCAAGGCCAATCGATGGAAATGATACAAGGAATGATTGAATAACTCGATTGCCTTAGAAAGGCCAATCGATGAAAATGATATAATGAATGCTTGAATAGTTCGATTACGGAATTTCTCTGCTTCCGTCATAATAGAAATTCTACTGGAACAACGGGGATTACTTCCCTGAAGCACACATTCGACAACCAACGACGGAAAGATAGCGACCAAACGCTAACAAATACTGAGGATAGTATCAAGACGGTTAAACCAACTAATACCGAAATTACATCATCCTAAGATAAATTCACCACGATTAGGTCCACCAACCAATCGCGGTTACTAAGCTTACTTAGGTATGATTCCGAAAATTCTTCCATCGTCATGTAGACCGATGGTATGAGGTCCACAAGCAATAGGACTATCCCGAAATAAGTCTATTCAAGCATGATTCGAAAATGAATGAATGCGGTGTACCAGCATCAAAAGGTACACACAAGTTGAAATAAAATTACGAGTATACCTGAAATCATTCGACCACGGATCGCCGATCCTCCTCATCATATGAATTGGGACTTGCCGGTCCCCGAACCGACGCTCTGTCTCGATAAATACGAGCTCCAACTCTATTTGCTTCCATTGCCTTAAACGACGATGACAAAGCAATGATTACAAACGCTTGCTTCGGCTCGAGATGCCACGAGCCGACTTGGAGTCCTTTTCGCAAAACGGGCCTTATGCCCAAAATTCCCACAATTATAGCACGTGATAGACGGTTTCGCACACTCGCTGAAATGACCCGCGTTCCACAATTGAAACAGTGATGGCCGAATCGCCGCCGGATCGAGATCCCGCACGATTATGCGCCGTAGAGGTCGCCGTAAACGATAGGACTCACACGAGGCTTCTAGAAGGTTGATCGACCGCCTTCGGATTGATTACGCTTCGTTGATTTCTTGGCCGATGATGAAGGTTGTTGTTCAAGATTTCCTTAGCAAATGCTCATACGGGAGAGTTCTCTCGATTAATCCGGCCAAAGTGGCGCAATGATGATTGTGCAACTGCACATGGGTCATCATGGCCTGCATAAAAAGTGAGTGGATCAACCCGAACATCTTCTGATCGAGCCGAGTCCTGGGCACGATTTCCCGGCAGCGAGTGATTATTTCTCGGATTTCGGTTCGCACCGCGGCCTCTTCTCGTGCATCCTCGATGCTCTCTCCATACGGAAGTAGGAAGGTCGCATAATGATTATATTTCCCGCATGATTAGCACGTTATGATTATGTCATGAGATGATAAAAATGAGTATACATGCTCTAACTTAGTGATTATATGAATGATTTACTGAAGTTACATGATTATCTGATGAAATTCTTAAAATGATTATCTTGAATAACTTAACAAGATTGATAATATGATCATCCAGATTGACAACTGAGTAATGAAATGAATTGAGTAATTAATGAGTTAACATGATCGTCCTGATTATTAACTGAGTATTGAAATGAATTAAGTGATTAATGAGTTAACATGATCGTCCTAATCACAATGAATGATGATGTTTGAGGATTGTAAATTGATGAATGATGAATGAATGACTATTGCGAGAAATTATACCATGGCGTTAGAAATCTTACAGTTCTTTTCTTCGATTGGCTCGGCATTTGCACAAAGTCACACGTGACGCGAAAGTCCAATGATACTAGTCTGATGACGATGATTTCAAATGAGACATGACTCGGAAGGTAGTATTCAAAACCACGCTCCGATACCAACTCTGTAACACCCCAAACTAGACGGATATTACGGCCGTGGATCCCGATCGGGACCCACCGTGCAAATAAAAATGAATGAATTACACAAGATAAATGTAGTACCGAACCACATTATAAGAATTACTCCGATGAGGAGTTTAATTACAACACACCAGACAATACAATACTAGTGTATTTTATATGAAGATAAAATACACAACACTGAATGAAACGGAGTATCCAAATGAAAATCTGCGGCGGAAAATAAAGGACAATAATATGAATAATCGAAAGATCGGGCCCCCTACTAGTATCACTAGGACTCCTCAACATCAACATGCTATTCCCGTGCGTTTACCTTGCCATGACGAAAAACAAAATCCCAAATGGGCCGCTAAATGTAACAACAATCCTCAAGGGTTGAAAATACACAAACATGATTTAATCAAGTTATGAAATATCCTTAGTTATGAATTACGCCAAGAAGAGTATCATAGTACGCCCGTAATGTTCGTGCAAGTGTACAAGACGAATGACCGACACACCCGTCCTTGTACCTAATTAGTCTCACGGAGGTAACTGCTACCGTGTGCACACCCAATGTATCACTCCCAATACATGGCCATAACGTGCCCGACTAAAAATTCCACACATCCGCACCCGGCCACGCAATATGAACCCTGAAGGTCATATGAACGAGAATGACCGTAATGAATATCAAAGAATAAATAATAATCGACAAAGTTAAGAATGACTCACCGAGATGAGAGTAATAATGAAGTGATGGATAGTTTTAATGGAATGGTTGAACCGCTGCCTCAAGTAATGAAGTGATTGTTCACAATTACAAGTCTCAATATGATTAATACAATGATGAATGAGTTATGATTATGAATGATCAACAACAAAAGGTATGAATATCCTTTTAACCGAGTAAGAATTAACTTACACAATACCGGTGACAATTATCCTTCCACGAACAACGTCCTAATTGAGATATCGGTCGCTCGAACAACCTTGAATTATACAATATCCAACAATCCATTCAATATACGAATCAAACACGAATATAACGAACTCAAAACGTCGATACGATAAAACTAAGTCCATTGAGCCATTAAAACAAACACGTTGGCCCAAACTCCGATTGTTTACAATCAAACTTCAATATACCAATATCAAATCCCCCAAGAAGTGTTTCAAACCAACAAAACATCTTCAATATGATTAATAATCCAAGACGAATATCCGAAAACGTGATTTCAACGACAATTAATCGAAAACCCCCAATTTCAACTCGATATTCAAAGTGTTCTTGAATATTCCCTCAATAATCCAATGAATCCTTATACAAACTCATAATCATATACATATCCCTTCATATAACATGATTATAACGTCCAAAACATCATATATCAACACAAAATCGAAGTCCAAGGTGTTGAAGGAATTACCTCTTGAAGATCCAAGTACTTTAATCCGAAGAACACGCGTTTAATCGAGTATCCAAGCTTCCCAAATGATTGAAGGTGATGAAAAATACACACTTAAATGATAATTGATGAAGAAAACTCTCCCTCAAGCTAATCTCTCTCGTAAAAGGTGCAAAAAACTCGAAGGAATGAGCTGAAATGCACAAAAATGAATTTATAGGGGTTGATTACCTGCCGGACACGGCCCGTGCCGATCGGCACGGTCGTGTCGCATACCGCCGATACCGCCGACAGGACTCGACCGTGTCCTCGCTTGACACGGCCGCGGCGCGAGGGCCTTCCGACAGCTGACCCGTCCGACAAATGACTTCGGCATGACTCGACCGTACTGCATTTACACGGCGGCGTCGGCGGGCGCCTGCTCGCTTATCCGAAGAGTCCGACTCGGCCGCGCTGCACGACACGGTCGGGTCCTGAGGCAGAGACTTCGGCATTTTCCGGACGAGTACAGCACGGGCCGTGTCGGATGACACGGCCGAGTTCGTTCGGCAGTGATCGGCCAATACTGAAAAAAATGAGCGGTTGAGCTAAAACGACCATAACTCTCTCGTCCGGACTCCGATTGACTCACCGTTTGAACCATTGGAAATCTAACTCGATGCTCTATAATATTGAAAAGATTTAGAATTTTTGGAGTTACCAAAAATTAATGGTGATCTAACAAAGTCGAACTCATATGAGGAAAGTTGAAACAATGAACAATAACGATACACAACTCGAAGTTTCTACGAACGGAGAACATGGGTGAATGAACATGATTGATGAATGATTATAAATGAGAGAAAATCCACTGAGTCACAATCACCGAATGAAATTACTGAATGATAATGACTGAATTAGAACCGGGTATTACATCTATCATCCTCAAAGTACTCGTCATATTCATCTTCCGGATAGTATTCGGGTGGTGGAGGGGCTGCCCTAACTCTACCCCTTTCTCTACCTCTATACCGTGAATCCCTTCCTCCCATTGTGGGTTCTCCCTCTCGATTCTCCCTGTTTCTAATAGTAGGAGTTGGTGATGTTCTATGGGATTTCATCTCTTCCCTCATTTCCAACATCATGTTTTCCATCCTTCGTATGTAAGATGTCAGGCCTTCGAGTTGGAATTGCACATCACGGAAGCTTTGGATTTTATTAGTAACTGGGTCGTCGCTTAAGACCTCTTCCTCATCTACGGGATCCTTCCTACTGTCTAAGGGCTGGAGTTTCTCCATCCTTCGAGTTTCTTGATCCTGTCATCATGGTACTAAGTGATTCGAAACAGTAAGCAAATATCGAGTAGCTTACTTAAAACACAACAACTTAACTCCAATGTGAATCACAAAATTATTTATATATATATATATATAGATAGATATATGAGAATAACGATAAGAGAGGAACGACAAAACCGTTCTCTGATGCCAAATGATACCGCTTGATACCCAACATTGTTACCAATACAGGAACTGTTGTGAATCGTGGTTGTGCGAAGCAGAAGTATAAGTTCTCGAGCGGAAGCAAACAAACAGCAAATAGCAAATAACACTAATGGTCAGCACTTCGGTACAACGGCACTTCGATACAGCTCTTTAATACAGCAGCAGTTCGATACAGCGGCACTTCGATACAGCTCTTCAATACAGCAGCACTTCAATACAGACAGAATCGATGGCACTTCGATTCAGCGAGAGTCGATCGTACGTTGGTACAGCAATATTTGGATAGTACTCCGTTATAGTAACAATGGACTTCCCTTCGGTGCGGTACTTCGGTACAGCAACAATGGATACGGAAATGATGAGGGCACTTCAAACCCTTAGAATATATTACTATAATCCCCTTAGAATCCTGTTCTAAAGAAACCTTTGGAATTATTCTAAGAACTCAAGTTTCTATGATTAAGACTTAACAATTTTATGAACTAAAATTGTAAGAATGTAGAAGTGAGAATTATAAGAATAATACTCAAGAAAATTCGAGCAACAGCTGTGATTCTAGCATAAAGCTAAAATATGTTTTTGATTTCAAAAAAAGGTTGGTTTTTTCCCTCGTTACCTAAAGGTATCCTTTTATAGGAGAGTACATAACAATCTATATTATCCCTGACATATTAAACTAAGGAAATAAAATGAAGTTCCCTACTTCTTAAGATAATGCAGGGCGGCTAGACATGGGGCTGAATTAAAAGGGAATAAACTAATACAACTTAACTATAAAGTAAATAAAGGAATCTGGAAAAGGTCTGGGTCTTCACAATTTCTCACGTCCACATTAAAACTTCCACATGCTGAAGTTCCCTTTTCCAAGACAATACCAAACATCACCTTCTTTGAAGCTTCCTCACGCCTAACTCTAGTTTCCAAGCTAGGATGGATTTTCCTTAATCATCAAGTCGACCTTCGGTTGTTCATTTTTTTTATAGAGTATTTCTCTTTTCGAGTTTTTATGATTTAACTCTCATTTTCAGGAAATACGACAAAGACGCCCTCATGCCATTATTTAGGCAATATCTGGGGTCCGCCTTCAAGCTTTCTGTTTTTAGCTATATCTGGGCTGCCCTCAAGCAAAGCTATATCTGGGCTTAGGATTTGAACAACTGTCGGGCCTTCTTAAATCTCAAGTAGATCCACCGTTGCACAGTCACTAAACTTAGACATGATTTCCACTTCTAATTCGGGCAGCTTAAGGACAATCTTGTCTTCTTCTTTTCTTTGGACGTGAATTCTTCTAGGTTCAGGGTCTTTATTCAGTGTACTCCAAACAGCTTCAGTGTGAGGGTCTTCAAGAGAGGATTTGATCGAGGTCATACAGTAAACCTCTTGAGTAGGAACCAAGTTGTCTTCATAAGAGTTAATAACAGATAATAAGGTAACAGGTGAGGAACGTGCATTAAGTTTATTTGGTGAGGTGGTGCTAGTGTCACTCGTTCTCAACATTTCTCTCGTTTGTTCTCTCAGCTTCCCAACACATGCACGTGTGATAGGACCAGTGGGGTCCATGACGGTTCCAACTGTTCCTAACTCTCTTGGTAGCACAACCGTGTTTGTATCATCCCCTCCCTCTTGAGAAGGATCTGTCCTCAGATCCGCGAGGTCACCTCCTTCAAACAAAGACAAATCAGAAACATTAAAAGTAGCAAATACATTGTATTCTCCTGGTAAGTCTAGTTTATAAGCATTATTATTTATCCTCTCCAAGATCATGAAAGGACCGTCTCCTCGTGGTAGCAATTTTGATCTCCTTTGTACCGGAAACCTTTCCTTCCTCATATGTATCCACACCCAGTCTCCAAGTTCGAAGACCACTTCCTTTCTCCCTCGGTTGACGCGCTCAACATACTGCTTAGTACGCCTTTCAATGTTAGCTCTTGCTTTCTCATGGAGTTGTTTAACTTGCTCGGCTTTCTTCTTCCCATCTGTACTAATTCTTTCAGTCACAGGCAAAGGCACAAGATCAAGTGGGGTCAAAGAATAATCCATAAACAATCTCAAAAGGAGAAAATTGAGAAGCAGAATGCACTGTTCGATTATAAGCAAACTCAACATGTGGCAAACATTCTTTCCAAGTTTTAATATTTGTTTTTATTATTACCCTTAACAAAGTAGAAAGAGTTCTATTTACTACTTCGGTTTGCCCATCAGTTTGTGGGTGACAAGTGGTAGAAAATAGAAGCTTTGTGCCTAACTTAGCCCATAAGGTTTTCCAGAAATAACTTAGGAATTTAGCATCACGATCAGAAACTATAGTCCTAGGCATTCCATGTAAACGAACGATCTCTCTAAAGAAAAGATTAGCCACGTGAGATGCATCATCAGTTTTGTGGCAAGCTATGAAATGTGCCATTTCTGAAAACCTATCGACCACAACAAATATAGAATCCCTCCCATACCGGTTTCTAGGCAATCCCAGCACGAAATCCATCGATATATCAGTCCAAGGAGTATTAGGAATGGGGAGTGGGGTGTACAAACCGTGGGGTTGAACTCGACTTTTAGCCATTTTACAATCAATACAGCGACCACAAATACGAATGACATCTCGTTTCATACCTGGCCAGTAGAAATGTTCTTGCAAAACAGACAAGGTCTTATCAATGCCAAAATGACCCATCAACCCTCCCCCATGTGATTCGAGTAACAATAGTTCACGTATAGAGCTAGTAGGTATGCATAACTTATTTTATATAAACAGAAAACCATCACTCTTATAGTACTTATCTACTCCAGACTTCTCACAAGTAATGAAAATTTCGCCAAAATCAATGTCCTTCTCATACAGATTTTTAATCAATTCAAAACCAAGTATTTTCGAATCTAAACCAGTCAGGAAGGTATACCTGCGAGATAGAGCATCAACAACGACGTTCTCTTTTCCCTGTTTGTACTTGATTACATACGGGAACGTCTCTATGAATTCCATCCATCGAGCATGCCTTCTATTCAACTTTTGTTGCCCCTTCAGATGTTTCAAGGACTCGTGATCAGTGTGTATCACGAACTCTTTGGGCCATAAGTAATGTTGCCAAGTTTCGAGTGCTCGAACCAAGGCATATAGCTCCTTGTCGTAAGTTGGATAGTTCAGCGAAGCTCCTCCCAACTTCTCACTGAAGTAGGAAATCGGCCGACCTTCTTGCATCAAAACAGCTCCTATACCTGTTCCGGATGCATCACACTCGATTTCAAAAGACTTAGAAAAATTCGACAGGGCTAGTAGTGGAGCATTTGTCAGTTTTTCTTTCAAGGCCTTGAAGGCCGTCTCTTGTCCCTGTTCCCACTTGAATCCAACATTCTTCTTGATTACCTCGGTCAAAGGGGTGGCTACAGTACTAAAGTTGGGTACAAACCGGCGGTAGAAGCTTGCCAAGCCGTGGAAGCTTCGGACTTCGCTCACATTTTTGGGGCTGTCCCATTCTCTAATTGCCCTCACTTTCTCTTCATCGACCTGTATACCTTGGGAACTAACAACGAAACCAAGGAAAGCCAATTTCTCGGTGCCAAAGTTGCATTTTTGAATGTTAGCAAACAAGTGTTCCTTTCTAAGCACAAGCAACACCTCCTTCAAATGCTTGATATGTTCATTCAAACTTTTGCTATATATTAGGATATCATCGAAGTACACAACAACAAATTTCCCAATAAAAGCACGTAGAACATGATTCATTACCCTCATAAATGTACTTGGTGCGTTAGTGAGCCCAAATGGCATAACTAACCACTCATACAAACCATGTTTAGTTTTAAACGCCGTTTTCCACTCGTCTCCCTCTTTCATTTGAATCTGATGGTACCCACTTCTTAAATCAATTTTTGAAAACATTGTGGAACCATATAATTCATCTAACATGACGTGAAGTCTAGGGATGGGATGTCGATACTTCACCGTAATGTTTTTTATTGCACGGTAGTCTACGCACATCCTCCACGAGCCATCTTTCTTTGGTACTAGCAATACCGGAACTGCACAAGGACTCATACTCTCTCTCACATGTCCCTTTGCTAGTAGTTCATCCACTTGCCTTTGCATCTCTTTAGTCTCTTCGGGGTTACTTTGGTATGCAGGAGAGTTTGGTATTGAGGATCCTGGAACAAAGTCGATACAGTGCTCGATGCCTCGAACGGGTGGTAATCCGGGTGGTGTCTCCTCAGGAAACACGTCTTCAAACTCCTGCAATAACGAGACAATCAATGCAGTAGTTTCAAGAATAGATGGAATACTAAGCAATACATCACGAAATAGTAATAGAACCACAGGCTGTCTTGCGAGCATGGCCCGTTTAACTTCACTAGCCCTACAAAGGGCGACGGTTTTTATCCCTTTAGGGATCGCTGTGACTGTTTTCTTTTCCTTCTCCTTTTTTTCGCTTTCTTTCAGTGCTTGCTCTAATATCCTCTGATCTTCAAGGATTTGCTTAGGGGTCATAGGTGATAGATTAAACTTCTTCTTTCCAAAAATGAAGGAATACTTGTTTGAAAACCCATCATGAGTAATTTTGCGGTCGTACTGCCATGGTCTTCCTAGAAGGATCTGGGTGGCATGCATAGGGGCGACGTCGCAAACTAATTCGTCCTCATATCTACCTATTTTAAAGGGTACAATGCAGCTACCCACTACTTTTAGTTCCCCAGCATTATTCATCCACATCAACTTATATGGTTTAGGGTGTCTTTCGGTTTTAAGTTCTAGTTTCTGCACCAAGGCTGTACTAACGACATTGACACAACTACCCCCGTCTATGATCATACTACAGAGGTTTTCCTTAATGTAGCACCTACAGTGAAACAAGTTCTCCCTCTCGCTATCTTCATCTTCCACTACCTTAGCTGACAAGGACATTCTAAGCACTACATTAATCTTCCCTTCTAAGATTTCTTCATTACATTCTTCTATCTCTTCTCCACTATCCTCATCCTTAATCTATTCTTCTCCCTCACTTTCAGTCGCTATTTCTCCTAACTTAATGACTACAGCTCGCTTGTTTGGGCAGTTTGGGGCTATGTGACCTATACCTTGACACCTATAGCATCGTATCTCATGTGTCATAGGTTGAGGTTTGGAACTTGAGGAAGGTTGGGGCTTAGTAGGCGGATTAGGGGCTGTCTGGACCCTAGTGACCGACAGTTTTGGGTCTTCTTTATGGTTAGTGGGCTGTCTCGATTTCCATGGGATACTAGGAGTGGGGGTCTTTTTAGTTTGACGCCTCCGAACTTGGGTTTCTATTTTCCTAGCCGTATGCACCATTTCTTCTAAGTCATGCATAGTCATGAGCTCTAATTGGTCTCTAATCTCAACATTAAGTCCGGCTAAGAACCTAGTCATGGTACTATCGTGGTCCTCCTCTATACGACATCTAATCAGTCCTGTTTCCATTTCCTTATAGTAATCGTCTACTGATTTAGTCCCTTGCCTTAAAGTTTGGAGACTATACCTAAGGTCCCTCATGTAATAGCTAGGAACAAATTTTTCCTTCATCACTCGCTTCAGTTCTTACCATGTATCTATGGGTCTTTCCCCACGTCGATGCCTAAGTCGAACTACATGATCCCACCATACAAGGGCATACCCAGTGAACTCTACAGTGGCTATCTTAACCTTCTTAAGATCTGAAAAATTTCGACACTCAAATTGTCCCTCGACCTCCCTAACCCATTCAAAATAAGTTTCGGGATCAGATTTGCCTTCAAAAGATGGTATGGAGAACTTAACACTACTTAAGTTATCATCTACCCGTACTCATTGTTCTCTAGGTTCTTGGTCGATCCTAGGCTGTCTATCATCCTCAAAGTACTCGTCATATTCATCTTCCGGATAGTATTCGGGTGGTGGAGGGGCTGCCCTAACTCTACCCCTTTCTCTACCTCTATACCGTGAATGCCTTCCTCCCATTGTGGGTTCTCCCTCTCGATTCTCCCTGTTTCTAATAGTAGGAGTTGGTGACGTTCTATGGGATTTCAGCTCTTCCATCATTTCCAACATCATGTTTTCCATCCTTCGTATGTAAGATGTCAGGCCTTCGAGTTGGAATTGCACATCACGGAAGCTTTGGATTTTATTAGTAACTGGGTCGTCGCTTAAGACCTCTTCCTCATCTACGGGATCCTTCCCAGCTCGTCTAAGGGCTGGAGTTTCTCCATCCTTCGAGTTTCTTGATCCTGTCATCATGGTACTAAGTGATTCGAAACAGTAAGCAAATATCGAGTAGCTTACTTAAAACACAACAACTTAACTCCAATGTGAATCACAAAATTATTTATATATATATATATATATAGAGAGAGAGAGAGAGAGATATGAGAATAACGATAAGAGAGGAACGACAAAACCGTTCTTTGATGCCAAATGATACCGCTCGATACCCAACAGTGTTACCAATACAGGAACTATTGTGAATCGTGGTTGTGCGAAGCGGAAGTATAAGTTCTCGAGCGGAAGCAAACGAACAGCAAACAACAAATAACACTAATGGTCAGCACTTCGGTACAGCGGCACTTCGATACAGCTCTTCAATACAGCAGCACTTCGATACAGCGGCACTTCGATACAGCTCTTCAATACAGCAGCACTTCGATACAGACAGAATCGATGGCACTTCGATTCAGCGAGAGTCGATCGTACGTTGGTACAGCAATATTTGGATAGTACTCCGTTATAGTAACAATGGACTTCCCTTCGGTGCGGTACTTCGGTACAGCAACAATGGATACGGAAATGATGCGGGCACTTCAAACCCTTAGAATTAATTACTATAATCCCCTTAGAATCCTGTTCTAAAGAAACGTTTGGAATTATTCTAAGAACTCAAGTTTCTATGATTAAGACTTAATAATTTTATGAACTAAAATTGTAAGAATGTAGAAGTGAGAATTATAAGAATAATACTCAAGAAAAGTCGAGCAACAGCTCTGATTCTAGCATAAAGCTGAAATATGTTTTTGATTTCAAAAAAAGGTTGGTTTTTTCCCTTGTTACCTAAAGGTCTCCTTTTATAGGAGAGTACAAAACAAACTATATTATCCCCGACATATTAAACTAAGGAAATAAAATGAAGTTCCCTACTTCTTAAGATAATGCAGGGCGGCTAGACATGGGGCTGAATTAAAAGGGAATAAACTAATACAACTTAACTATAAAGTAAATAAAGGAATCTGGAAAAGGTCTGGGTCTTCACAATTGCTCATGTTCACTTTGAAACTTCCACATGCTGAAGTCCCCTTTTCCAAGACAACACCAAACATCACCTTCTTTGAAGCTTCCTCACGCCTAAGTCTAGTTTCCAAGCTAGGATGGATTTTCCTTAATCATCAAGTCGACCTTCGGTTGTTCATTTTTTTTATAGAGTATTTCTCTTTTCGAGTTTTTATGATTTAACTCTCATTTTCAGGAAATACGACAAAGATGCCCTCATGCCATTATTTAGGCAATATCTGGGGTCCGCCCTCAAGCTTTCTATTTTTATCTATATCTGGGCTGCCCTCAAGCAAAGCTATATCTGGGCTTAGGATTTGAACAACTGTCGGGCCTTCTTGAATCTCAAGTAGATCCACCGTTGCACAGTCACTAAACTTAGACATGATTTCCACTTCTAATTCGGGCAGCTTAAGGACAAGCTTGTCTTCTTCTTTTCTTTGGACGTGAATTCTTCTAGGTTCAGGGTCTTTATTCAGTGTACTCCAAACAGCTTCAGTGTGAGGGTCTTCAAGAGAGGATTTGATCGAGGTCATACAGTAAACCTCTTGAGTAGGAACCGAGTTTTCTTCATAAGATTTAATAACAGATAATAAGGTAACAGGTGAGGAACGTGCATTAAGTTTATTTGGTGAGGTGGTGCTAGTGTCACTCGTTCTCAACATTTCACTCGTTTGTTCTCTCAGCTTCCTAGCACGTGCACGTGTGATAGGACTAGTGGGGTCCATGACGGTTCCAACCGTTCCTAACTCTCTTGGTAGCACAACCGTGTTTGTATCAGTGAGGGTCGTTCATAGTCACCACGGCTAGGTTGCCAACGCTGGTCGTATTGTTTTGGTACGTCACGCAATGCGTCGCGAAGTTTTGCCGAGAAATCAGCGTCGTTGAGATCCATAATGCCAAAGATCAAGAACTTGGGCTCCGATGCCAGTTATGATACGAATTCCGCACTTATGGTGCGAATTCTCTATCGATACAGCGGAAGGCTGTTTTGACGAGCGGAAGCTATCGACAAGGAACCTGTCAGAATCGTAACAGCTCGCTACAAAGAATAACATCATGAGCGGTACGCACACGCGACAAGAAATGATGGCGGTAGCTCGATACAGCAACAGAACAGGAACTGGCCGAATGAAGATGACTCGAAACAGGCAATCTCTAAACAGCGGCACTCGAAACAGCAAGTTTTGTTTGGATGCTAATTAAAACAAGAAACAAGTTCGAAGGATCGAACAACAGTTGGTGCGAAATCCCGAACAAGTACAAAACTGTATCGAAAACAAGAAAGAGTATCGAAACAGATAGAAACAATTGTTTTATCGAATTAGACCTATGATTCGATAAAGTGATTTCTTCTCAAGACCTATTGAGAATCAATTGGATTAAGATTCAAAAACGCGTCGAATAATAATCAAAGTTTTGATGAAAAGCATTCACCAAGGAAAACACAAAGTGTATTCTTCTTTCTTCAACATTCTAGCTTTCATTACAACTTCATCGCCCTATTTATAGGCAAAAATAGCCTGACAAGATCCTGACAAGATAATCTTAAACTATTACAAGTTGGGTTTAAAATAATGAAAAGATAATAAAAAGGTTCCTTATGTCACTTGCTGACAAAAGTAAAAGCTGGGCCTTGTCTCCAAGTTGAAAGTTGATAGCCGCTTTTTCACACAGCATGTTGCCAAGAATCCTACTGACTTTAAAGAAAATGCTAAAATTCTTTTATTCTTTTACCACTTGGACCCCTTTCCCCAAGATGCAAGTTACCTATTCTTTAAGTTACTCCAAGTCCGGTTATTAAGGTAACTCTGTGTCTCGTCTCCTTTTTCTCGCCTAAGTAAGTTGCATGGTTGTTTACGTCGATCATCACCTCGTCTTCTTCCCTTGGAGATATAAGCCCCGTATCATCCCCTCCCTCTTTAAAAGGAATTATCCTCAATTCTGCAATCCCATCGTCATCAAGATAAGGAGATAGATCACCTATGTTTTCGTCATTTTCTCCATCTCTCTCTTCTTCTCCGACAGCTGGGGGACTTGGAGCATTGGGAAGCATAGTTTTTGACCAGATTTCACCATCCAACAACATTTCTAAATTCTTAGTCTCGATCTAACAATATTTCATCAAGTTAATCATCCAAATCAAGGTAAGATTGTCAAATCCCTAGTTTTTGGGAATTTTGGGGTTTTGTTGGGATTTCATCTTTCTAGTTCGTTTCAGCTTTGATTTGTGTTAAGATTATGATCATGAAGTCATAATCCCTTGTTTTCCTTGAAGTTTACGGATTTAATTTCGAGTTTCATCTGTTAAATAGAGTATGTACAACTCTGCCCCCATAGTGTTCAATTGAATATCCCTAAGGGTAGAACTTAAGGTGAATCCTTTCGTTTCCATAGTTTTGTGCTTGATTTGGTATTTGGTTGTGTTAGGGTCGAATCATTGAAGAAATTCGGATCATAGGTCCTTTCGTTCACCATTTCCTGTGTTGTTCTAATCGAGGCAATTACTTTGATTACGCTTATTATACTTCGTGTGAATATATGGAAATTGTGATTTTGGGAAAAGTCGTAATTTCACAAAATGTGATTTGTGCCATGTGGTTACTGAGTGTGTGTGAGACGAGTAAAACCAGCGAGGGTCCCCTGGAATCCATTAGACTGCAAGTATCTACGGATCACTCGGTTAGGTTGTACAACCAGAGAGGGCCTGATGAGGACTCCTGGGGTGTGTATCTCGCGTGAGGTATAAGGCCAGTACAGCCCGGGAGGTTGTTTTGTGATGTTGATTGTGGTATTGTATTCCGGAATATACATGATGGCACTGTGATTTCTGTTGTTTATATTCACTTGTTGTACATATTCTAGAATCGTTGTACTTGCACCGGCATTTTGCTGACCCCATTTTAGGGGTGAATATACTCGTTGTGTATTCAGGTACAGGTTCAGCAGGCGAGCCAGCACAGGGCGGACACGATCTCGGTGGGCAACATTGATATCATGGGTTATGTTGAGTCTATGGTCGTCTTGTCGTGGTCAGAGTGGTATTTTGGTTTTGTACTCGCGCGGGTACTGTCATGTATTGTGTATTATGTTGTCGTTGGTTGCCGTTGATGTTGTGGATCAATTGTGATGGTTGTATCAGTTATGATCCTACTAGTTAATGTATTGAGTTATTTCGTGATGTATGTCGTATTGAAGTTGATTTTTCTTTTGTTTTAAGTGTGTGTGAATGTCTCGGTTTTGTTATTTGATAATGTATTTTTATGTCGGTCAAAGCCTGGTAGGTTCTCCAAAAAGAATCTATGGTGCTGTAATATCTCCATAAATCACGAGGGTGTTACAGAATATGTTATCGGAGCCTAGGTTTATGGATACCTAGGTTGTTGGTGTTTTTGGGTTTGTAAAGTTGAGTTGGTCGTTGTTTATGATATCATTGGCATGTTACCACCCGTGCTGCCTGTGCTGGAAGCCTCTTCAGATGTTGGTTATTTCTTTTCCTCGGGAGAACTTGTCTTTGTCATTGTGTAACCTATTGTTGTCGTCGTTTCCTTATTAAACCATTTCTTATTCTTCAGTATCCCGAGAGGTAGAGTTGTCCGTCAATGCGGTCAAAGTCGTGGCAGAGAAGCGATATCTGAATCAGAGATGTCCACCTCTAATGTGGCATCTCATTCTGTGGCTATATCAGATCTGATCCCCTCGGGAGGTGCGGATGCGAGTGAAGAGGCCGAAGTGCCTAACGTTCTTCAGCACGTTGTGACCCAAGTGCACCAATTGGCTCAAGTGGTGCGGAACATTAATACTGGCAAGACTATTGAGGATCGATGGCTTCAGGAAGTCATGAAAATGAATCCTCCTAGATTTGATGGTTCCGGCGATGCAAACAATTGGGATCATTGGTTGGTTGAGCTAGAAAAGATATTCGATGGTATTGGCTGCCCTGAGGCCATAGGGTTCCGATAGCTCAGTACCTGACTGTTGATGACGCTTCTGATTGGTGGTGAGCAGTTAAGCCCAAGGATCGTAATGTCACTTGTGAGGAATTTAAAAAGTTTACGGAGGCCCAGTATGTTAGGAATTTCCCCTCGAATGCCACTCAGGGGATGTTAGAGTGAGGGCATTGTACTTGTTGTTATGTAATTCATTATCTAAAAGAAATTGTATGTTTCTTTATTTACTGGTAGTCACTGGCATTCCTGACTCGTATATATATATATATATATATATATATATATATATATATATATATATATATATATATGTATAGAAACTAGTCCGTGTATTTGAGAGAAAAAACATTCCACTCTTTATTGGATAATGGGATCGGCACTGGAAAAGTTTATGGCTCAAATACTTAATCGTTCGCAACTCGATGAAACTTGACTGGGCGTTAAGTTTATGTGAAGACTTGTATGACGTGTTCTTTGACTTGGAGAGTGCCTGTGGAACACTAATGGTTAGTGGGAGCACACGTTATAGGTATGCTAATGAGATTAGTATACTCGAACCGACTCACCCTCGATTTGTCACACGAATTTCACTCTGGGACAGTTAATGACGGAATAGAAAGGTTGTGATAGATATTCGTGAACCTTCGACTGGAGGATTTAGTAGGGATGTGCTTGTGACGTTAAAATTTTCATTAGTGTAGTTTGACCTAGAAAACCAGAAGGTGGGGGTCAACCTCGACGTGCATCTTGACGGGCAAGTAGCAGGTTCTACTAAATACCAAGATAGGATTCTTTCTCCTGTTAGTGAACGGGTATATGTCCTATGCGGTTCTTGGCAAATGAGATCATAAGTCTTTGGCCAAAGCATTGGAGCTAGTTCTATTAGATGCATGAGAGCTCAATGATCTCGATTTGCATTAACTCATGCATAGCATCAAGTACAGATAGGGTTTGACTGACCGTGACCCTATAACTTGATCGGGACATTTGAAAGAAGGGTTTATAGGTATACTGGTATTCACGACAGAAAGGTTTTAGAATGATCCCCATCATTCGTTCCCAGTTAGGGTACAGTGTAGGCCGCTAGGCTGGCTAGATGGTGCTACTACTCTTTGGTTCCTCCCATCGCTAACTAAGACGGACCTACCGAATCACGCAATAGGATTGACGATGGAATGAATCGAGATTATTCTCTCTTCAATTATATTAGATATTGGATATCTAATTTATTGGACATTGGATGTCTAAATTAATTTATTGGATAAATTAATTTACGGCCTAATGAATAAATATAATACTGGGTGATTAATTTAATTTATTAATATAATTATTTCTTGGAGAAATTAATTATATTATTTTGTATTTGATATGATTAATTAATTAGATTAATTAATTGATATAAATACATCGGAACAGAATTGAGTTTATCTGATTGGACTCGCGGGAGTCCGAAACAAACCAAACTCGTCCGGTTCTTCTAGATGGCCGCCCCACCTAACCCCATTCCCTCTTGGTCTTTGTCTCCACCTTTATATGTGGAAGACTAATGACTTTAAGAGATTGCATATCTCTTATAATATGGAATAAGGTGACTTAAATGAAGAGTGAGTTGAAGAATAAAAGGAGTAGAAGATTTCTCTTGATTCCTACTTGAGTATACACGGATCATTACAAGGAAAATAGAGAGATAAAATAGTTCTCTTGGTCTTCTTCACTATCTTCATCTTCTTGTTCATTTCTCTTGAGTTTTTCTTGGAGAAAATTCAAAAGATCATTGAGAGACTGTGAGTTATACACTTAGAGTATCACATTTGAAAGCTTCTATTACTTAATTCTAGCCGTAATCTTAGAGGTTAATTGGGTGGTCGTCGTTCCGATCGTTTCTCCGGCGCGTGGCAAGTAGAGATGTGGTGTTTTCGGCATTGGATCATCCAAGAACTTGACGAATCGGATTTGTGGGGAAGATCATCTAAAGCTTGGGGAATCGCATACATGGAGTACACCATTTAATCAACGGACTACAAGGGTATGATTTCGAATTTTATTTTGTTTCGTCTTATATTCATATATACGTAGCTTGGTCAATCCTATTAAGGGATTCAGATCGAATTAGATTCGTATATTGCTTCCGCTGCGCCTTCAATTTAGGCACCGAATCCCAACACAGTATTGTCCAATGTCGGTACGACTATCTAGAATCAGTGAGTTATTCAAAGCTCAACCCCAAGATGTTCCTATATCTAAGGCAATCAAGACATACAACAAGCAGTTAGTGTATGTCCAAGATCGAGTCAGCGATGAAGTAGATAAGATACTTCATTTTGACGCGAGAATGAAACCTGAGGTCCGAGAGTACATGGCGGGCCTTAGGTGTACTACTTTGAGAGAATACCAAGATAGAGCGCTCGCTTATGAGATGGTGACAGTTCTGGTTCTAACGGTTTTGAGCCAAAAGAAACTAAAATTTTCTGGTAGTTTCCGAGGCAGCGGATCGCATAAGCCTCAGTCTTCCGTGCAGTCTTCTATTGGTTCACCTCAGCCCAGTGGAGGAGCGTCGAGAGATTGTTTTAATTGTGGAGTTCCAGGACATTTCAGTTCTCATTGTTCATTACGTCCCATTACTTGTTTTAAGTGTGGGAAGCAGGGGCATAGGGCGTTGTATTGTGAGACAGCGAGTAGGGTCTTTGCTAAGTAGTCTCCTACTCCAGCAGGTACTGTTACGGGTAAGACAACCCTTAGTGTCAGACGCGGCAGCGGCAGAGGCAAAACCAAGCATAAGAATACTCCAAGTACTAGATCGGCTCCACCTCAATTGTACGAAATGAGGCGGATTGATGACGTCGGGGTTGCAACTACGTCAGGTATTGTTTATATTTCTATGCACCTGGTAGATGTAATGTTTGCTTCTGGAGCTACTCATTCCTTCATATCATTGTCTTGTGTGAGTCGTTTGGGTCTTAATGGCCTATCTGCGTGTGAACCTTTTACTGGTGGATTGCTGAGTGGGGAAAAGATAGTTGGGGATCGAGAGATTGCCAATTGTCCTGTAACCATCGACAGTAGAGATTGGCCATCCGATTTGATTGTGATTGACATGAAGGAAGAAGGCTTGATTCTAGGTGATGATTGGTTAGATTGTCATGGGGCAGTGGTGGATTATCGTTGGAAGATAATTTCGATAGTTGCGCCGGATGGTACCGAACACGTTTTCTAAGGGCAGAAACTTGGTACCTCTGGGAAGGTTATCCGAGCCATGAGGGCGATGAAGTTGTTGAGTCAAGGATGTACCGGTTATTGGTGTTACGCAATGAAGATAGAAACTGGCGGAGTTCAGTTATCTTCTATTTCAGTGGTAAATGAATTTCCAAACGTATTTTCAGATGATTTGCCCGGATTGCCGCCGCAGCGTGATGTGGAGTTTACTATCGAAATAGAGCCTAGTGCGGCACCAGTATCTAAGGCACCATATCGAATGGCCCCATCGGAAATGCAAGAGCTGAATAAGCAACTAAGTGAATTGTTGGATAAGGGTTATATTCGACCAAGTGCTTCCCCTTGGGGAGCACCGGAGTTATTCGTTCTGAAGAAAGAGGGATATTTACGGCTATGTATTGATTATCGTGAGTTGAATAAACTCACTATCAAGAACAAGTATCCGTTTCCAAGAATTGATGATCTATTTGATCAATTTCAAGGGGCTATGGTTTTCTCAAAGATCAATTTGAGATCGGGATAATTATCAATTGCAAATTCGGGATTCGGATATTCCAAATACAGCATTTCGAACGAGATATGGGCATATGAATTCGTGGTTATGCCATTTGGTTTAACTAATTGATATGGATTCTCTATCGATACAGCGGCAAGCTGTTTTGACGAGCGGAAGCGACAAAGAAAGCGTCAGAATCGATAACAATCGCTACATGTAATAACATCAAGCTAGTATGCACACGCGATAGGAAATGATGACGGCAACTCGATACAGCAACAAGACACGAACTGGCCGAGTGAAAATGACTCGAAACAGGCAACCTCCAAACAGCGGTACTTGAAACAGCAAGTTTCAGTCGGATGCTAGTTGAAAACAGGAATCAAGTTCGAACGATCGAACAACACTTGATGCGAAATCCCGATCAAGTACAACCCTGTATCGAAAACAAGAAGAATATCGAAACAGGACAGGAAACAGTTGTTTTATCAAACTAGACCTATAATTCGATAAAGTGATTTCTTCTCAATACCTATTGAGAATCAATCAAATTAAGATTCGAAAACGCGTCGAATAATAATCAAAATTTTGAAGGAAACTCGTCCAACACTTAAACAATACGCAAGGTATGTTGTTTTATCATTCAATAATCTGCTCATTACAACTCCATCGCCACTATTTATAGGCCAAAGTAGCCTGACAAGATAATCTAAACTATTACAAGCTGGTCTTAAAATAAGGAAAAGAAAATACAAGGTTACCCCACGTCACTTGCAAACAAGAGTAAAAGATGGGTTTTCTCTCCAAGGTGATAGCCGCCTTTCACAATGCATGCAACCGAGATTCCTGCTGCCTTTATAATAAAGAAAGTGCTGAAATTCTTTTATTGTTTTGCCTTTACCACTTGAACCCCTTCCCCAAGATGCAAGTTGCTTATTTTTTTAAGTTACTCCAAGTCCGGTTATCAAGGTAACTCCGGACCTCATATCCGTTTTCTCGCCTAAGTATGTTGGAGTATGGTCGAGGTGTTTTACGTCAATCCTTACTTCATCTTCTTTGCTTGGAGTAGTTAGTTTCGTATCATTCCCTCCTTCTTTAAAAGGAATTGTCCTCAATTCCGCAATCCCATTGTCGTCGAGATAAGGAGATAGATCACCTATGTTGAAAGTAGCATGCACTCCATAATCACCCGGAAGTTCTAACTTGTAAGCATTGTCGTTCACCTTTGCAACTATTTTAAATGGTCCCTCAGCTCGTGGCATTAACTTGTTCTTACGCTTACTCGGGAATCGTTCTTTCCTCAAATGCACCCAAACTAAATCCCCAACCTCGAATACTCTTGGTCTTCTTTGTTTGTTCGATTTTCTTTTGTACGTCTCATTTATCTCCTTAATTCGGTTATGCACCTGTTCGTGTAATTTCATCATCGATTTCAATTTCGACTCCGCGTCCTTATGCACCAATTCGTCATTCGGTAATGGAATTAAGTCTAGCGGTATGTAAGGATTCAGGTCGTAAATTAATTCGAATGGAGAACGCGCTGTGGCATGAGTAGGAGAACGGTTATAAGCAAACTCCGCATGTGCCAGTTTTAGATCCCAGTCTTTTTGTGTCTTGCCTACCAGGCCTCGTAACAGTGTTCCCAGGGTTCGATTAGTGACTTTAGTTTGCCCGACGGTTTGAGGGTGGTGTGAAGTGCTAAACAAGAGTTTTGTTCCCACCTTCCTCCATAGGGTGTTCCAAAAGTAGCTGAGAAATTTGGAGTCTCGATCGGAAACAATAGTCTTCAGAATCCCATGTAAACGTACCATCTCTCGAAAATATAAGTCGGCCACGTTGCTTGCATCTTCTGCCTTGTGGCACGCTACAAAATGAGCCATTTTCGACAAACGATCTACTACTACCATAATCGCATCCTTCCCTCGTTGAGTACGAGGTTAAGCCACAATAATATCCATCGAGACATCTTCCCATGGCCTCTCCGGAATCGGTAAAGGTGTGTATATTCCTGGTTTGAACGAACCCTTCACAACATGGCATGTCACACACTTACTAATTATGTTACTAACATCCCCTGCATCTTTGGCCAATAAAAATGTTCCTTCAGCACATCTAATGTCTTAGTCGAACCAAAGTGGCCAGCCAAACCTCCCCCGTGAGCCTCCCGAACCAGCAATTCTCGAATCGTGTGCTTGGGTAGGCAAAGACGATTTCCCTTAAAAAGGAAGCCTTCCTGTATCAAAAATTCTCCCATCAGCCCAGATTGGCAAAGGGTGAAGGTCTCGCCAAAATCGGCATCACCGTCGTAATATTCCTTCACTATCTCGAATCCAAGCAAACGAACATCAAGAGTGGAGAGTAAGGCATAACGCCTAGACAATGCATCTGCTATAATATTGCTCTTGCCATCTTTATACCTTGATGAGAAGTGAAATGATTGCAAGAATTCCACCCACTTCGCATGTATGGGACTTAACTTGTGTTGTCCGTTGATATACTTAAATGATTCATGGTCCGAATGTATGCTTCGGCCGAAGATAGTGACTCCAATGATCTAGAGCCCTCACAATAGCATAAAACTCCTTTTCATACGTACAATAATTGAGACAAGCACCATTTAACTTTTCTGAAAAATAGGCAATAGGCCGCTTTCCTTGAATGAGAACCGCTCCAATGCCAACTACGCTAGCATCACATTCTACCTCGAACGGTTGCGAAAAATTGGGTAATGCTAAGATTGGTGCTTCGCACAACTTTGCCTTCAAATTTCCGAACGACTCCTAAGCAGCCCGGCTCCAATTAAACATACCTTTCTTCAAACATTCGGTTATTGGGCTTGCAATGGTACTGAAATCTCGAATGAATCTTCGGTAAAATGAAGCCAGTCCGTGGAACGATCTAACTTCCGTCACTGTAGTGGGAACTGGCCAGGACTTAATTTCTTCGATCTTTGCTTGATCGACCGACACTCCATCCTTTGAAACAACATAGCCAAGAAAGACTATACTTTCAACCAAAAATGAGCACTTCTCCCTTTTTCCATACAGCCTTTGGTCCCTAAGGGTTTCGAAGACTTGTCTCAAGTGTCCGAAATGTTCTTGCAATGATCGGCTATAAATCAAAATATCGTCTTGATACATAACCACAAATTTCCCCAAGAATGGCTTAAGCACCTCATTCTTCAAGCGCATGAAGGTACTCGGTGCATTTGTAAGGCCGAATGGCATAACGGTCCATTCATACAGTCCGTGTTTAGTTTTGAAGGCCGTCTTCCACTCATCTCCTTCTCGCATCCGGATTTGGTGATAACCACTTCGTAGGTCAACTTTTGAAAAGATCACGGATCCGTGTAATTCGTCCAACATGTCATCAACCCTTGGAATCGGAAATCGATACTTGATGGTTATATTATGGCTCGACTGTCAATACACATTCGCCAAGATCCATCTTCCTTAGGAACCAGTAATACCGGAACCGCACACGGACTAAGGCTTTCTCGAACATACCCGCGGTTCATTAGTTTTTTGATTTGGTTTTGTATTTCCTTCATCTCATCGGGATTACATCTATAGGAAGCTTTGTTAGGGAGCGACGCACCTGGTATGAGGTTGGTCTGATGTTCAATCCCACGAATAGGTGGCAAACCCGGCGGTAAATCTTCGGGAAAAACATCCACAAATTCGTGCAATAAGGCATCTATCCTTTCGTCGTTCCGTACAACCATGTTACCATTCCGTTTTTCCTTCAGAATCAACAAGTACACGCACTCGCCATCATTATGATGCGATATTGACACATCTAAACGAAGTAAGAATTGACGTAAGTGACGATACCACATTACATGCACATGCACCTACGTACTTCGGTGAGAAAACAAATGCGGAAATGGGAACAATCTTAATAATCGGAACCGGGATAACTTAGACATATCAAACATGCATACGTATGCATGTTCATGCATACTAATCGACCACATTAGGGGGAGATTCGGCCGATTGTGTTTGGAGATCCATGAGGATCTTTGTCCCCTCTAGTTTCAAGATTTCTTTTCATTTTCAAAGTCCACCAAAAGAGAATCAAAGATAGGAGATTTGGCTCACTCCACACCTCACCAAACTCGGCCGAACAAGGAGGAAAATGCCAAGGTGTTGCTTCCATTTTTCAAGACTTTGTCAAAGTCTTACAAAAGAGTATCACATGTGAACGATTTTGTCCCCACCACCCCCATACCTCACGGCCAAAAGCAAGGAGTGTCCAAGCTTGTTGTTGATTCCTTTTTCTTTGTCAAAGTCTTGATAGAATAGTTTAATCTTTGTTTGATTTTAGTTTGATTTTGTTTGATCTTGTAATGGCTATTTATAGGCCACATTTTCAGCCTTTTGAAAGCATCTTGAATCATAAAAACGAAATACACTTTGTATTACTTCTTGTTGAATGATTTTCATCAAAACCTTGGTTATAATTCGATGCGTTTTCGCGTTGTAATTTAATCAATTCTCAATAGGTCTTAAGGAAAGATTACCTTGTCAAACTATAGGTCTAGTTTGATAAATCATGTTCATATTGTTCTTGATTACGTAAGCCGAATTTCCCTACTTTCGGTTATTTTCTTACGAGCGTTACATATATTCGAGTGTTGTGAGGATTAAAAATATTTCCGCTGCATTGCATGCAAGTTTACGTCCATTTGAATACATAATTCGTATCATTAGTGGCATCGGAGACCAAGGTTATTTCCTTGTCGAAATTCTCTTGGCGATTTTCTTGTTAAAGCTATCTTATCATGGATTTTTTCGACGTTGATTTCATGGAGAAACTCCATGAGGCACTACACAACTTACAAGAACCACGTTTTCAAGCTAGAAGAGGAGGATATGACGCACATTCACCGCGTCATGTAGATGAATTTAAAGTAAATGAACTTTCGGAATTTGTCGGAGGTACCGATCCCGAAGTCTACTTGGAGTGGGAGAGGAAGATTGAACGTATGTTCGAGTTCAAGAACCTTAACAATGAGAAACATTGCAAATATGCGATTCTCAAGTTAGGGAAGGGCACTTCCCTATGGTTCGAGGGTGTGAAAACACAACGAGCTCGTGCGGGAAAGGAGAAGATCCGTTCTTGGGATTCTTTGAAGAAAAAACTACGTAAAAGGTATGTCCCGACATCACATCGATTAACCTTGTACCGAAAGATTGCCGAATTCGTGCAAGGGAAACTAAGTGTGGGAGAATACATTGAAGAATTTGAAGGCTTGGCCTTAATGGGAGAACTCGAAGAAAATGAAGAACAAAGAATGTCACGTTTCTTACGTGGCCTAAACCAAAACATTGCAAATATGGTGGAATTATACCCCTACGGAGATTTTGACACTTTATGCGGAGTATGCATAAAGATAGAAGCTCAAAAAAAGGTGAAGTTTGCCAGACCCGAATTCCCATACAAATTTAGAAACGCAAGTGCCGGCTCAAGTTCGACTACGAAACTTACCATAGCTTTTCAAGTCCCTACCCCGGCCTCAAAGGTTCCTCACATGTCCAAAGAAATGAGCTTGACTAAAGTACGATGCTTTAAATGTCAAGGCTTTGGTCACTATCAAAATGCATGTCCAAATAAATGGGTGGTCACGTTAAGAGAAGCTCTTGCAGTCCGAGACGAACTTTTAGTCGAGGACGAGAAGGAAGGACTTGGTGACGTATTTAACATGGAGGTCGAGGAAGAGAATGAGGAATGCGAGACTTATGACGCTCCGGAATATGATACTGCTTTAGTGCTTCGAGCTCTACATACCAAAATCATTCCAAGTGATACGGAGCAAAGAGACCAAATTTTTCATTCCAAATTCCGAGTCAGAGAAAAATGGTGTAGTTTGATAATCGACGGAGGAAGTTGCACGAATGTAGCTTCAAATGAGATGGTGACCAAACTCGGTCTAACTACTACAGCTCACCCGAGACCGTATGCTTTACATTGGCTCGATGATGGAAGTAAAGTTAAGGTGTCGAGACAAGTACGGGTCAACTTAACTATGGGACCATATGGAGACGATGCGTTATGTGACGTACTCCCGATGGACGCATGCCACGTACTTTTGGGACGACCATGGATGTTCGACCAAGATGTTTTACATCGAGGTCGGAGTAATGAATATGAATTACGAGATAAAAGAAAGAAGATTGTACTCAAACCGATGTCCCTGCAAGCTATCCGTTCGATGAGTTCTAGTCGAGTGGAGAAACCGAAACTCACTATGCTTGCTAGTGAAAGGGAAATGGAACATGCCATTAATGACGGGGAGTGAGTGTATTTGGTGATGTTTAAAGAGACACGGGACGAAAACATGGGAGTACAAAACGGAGGAGAGATAGATATGTTATTACATGAATTTGAGGATGTTATTACCAAATTCCGCTTAGGTAAGTGCCATGTGGATCAAGCCATGGGCTCAGGTATGGTCTCGAGCTTTTTCGAATCATATGTTTTCCTTTGTATTTATCACACAAGATTCTGCTGTGCACTAAGCTGGGGGTCTTCACGGAAACAGTCTCCCTACCGTAATAAGTAGGGGCATGGTCTGCATACATCTTACCCTCCCCAGACCCTGCTCTGAGCGGGATATACTGGTATGTTTGGTTTGGTTTGGTTTTTTTTTCCCCCAAGAATTACCGCCGGGTTTACCACCTATTTGTTGTATTGAACACCAAATCGATCTTATACCGGGAGCACCACTTCCTAATAAAGCCGCCTATAGATGTAATCCCGAGGAGACGAAGGAGTTACAAAGACAAGTCGAAGAACTTTTGGACGGCGGGTATGTTCGGGAGAGTTTAAGTCCGTGTGCGGTTCCCGTCTTACTTGTCCCTAAGAAAGATGGTTTTTGGCGAATGTGTGTGGATAGTTGGGCCGTGAACAATATCACCGTCAAGTATCGGTTTCCTATCCCGAGACTTGATGATATGTTAGACGAACTACATGGTTCAGTTGTCTTTTCAAAGGTTGATTTATGAAGCGGATATCATCAAATTCGAATGCGAGAAGGTGACGAGTGGAAGACGGCCTTCAAAACGAAAAATGGATTATATGAATGGACCGTCATGCCGTTCGGTCTTACAAATGCACCAAGTACCTTCATGAGGTTGATGAACGAAGTGCTTAAACCATTTCTGGGGAAATTCGTGGTTGTATATCTGGATGACATCCTGATCTATAGTCAATCATTACAAAAACATTTCGGGCACTTAAGGCAAGTCTTCGAAACTTTGAGGGACCAAAAACTATATGGAAAAAAAGAGAAGTGTTCATTCTCAGTCTAGAGTATAGTCTTTCTTGGCTATGTCGTTTCGAAGGACGGAGTGGCGGTCGATCAAACAAAAATCGAAGCAATTTAGTCTTGGCTGACCCCTACGACCGTGACGGAAGTGAGGTCATTTCACAGACTTGCTTCTTTTTATCGGAGGTTTATTCGAGACTTTAGAACCATTTCAAGTCTGATAACGGAGTGTTTAAAAAAGGGACCATTTGTATGGAACGAGGCAGCCCAAGGAGCGTTCGAAAAGTTAAAAGCCAAATTATGCGAAGCACCGATCCTAACACTACCCGATTTTACTCAACCATTCGAAGTAGAATGTGATGCTAGTGGAGTTGGAATTGGAGCGGTTCTTATTCACGGTAAACGACCTATCACTTACTTTTCGGAGAGATTGAACGGTGCTCGGTTGAATTATTGCACTTACGATAAAGAATTCTATGCTATCGTAAGGCCCCTTGATCATTGGAGTCATTACCTTCGGCCGAAACATTTTATTCTACACTCAGACCACGAATCATTGAAATAGATTAACGGACAACACAAACTGAGTGCGAGGCATGCCAAGTGGGTGGAATTCCTACAATCGTTTCACTTTTCATCCAAGTACAAATACGGTAAAAGCAATGTCGTTGCGGATGCGTTATCTAGAAGGTATGCTTTACTCTCTACTCTGGAGGTTTGGTTACTTGGTTTTGAAATGTTGAAAGAGTATTATGAAAATGATACGGATTTTGGAGAAGTTTTTATTCGTTGCAAATCTGGTCCGTTCGGGGAGTTCATGATACAAGATGATTTCCTATTTAAAGGAAATAGACTATGTGTTCCAAAACATGCGGTTCGGGATTTGTTGGTTCGGGAGGCTCATGGAGGAGGCTTAGCAGGTCACTTTGGCACGGCTAAGACATTGGAGGTACTTAAAGAACATTTCTTTTGGCCAAAAATGCTAAAAGACGTTTACAATGTTTTAAGTAAATGTGTAACATGTCACATCGCAAAGAGTTCGTTCAAACCGGGATCGTATATGCCTCTACCGATTCTAGAAAGACTGTGTGAAGATATATCAATGGATTTTATCGTTGCTTTACCCCATACTCAACAAGGTAAAGATGCTATTATGGTGGTCATTGATCGTTTCTCGAAGATGGCTCATTTCATGGCTTGCCACAAAACCGACGACGCAAGTAATGTGGCCGATTTATACTTCCGAGAGGTGGTTCGTTTACATGGAGTTCCGAAGACTATTGTGTCGGATCGGGATTCGAAATTTCTTAGCTATTTTTGGAATACATTATGGAGGAAAGTGGGAACAAAGCTCTTGTTTAGCACTTCACACCATCCTCAAACAGATGGTCAAACCAAAGTCACAAATCGAATGCTAGGAACGTTGTTGTGAGGACTTGTGAATAAAACGCAAAAAGATTGGGACATGAAACTTGCTCATGCGGAATTTGCCTATAACCGATCCCCTACACATGCCACGGCACATTCTCCCTTTGAAGTCGTTTACGGGTTAAATCCTTATATACCCTTAGACTTGATTCCATTGCCGAAGGACGAGTTGGTACACAAAGATGCGGAATCTAAATTTAAATCGATGATCAAGTTACACGGACAAATACATGATCGAATCAAAAAGGTGAATGACGCATACAAACGGAAATCCAACAATCACAGAAAACTGAGACTATTCGAAGTAGGCGACTTGGTTTGGGTACACTTAAGAAAAGAGAGATTTCCTAGTAAACGCAAGAACAAACTTATGCCGAGGGCCGAGGGACCTTACAAAATCGTGGGTAAGGTGAACGACAATGCATATAAAGTAGAACTTCCGGGCGATTATGGAGTACACGCCACTTTTAACGTGGGCGATCTATCTTCTTACCTTGACGACGAGGGAATCACTGAATTGAGGTCAATTCCTTTGAAAGGGGGAGGAGATGATGAGATATTGACACATCCAAACGAAGTAAGAATTGACATAAGTGACGATACCACATTACATGCACATGCACCTACGTACTTCGGTGAGAAACAAATACAGAAATGGGAACAATCTTAATAATCGGAACCGGGATAACTTAGACGTATCAAACATGCATACGTATGCATGTTCATGCATACTAATCGGCCACATTAGGGGGAGATTCGGCCGATTGTGTTTGGAGATCCATGAAGATCTTTGTCCCCTCTAGTTTCAAGATTTCTTTTCATTTTCAAAGTCCACCAAAAGAGAATCAAAGATAGGAGATTTGGCTCACTTAACACCTCACCCTTGGCCGAACAAGGAGGAAAATACCAAGGAGTTGCTTCCATTTTTCAAGCCTTTGTCAAAGTCTTACAAAAGTGTATCACATGTGAACGATTTTGTCCCCACCACACCCATACCTCACGGCCAAAAGCAAGGAGTGTCCAAGCTTGTTGTTGATTCCTTTTTGTTTGTCAAAGTCTTGTTAGAATAGTTTAATCTTTGTTTGATTTTAGTTTGATTTTGTTTGATCTTGTAATGGCTATTTATAGGCCACATTTTCAGCCTTTTGAAAGCATCTTGAATCATAAAAACGAAATACACTTTGTATTACTTCTTGTTGAATGATTTTCATCAAAACCTTAGTTATAATTCGATGCGTTTTTGAGTTGTAATTTAATCGAATCTCAATAGGTCTTGAGGAAAGATTACCTTATCAAACTATAGGTCTAGTTTGATAAATCACGTTCATATTGTTCTTGATTACGTAAGGCGAATTGCCCTACTTTCGGCTATTTTCTTACGAGTGTTACATATATTCGAGTGTTGTGAGGATTAAAAATATTTCCGCTGCATTGCATGCGAGTTTACGTCCATTTGAATACGTAATTCGTATCACATTGATAGCATATTCCACATCCCGTTCGCTAGCAAACATGGCCAATTTTGGTTTTTCACTCCGACTAGAACTCATAGAGTGAATAGTTTGAGGTGACATTGGTTTAAGCACAATCTTTTTGCCCTTATCCCATAACTCGTACTCATTGCTTCTTCCTCGGTGTAAAATGTCCCTATCAAACATCCATGGTCTTCCAAAAAGTACATGGCATGCATCCATTGGGAGTACATCACATAATACTTTATCTTCATACGAACCCATGGTTAGTCCAATCCTCACTTGTTTAGTCACCCTTATTTTGCTCCCATCATCGAGCCAATGCAAAGTGTAAGGTTTCGGGTGAGCCGTAGTGGTCAGCCCGAGTTTAGTCACCATCTCACTGGAAGCTACGTTGGTGCAACTCCCTCCATCAACGATCAAACTACACCATTTATTTCCGATTTGACACTTTGTGTGAAATATTTGATCCCGCTGTTCCGAATCATTCGAAACAGCTTTGGCTTGTAGAGTACGCAGATCTAAAGTCGTGTCATAGTTTGGAGCATCGTAAGTCTCACATTCTTCTCCTTCTTCGTCCTCCATGCTTAAATCAAATACATCACCCATTCTCTCCTTTTCGTCCTCGACCAACAACTCGTCTCGGATCGTGACAGCTTCTCTTAGTGTTACCACTCGTTTGTTCGAACAAGCATTTTGATAATGTCCGAACCCTTGACATTTGAAACATTTTACTTTAACCAAACTCGTCTCCTTCGGTACATAGGGGGCCTTCGGAATCGCAACTGGGACCGGAGTCGGTACAGTTGCCTTAGTAGTTGAACTAGAACCGACACTTGGGTTTTCAATTTTTGCTGGAAACTCGGGTTTATACAACTTCATCCTGTTTTGAGCTTCCAACTTCACACATAACCCACACAATGTATCGAAGTCCTCGTATGGATATAATTCCACTGAGTTAGCTATGCTTCGGTTCAAGCCACGTAAGAATCGCGACATCTTCTGCTCCTCATTCTCCTCTATTTCTCCCATTAAGGTCAGATTCTCAAATTCCTCAATGTATTCGCTGACACTTAATTTTCCTTGTATGAGGTCTGCAATCTTTCTGTACAAGGACAATCGATGCGACGTTGGTACATATCTCTTACGAAGTTTTCTTTTGAACGAATCCCACGAACGGATCTTTTCCTTCCTCGCATGGGTTCTTCGTGTTTTCACTCCTTCGTACCAAAGCGAAGCGCCTTTACCCAACTTGAGAATTGCATACTGGCATCGTTTCTCGTCATCGAGGTCTTTGAACTCGAAGATACGATCAATTTTATGTTCCCATTCTAGGTAAACTTCAAGATCTGTCCCGCCAACAAACTCTGGAAGCTCGTTCACCTTGAACTCTTCGACATGGCGTGAGGGTCGTTCATAGTCACCACGCCTAGGTTGCCAACGCTGGTCACGTTGTTCTGGTATGTCACGCAATGCGTCGCGAAGTTTTGCCAAGAAATCGGCGTCGTTGAGATCCATAATGCCAAAGATCAAGAACTTGGGCTCCCATGCCACTTATGATACGAATTCTTACTTATGATGCGAATTCTCTATCGGTACAGCGGGAGTCTATTTTGACGAGCGGAAGCGAACAACAAGAAACTGTCAAGAACTGATAACAACAGTTCGCTACAGCAATAACACTGGCTAGTCGTGTGCGCACGCGATAGGAAATGATGGCGGCAGCTCGATACAGCAACAAGACAGGAACTGGTCGAATGAAGATGACTCGAAACAGGCAACCTCCAAACAGCGGCACTCGAAACAGCGGGTTTCTGTCGGATGCTAATTAAAACAAGAAACAAGTTCGAACGATCGAACAACACTTGATGTGGAATCCCGAACAAGTACAACCCTGTATCAAAAATAAGAAGAATATCGAAACAAAACAGGAAACAGTTGTTTTATCGAACGCGTTGAATAATAATCAAAGTTTTCAAGGAAACTCGTCTAACACTTAAACAATACACAAGGTATGTTGTTTTATCATTCAATAATCATCTCCCTCATTACAACTCCATCGCCCCTATTTATAGGCAAAAGTAGCTTGACAAGATAATATAAACTAATACTAGTTGGTCTTAAAATAAGGAAAAGAAAATACAAGGTTCCTCACGTCACTTGCAAACAAAAGTAAAAGATGGGTTTTGTCTCCAAGGTGATAGCCGCCTTTCACAAAGCATGCTGCCGAGAATCCTGCTGCTTTTATGATAAAGAAAATGCTGAAATTATTTTATTGTTTTACCACTTGGACCCCTTCCCCAAGATTCAAGTTGCCTATTATTTAAGTTACTCCAAGTCCGGTTATCAAGGTAACTCCGGGTCTCGTATCCGTTTTCTCGCCTAAGTACGTTGGAGTATGGTTGAGGTATTTTACGTCAATCCTTACTTCGTCTTCTTCGCTTGTAGTAGTCGGTTTCGTATCAGCTTCTAACTTTACGCATAGCCCGCACAAAGTATCAAAGTCTTCGCATGGATATAATTCCACCGAGTAAGCTATGCTTCGGTTCAAACCACATAAGAACCGTGACATCCTTTGTTCTTCATTCTATTCTAATTCTTCCATTAAGGTCAAATTTTCGAACTCCTCAATGTATTCACTGACACTTAACTTTCCTTGCATGAGGTCGGTAATCTTCCGGTATAAGGATAACCAATGTGATGTTGGTACATATATTTTATGAAGTTTTCTTTTTAATGAATCCCACGAATGGATTTTTTCTTTTCCCGCACGAGCTCTTCGTGTTTTAACTTCGTCGAACCAAAGTGAAGCGCCTTTCCCCAACTTGAAAATTGCATATTTGCAACGTTTCTCATCGTCGAGGTCTTTAAACTCGAACATGCGATCAATTTTACCTTCCCATTCCAAGTAAACTTCAGGTCTGTCCCGCCAACGAACTCCGAAAGTTCGTTAACTTTAAATTCTTCGACGTGGCGTGAGGGACGTTCATAATCAACACGCCTAGGTTGCCAATGCTGGTCGCATTGTTCCGGTATGTCACGCAATGCGTCGCGAAGTTTTGCCAAGAAATCCGCGTCGTTGAAATCCATAATGCCAAAGATCAAGAACTAGGCCACCGGTGCCACTAATGATACGAATCCTGTATCGGAACAGCGGAAGGCTGTTTCACGAGCGGACAACAAATGGGCAAGAGGAATCGAACAACAACGGTTTTCAAACTGACAGCACTAACTCGTCGCTACAGCAGTAGCGAACAGCAGCAACTCGTTACTAACAGTAGTAACGAACAGCAATACGCCCGCCAACAGTACCTGGCCGAACAGGAATGAACAACAACAAATGACTCCAAACAGCAACTTGTGCTCGGACGCAGTAGAAACAGGGAGCAAATTCGGACAACGAATAGCAACTGCTGCGAACAGGGAAACACGAACAATAATCCGAAGTATGAAACACAATGTAAGAATCACCCATGATTAGGGAAATTCGTCGGAACAGGAATAAGGTGTTTTATTGAATTAGACTTATAGTTCGATAAAGTGATTTCTTCTCAAGACCTATTGAGAATCGATCGGATTAGAATTCGAAAACGCGTTGAATAATAATCAAAGTTTTCAAGGAAACTCGTCTAACACTTAAACAATACACAAGGTATGTTGTTTTATCATTCAATAATCATCTCCCTCATTACAACTCCATCGCCCCTATTTATAGGCAAAAGTAGCTTGACAAAATAATATAAACTAATACTAGTTGGTCTTAAATAAGGAAAAGAAAATACAAGGTTCCTCACGTCACTTGCAAACAAAAGTAAAAGATGGGTTTTGTCTCCAAGGTGATAGCCGCCTTTCACAAAGCATGCTGCCGAGAATCCTGCTGCTTTTATGATAAAGAAAATGCTGAAATTCTTTTATTGTTTTACCACTTGGACCCCTTCCCCAAGATTCAAGTTGCCTATTATTTAAGTTACTCCAAGTCCGGTTATCAAGGTAACTCCGGGTCTCGTATCCGTTTTCTCGCCTAAGTACGTTGGAGTATGGTCGAGGTATTTTACGTCAATCCTTACTTCGTCTTCTTCGCTTGTAGTAGTCGGTTTCGTATCAGCTTCTAGCTTTACGCATAGCCCGCACAAAGTATCAAAGTCTTCGCATGGATATAATTCCACCGAGTAAGCTATGCTTCGGTTCAAACCACATAAGAACCGTGACATCTTTTGTTCTTCATTCTATTCTAATTCTTCGATTAAGATCAAATTTTCGAACTCCTCAATGTATTCACTGACACTTAACTTTCCTTGCATGAGGTCGGTAATCTTCCGGTATAAGGATAACCAATGTGATGTTGGTACATATATTTTATGAAGTTTTCTTTTTAATGAATCCCACGAATGGATTTTTTCTTTTCCCGCACGAGCTCTTCGTGTTTTAACTTCGTCGAACCAAAGTGAAGCGCCTTTCCCCAACTTGAAAATTGCATATTTGCAACGTTTCTCATCGTCGAGGTCTTTAAACTCGAACATGCGATCAATTTTACCTTCCCATTCCAAGTAAACTTCAGGTCTGTCCCGCCAACGAACTCCGAAAGTTCGTTAACTTTAAATTCTTCGACGTGGCGTGAGGGACGTTCATAATCAACACGCCTAGGTTGCCAATGCTGGTCGCATTGTTTCGGTATGTCACGCAATGCGTCGCGAAGTTTTGCCAAGAAATCCACGTCGTTGAAATCCATAATGCCAAAGATCAAGAACCAGGCCACCGGTGCCACTAATGATACGAATCCTCTATCGGAACAGCGGAAGGCTGTTTCACGAGCGGACAACAAATGGGCAAGAGGAATCAAACAACAACGGTTTTCAAACTGACAGCACTAACTCGTCGCTACAGCAGTAGCGAACAGCAGCAACTCGTTACTAACAGTAGTAACGAACAGCAATACGCCCGCCAACAGTACCTGGCCGAACAGGAACGAACAACAACAAATGACTCCAAACAGCAACTTGTGCTCGGACGCAGTAGAAACAGGGAGCAAATTCGGACAACGAATAGCAACTGCTGCGAACAGGGAAACACGAACAATAATCCGAAGTATGAAACACAATGTAAGAATCACCCATGATTAGGGAAATTCGTCGGAACAGGAATAAGGTGTTTTATTGAATTAGACTTATAGTTCGATAAAGTGATTTCTTCTCAAGACCTATTGAGAATCGATCGGATTAGAATTCAAAAACGCGTCGAATAATAATTGAGAATTTTGATTGAACACGTCAAACAAATATAACTCAAAAGAGTGATACAATGTATTTTTTTCTAGCTCTCCCAAATACATTCCAAACATGACTACTTATAGATAAGAGTAGTCTTACAAGATTAATTAAAATATTCAAAAGGTAAGATCACATGATCTTTAAAAGAGAAAAAGGACAACAAAAACAGATGGCACACTTCATGCCAAAGGGGGCCGCGGTCAATAAAGGGGACAAAGGGTGGGTGAAATCTTCTTCACATGATATTCTTGAGATATCATGCATCAAGACTTTGACCAAGGGAGACACACTTTAATATAAAGAAATGGTATGAAATCTTCATCATCTTGGATACGATCGGCCGAGATCTTCACCATCTTGGACCAATCATGATGTGTGTGGCATCCTACGTACGCATGTCGACCAATCTAAGTTATTCCGAGTCCGATTACCAAAGTCTTCCAATCCTTGTATCCATTTTCTCGCCCAAGTATGTAGTTGCATGGCGTTTTGCAAGGTTGCTTAAGTCGATTCTTACTTCGTCTTCTTCACTTGGAATAGTCGATTTCGTATCACTTCTATGACTTGGGAGGAGATGCAACGGTCATGTGGAGAGGTAGGGTGAAATCTTTCATGCTGGATACTCTTGAGAAGACTTTAACCACACTCATGACTTTGATGATAGAATGCACGTCTACATGGAAATGGAGGGCTGAATTGTCTTACTTTGAAAGTATCCTTCAAATATTCTTGCTAGATGCACTTAAGACAAATGGGATCACACTTATGACTACTTGAGTGAGGCAACGACTATTAGAGTGGTGGGGTTGAAATTTCTTCAAATGGTGGGCCGTGTATCTCTTTCAACGTGATGATCATTTTATGAAGAATACGGGTGCCATACTTCTGTGTTTAAGGAAGACTTTACGTGATACGGGGTTGACAAATCCAAGGGAAGAGGATGAGGTGATGATCGACGTAAACAACCATGCAACTTACTTGGGCGAGAAAATGGAGACGAGACATGGAGTTACCTTATTAACTGGACTTGGAGTAACGTAAACAATAGGTAACTTGCATCTTGGGGAAAGGGTCCAAGTGGTAAAAGAATAAAAGAATTTCAGCATTTTCTTTATTATAAAGGCAGTAGGATTCTCGTCAACATGCTGTGTGAAAAAGCGGCTATCAGCTTTCAACTTGGAGACAAGGCCCAGATTTTACTTTTGTCAGCAAGTGACATGAGGAACCTTTTTATTATCTTTTATTATTTTAAGACCAGCTTGTAATAGTTTAAAGATTATCTTGTCAGGCTCTTGTCAGGCTGTTTTTGCCTATAAATAGTGCGATGAAGTTGTAATGAACGATATTGAATGTTGAAGAAATAAGAATACACTTTGTGTTTTCCTTGGTGAATGCTTTTCATCAAAACTTTGATTATTATTTGACGCATTTTCAAATCTTAATCCGATTGATTCTCAATAGGTCTTGAGAATAAATCACTTTATCGAATTATAGGTCTAATTCGATAAAACAACTGTTTCTGTCCTGTTTCGATATTCTGCTTGTTTTCGAAACAGTTTTATACTTGTTCGGTATTTCGCATCAAGTGTTGTTCGATCCTTCGAACTTGTTTCTTGTTTTCAATTTGCATCCGACCGAAACGTGCTATTTCGAGTGTCGCTGTTTGGAGGTGGCCTGTATCAAGTCTTTTACATTTGGCCAAGTTCCTGTCTTGTTGCTGTATCGAGTTGCGTCATCCTTTCCTGTCGCGAGTGCGTACCGTTAGCCCGTGTTATTGCTGTAGCGAACTGGTGTTATCAGTTCCTGACAGTGCCTTGGCGATAGCTTCCGCTCATCAAAATCGCCTTCCGCTGTACCGATAGAGAATTCGCATCATAAGTGCTGAATTCGTATCATAAGTGGCATCGGAGCCCAAGTTCTTGATCTTTGGCATTATGGATCTCAACGACGCTGATTTATTAGCAAAACTTCGTGACGCATTGCGTGATGTACCAGAACAACGCGACCAGCGTTGGCAACCTAGGCGTGGTGACTATGAGCGACCCTCACGCCATGTCGAAGAATTCAAGATTAATGAGCTTCCAGAGTTCATTGGCGGGACAGACCTAGAAGTTTACTTGGAATGGGAACGTAAGATTGACCGCATGTTCGAATTTAAAGACCTTGACGATGAGAAAAGGTGTAAGTATGCAATTCTCGAGTTGGGGAAAGGAGCTTCACTTTGGTACAAAGGAATTAAAACACGAAGAGCTCGTGCGGGGAAAGAAAAGATCCATTCGTGGGATTCATTAAAAAGAAAACTTCGTAAAGGATATGTACCAACATCACACCAGTTGTCCTTGTACAAGGAGATTACAGATCTCATGCAAGGAAAGTTGAATGTCAGTGAATACATTGAGGAGTTTGAGAATCTGACCTTAATGGGAGAAATAGAGGAGAATGAGGAGCAGAAGATGTCGCGATTCTTGTGTGGCTTGAACCAAAGCATAGATAACTCGGTGGAACTGTACCCATACGAGGACTTTGATACATTATGTGGGCTATGTGTGAAGTTAGAAGCTCAAAATAGGATGAAGCTGTGTAAACCCGAGTTTCCAATCAAATTTGGAAACCCAAGTGGCGGTTCTAGTTCAACTACCAAGGCAACTGTACCGACTTCTGTTCCTGTTGCGATTTCTAAGACCCCCTATGTACCAAAGGAGACGATTTTGGCTAAAGTAAGATGTTTCAAATGTCAAGGGTTCGGGCATTATCAAAATGCTTGTCCGAACAAGTGAGTGGTGACACAAAGGGAAGCTGTCATGATCCGAGACGAATTGTTGGTTGAGGACGAAAAAGAAAGACTCGGTGATGTATTTGATTTCAGCATGGAGGACGAAGAAGGAGAAGAATGTAAGGCTTACGATGCTCCGAATTACGATACAGCCTTGGTCCTTTGCACTTTGCAAGCCAAGTCGGTTCCGAGCGAGTCAGAACAATGGGACCAAATATTCCATACGAAGTGTCAAGTTGGAGATAAGTGGTGTAGTTTAATTATCGACGGAGGGAGTTGCACCAACGTAGCTTCGAGTGAAATGGTGACGAAGCTTGGACTAACCAGCACCGCTCACCCTAAGCCATATGATTTACATTGGCTTGATGATGGAAGTAAGGTGAGGGTTTCGAAGCAAGTTTGGGTCGGATTGGCAATGGGTTCTTATCGTGATGAGATATTGTGTGATGTGATTCCGATAGATGCTTGTCACGTACTTTTGGCACGTCCTTGGTTATTTGATAGAAATTTTTTGCATCGGGGTAGGAGCAATGAATACGAGTTGCGATATAAGGGAATGAAGATCGTGTTGAAACCGATGTCTCCTCAAGCCATCCGTTCCATGAGTGCCAAACGAGGGGAAAAACCGAACCTCACCATGTTCGCTAGCGAGAGGGAAGTTGAACACGCTATAGAGAGTGGTGAGCGTGTTTACATGCTGGTGATAAAGGAGACTCGAGATGGTTTCATGGTAGCAAAGAACGAGTCCGATTTATTACATGAGTTCGCGGACGTCTTCCCTGAAGAATTACCATCGGGTTTGCCGCCAATCAGTGGAATTGAGCATCAAATCGACCTTATACCAGGCGCGCCTCTTCCAAATAAGGCTATCTATAGGTGTAATCCCGAGGAAATGAAGGAACTTCAGAAGCAGATTGAAGAACTAATGAGCCACGGGTATGTTCGAGAAAGTTTAAGTCCATATGCGGTTCCGGTCCTACTTGTTCCTAAGAAAGATGGTTCTTGGCGGATGTGCATCGATAGCCGGGCCGTAAATAATATAACGATCAAGTATCGATTCCCGATACCAAGGCTTGATGATATGTTGGACGAGCTACATGGCTCGGTGGTCTTCTCTAAAATTGATTTGCGAAGTGGCTATCACCAGATCCGTATGCGGGAGGGAGATGAATGGAAGACGGCTTTCAAAACTAAGCATGGACTGTATGATTGGACTGTCATACCATTTGGACTTACGAATGCCCCGAGTAGTTTCATGCATTTGATGAACGAAGTACTTAAGACATTTTTGGGCATATTTGTGGTTGTTTATTTAGATAATATTTTGGTTTATAGTCGGTCGGTGGAGGAGCATCTAGGACATATACGGAAAGTATTCGAGACTCTTAGGTCTCAAAGGCTGTATGGAAAGAAAGAAAAGTGTGCATTTCTCATCGAGAGCATAATTTTTCTTGGCTATGTTGTTTCGAAGGATGGAGTGTCGGTTGATCAGGGGAAAATTGAAGCTATTAAGTCGTGGCCTACTCCAAAAACTGTAACTGAAGTTAGATCGTTCCACGGTCTTGCCTCTTTTTATCGAAGGTTTATTCGAGATTTCAGCACCATAACGAGTCCGATAACTGAGTGTATGAATAAGGGTCCGTTTGTGTGGAGTAGGGCTGCCCAAGGGGCATTTGAAAAGTTGAAGGCAAGGTTATGTGAAGCCCCTATTTTGGCGTTACCCAATTTTGCACAGCAATTCAGGTGGAGTGTGATGCTAGTGGAGTTGGTATTGGGGCGGTCCTCATTCAAGGCAGGAGGCCTATAGCGTACTTTTCGGAGAAGTTGGGTGGGGCTCGACTCAACTATTGTACTTACGACAAGGATTTCTATGCCATAGTGAGAGCTCTTGATCATTGGAGCCATTACCTTCGGCCGAAACATTTTATTCTGCATTCGGACCATGAATCTTTAAAGTATATTAATGGGCAACAGAAGTTGAGTCCGAGACATGCTAAGTGGGTGGAGTTCTTACAATCATTTCACTTTTCATCGAAGTATAAGGACAGTAAGAGTAATGTGGTGGCTGATGCGCTGTCTAGGAGATATGCTTTAATCTCTACCCTTAATGTTCGATTGCTTAGATTCGATACAGTGAAAGAATATTGTGACAGTGATGCGGATTTTGGCGAAGCCTTCGCCCTTTGCAAATCTGGGCCGATGGGAGAATTTTCGATACAGGAAGGCTTTCTTTTTAAAGGAAATCATCTTTGTCTACCGAAGCACATGATTCGAGAATTGCTGGTTCGAGAGGCTCATGGGGGAGGCTTGGCTGGCCATTTTGGTTCGGCCAAGACATTAGATGTGCTTAAAGAACATTTTTATTGGCCAAAGATGTAGGGGGATGTCAATAATATAATTAGTAAGTGTGTGACATGCCATATTGCGAAGAGTTCGTTCAAACTAGGAATATACACACCTTTACCAATTCCGGAGAATCCATGGGAAGATGTCTCGATGGATTTCATTGTTGCTTTGCCTCAAACCCAACGAGGTAGGGATGCGATTATGGTTGTTGTCGATCGTTTTTCAAAGATGGCCCATTTTGTTGCTTGTCACAAAACCGATGATGCGAGTAATGTTGCTGACTTGTATTTCTGAGAGGTGGTACGGTTACATGGAGTCCCAAAAACTATTGTTTCGGCCCGGGGCTCAAAGTTTCTAAGCTACTTTTGGAACACATTGTGGAGAAAGGTGGGAACCAAGCTTTTGTTTAGTACTTCACATCATCCTCAAACAGACGGACAAACTGAAGTGATTAATCGAACACTGGGAACGCTGTTGCGAGGCTTGGTAAGCAAAACACAAAAGGACTGGGATCTGAAACTGGCACATGCGGAGTTTGCTTATAATCGATCTCCTACTCATGCCACGGCACACTCTCCATTTGAGGTAGTTTATGGGCTGAATCCTTACATACCGCTAGATCTAATTCCACTACCAAGTGACGAATTGGTGCATAAGGATGCGGAGTCAAAACTAAAATAAATGATGAAATTACACGAACATGTGCGGGATCGAATCAAGGAAATAAATGAGACATACAAAAGGAAGTCGAACAAGCAAAGAAAGCCGAGACTATTCGACGTTGGAGATTTAGATTGGTTACATTTGAGGAAGGAACGATTCCCGAGTAAGCGTAAGAACAAGTTAATGCCACGAGCTGAGGGACCATTTAAAATAGTTGCGAAGGTGAACGACAATGCTTACAAGTTAGAACTTCCGGGCGATTATGGAATGCATGCTACTTTCAATATAGGTGATCTATCTCCTTATCTCGACGACGATGGGATTGCAGAATTGAGGACAATTTCTTTTAAAGAAGGAGGGAATGATACGAAACCAACTACTCCAAGCAAAGAAGACGAAGTAAGAATTGACGTAAAACATCTCGACCATACTCTAACGTACTTGGGCGAGAAAATAGACACAAGACACGGAGTTACCTTGATAGTCGGAATTGGAATAACTTAAACAAAAGGCAACTTGCATCTTGGGAGGGAGGAGGTCTAAGTGGTAGATAAACAATAAAAGAATGTTCAGCATTTTCTTACAAAAGCAGCAGGATTCTTGGCAAAAGGCGGCTGTCAACTTTCAACTTGGAGACAAGGCCCAGCTTTTACTTTTGTAGCAAGTGACATGAGGAACCTTTTTATTATCTTTTCTTATTTTAAGCCCATCTTGTAATAAATTAAGAATTATCTTGTCAGGCTACTTTTGCCTATAAATAGGGCAAGGGAGTGGTAATGAATGATTATTTAATGTTGAAAAATTAAGAATACACTATGTGTTTTCCTGGTGAATGCTTTTCATCAAAACTTGATTTTTATTCGACGCGTTTTCGAGTATTAATCTGATTGATTCTCAATAAGTCTTGAGGAGAAATCTCTTTATCGAATTATAGGTCTAATTCGATAAAAACAACTGTTTCTATCCTGTTTAGATATTTTTCTTGCTTTCTATACAGTGTTGTACTTAATCAAGATTCTGTTTCAAGTGCTGTTCGATTGTTCGAACTTGTTTCCTATTTTCCATTCGCATCCGACCGAAACGTGCTGTTTCGAGTGTCGCTGTTTAGAGGTGGTCAGTGTCAAGTCCTTTTACGTTTGGTCAAGTTCCTGTCTTGTTGCTGTGTCGAGTTGCCGTCATACTTTCCTGTCGCGAGTTCGTGCCGCTAGCTCGTGTTATTGCTGTAGCGATCTGTTGTCATCAGTTCCCGACAGTTCCTTGTCAATAGCTTCCGCTCGTCAAAACAGCTTCCTGCTGTATCGATAGCGAATTCGCATCACCAGCGAGAATTCGTATCAATTTGGTCCCGTTGTTCTGACTCGCTCGGAACCGACTTGGCTTGCATAGTGCGAAGGACCAAGGCTGTACCGTAATTCGGAGCATCGTAAGCCTCACATTCTTCTCCTTCTTCATCTTCCATGTTGAAATCAAATACACCCCCCAGTCTTTCTTTTTCGTCTTCAACCAACAATTCGTCTCGGATCGTGACAACTTCCCTTAGTGTCACCACTCGTTTGTTCGGACAAGCATTTTGATAATGTCCGAACCCTTGACATTTGAAACATCTTAATTTAGCAGACTCGTCTTCTTCGATACGTAGGGTGTCTTAGGAATCGCAACAGGGATCAGAGTCGGTACAGTTGCCTTAATAGTGGAACTAGACCCGACGCTTGGGTTTCTAAATTTAACTGGAAAATCAGGTTTATACAACTTCATCCTGTTTTGAGCTTCTAACTTCACTGATACGAATTAACGTGTGATATGTACGTAAATTCGCTGGAAAATGCAGCGGTTATATTTGTTACCTCACAACACTCGTATTTGTGTAACACTCGTAAGAATTAACCGAAAGTAGGGCAATTCGGTTTCCGTAAACAAGATAATATGAACGTAAATTATCAAACTAGACCTATAGTTTGATAAGACAATCTTTCCTCAAGACCTATTGAGAATCGATTAAATTACAACTCGAAGACGCGTCGAATTATAATCGAGGTGTGCTGAAAATCATTCAACAATGAATACATAACATGTATTTCGTTTTTTCAAGCTTCAAAAGTTATTTTAAGAGATTGAATATGAGGCTAATATATAGCCAATACAACTACTAATAAGACCAAACAAGATCACACAAGATCAGGCTAAAAGACAAGTAAATAATAAACTAAACTATCAAGACTTTGACAAAGATTGAAAGCAACATCTTGGTGTCTTCTTCCTCCTTTATTTCGGCCGATTTGGTGATTGTGACATGAGCTAAATCTTCTATCTTTGATCTTGATATGGTGGACTTTGAAACATGAAAGTAAAGTTGAAAGAAGTGGGGACAAATTATGTGAAGACATTGGACAAGAAAAGGGGGGAGTGGGAATCGGTCGAATTCATAAGGTGTGGGATCTTTTGTCTTTGATCTTTTTCAAATATCTTGGTATGATTTTTGTCATTTGAGGGAATCGGCCGAAGGTGTTGTTGAGGGATGGAGCGGCCGAACCATATTGGTTGTGTAGTCTTCAATCAATCTTTGAACAATCTTAGCAAGATCTTGGACATGTTGTCAAGGTTGATTGTGAGGCATCTTGGACATATCTTTTTATCAAGATTTTGACATAAAACAAATGCCAAAGGGGGGTGTTCGGACGATGTGTTGCATGTAAGGGAAGGAATTTTTCAACATGTGGGGGAAGTATCTTCAAAGTGGGGACAAGATCAAAGGAAATCTTTGAAAGTGACATACTTGAACAAACTGGAGGGGAACCCACGTTTTCAATGCATGAAGAAGGTGGATGAGTGCATGGTTCGTAATTTCTTCATGCATACGTAAAATATGTTCAAGGTTACTTCAAGTCTCGTATTAGTCATCTCGTACAAAGAAGTAAGTGCATGTCGTGTAGGTGCATGTGTGTGCATGGCCGTATGCATGGTTGCATGGTCGTCTACGTCGTCTTTATTGGGTTGGCCATGTCGATCTCGTATCATCCCCTCTTCCTTTAAAGAGATTCGTCCTCGAATCTAAAGTCCAAGGACGGTTGGTATTCCAGATAGGGTTGTGCTCCTCCCGGGTTGAAGATGTAATTTTCGTCGGATGTGTTGACGTTTGCTTGGGATTGCATTTTTAAAAGACCAACCTGCAAAATAAAAACAAACGACGTGTCTAGGTGTCTACCATTTCCCTTAACGGAATTCCGAAAAAAAGATTTGTGGTTTAACGGAATAATTTTCATTTTCGGCGTCATGTGGGCACAAATCTTGTCCTCATTCCTTTCATCAATGAGTTCATCTTTTACTATTTTCCAGTCACATGTAGCCACATAGCTTTTACGTTGGTCGGTGTCGGGAACCGGATCAACGAGAACAATTGGATTGGGATCCTCCAATTTTTTATCAATAATAGAAATAACCTCATAGAAATTCTGGGAAACAATCGCCTTGTCCTCAATCTCTTCATCTTCTGTAGCTCGGGAAACGGACGGTTGTGTAGAACTAAAAAGTATACTTGTGAGTTCCTCACTCGTTAACTCGTCCTGATGCTCCAAATCATTCGAAACCGATTTGGTTTCTAAAGTATGAAGAACTAAGTCTGTATCATAATCGGGAGCATCATAAACTACACATTCTTCTTCTCCTTCGTACTCTATATCAAACTTGAGAATGTCGCCTAGCCTTTCTTGTTCTTCCTCGGCTATTAACTCATCTCGGGTAGTAAGAGTCGGGCAAACATCTTGCACATGATCGAACCCTTGGCCAATGAAACAACTCACCTCCAGCAAACTCGTCTCATTAGGCAAGTCGAGATCTTTAGAAACCGAGTTGGGGGCTGATGTTGTTACGATTTTGAGAGCCGAACTCGAGCCGAAAGGTACGTATCTCTTGCGAACTTTTCTTTTCAACGACTCCCACAAACGGATCTTTTTTTTTCCAGCACGAGTCCTTTGCTTCGTCTTACATTCGAACCAAACTGAAGCGCCTTTAACCAACTTGATAATTGCATATCTGCAATGCTTCTCATCGTTAAGACCTTTAAACTCGAACAAGCGATCCATCTTACGTTCCCATTCCAAATAAATTTCGGGATCGGTACCTCCGATGAACTTCGGAAGTTCGTTCAACTCGAACTCATTAGTATGGCGTGGGGAACACAGGCCTTCTCCTCCTAGTCGAGGTTCCGGTAAGTCATGTAAAGCATCACGTAGCTTTACCAAGAATTCGGTATTGGAAAAGTCCATCTCTTCTAATGATCAAGAAATCGAACAGAAAATTTGCCAAGAAAGCCGTGAAGAATGAACCAAGAAGATGATCAAATAATCTGATCTCCACCGTTCAGACTGTAGTTCAATGAGTTGGCTTACCTTTGTCAAAATTTCATGACCATCCAACGGTCGAATACACGGGAATCTTTATTTTCTTCCGACTGCGCTAATCTGCCAATGTTATGCGAAAATTCTTCTAACCGTGAAGAACAACCCAAGAAGGTGACTAAATACTTTAACTAAAAATTCGTTGAAAATATCGCCCAACGAGATGACCTTGGGCTCCGATACCACTAATGATACAAATTAACGTGTGATATGTACGTAAATTCGCCAGAAAATGCAGCGGTTATATTTGTTACCTCACAACACTCGTATTTGTGTAACACTCGTAAGAATTAACCGAAAGTAGGGCAATTCGGTTTCCATAAACAAGATATTATGAAAGTAAATTATCAAACTAGACCTATAGTTTGATAAGACAATCTCTCCTCAAGACCTATTGAGAATCGATTAAATTACAACTCGAAGACGCGTCGAATTATAATCGAGGTGTGCTGAAAATCATTCAACAATGAATACATAACATGTATTTCATTTTTTCAAGCTTCAAAAGTTATTTTAAGAGATTGAATATGAGGCTAATATATAGCCAATACAACTACTAATAAGACCAAACAAGATCACACAAGATCAGGCTAAAAGACAAGTAAATAATAAACTAAACTATCAAGACTTTGACAATGATTGAAAGCAACATCTTGGTGTCTTCTTCCTCCTTTATTTCGGCCGATTTGGTGATTGTGACATGATCTAAATCTTCTATCTTTGATCTTGATATGGTGGACATTGAAACATGAAAGTAAAGTTGAAAGAAGTGGGGACAAATTATGTGAATACATTGGACAAGAAAAGGGGGGGAGTGGGAATCGGCGAATTCATAAGGTGTGGGATCTTTTGTCTTTGATCTTTTTCAAAGATCATGATCTTTTTCAAAGATCATGATCTTTTTCAAATATCTTGGTATGATCTTTGTCATTTGAGGGAATCGGCCGAAGGTGTTGTTGAGGGATGGAGCGGCCGAACCATATTGGTTGTGTAGTCTTCAATCAATCTTTGAACAATCTTAGCAAGATCTTGGACATGTTGTCAAGGTTGATTGTGAGGCATCTTGGACATATCTTTTTATCAAGATTTTGACATAAAACAAATGCCAAAGGGGGGTGTTCGTCCGATGTGTTGCATGTAAGGGAAGGAAATTTTCAACATGTGGGGGAAGTATCTTCAGAGTGGGGACAAGGTCAAAGGAAATATTTCAAAGTGACATACTTGAACAAAATGGAGGGGAACCCATGTTTTCAATGCATGAAGAAGGTGGATGAGTGCATGGTTCGTAATTTCTTCATGCATAGGTAAAATATGTTCAAGGTTACTTCAAGTCTCGTATTAGTCGTCTCGTATAAAGAAGTAAGTGCATGTCGTGTAGGTGCATGTGTGTGCATGGCTGTATGCATGGTTGCATGGTCGTCTACGTCGTCTTTCTTCGGTTGGCCATGTCGATCTCGTATCATTCACACATAGCCCACATAATGTATCTGATACAAAGCCGACTACTCCAAGCGAAGAAGACGAAGTAAGAATTGACGTAAAACACCTCGATCGCACTACATCCTACTTAGGCGAGAAAACAGAAACGAGGCACGGAGTTACCTTGATAGTCGGAATTGGAATAACTTAAACAAAAGACAAGCAGCACCTTGGGGAGGGGAAAAGAATCAAGTGGCAACTAAACAAATAAAAGAATATTCAGCTTTCTCTTACAAAAGCAACAGGATTCTTGGCAAAAGGCGGCTGTCAGCAAGCAACTTGGAGACAAAGACCCAGGTTTTACTTTTGTCCACAAGTGACATGAGGAACCTTTTTATTATCTTTTCTTATTCTAAGCTCAGCTTGTATTAGTTTAAATTATCTTGTCAGGCTGCTTTTGCCTATAAATAGTGGCAGTAGAGTTGTAATGAAGAATTATTGAATGTTGAAAAAATAAGAACACTTTGTGTTTCCCCTGGTGAATGCTTTTCATCAAAACTTGGTTTTTATTCGACGCGTTTCGAGTATTAATCTGATTGATTCTCAATAGGTCTTGAGGAGAAATCACTTTATCAAATTATAGGTCTAATTTGATTAAAACATCTGTTTATATATTGTTTTGATATTCTGTTTGTTTTTCGATACAGTTGTATACTTGTCCGATATTTCGCATAAAGTGTCGTTCGATCCTTTGAACTTGTTTCCTGTTTTAACTTTGCTTCCGTCCAAAACGTGCTGTTTCGAGTGTCGCTGTTTGTAGGTGACCTGTTTCGAGTCATTCTCCAGTTGTCCAAATTCCTATCTTGTTGCTATATCGAATTACCGCCTTCATCACTCGTCAGTATTGTTGCTATAGCGAGCTGTTGTCACCAGTTCCCGACAGTTTCTTGTCGATAGCTTTTGCGAATTCGCATCACGAGGGATAATCCGTATCATAAGTGGTATCGGAGCGCCCAGGTTCTTGATCTTTGGCGTTATGGATCTCAACGACGCTGACTTCTTGGCAAAACTTCGTGATGCATTGGGTGATGTACCAGAACAATGCGACCAACGTTGGCAACCTAGGCGTGGTGACTATGAACGACCCTCACGCCATGTCGAAGAGTTCAAGGTGAACGAACTTCCAGAGTTCGTTGGCGGAACAGATACTGAAGTTTACCTGGAATGGGAATGAAAAATTGATCGTATGTTCGAGTTTAAAGACCTCGTGTTGTGTCAAGATTTAACACCTTCCGACCGGCGATCGCCTAGGAGGTCGGGCAACCGAGTCAATGCCGAGCGTCCGAGGAAGAACCGCCGACCAGCGACCAGGCGACCTAGCCCTAGCCCGGCAGACAAGCATGAATCGCCCAGCCGAAGGTCCCAGGACAAGTCCCGGTGCCGAGCGATCGACCTCAGATACGATCGCCTCTCGGTACTCGGCGACCGACTTCTGGCGACCGACTTATGGACGATCATCTCTCAGCGCTTTGCCGACCGACCCTTGGTGACCGACCATTGCCGACCTTCGATGGTGGCGAGAACGATCCTCGGTGTCGGCTAGAGACGACCGCATCGACGATGCGGGCGATGGCCATCCAGTCGGCCAAGGCCGAGCCACAGGACAGCACCCACGTGCAGATCCACAAAAGGCGCTGACAAACCAGTCACCTACCTCACCTACCAACAGGGCCGCAGACCTGCGAAAGGAGTTGGCGGACAAGACATGTGACTACAGCCTGGCGCCTACTGCACCTACTGACAAAGTCCGCCGAAAGTAACAAAGTGGGACCTCCTGTGACAGTACTTTCGGACGCGTGCCGGCTCCTCATTGGGCCACTCAACTAGCTGCCGGCTGGATCTATGGACTTTTGGCAGGCAGCCCACGTGACCTTTAGGACGATCGCCCCATTGCATTAATGGCCGAAAGGCGATCGCCCACTAGGGGACAAGGCACCTCAACCCCTATATAAAGAGGGCAGCCTGCACTTGGATTTCCTCTCAGCAATATCGCGATTCAAGCACACCATACAGAAGCAAATACCTGCACTTGGCAAACATCCAACTCTTGGCAACAGTTATCTTTCGGTCTTACTTCTCCCGGCCTATCTCATCCAGTAGATTATCGGCGGGGACGAAGAACACCGAGCTTCGCTCAAAAGCCGGATTAACAGAGTCTTTTTACCCTCATTGTATTTAGATTTCTCTCATTAATACTTGTATCCACGAATATTCGTATTAATAACATCTCGCGAGAGCATTCAAGCCCGGGCCTAACAAACCCGGCAAATCTTGTATTATTTATCTACTCTCGGAAGTGCTCCCGCAATTGTTGTTTGTTGTCCGTCTTCCAGCAGTATTAATCTTCGGATAAATATTTTGGGCAACAACAATTGGCGCTAGAAGGAGGGCATCCAACCCTCGATTTTCAATACATACCGTCCCGAAGAACACTCACTGTTCTCGGGGTAGATACTTGAAGTGACACTTACTGCACTTCAAAGAAATCCTTCAGAAGTCATGTCTTCCGCCTCCGCGTCGAAGAAAGCTGCTGACCAGCCGGCCAAACCCCCTGTTCCGTCCCAGTCCGAGCCACAGCCGATGGTGGAAGGTAACCGCCGCGGTCAGAGACGCTCGATCCCGTCCCCGGGCGGCGGCCCAAGCCTCTCGCTCGATCGGTTCCGAACCAAGGAACAGATCGAAGAGGCCCTGGCCGTCCTACAGGAGCGACGGAGTGCTCTCAACGCGCCTCCTGTTATCGCCCCCTCGGCCGTCCGCCGGAAGTCCAAGCGGAAGCTCAAGGCGTCATCGGCGGCGATCGCCGGGAGGCTCCGTCCGCGAGAAGAGGCGCTCGCCGGCCGGGGCACCTCTGTCTTGATCGCTGGGCGGTGACCGACACAGCTGCGGGCGGTCCGGCCCGGCCTACGAGGCAGCGGAGTTTGAGTCCGTCACGAAGCTCGGCCTACCCTATTCCCGGAAGGCGGCTGGCCGTCTGGCTCCCCCTCGCCCGAATTGCCGAGGCCGGCGCGTGAGCCGGAGATCGGTACACGATCGCCTCGGCTCCTGCTCCCAAAGCCGATCTGCAAGCGACCAAGCCACGGCGATGGCTGCGATGCAACGTCAACTCGACGACATGAAGGCGCTCCTGGAATCCAGGGCAGGCGCCAAGAAGACGATCGCCGGGCCAAGCGAGCCGCTCGCGATCGACATCGAACTCGCCCCCGTGCAGCACAAGATCGCTCCCCCGCAAACACCCGTGTACGAGGGGCGATCGGACCCCCAAGTGAACCTGAGGAAGTTCAACATCTACATGACCGGGTGTGGGGCATCTGACGCGACCAGATGCCGAATGTTCCCTCTGACGCTGGACGACCTCGCCCACCGGTGGTACACTTCATTGCCACCTCGGTCCATTGGCTCCTTTAACGAGCTGGGGCACGTCTTCACGGAGTACTTCGCCACCAGGGTCGTCCGGCCCGAAGGTCCCCTCCGCATGATGCAAATCAAGCAGGGAGAAGAAGAGTCCGACTCGGACTACATCGACCGGGTAGACGTAATCATCCTCAATGGCGAGCCCATAAGCGATGAGACCGCCCTCTACACGGTCCTAGGAGGATTTCAGGGTTTTTCGCCTATGTTCAGGCATCTCACGAAGACCCTACCTTCGACCTACGCAGCCTTCCGGGCTAGAGCCGCGATTTTACGGCCGAGGCAAAGGTTTCTTCTTAGCTTTGTGAGCGGCGCGATCGGCACCGACGACGATCTCGCCCGATCGCCAATATCGACCTACGAATAAAGCGATCGGCGGCGAGCGACGATCGCGATCTTCCGGCCCGATCGCCGATCATCACGCTACATCATCCGCAACCCGGAGGACACGATCGCCATCTACATCCAACATATAACATGACGGACTAAGGCATAAGATCGCCTCCACCGCACATCATAAAGCCATGGTCCAGCGATCGATGGAACCGGCGCCCGGCCATGCAAGGTCCCCTTTCGGCCAAGATCGCGCCCTTCGTTTAAATACGAGGCCGGCGTAGTCTGAGGGCTCTCCAACATTAATCAGTGGACACATACCACAATCCCCGTCTCAACGTACACCGTCGAGGTCGGCCATCTCCATGGCTGGCCGAGGTGGAAGCAGAGCTAACAAGCCGCGGGCGTGGAGTTGATTCATCCTACGCTGCCCTGCGCAAGGACTCCTCTAGACCGAGACCGCACGCCCTTCGTTTAGATACGAGGCGGCGCGGCTATGAGGACCCTCATAATAAAGTGAGTCACGAGACACTCATTGTCTTCGCGCATCAAGACACGGTCATGGGGTCGGTCCATCGATCTCCGCGACTGTGCACGATTCCTCAAACAAAGAGAAACAACCAAGTTTCCATGGGGGATCGGCCAATGTTGTTTTTGCAGGTACAAGACCGAAAGATAGCTAAGCCAATCGACCATGGTAGCCCAAGTCCGAAATCGTAAGTCAGCTCAGCAAGGTCGCCCGTCCTCATCCTTACACGATCGCCAGCAAGAACCACCTCGCCCCATGTCTTCAACATAGGAGCAAGCTGGGGGGCAATTGTTGTGTCAAGATTTAACACCTTCCGACCGGCGATCGCCTAGGAGGTCGGGCAACCGAGTCAATGCCGAGCGTCCGAGGAAGAACCGCCGACCAGCGACCAGGCGACCTAGCCCTAGCCCGGCAGACAAGCATGAATCGCCCAGCCGAAGGTCCCAGGACAAGTCCCGGTGCCGAGCGATCGACCTCAGATACGATCGCCTCTCGGTACTCGGCGACCGACTTCTGGCGACCGACTTATGGACGATCATCTCTCAGCGCTTTGCCGACCGACCCTTGGTGACCGACCATTGCCGACCTTCAGTGACTGGCCGAGAACGATCCTCGGTGTCCAGCTAGAGACGACCGCATCCTGACGATCTGGGCCGATGGCCATCCAGTCGGCCAAGGCCGAGCCACAGGACAGCACCCACGTGCAGATCCACAAAAGGCGCTGACAAACCAGTCACCTACCTCACCTACCAACAGGGCCGCAGACCTGCGAAAGGAGTTGGCGGACAAGACATGTGACTACAGCCTGGCGCCTACTGCACCTACTGACAAAGTCCGCCGAAAGTAACAAAGTGGGACCTCCTGTGACAGTACTTCCGGACGCGTGCCGGCTCCTCATTGGGCCACTCAGCTAGCTGCCGGCTGGATCTATGGACTTTTGGCAGGCAGCCCACGTGACCTTTAGGACGATCGCCCCATTGCATTAATGGCCGAAAGGCGATCGCCCACTAGGGGACAAGGCACCTCAACCCCTATATAAAGAGGGCAGCCTGCACTTGGATTTCCTCTCAGCAATATCGCGATTCAAGCACACCATACAGAAGCAAATACCTGCACTTGGCAAACATCCAACTCTTGGCAACAGTTATCTTTCGGTCTTACTTCTCCCGGCCTATCTCATCCAGCAGATTATCGGCGGGGACGAAGAACACCGAGCTTCGCTCAAAAGCCGGATTAACAGAGTCTTTTTACACTCATTGTATTTAGATTTATCTCATTAATACTTGTATCCACGAATATTCGTATTAATAACATCTCGCGAGAGCATTCAAGCCCGGGCCTAACAAACCCGGCAAATCTTGTATTATTTATCTACTCTCGGAAGTGCTCCCGCAATTGTTGTTTGTTGTCCGTCTTCCAGTAGTATTAATCTTCGGATAAATATTTTGGGCAACAACACCTCGACGATGAGAAAAGGTGTAAGTATGCAATTCTCAAGTTGGGGAAAGGAGCTTCACTTTGGTACGAAGGAGTAAAAATCCGAAGAACTCGTGCGGGGAAGGATAAGATCCGTTCGTGGGATTCGTTAAAAGGAAAACTTCGTAAAAGATATGTACTAGCATCACACCGGTTGTCCTTGTACAGGAAGATTGCAGATCTCATGCAAGGAAAGTTAAATGTCAGTGAGTACATTGAGGAGTTTGAGAATCTAACCTTAATGGGAGAGATAGAGGAGAATGAGGAGCAGAAAATGTCGCGATTCTTGCGTGGCTTAAACCGAAGCATAGCTAACTCGGTGGAACTGTATCCATACGAGGACTTCGATACTTTATGTGGGTTATGTGTGAAGTTAGAAGCTCAAAACAGGATGAAGATGTATAAACCTGAGTTTCCAGTCAAATTTGGAAACCCAAGCATCGGATCTAGCTCAGCTGCTAAGGCAACTGTACCGACTCCAGTTCTTGTTGCGTTTCCTGCTAAAGCAACTGTACCCTACGTACCGAAGGAGACGAGTTTGGCTAAAGTGAGATGCTTCAAATGTCAAGGATTCGGGCATTATCAAAATGCTTGTCCGAACAAGCGAGTGGTGACACTAAGGGAAGCTATCACGATCCGAGATGAATTGTTGGTTGAGGAAGAAAGACTGGGTGACGTATTTGATTTCGACATGAAGGACGAAAAAGGAGAAGACTGCGAGACTTACGATGCTCCAAGCTATGACACGGCTTTAGTTCTGCGTACGCTACAAGCCAAAACTGTTTCGAATGATTCGGAACAGCGGAATCAAATATTTCACACAAAGTGTCAAGTTGGAAATAAATGGTGTAGTTTGATTGTGGATGGAGGGAGTTGCACCAACGTAGCTTCCAGCGAAATGGTGACTAAACTCGGGCTGACCACTACGGCTCACCCGAAACCTTACACTTTGCATTGGCTCGATGATGGGAGCAAAATAAGGGTGACTAAACAAGTGAGGATTGGACTAGCCATGGGTTCATATGAAGACAACGTATTATGTGATGTACTCCCGATGGATGCATGCCATGTACTGTTGGGAAGACCATGGATGTTTGATAGGGACGTTTTACACCGAGGAAGAAGCAATGAGTACGAGTTACGGGATAAGGGCAAGAAGATTGTGCTTAAACCAATGTCACCTCAAGCTATTCACTCTATGAGTTCTAGTAGGAGTGAAAAGCCAAAACTGGCCATGTTTGCTAGCGAACGGGACGTGGAACATGCTATTGATGATGGCAAATGCGTGTACTTGTTGGTTCTAAAGGATACACGGGATGGTAACATGGTTATACGAAACAAAAGGATGGATGCCTTATTGCACGAATTTGCGGATGTTTTTCCCGAAGAATTACCGTCGGATCGACCAATTCATGGATTGAACATCAGATCGACCTCATACCGGGTGTGTCGCTCCCTAACAAAGCTGCCTATAGATGTAATCCCGAGGAGACGAAGGAATTACAGAATCAAGTCGAAGAGTTAATGAATCGTGGGTATGTTCGAGAAAGCCTAAGTCCTTGTGCGGTTCCGGTATTACTTGTTCCTAAGAAGGATGGTTCTTGGCGAATGTGTATTGACAGTCGAGCTGTGAACAATATAACCATCAAGTATCGATTTCCGATTCCGAGGCTTGATGACATGTTGGACGAATTACACGAATCAGTGATCTTTTCAAAAGTTGATCTACGAAGTGGTTATCACCAGATTCGGATGCGGGAAGGAAATTAGTGGAAGACAGCCTTCAAAACTAAACACGGGCTGTATGAATGGACCGTTATGCCGTTCGGTCTTACAAATGCACCGAGTACTTTCATGCGCTTGATGAATGAGGTACTTAAGCCATTTTTAGGGAAATTTGTGGTTGTATACTTAGATGATATTTTGATCTACAGCCGATCGTTGCAAGAACATTTCGAACACTTGAGGCAAGTCTTCGAAACCCTTAGAGACCAGAAGCTGTATGGAAAAAAGAAGAAGTGCTTATTTTTGGTCGAAAGTATAGTCTTTCTTGGCTATATTGTTTCAAAGAATGGAGTGTCGGTCGATCAAGCGAAGATCGAAGCAATTAAGTCCTGGCCAGTTCCCACTACAGTAACGAAGGTTAGATCGTTCCACGGACTGGCTTCATTTTACCGAATATTCATTCGAGACTTCAGTACCATTGCAAGCCCAATAACCGAATGTTTGAAGAAGGGCACGTTTAATTGGAGCCGGGCTGCTCAGGAGTCATTTGCAAATTTGAAGGCGAAGTTGTGCGAAGCACCAATTTTGGCATTACCCGATTTTTCGCAACTGTTCGAGGTAGAATGCGATGCTAGCGGAGTGGGCATTGGAGAGGTTCTCATTCAGGGAAAGCGACCTATTCCTTATTTTTCAGAGAAGTTAAACGGTGCTCGTCTCAATTATTGTACGTACGACAAGGAGTTTTATGCTATTGTGAGGGCTCTAGATCATTGGAGTCACTATCTTCGACCGAACCATTTCATCATACATTCGGACCATGAATCCTTGAAGTACATTAACGGGCAGCACAAGTTAAGTCCCAGGCATGCGAAGTTGGTGGAATTATTACAATCATTTCACTTCTCATCAAAGTATAAGGATGGCAAGAGCAATATTGTGGCAGATGCATTGTTTAGGCGTTATGCCTTACTCGCCACTCTTGATGTTCGTCTGCTTGGATTCGATACAGTAAATGAGTATTATGAAGGTGATGCGGATTTTGGCGAGACCTTTGCCCTTTGCAAATCTGGCCCGATGGGAGAATTTTCGATACAGGAGGGCTTTCTTTTTAAAGGACATCGTCTTTGTCTACCAAGGCATACGATTCGAGAATTGCTGGTTCGAGAGGCTCATGGGGGAGGTTTGGCTGGCCACTTCAGTTTGGCCAAGACATTGGATGTACTTAAAGAACATTTTTATTGGCCAAGGATGCAAGGGGATGTTAATAATATAATCAGTAAATGTGTGACGTGCCATGTTGCGAAGAGTTCGTTCAAACCAGGAGTCTACACACCTTTACCGATTCTGGAGAGACCATGGGAAGATGTCTCAATGGACTTCATTGTGGCTTTGCCTCGAACCCAACGAGGTAAGGATGCGATTATGGTGGTTGTCGATCATTTTTCAAAAAAGGCTCATTTTGTTCCTTGTCACAAAACCGATGATGCGAGTAATGTTGCTGACTTGTATTTCCGAGAGGTGGTGCGATTACATGGAGTTCCGAAAACTATTGTTTCGGACCGGGACTCAAAGTTTCTAAGCTAATTTTGGAACACCTTGTGGAGAAAGGTGGGAACAAAGCTTTTATTTAGTACTTCGCATCATCCTCAAACCGACGGACAAACTGAAGTAACGAATCGAACACTAGGGACGCTGTTGCGAGGCTTGGTGAGCAAAACATAAAAGGACTGGGATCTGAACAGCTCGCTACAGCAACAATACTGACGAGTGATGAAGACGGTAATTCGATACAGCAACAAGATAGGAATTTGGCCAACTAGAGAATGACTCGAAACAGGCCACCTCCAAACAGCGACACTCGAAACAACACGTTTTGGACAGAAGCAAAGTTAAAACAGGAAACAAGTTCAAAGGATCGAACGACACTTTATGCGAAATATCGGACAAGTATACAACTGTATCGAAAAACAAACAGAATATCGAAACCAGATATAAACAGATGTTTTTATCAAATTAGACCTATAATTTGAGAAAGTGATTTATCCTCAAGACCTATTGAGAATCAATCAGATTAATACTCGAAACGCATCGAATAAAAACCAAGTTTTGATGAAAAGCATTCACGAGGGAAAATACAATGTGTTCTTATTTCTTCAACATTCAATAATCCTTCATTACAACTCTACTGCCACTATTTATAGGCAAAAGCAGCCTGACAAGATAATTTAAACTAATACAAGCTGAGCCTAGAATAAGAAAAGATAATAAAAAGGTTCCTCATTTCACTTGTGGACAAAAGTAAAAGTTTGGTCTTTGTCTCCAAGTTGCTTGCTGACAGCCGCCTTTTGCCAAGAATCCTGCTGCTTTTGTAAGAGAAAGCTGAACATTCTTTTATTTGTTTAGTTACCACTTGATCCTTTTCCCCTCCCCAAGGTGCTGCTTGTCTTTTGTTTAAGTTATTCCAATTCTGACTATCAAGGTAACTCCGTGCCTCGTTTCTGTTTTCTCGCCTAAGTAGGTTGTAGTGCGGTCGAGGTGTTTTACGTCAATTCTTACTTCGTCTTCTTCGCTTGGAGTAGTCGGCTTCGTATCATTCCCTCCTTATTTAAAAGGAATTGTCCTCAATTCCGCAATCCCATTGTCGTCAAGGTAAGGAGATATATCGCCTATGTTGAAAGTAGCATGCACTCCGTAATCACCCAGAAGCTCCAACTTGTAAGCATTGTCATTCGCCTTCGCAATTATCTTAAAGGGTCCCTCAGCTCGTGGCATTAACTTGTTCTTACGCTTATTCGGGAATCTTTCCTTCCTCAAATGCAACCAAACTAATTTCCCGACTTCGAACACTCTTGGTTTCCTTTGTTTGCTAGATTTTCTTTTGTACGCCTCATTTATCTCCTTGATTCGATCCCGCACCTGTTCGTGTAATTTCATCATTGATTTCAGCTTCGACTCTGCATCCCTATGCACCAATTCGTCACTTGGTAACGGAATTAAGTCTAACGGTATGTAAGGATTTAGGCCGTAAACTACTTCGAATGGAGAATGCGCTGTGGCATGAGTAGGAGAACGATTATAAGCAAACTCCGCATGTGCCAGTTTCAGATCCCAGTCCTTTTGTGTTTTGCTCACCAAGCCTCGCAACAGCGTCCCTAGTGTTCGATTCGTTACTTCAGTTTGTCCGTCGGTTTGAGGATGATGCGAAGTACTAAATAAAAGCTTTGTTCCCACCTTTATCCACAAGGTGTTCCAAAAGTAGCTTAGAAACTTTGAGTCCCGGTCTGAAAAAATAGTTTTCGGAACTCCATGTAATCGCACCACCTCTCGGAAATACAAGTCAGCAACATTACTCGGATCATCGGTTTTCTGACAAGGAACAAAATGAGCCATTTTTGAAAAATGATCGATAACCACCATAATCGCATCCTTACCTCGTTGGGTTCGAGGCAAAGCCACAATGAAGTCCATTGAGACATCTTCCCACGGCCTCTCCGGAATCGGTAAAGGTGTGTAGACTCCTGGTTTGAACGAACTCTTCGCAACATGGCACGTCACACATTTACTGATTATATTATTAACATCCCCTTGAATCCTTGACCAATAAAAATGTTCTTTAAGTACATCCAATGTCTTGGCCGAACCGAAGTGGCCAGCCAAACCTCCGCCATGAGCTTCTCGAACCAGCAATTCTCGAATCGTGTGCCTTGGTAGACAAAGACGATTTCCTTTAAAAAGAAAGCCCTCCTGTATCGAAAATTCTCCCATCGGGCCAGATTTGCAAAGGGCAAAGGTCTCGCCAAAATCCACGTCACCTTCGTAATACTCCTTTACTGTATCGAATCCAAGCAGACGAACATCAAGAGTGGCGAGTAAGGCATAACGCCTAGACAATGCATCTGCCACAATATTGATACGAATTACGTATGAAAATGGACGTAAACTCGTATGTAATGCAGCGGAAATATAATTGATCCTCACAACACTCGAATATGTGTAACACTCGTAAGATATAACTGAAAGTAGGGCAATTCGGCTTACGTAAACAAGAACAATATGAATGATTTATCAAACTAGACCTATAGTTTGATAAGATAATCTTTCCTCAAGACCTATTGAGAATCGATTCGATTAAAACTCGAAAACGCGTCGAATTATAATCAAGGTTTCGATGAAAAGCATTCACCAAGAAAACACAAGTGTATTCTTATTTCTTCAACATACCATACATAATGAAAGCATGAACAAGACTACTTATAGCAAGGTAGTCTTCTAAGCAACTAAGGAATAAAACAAGATCACATGATCTTGAAATGAAAAACAAAACATCAAAATAAAATACAAATGAATCAAATGATAGGGAGGGGGAATCACACAACAAAATGATTATAAGCCACCCCACATAACATGCAAGTTTAATCATGACATGTGAGGGGATGGAAAACAACAAAAAATAAAAAAAATCAGCAAACATGGTCATTTGCTGGTTGTCGGACACGGCACGTGCCGATCGGCACGGCCGCGGCGGCATGTGCGGGCGCACATGTTCGGCAGGACTCGACCGTGTTGCCTGGCACGGTCGGGTTGGTCGGACAGCGGGAATTTACTATCCGGAAGAGTGTGACTCGGCCGTGTCGCCTGACACGGTCGGGTTGTGTCGGCACGGGCCGTGTCGGGCGACACGGTCGGGTTCGGTCGGCAGCGAGATTTCACTATCCAGGACATCTCGGCACGGGCCGTGTCGGATGACACGGCCGGGTTCGGTCGGCAGCAATCGGCCAGTTCCGGCAGGTGGTGGTCGGCAGCGATCGGCCAGTTCCGGCAGGTGGTGATTTTTCCGGCAGTTCAGAAATTTTCCGGCCGATTGTCGACCTTCCGACATAACATGACACGGGACGTGTCATATGACACGGCCGAGACCGAGACTCCACGTCTTATGTCCGTTTTCTCGTCTAAATACGTAGTGATCTGTGCATGGCGTGTTGTAAGGTCATTTACGTCGATCCTTACTTCGTCTTCTGCATTTGACACGATTGATTCCGTATCATCTCCTCCTTCTTTAAAAGGAATTGTCCTCAATTCCGAACTTCCTTCGTCATCAAGATAATTAATTAAAGCCTCTACGTATTTGATCTCGAAAATGTCCGCAGTGCGTACATGGCCCAAAATCTTGAGACGATAGGTAGTGGGGGACCCTCGAGAATCACCAACAAAATAACTATCATTATTAATAAAATAATAATAATTACTTTGCCGTAATACCGATATCATGACATGAGCGGACATCGAAATGGGACCTTGCGATTAATTTCACATCGGGTTCATCCTCCAGAATTGGAAACACTGATAATTCCACATCGGGTTCACCATCAAGAATGGGAAAAACAGGATTTATTACGGATTCCTCTTCATCAACTGGTTCCTCATCAAATGCTGGCGGTCCGTCATAATCTGACCAACTCTCCGTTTCAATATTGTTGGGCTCCTCCAATAATAGCCCATCACAAAATAATTTGCTTTCCTCAATTTGGTAATCATCCAAGACAATAAGTCCATTACGAGAAACTGCGTCGTTATAAAAATTTGGCCCAAAGCTGTCGTTTTCTTTTAACCGGCCAATCTCAGTACCAAGTTCAATTTTCCTCTCACTAGAAAACATGGTTAGATTCGGTTTCTCACCTCGGTTAGGGATCACAGATTGAAGTGACATTGGTTTCAACACAATCCTCTTGTCCTTATCCCGTAACTCGTACTCGTTACTTCTTCCTCGATGTAAAACATCTGTATCGAATAGCCATGGTTGTCCCAAGAGTACATGGCATGCATCCATGGGGAGTACATCGCATAATATGTTGTCGACATACGAACCCATGGTCAAACCGACCCGTACTTGTTTCGAGACTTTCACTTTACTCCCGTCATAGAGCCAATGTAATGCGTATGGTTTTGGGTGAGTAGTAGTGATGAGTCCGAGTTTCGTCCCCATCTCCCTTGACGCAACGTTGGTACAACTTCCTCCATCGATGATCACACTACACCATTTGTTCCCGACTTGACACTTGGTGTGAAAAATTTGATCACGTTGTTCCGAATCATTTGAAATGGGTTTGACTTGTAAAGTACAAAGAACCAATGTTGTATCATAGTTTGGAGCCTCGTAAGTTTCACATTCTTCTCCCTCGTCTTCCTCCACGTTGGAATCACCTAGTCTTTCTCCTTCGTCCTCGACTACCAACTCGTCTCGGATCGTGATGGCTTCTCTTAGCGTCACAACTCGTTTGTTAGGGCAAGTATTTTGATAGTGACCAAATCCTTGGCATTTAAAACACCTTACTTTGGTTAGGCTTGTTTCCTTCGGTACGCCGGGGGTTTTAGAAACCGTAGTAGAGATAGGAGTCGGTATCGTTGTGGTAATTCAACTTGAACCGGTACTTGGATCCTCGAACTTTGATGTAAATTCGGTTTTGGCAAACTTCACTTTGTTTTGAGATTCTATCTTTATGCATAGTCCACATAAAGTATCGAAATCTTCATATGGATATAACTCCACCGTGTTGGCTATGTTTTTGTTTAAGCCACGTAAAAACCATGACATCTTTTGTTCTTCGTTTTCTTCTAGCTCTCCCATCAAGACCAAACTTTCGAATTCTTCAATATATTCACCGACACTTAGTTTGCCTTGTATGAAATCGGCAATATTCCGGTATAAGGTTAACCGGTGTGATGTTGGCACATACCTCTTACGAAGTTTTCTTTTTAAAGAATCCCACGAACGGATTTTTGCTTTTCCCTCCCGAGTTCTTCGCGTCTTTACTCCTTCGAACCAAAGAGAAGCACCCTTCCCTAACTTAAGAATTGCATATTTGCAACGTTTCTCGTCGTTAAGGTCTTTGAATTCGAACATGCGTTCAATTTTCCGTTCCCACTCCAAATAGGCTTCGGGGTCGGTACCTCCAACGAACTCCGGAAGTTCGTTTACTTTAAATTCGGCCGCATGGTGTATATGACGTGCGTCATCCCCGCGTCTTGCTTGCATACGTGTTTCCGGTAGACCGCTTAGTGCGTCATGGAGTTTCATCAAGAAATCGGGATCGGAGAAATCCATAACAAGATTCAAGAGATAGTTTTGAACCAAAAAAAAAAAATCTTTGAAGAAATCGCCCAAGGAGGTGACCTTGGTCTCCGATGCCACTAATGATACGAATTAAGTATGAAAATGGACGTAAACTCGTATGTAATGCAGCAGAAATATAATTGATCCTCAAAACACTCGAATATGTGTAACACTCGTAAGATATAACCGAAAGTAGGGCAATTCGCGGCTTACGTAAACAAGAACAATATGAATGATTTATAGACCTATAGTTTGATAAGATAATCTTTCCTCAAGACCTATTGAGAATCGATTCGATTAAAACTCGAAAACGCGTCGAATTATAATCAAGGTTTCGATGAAAAGCATTCACCAAGAAAACACAAGTGTATTCTTATTTCTTCAACATACCATACATAATGAAAGCATGAACAAGACTACTTATAGCAAGGTAGTCTTCTAAGCAACTAAGGAATAAAACAAAATCACATGATCTTGAAATGAAAAACAAAACATCAAAATAAAGTACAAATGAATCAAATGATAGTGAGGGGGAATCACACAACAAAATGCGGGCGGGAAAACAACAAAAAATAAAAAAAATCAGCAAACATGGTCATTTGCTGGCTGTCGGACACGGCCCGTGCCGATCGGCACGGCCGCGGCGGCATGTGCGGGCGCACATGTTCGGCAGGACTCGACCGTGTCGCCTGGCACGGTCGGGTTGGTCGGACAGCGGGAATTTACTATCCAGAAGTGTGTGACTCGGCCGTGTCTCCTGACACGGTCGGGTTGTGTCGGCACGGGCCGTGTCGAACGACACGGTCGGGTTCGGTCGGCAGCGAGATTTCACTATCCAGGACATCTCGGCACGGGCCGTGTCATCGGTCGGCAGCGATCGGACAGTTCCGGAAGGTGGTGGTCGGCAGCGATCGGCCAGTTCCGACAGGTGGTGATTTTTCCGGCAGGTGGTGATTTTTCCAGCAGTTCAAAAATTTTCCGGCCGATTTTCGACCTTCTGGCATAACATGACACGGGACGTGTCATATGACACGGCCGAGACCGAGACTCCACGTCTTATGTCCGTTTTCTCGCCTAAATACATAGTGATCTGTGCATGGCGTGTTGTAAGGTCATTTACGTCGATCCTTACTTTGTCTTCTGCATTTGACACAACTGATTCCGTATCAAATATTTCTCTTGCCATCCTTATACTTTGATGAGAAGTGAAATGATTGTAAGAATTCCACCCACTTCGCATGCCTGGGACTTAACTTGTGCTGCCCGTTAATGTACTTCAAGGATTCATGGTCCGAATGTATGATGAAATGCTTCGGTCGAAGATAGTGACTCCAATGATCTAGAGCCCTCACAATAGCATAAAACTCCTTGTCGTACGTACAATAATTGAGACGAGCACCGTTTAACTTCTCTGAAAAATAAGCAATAGGTCGCTTTCCCTGAATGAGAACCGCTCCAATGCCCACTCCGCTAGCATCGCATTCTACCTCGAACGGTTGTGAAAAATCGGGTAATGCCAAAATTGGTGCTTCACACAACTTCGCCTTCAAATTTGCAAATGACTCATGAGCAGCCCGGCTCCAATTAAACGTGCCCTTCTTCAAACATTCGGTTATTGGGCTTGCAATGGTACTGAAGTATCAAATGAATCTTCGGTAAAATGAAGCCAGTCCGTGGAACGATCTAACCTCCGTCACTGTAGTGGGAACTAGCCAGGACTTAATTGCTTCGATCTTCGCTTGATCGACCGACACTCCATTCTTTGAAACAATATAGCCAAGAAATACTATACTTTCGACCAAAAATGAGCACTTCTCCTTTTTTCCATACAGCTTCTGGTCTCTAAGGGTTTCGAAGACTTTCCTCAAGTGTTCGAAATGTTCTTGCAACGATCGGCTGTAGATCAAAATATCATCTAAGTATACAACCACAAATTTCCCTAAAAATGGCTTAAGTACCTCATTCATCAAGCACATGAAAGTACTCGGTGCATTTGTAAGACCGAATGGCATAACGGTCCATTCATACAGCCCGTGTTTAGTTTTGAAGGCTGTCTTCCACTCATCTCCTTACCGCATCCGAATCTGGTGATAACTACTTCGTAGATCAACTTTTGAAAAGATCACTGATCTGTGTAATTCGTCCAACATGTCATCAAGCCTCGGAATCGGAAATCGATACTTGATGGTTATATTGTTCACAGCTCGACTGTCAATACACATTCGCCAAGAACCATCCTTCTTAGGAACAAGTAATACCGGAACCACACAAGGACTTAGGCTTTCTCGAACATACCCACGATTCATTAACTCTTCGATTTGATTCTGTAATTCCTTCGTCTCCTCGGGATTACATCTATAGGTAGCTTTGTTAGGGAGCGACACACCCGGTATGAGGTCGATCTGATGCTCAATCCCATGAATTGGTGGCAAACTCAATGGTAATTCTTCGGGAAAAACATCCGCAAATTCGTGCAATAAGGCATCCATCCTTTCGTTTCGTACAACCATGTTACCATCCCGTGTCTCCTTTAAAACCAACAAGTACACGAATTTTCCATCATCAATAGCATGTTCCACCTCTCGTTCGCTAGCAAACATGGCCAGTTTTGGCTTTTCACTCCTACTAGAACTCATAGAGTGAATAGCTTGAGGTGACATTGGTTTAAGCACAATCTTCTTGCCCTTATCCCGTAACTCGTACTCATTGCTTCTTCCTCGGTGTAAAACGTCCCTATCAAACATCCATGGTCTTCCCAACAGTACATGGCATCCATTCATAGGGAGTACATCACATAATACGTTGTCTTCATATGAACCCATGGCTAGTCCAATCCTCACTTGTTTAGTCACCCTTATTTTGCTCCCATCATCGAGCCAATGCAAAGTGTAAGGTTTCGGGTGAGCCGTAGTGGTCAGCCCGAGTTTAGTCACCATTTCGCTGGAAGCTACGTTGGTGCAACTCCCTCCATCAACAATCAAACTACACCATTTATTTCCAACTTGACACTTGGTGTGAAATATTTGATTCCGCTGTTCCGAATCATTCGAAACAGTTTTGGCTAGTAGCGTCTGCAGAACTAAAGCCGTGTCATAGCATGGAACATCGTAAGTCTCGCATTCTTCTCCTTCTTCATCCTTCATGTCGAAATCAAATACGTCACCCAGTCTTTCTTCCTCAACCAACAATTCGTCTCGGATCGTGACAGCTTCCCTTAGTGTCACCACTCGCTTGTTCGGACAAGCATTTTGATAATGACCGAATCCTTTACATATGAAACATCTCACTTTAGCCAAACTCGTCTCCTTCGGTACGTAGGATACAGTTGCTTTAGCAGGAATCACAACAGGAACCGGAGTCGGTACAGTTGCCTTAGCAGCTGAGCTAGATCCGACGCTTGGGTTTCCAAATTTGACTGGAAACTCGGGTTTATACATCTTCATCCTGTTTTGAGCTTCTAACTTCACACATAACCCACATAAAGTATCGAAGTCCTCATATGGATACAGTTCCACCGAGTTAGCTATGCTTCGGTTTAAGCCACGCAAGAATCGCGACATTTTCTGCTCCTCATTCTCCTCTATATCTCCAATTAAGTTAGATTCTCAAACTCCTCAATGTACTCACTGACATTTAACTTTCCTTGCACGAGATCTGCAATCTTCCTGTACAAGGACAACCGGTGTGATGCTGGTACATATCTTTTACGAAGTTTTCCTTTTAACGAATCCCACGAACGGATCTTATCCTTCCCCGCACGAGTTCTTCATATTTTTACTCCTTCGTACCAAAGTGAAGCTCCTTTCCCCAACTTGAGAATTGCATACTTACACCTTTTCTCATCGTCGAGGTCTTTAAACTAGAACATACAATCAATTTTTCGTTCCCATTCCAGGTAAACTTCAGGATCTGTTCCGCCAACGAACTCTGGAAGTTCGTTCACCTTGAACTCTTCGACATGGCGTAAGGGTCATTCATAGTCACCACGCCTAGGTTGCCAACGTTGGTCGCGTTGTTTTGGTACATCACGCAATGCGTCACGAAGTTTTGCCAAGAAGTCAGCGTCGTTGATATCCATAACGCCAAAGATCAAGAACCTGGGCGCTCCGATACCACTTATGATACGGCAAATTCGCTATCGATACAGCGGAAGACTTTTGACGAGCGAAAGCTATCGACAAGAAATTATCGGGAACTGGTGACAATAACTCGCCACAGCAACAATACTGATGAGTGATGAAGACGGTAATTCGATACAGCAACAAGATAGGAATTTGGCCAACTGGAGAATGACTCGAAACAGGCCACCTCCAAACAGCGACACTCGAAACAGCACGTTTTGTACGGAAGCAAAGTTAAAACAGGAAACAAGTTCAAAGGATCGAACGGCACTTTATGCGAAATATCGGACAAGTATACAACTGTATCGAAAAACAAACAGAATATCGAAACAAGATATAAACAAATGTTTTTATCAAATTAGACCTATAATTTGATAAAGTGATTTCTCCTCAAGACCTATTGAGAATCAATCAGATTAATACTCGAAACGCGTCGAATAAAAACCAAGTTTTGATGAAAAGTATTCACCAGGGAAAACACAAAGTGTTCTTATTTCTTCAGCATTCAATAATCCTTCATTACAACTCTACTGCCACTATTTATAGGCAAAAGCAGCCTGACAAGATAATTTAAACTAATACAAGCTGAGCTTAGAATAAGAAAAGATAATAAAAAGGTTCCTCATGTCACTTGTGGACAAAAATAAAAGCTGGGTCTTTGTCTCCAAGTTGCTTGCTGACAGCCGCCTTTTGCCAAGAATCCTGCTGCTTTTGTAAGAGAAAGCTGAACATTCTTTTATTTGTTTAGTTGCCACTTGATCCTTTTCCCCTCCCCAAGGTGCTACTTGTCTTTTGTTTAAGTTATTCCAATTCCGACTATAAAGGTAACTCCGTGCCTCGTTTCTGTTTTCTCGCCAAAGTAGGTTGTAGTGCGGTCGAGGTGTTTTACGTCAATTCTTACTTCGTCTTCTTCGCTTGGAGTAGTCGGTTTCGTATCAACTTTTGATTTAACTTGTTTACATGTTACACATTGATCACAAATTCATTCAACATCACGCTTCATATGCGGCTAATAAAAATGTTCATGTAAAATAGCTAAAGTTTTTGCTAATCCAAAGTGTCCCATTAAACCACCACCATGTGCTTCATGCATAAATAATTCTCGCAACGAACAAGCAGGAATACATAACTGATTTCCATGAAACAAATAACCATCATGCTTGTAGATTGATCGTGAGCTCTTTGTTCACATTCTTTGTAAACTTGTCCGAAATCAAGATCATTGACATACAATTCTTTAATACGTTCAAAACCAAGTAGTTTAGTATCAAGAGTGGAGATAAGTGTATACCTTCGACAGAGAGCATCGGCGACCATATTTTCTTTTCCTTTCTTGTAGCGGATTACATAAGGAAAAGTTTCAATAAACTCTACCCATTTAGCATGTCGTTTGTTGAGTCGGTGCTGCCCTTTTAGGTGTTTTAGCGATTCATGATCCGTGTGAATCACAAATTGCTTTGGCCATAGATAATGCTGCCAAGTTTTCAAAGCTCTCACCAATGCATAGAGTTCCTTGTCGTACGTCGGGTAGTTGAGTGTATGACCACTCAATTTTTCTCTGAAGTAAGCTATAGGCTTTCCTTCTTGCATTAATACAGCACCTATCCCTATTCCTGAGGCATCACATTCAATCTCAAAAGATTTAGAGAAGTTAGGGAGGGATAATACCGTGGCTTTGGTCAGTTTTTCCTTCAATAGTTGAAAAGCCGCTTCTTGTGCTCCCCCCAGTGAAAGCCTACATTTTTTTCATTTCTTCAGTCATAGGTACAACTATGGAGCTGACGTTTGTTACAAAGCTCCTGTAGAAACTTGCTAGGCCGTGAAAAATTCTTACTTATCCTATATTCTTAGGACTTCACCATTCTTGAATGGCCTTAATTTTCTCTTCATCTACTTGAATTCCTTGGGTACTAATAACGAATCCAAGAAATACCAGTCTATCCGTGCAAAAGGTGCACTTGTTTAGATTAGCATATAACTTTTCTTACTTCAGTACCATTATTACCATTCGGAGATGTTCAACATGTTCTTCTAGGTTTTTGCTATAAATAAGTATGTCATCAAAATACACAACTACGAACTTTCCGAGAGCAAGACATGGTTCATTAAGCGCATAAAGGTACTAGGTGCGTTAGTTAACCCAAGTGGCATTACCATCGGTACTTAATCAAAATACGTCAAAATGGTTTTTCCCTGCTACGTGCGATTTTCACACACTTAGTGTGCAGTTTTGCAGCTCCCGGCCCGGCGGCGCATGCGGGCACGTGAGACATCTCCTCCATCATCGGCCGGCGGCTGATTGTTTGCCTCTTCGAGATGATTGTCCCCTCCAAATTTCACTCAATTCCGACCACGTTTACCTATGCAAATCTAGTCTGCAAATTCCGGCAGAAAAATCAATTTTCACCGATCTTCTTTTGCCTTTTCCGGCCTCGTCCATGGCTCAAACTCTCGGGCACCAACTGGAATAGACTCCTACTGTAATTCCGGTCATTTCCCCTCTGGTCTCGTCGGCGGAATCGTAGTTTCCATCCGGCGACGTTTTTGGGTCAACCTTTGACTGCGGACACCTTTTTCCAGATTCCGGCAAGCTCCGATCTCCTCTCCGTCGCGGACCACCTCCATTGGATCCCCCTCGTCGAGCTGATTCCATTGCATATAAACTCAACCGGGGCTGATTCCGGCCACCTCAGACTCCGGCGAGATTTTCCGGCGAGGTGCTTTCTAAACCTTTAGGCGATTTTCAGGAGTCGGTTCTCCAGCCGTGTGGTTCCTGCAGTTATGGCCGACGGTAGCTGGCCGCCGCCGGCAAACGGGCAGCCCCCGGTCTTGAATTCCTGTCCAGTATCTACCGCCAACATGTCTCCATTCATTCCCTCGATGTCGTCTCAAGTTAGCGTAGCTCTTTCCGAACACCCTTGGCTTCACTCGTTCATCTCCGCCTTCGTCTCCGCAGCGTCTCCAGCTGCCGCTCGTCTGGTAAATGACCCAATCTCACAAGGTATGCATTCCCATTTGTCGGACATTACTTATTCTTCGAATTCTATGATTTATGTCAATTCTGTGAATATTATGCATGATTCCCCCGTTGCCTCGACATTGCACGTACCCTTGCATGCACATAATTCCCCCATGCATGATCATCCTTCCATGTCTTTACCTGTCTTGTCTGTTTCGTCGTTTAATCCTCCTTTGCCCGAATCTTCTCCGGCCATCGGAGGTTTTTCTTCTTCTATGAATGCAGGTTCTTGCCCTATTATATTTGGCTCTATGCATCAGCCATCCTCCCCAGCAGCTCTCAACTCGGCCATACATAATATTCACCAACTCCCCTTCTCCTCCTCTCACATCAAGGCGTATGAGCCATTCCGTCGCGGAGACTCAATTTTCATTCGTGTGGATGATAATAGATACAGGGAACGGGTTTGGTTTCTCTCCAACACTTTGATCGGGAGAATATTTTACGTGAAGAATTAAAAGCCTTGGGAGGTTCACACTCTAAAAACTAAACTCTCATCCTTGTGGCAGCTTGATCACGATTGGAAAATTATCCCGTTGGGGAAAGGATGCTACAATCTACAATTCTCTAATGACTCCGACAGATCTAAAGCCAGCAATCATTCAGCCTGGTCGTTAAAGTCGGGCACCCTTCGATTATCTAAATGGGTTACTAATTTCAACCCATACAACGTTAACAACACTACTGCGCAAGTATGGATTCGCATCTCCGCTCTTGTCTTGGAACATTGGGACACACTTGCTATCTGGGGTATTGCCAAAGCTGTTGGAAATCCTCTTCATATTGACGAACGAACTGTCGCAGGCTCTCTAGGGCACTTCTCGCTAGCCTCGTAGAAGTTGAAGTTGCAAAGTTTGATTCCCTTCCTGAGGAGATCTCAGTTGAAGCTGATGGTACTTTCTCGCTAGCCTCTATCTCCTACGAAAATATACCTGATGTGTGAACCTATTGTCGCTTTTTGGGTCATACTTCAGACATTTGCAAGAAAAAAGCAGCTGCTGCTGGCCGCCCCGATAACATGAAACAAACTCTCCATCAGACTCTCCCCCAGACTCGCTCTACCCGATCACGCTCTCAACACCACTCACGGGGCAGATCTATTGGACGTCAACACGCCCCCAGACAGGAATATAAGCCTCGTCCCACGACATCACAGGCCGCAACAACCACAGCCTTGACGATCACCGGAGTCTTGTCTGCTTCTCGTACACATCAGAATGACATCCCCATTTCTAACACTTTCCAGGCCCTTTGCGCCCTCAGTGATGATACGGAGGACCCCCCGGCGCCTCATGTCATGGCCATCATCCCCTTCACTCCTAATTTTGACCCGTCACCTTCACTTAACGTGGTGGATTCAGTCATCATTCACTCCGAGGCACTATCACAGTCATGCTCACAGACATCTTTGCTTCAGATACACACGGACCTCCCTCCTTCTCTACCTCCTGCTAAGAGGCCCTCGGAGAATGTTTCGAAATCTACCTCTCTGACTCTATCTCACATCCCGCAGGAATCAGAGCCGTCCCTTGGATCGGAACTTTGTGAATCTCTCAAGCGATGGCGATCTAAGCCTCACAGACCTCGATCTGCCTCCATTCCTGCTCAAAGATGCAAACGTATTGAGACGATATCTTCATAACCTGATGCCTTTGCGTTCGACGATCGAGCTCAAGCATACCTTAAAGATAAATCAGCTCACACTGAAATACCTAATTTGGCCGATCATGCCAAGGCAGACTTTGTTGTCCACGCCAAGCCCACATCCAAACCCCTTCAAGCCATGCACAACGCCGCTACTGGCTCGTGGGCGGATCAAATGGAACTTGAAGAAACGCTGCCTAAGCACAACGATTCTGGATGGACTACATGAATATCCTCATCTGCAATGTTTGCGGACTGGGGACCGAACAGTCCCAGTCCTCTCTCCAAAACATCTGTAAGAAACACTATCCAGACTGGCTAGCCATCATTGAACCTAAGGTACGCGTGTCTTCTCTGCCTAGTCGTTTCTTTCGCTCTCTTAATTTGGTCTTTCTCGGGGAAAACTCGCGGCCTCCTCTTCGTCCTAACATATGGCTTTACTGCAAAAATAATCTTGCGAATCTCTCTCATATTGTTTATGTTTCGGACCAGCTATTAATAGCCTACACTGTTATTAGGGACGTTCCGACTCATTTAGCTTTTGTTCATGCTAATAATGTTTATACTCATCGTCGTTCACTTTGGTCTTATCTTTTACATGCATCTTCTCTGCCTTGCTGTGTTATGGGTGATTTTAACGCTGTATTCGGCGCTCACGAGTGCATGAGTATGGCACCCCCTCCCCCAATTTCTTGTTCTGAATTTAGACAGGCCATTGACGATGCGGAGCTTCTGGAAGTGGCAAATGAGGATATAACATTTACTTGGTGCTCTCATCAACATCCTGGGATATTCAAGGCCTCTAAATTGGATCGCAACTTTGTTAACAGTGAATTCACTGCCATGTGGGACTCGATCCATGCGCGGGTCCTTCCTCGCATCAATTCGGATCATCACCCCATTCTTCTCTCTTGCACGGACTCGAAGCCTTCTCCTCCGCGCCCCTTCCACTTCCAAAAGATGTGGACTTCTCATCCAGAATTCCTCCCCTTGGTCATTGAGTCTTGGGCTGAACCCCTCCCCCAAACGAATCCTATTTCGAGAGTGGTCCGCAAGCTGAAGAGATTCAAGGCTGTCATTCAGGACTGGAACAACAACGTCTTTCGTAATATTATACTACTCTGGCCGCACACTACGCTAATTTAGCATCCCTCCAGGAGTCCATTTATTCTCAAGGCTACTCGGAGATCCTTTTCGACCGAGAGGTAGAGCTTCAAGTTCTTATTAACCGTACACTCTCCCAACAACAAGCTTTATACTCTCAGAAGAATCGACTTACTTGGCTGAGGGACGGGGACCGAAACACATCTTTCTTCCACAAGCTCAACGCCTCGGCCAAAGTGAAGCAACATCTTAATTCCATCCTCATTGACGATGAGATTGTTGATGACCACCAGCGCTTGGCCGATCACATTGTGAAATACTTTTCGGATCTCTTCTCGGACCCAATCACGTCCTCCCCGACCGACTTTTCCACGATGGGGGAGCTTATCCAGCCTGCTATCTCTTGCACCGAAAATGATCTTCTATTGAAGGTCCCCCTCCCGGATGAAGTTAGGATCGCTGTTTTCTCCCTTTCTCCAGATAGCTCTCCGGGTCCCGACGGATTCTCAGGCCACTTCTACCAGACTTACTGGGATATTATCCAGGATGACGTGACTGCTGCGATCACTTTTTTCTTTACGAACGGCTTCCTCCCTCATGGCCTCAACACCAATTTTGTGGTTCTTATCCCTAAGAAGAACGGCATCAACAAGGTCGAGTATTTCTGACCGATCGTTCTCAGCAACTTTCTCTTCAAGATCATCACTAAGATCTATGCCAGTCGTTTAGGCTCTTTCATCGGACCCCACCTCTCCCCATACCAGTTTGGTTTTGTACCAGGTAAACTTATTCATCATTGCATTGCTTATGCCTCTGAATGTTCTAATTGCTTGCACAGGGACAGAGACGATGTTAATCTAGCCTTCAAAATTGACATTAGAAAGGCCTTCGATACTGTCAAATGGGAATTTCTTCTGTCTTTTCTTCGGTTTCTTGGCTTTGTAGAGTTAGTGGTTGCTCGCTTCTCCACCATTCTTCATTCAGCTCGCTTGTCCATTCTCATCAATGGCTCTCCTGAAGGTTTTTTCGCTTGCTCTCGTGGTGTGAGATAGGGGGACCCTCTCTCCCTCTGCTCTTTTGTTTGGCGGAAGAATATCTTAGTCGTATGATCACTGACTGTCATTTGAAGAAGACTATTAGACCGGCCATGGCACAGATGGGTGCCCCTTGCCCCCCCTTCCTGCTATATGCTGACGACATATTGGTTTTTTGTGCGGCAAAAGTTTCCTCTGTCCTCCAAATTAAAGTTGTTTTTGAGACGTACGGCTTACTCTCGAGCCAATGGGTTAGTACTGCGAAGTCCAGAGTATTTCTTGGCTCGAAAATTCCACCCCATCGTAAGTCCAGGATTCTTTATTTATCTAGCATGTCGGAAGGCTCCTTACCTATGAAATACCTTGGAGTTCCCATATTTATTGGAGCCCCTACCCGCGTGATATTCCAGCCCCTCGCGGACTCCATTATATCCAAATTCTCCCGTTGGATTGGATCCTCTATTTCTATGGCAGGACGGGCTTGCTTCGTTGATAGTGTCATTTCTAGTTCCCTTGTGCATTCCAAGATGATTTACCGATGGCCCTTGTCACTTCTTTCAAAGGTGGAGATCGCTATGCGTAATTTCATCTGGACGGGCAATATTGCTGTCGGTGGGAAATTCAACATATCTTGGAAGCGTGTTTGTTCTCCCAAAGAGGAGGGCGGCCTTGGTATTCGATCCATCCGGGCAGCCAATGCTGCCTATCTCTTTCTTTTTGCCTGGGACGTGCTCACATCTTCCGATCCCGGCATGCACTTGCTTAGGAACCTTTGGCTATCTAACGGTGTGGCGCGGAACTACTTCCGGAAATCCTCCCTCTTTAGCACTATCCGCCCCCACATCCGTCGTCTTATCTCCGAGTCTCGTTGGATTGTGGGCCCCAACTCCTCGGTCCTCTTCTGGTTTGATGATTGGCTCGGCTACTCACTCACTGACAGGGTCGGCATTCCCTCAACGATGTCTCATTTATATCAGCATCAGATCTCGGACTTCTATTACGATGATGCTTGGCACCTCAATCAGGCCTTTGTTCAAACTTACCCGCAGATTGCCCGAGATATTGTTTCCACTATCAGCACCCCCAGTGGAAAGGATCATAGAGTCTGGACCCCCTCCAAGAATGGCCAAGTGACTTCTTCCTTAGCATATCAGCACCTTCGTCACTCTTTTCTCCCCACCTCTTGGGGGAAGTGGATTTGGGCAAGATTCATACCTTTGAGCAGATCTTACACAGTCTGGAGAGCCATTTTTGAGCGTCTTCCGTCCTGGGACATCCTGCGATCATATCGCATTCAGGGCCCTTCCATTTGCAGCCTCTGCCATAACTCAGGGGAGTCTTCTGACCATATTTTCTCTGACTGCTCTTTCTCTTTACGTATTTTTTCTAAGCTTTGTTGGGCTTTTGACATTTCTATTGTTTTTCATGAGGGATTTCTTAGTTTGTTGTTACAGTCTATGCAGGTCCAACTGAGCCCTCAAACTTCGGATATTTGGCGAGCTGCGTTCATATATGCTATTTGGGCTATCTGGGCCCCTCGGAATGCTTGCATTTTCGACAACAAGAGAGCTGATACTACCCAAACTCTTTCTATTATTCTCTTTTGCATGCGGGAGTCTGCTACCTTAATATCGGCTCCTATGCATAACTCAGTTCGGGATTTGGCCATTTTGAGAAAGTTGGGTGTTCAAGGCAATCCTTTAAAGCCCCCATCCCATATCACGGTCTTATGGATCCCCCCTCCGCCTAATTGGCACAAAGTTAATACTGACAGATGTGCGCTCTGCTCCCCTGGACCTTCTTCAGGTGGCGGGATTTTTCGGAATTGCAGGGGTTTCACTCTCGGTGGATTTTCAGTCACCCTACCCAGGGATTTGCCTTTGAGGCAGAGCTTCAGGCGGCTATGACAGCTATTGAGGTGGCTAAGGATCGGGGATGGACGACCCTTTGGCTGGAGTCTGACTCCACTTACGTGGTTCACTTCCTTCAAACGCGCACTTTAGATGTCCCTTGGCGACTTCGTGCTCGCTGGCTTAGGACTTTACATTCGATTAAGGATTTCACTTTTAAGGTCACGCACATTTTTAGAGAGGGTAATCAGGCCGCTGATGCCCTCTCTAATATTTGTACTCCCTTTACATGGTGGAACCCTCTTCCCCCACATGTGGCCCACATTGCTCAGCATGATCTATACTTTACTTATACTCGTGTTCACTAACATTCTCTCACCTAGTTTTTGCAGGCATTTGTGTGTTGACCTTGCAGGAATCCATGGACTCTCTCATTGGGTCACGGCGTTTTCTCCCTCACGATCTATGCAGGACTGTTCCGATTTCTCTTCGGGGAATGGCGATTTTCCTCACTTCTCCCCACACCCATTGGTTTGCACGTTATCTTTTATAGTAATTAACGGTATTGCCTTTGGGCTGCTGGTACTCTTTTCCCATTATTGGCTTTTTCCCACAGGGTTTTCCAATATATGGGTTTTAACGAGGCCAGCTAGTTCATCCTACTCTGGGATGAACTTTTGATGCTTCTTGCATCTTGGCGCTTGTCCGCGAGACACGCCCGGCAGTTCTATCGCCCTGGACGGACCTCCTTGGCACTCATTGCTAGGGGTGAAAACTGGGCGGATATTTCCCGCCCGATCCGGAGCCGTATCCGATCGGGATCGAATTCGGGATGAAAAATAAGTATCTGGTCAGATTCGGATACGGATCCGGATAGTTGAATTCGGATACGGGTTCGAATTCGGATAATGAAATATCCGCCCTGTTGTGCGGCGATTAATACACCTCGATAGGCGATCGGCATCACGATCAGAGAAGCCAACCATGGAAGACATATTCTGGACAAACGCCTGGAGTTTGGCACCATACGGCGACCGTCTTTTGGTATCTAGCGATCGTCTTTCGATGTCTGACGATCGTCTTTAATGAGCGAACCAGAGGCGATCATCTCGTGCCACTTATGGATCCAGCATCCGTCAAAGTCGTCGAAGACCGAATCTTGGACGATGGCCCACGTGCGGATCTTCAAAGGATACCGACAGATAGGACCATTGACCCCAGCCTGTCACCTACCACACCTACCGACAAGGCCGCCGAAAGGTACAAAGTGGGTCCTCCCCGGATAGCGACTCGAGACGCGTGCTGGCTTCCCATTGGTTCGCCCAGCTGGCCTCCAGCTGCAACCTCGGACCTCAAGGGAACAGGCCCACGTGACGGGACGATCGGCCGTCTTATTTTAATATAGAAAACGGAGATCGCCCGCGATCGCCTGAGGAATCCCAACTACCTTGTCCCCTATAAATAGAGGACTCACTGCTATGGCCAAGGGGACGCGAATTGACTACGAATTCAGTGCAAAATACACACAAAAGAGAGAATCAAAGACTCTTTTGGCAACCACTTATACATTCATAGTGATATTCATACACATTCATCATATATCCCAAGCCAGAACTCACAGATTTATCTATCTGGTTCTTCCGGCAATCTACGCGCACTAAAGCCTAGATAACTAGAAGTCTTTACACTTCTTGTAATAGATTCTAACATTAATATTTGTACTCGACAGTATATTTATTAATAACATCTCGCGAGAGCATTCAAGCCCGGGATTAACAACCCCGGCAAATCTTGTGTTATCTATTTTCTCACGGAAGTGTTCTCGCATTTGTTTGTTACTCGATCATTCGAGCAATACTATGTCCGGTTAATATTTTGGGTAACAACAATTGGTGCTAGAGGAAGGGGTATCTAAACCTTCATTTTTATTCCTACCGTCTCGAAGAACACTCACTGTTCTCCGGACATATACTTGAAGAAACACTCACTGTTCTTCAATAGAAAAACCTTCAGAAAATGACATCTGCAACGACCTCCAAGAGAGCCACCCTGAGATCTGCCGGAAATCTCATTCCGGCCCGGACCGAATCCCAGCCCACAGCGGAAGGCGACCTTGGCGACGCTAGGCTCTCACTCCCGCCCCCGAGGGACGGTTCTAGCCTCTCACTCGATCAGTTCCAGACCGCGGAACAGATTGAGGAGGCTATAGCCATCCTCAGGGAGCGACGGAAGGCCTACGACTCGCCCACCATCACTCCATCGACCATCCGCCGGGCAGGCAAGCGGAAGCTTAAGGGGATCTATGTTGAAAAATCGACAGAAAGCCCCGAGCCACAGGAGAAGGCTCTCGTGAGGAGGGACGATTCCGTCTTCAGCCGCCTGGGGAGCGATCCCTCATGGCGACCCGGGCACTCAGGCCCCAGCCGGGAGACATCGGTATCCGAATCTTTTACCAGGAGTTCGGCATATCCGACTCCCAGGAGACAGGCCGGTCAACGAACCCCTGCTCGCCCAAGAAAGGAACCCACTGGCAGGGAGCTCGTCATTCACCACGGAGCTAGGGGATCAGTACACGATCGCCTTGGTTCGCATTCTGAGAGCCAATCGGCGAGCAGTCAGGCAACGGCGATCGCCGCCATGCAACGCCAGCTCGACGAGATGAAGACACTCCTAGAAATTGGGGCAGGTGCCAGGAGACCGATCGCTGGGCTAAATGAACCACTCAAGACTCAGATCGAGCTCGCCCCAGTCCAACCAACGATCAATCCCCCACAAACACCTCTATATGAGGGGAGATCGGATCCGGAAACCCACTTGAGCAAATTTCGGATCTACATGACCGGATGCGGAGCTTCAGATGCGACGAAATGTCGTATGTTCCCGTTAACTCTGGGCGATCTCGCCCACAGGTGGTACATCTCACTACCATCTCGCTCAATCAATTGCTTTGAGAAGCTGGCGAACGACTTCACGTCGTACTTCGCCGCCAAAGTCGCTCGCCCAGAAGGTCCCCACCGCATGATGAAAATCAGGCAGGGGAAGGACAAATCGGATGAGGATTACATCGACCGGGTAGACGAGATAGTCCTCACCGGTGAGCCCATCAGCGACGAGATCACTCTCCACACAGTCCTGAACGGATTCCACGGACGCTCGCCCATGTTCAGGCACCTCACAAAGGATTTTCCCCCGACCTATACGGCCTTCCGCGTCAGAGCCGCCGATTTTCTAGCCAGGCAGAAGATGCTCTCACTCCGCTTAGACGAGGGACCGTCCGAAGAAGGAAAAGCACCTTCCCATGTCCAGAAGAAGGCGGTCGCCAAGCTCAGAAAGGCGGTCGCCAAGCCGCCTGGCGAGTTCAAAGCCTTCGAGGATGTAGAGGTCCACCTTCTTCACAACCTCAACTTATCTCCGGCCCACATCTTCAATGTGATCAAGGGTCGCGAGTGGCTTTCCAAGCCAAAGCCAATAAGGGACCACGGTCACCTAGACCGTAGCAAATTCTGTGCCTATCATAAGAGTCCCGGCCACAACACTAGCCAATGCCGCGACCTCCTCAGACAGCTCTGCGACTGTTTGAGGAAGGCAAACTGGACAATTTGATCACCAAGCCAGAACCCAGGACGGAAAGAGCCGGAGGGCGCGAGCACCGACCAAGCGAAAGGATTCCTCCCAATCCGATCACCAGAATCGAGCATGAGCCGGAGTACTCTGATGAGTCGATCCCTCCGATCAACCCTGGCGGTCGGATCAACATGCTTCAAGCAGGAGGTGGGAGCCTCGGGGGCCTTTCCCCGGTTTCCACCCTGTCAAACAGAAAGCGAAAAGCCGAGCTGAGGGCTTTCGCCGAAGTCCATGTTGTAGTACCTCCGGAGCCGACCATCTCTAGAGACGCGCTCATCACCATTTCCAACAAGGACAGGGAGGGAGTGCAATGTCCCAAAGAGGATGCACTAGTGATCTCCGCTTGTATCCTTGGGAAGATGGTCGATCGCGTGCTGGTCGACAATGGGAGTTTCTGCAACATCATATTCAAATCCGCCCTAGACCAACTCGGCAACTTAATCAAATTCATCAAGCCTTTCGACACCGCGCTCCAAGGGTTCGGCGACAACACAGTCCAAGCCTACGGGAGGATCAAGCTCTCCGTCGAGCTAGTATGCTTTTATGATCCCAAGGTTAGGATTACTAGGAACCTATGTTTTGTAATCATAGATAGGCCCAGCATCTATAATGGGTTCCTAGGTCGCCCCTTTTTAGAAACCTTTGAGGCGGTCGCCTCATCTTTCTTTTACTGTATCAAATTCCCCACTGCCGATGGGACGGTCGGTACTGTAAAAGGAGATCAGCTAATGGCAAAAAGATGTTTGAATTAATCCTATGTTGTTACTTATTTCAATACTTCCCATACTATATGTAACATTGAAGCGATCGACGATCAACCCATGGAGATCGACGAGCCAAACACATCGTACCAACCCGACTTAGGGGACGCCATCTCTCATCAATTGACGGACGACATCGAGCCAAGGATCGGTTTCGAGCCAAGTCTTGACATCGATCCAAGGACCGAGTCCGGAGATCGCACCAAACGAGAGGCGACCGTCCCTGTCGAAGAGTTGGAAAGCATTACGATGGATCCGGATCATCCAGAACGGGAAGTACAGATCAGCGCAAGCATCGACCACGAATTAAAGGGGGATCTGATCAACTTGCTACGTAGGAACATCGGAGTCTTTGCTTGGTCGCATCAAGATATGGTTGGCATAAGTCCCGAACACGCTTGCCATTATCTGAAGATCGACCGGGCGATGAAGCCTGTTCACCAGAAGCGAAGGAAGTTCGGTCCCGAGAAATACGCGGCGCTCGACATAGAATTCCAGAAGTTACTCAACAACAAATTGATCGGAGTAGCCACAGACGAACCACAATGGGTCGCCAACGCGGTGCTCGTCAAAAAGCCAACTGGCTCCTGGAGATTGTGCATTGACTTCACCGACCTCAACGCGGCATGTCCAAAAGATCACTTCCCGATGCCTCATATTGATCACTTGGTCAATAGTACGGCAGGTTGCGAAATGATGTCATTTATGGATGCCTTCGCCGGGTATCATCAAATCCCAATGGCGGAGGAAGACATAAAACACACATCTTTCCACACAGAAAAAGACATATACTTTTGGGTCAGAATGCCATTCGGCTTGAAAAACGCAGGGGCGACCTACCAGCGATTAGTCAACAGAATGTTCGCCGATCAGATCGGCAAGACCATGGAGGTCTACATTGACGATATCGTAGTCAAAATCCTCAAGAAGGAAGATCACCTCAACGATCTCGCCGAGACGTTCGCCATCCTTGAGAAGTTTAACATGAAGCTGAACCCCAAGAAATGCAACTTCGGGGTGAGCTCCGGGAAGTTCCTGGGGCACATAGTGAGCCAAAGGGGGATCGAGGCGAACCCCACCAAGATACAGGCGATCCTTGACATGCAGGAACCGGGAAACATCAAGCAGGTGCAACGCCTCACAGGTTGTCTAGCCGCCCTCAACCGTTTCATATCACAGCTAGGCGATAAAAGCAAGCCTTTCTTCGCGACCATCAAGAACAAGAAGTTCGCATGGACGAAGGAAAGCCAGATAGCATTCGCCAAAATAAAGGAATATCTATCTAACCCCCAGATCCTGGCAAAGCCGATCCCCGGTGAAAAACTATTCCTTTACCTGGCAGCCTCGGAGGTCGCACTAAGTGCCGTTCTGGTGCGAGCGTAGGGACAAACCCACTTGCCCATCTACTATGTTAGCCAGGCGCTCCACGACGCTGAGACACATTATACACCATTGGAGAAGATCGCATACGCCCTTGTCATGAGTGTTCGTAAGCTGAGGGCTTATTTCTTCGATCACCAAGTGGAAGTCCTAACAACTCTACCTCTAAGACAAGTCCTGCACCGACCGGACACCAACGGGCGACTCCTCAAGTGGTCGCTGGAGATCGCCCAATATGGTATCACTTACGCTCCTCGCACGGCGATCAAGGGCCAAGCTCTGGCGGACTTCGTGGTGGAATTAACGTTCCCTCACAGTCCAACCCAGGTCGGCCGACCTGCCTGGAAGTTATACGTGGATGGCTCAGCGACCAATTCGAGAGCAGGGGCAGGGATTGTCCTCATCAGCCCCGACGGTCAGAGTTTCACAAATTCTGTGCGTTTCGGTTTTCGTGCGACCAACAATGAAGCCGAATACGAAGCTTTGGTAGGCGGGCTCGATCTAGCCCTTGCCCTAGATGTTCGTCGCCTTCATATCTTCATGGACTCCATTTTGGTCGTAAACCAAGTCAAGGGAGAATATGAGGCGCGCGGCGAACAGATGGTCAAATACCAAGAGCTGGTCGCCGAAATGTGCACAAAATTTGAAGAAGTGCTAATCGAACAAGTCCCGAGAGAGCACAACTCCCAGGCCGATGCTCTTTCCAAGCTAGCATCATCGGATGGGGCAGCCGACTTCTCCAATATCCAAATCACAAAGTCAGCTAGGCCGGCGATCGATAGAAGCCTGGTTACCACGGTCGCCATCGCCGAGGAGAACTGGATAACTCCGTTCATCAAATACTTAAAGGACGGAACGGTCCCTGACGACCGTGTTAAAGCTCGCCAACTACAGCTTCGTGCGACCAGATATACCCTATTGGACGACCGGCTATACAAGCGAGCCTTCAGCCTTCCCCTCCTCAAGTGTATTACACCGGAGGAAGGTCGGGTCGTTTTAGCTGAGATCCATGATGGGATTTGTGGAAACCATGCGGGCGGGCGAGCCCTCATCCATAAGACAACCAGACAAGGGTTTTTCTGGCCATCACTACGGAAAGATGCGATCGCCTATGCCAGATCGTGTCATAGGTGTCAGATAATGGGCTCCAACATTAAACTATCACCCGAATAGCTCACCTCCATGTATAGCCCCTGGCCATTTGCGCAATGGGTCATCGACCTTATAGGTCCCTTGCCGACGGCTCCAGGGGGCTGTAAGTTCGCCATCGTAAGGGTCGACTATTTCACCAAATGGGCTGAGGCCGAACCGCTCAACAAGATCTGCCAAGAGCAAGTGATCAAGTTTATATGGAAAAACGTCGTATGCCGATTCGGTCTGCCCCAGGCCATCATCTCCGACAATGGAAAACAGTTCGACGGCTTAGAAGTCATGCAATTCTGTGAAAAGTGGGGAATCAAAAGGCTATTCTCAGCGCCCTATCACCCTCAGACGAATGGGCAGGTAGAGGCAGTGAATAAGATCCTCAAACACACGATTAAAGCGCGACTCGAATCCAGGCAAGGACGATGGGCGAGCGAGCTCCCAGACGTTTTGTGGTCCTACCGAACGACGACCGGCAATTCAACCGGCGAAACCCCATTCGCCCTTGCCTTCGGAACAGAAGCGGTGATTCCTTCAGAGATCGCCGTCCTCAGCCATCGAACCGAACAGGAGATGACGACCGACAATGATATGGCCCGACGAATCGACCTAGTCATGCTCGAAGAACGACGGATGGCCTCAGAAATGAAGAACACAATCCACAAAAGGAGAGCCGAGAAGTTCTTCAATTCAAAGGTCAAAGAAAGAAGGTTTCAAGTGGGTGATCTCGTCCTCAAGAAGATCCAAACCCACACAGGCGTTTTCGGTCCGAACTGGGAGAAACCTTTCAGAGTATCCAGATGGCTAACTAAAGGAGCCTACGAACTGGAACATCCTGACGGTACTCCGGATCAATACCCCTGGAACGCCGTGCATCTGAAAAAATACTACCAGTGATAATTTTGTATTCAATTTCAATGTTGTACAAGGAATATAATGAGATTTTTTCCTATCCCATCTATTCTGGTACCGCCGACGATCGCTGATCATGACGATCCTAGGTAAAATCAATGCAGCCATGGTCCTGGATGTCTATGGAACCGACAGCTTCGCCCATGCAAGGTTCCTTTGGGCTGAGATCGCCCGCCCTTCGTTTAAATACGAGGCCGGCGTAGCCGAAGGACCCTCCAAAATAATCAGTAGGCACGATCGCAAGCCCTCAAGGTACATCATTTAACATGGTGAACCCGGACAATGCGACGTGCCACTACCCCCGTCTCAACGTACACCGTCGAGGGTCGCCATCTTCATGGCGGGCCGAGGTGGAAGCAGAGCTGACAAGCCGCGGACGTGGAGTCGAATAAGCCGACGACGCCCCGCGCAAGGACTCCTCCAGACCAAGATCGCCCGCCTTTCGTTTTAAAACAAGGCAGGCGTAGCCTAACGGAGGACCCTCACAAAAAGTGAGTCGCGGGATACACAATATCCCTCGCACACAAAGACACGATTGGGGAGGTCGGTCCATCGAACACCCCAACCGTACTTGATTCTTCAGAATCGGCAAAATGAAGATAGCTCGCCCGACAGACTAGTTTTTGTCTCCTTACTTACAATAAGTGAACAAAAACAAGGGGGCAGAGATGGGTCGAGCTAATCCCAAATACGATCGAACAAAGAGGAATAACACACGATCGGCTTCGCTCAAACACACGTAGGACGATCGGAGTCGTTCGACAAAAATTACAAGTAAGAATTCCGATTCAAAACATATCAATGCTTTCAACACTCAGACGATCGGTCGGATGAACAAAACGTCGAAAGCAATCATACACGTACTTGTAAAAATTGCACGCAAACATTCAAAGGGCGATCGTATATAAAAGAGAGTATGAAAAGAGGAGCATTTTATTCATAACACAAGTTTCGTACATTACGAGGCCCAAAAGCATTACAAAAAAGTACAAGTTACAGAGGAGAACAAAAATGCCTCTCAAGGCCCCGCCTGCTGGTCTTCGCCCTCGGGTTGCGGATCGGCTTGGGCTCCCCCATCGGCCTCGGGATGAATGAGTTTGCCAGTATACCAACTCAAGTCGATCCCAAAGTCGGCAAAGTCAAGGATCGGCAAGGAGAATTCTGGATGCAGAGGATGCTCGAGGACATAGGATTTGAAGCTCTCCATCAGGGGACCGATCTCGACCCCTGCCTTTTTAGCGGCTCGAGCAATCGGCGCATAGGCCAAGTAATAAGCGAACTCGCCGACGTGCTCGACGTTAAGGTAGGGATCGACCTCGATCGCCTTCAGCTGCCCCTTCAAATCCACGGCCGTCTTCTCGACCTCCGCCAGCTCGACCGCCTTGGCAGCATTCTCGCCCCTGGCCTTCTCCAGCTCCTTCTTCGCCGCCTCCAGCTCACCGCTGAGCCGATCCACCATCACCTTCAGCCCAACCGCCTCCTCCTGCGAAGCCACGAGCTTCTGGCGGGTTTCCTTCTCCTTATCACGGGACCGATCGGCAGCCTCCTTAGAGCGGCTCAGCTCCTGCTTCAATCGATCCACGTCCTGCTTAGCCCTTTTAACCGTCTCCTCATACTCCTTCTCCATAGACCGGATCCGGTTGGCATCCTCGATATTTTTGTTCCGGGCGGCCTCGAGGTCGCTATGGAGACGAGCAGTGGAGGTTTGCCCCTCAAAATCCCTAGCGGCTTGGACGGCCATCGTCGCCGTCTGGAGAGCCAGGGCAACGGTCGCCTGCATGGCGTCTCCAGATCGCCGACGAGCGATCGCATCAAGATTGGTCGTCCAGGCCTTGGGCAGAGAGGTGATAGCCTGGCGGACATAAGCAGGGACTTCGAGGGACTGTTGTGGAGCCTTGCTCGACAAAAAGTCCAGCACCATGGGAGCAACGTCCAGGTCGGCGAGACGAACCCTGCAGCGCAAACCAAGGAAACCAAGGAGTTATCCCATACCATGCTCGGAATGCCTATCTCAGAAAATGTTGGTCCTTTTCTTACCTATTGGCCAGCTCGGGATCGCGTCCGAAATAAGGCTTGCCCCGGGAGGTTTCCGCCTCGGCGATCGCCACCTTCTTCACCGAGCTGCCAGATGATCGGGGGCCGGGGACCGTGGGCCTAGGGCCTGATCGCTCCATCATCGGGACGGCAGAGATAGGAGCCGCAGCAACCGGAGGCTCAAGAATTGATACATCCGCCTCAGAAATCGACGGGGACTCCTCCGACCTTCGCCTCTTGCGGCGCTGAAGCTGTTCCTCACCCTGAACCACCGGCTCGGCGACTGGCACCTCGGCAGGCCTCGTCACCGGGGCAGGGCGAGACGTCGTCGCATGAACGCGACCAGTCTGCTTGCCCAAGTGAAGGCGACCAAGAACTCCCGGGTTCGACATGGCTATCTCTGGCGGTGGCTCGGCAAAACGGGGAAAATAAACCTCTGTCAAGGAAGAGATACATACAAGTTAGACAAAACAAAACGACCTCCTGGAGACAATCGTCCAACAAGGAAGCACCACTTAAACTCATACCTGGAACTTTCAAGTGACGGGGGTAGCAGAACAATCGAGCCCCTAACCGATGAGCTTCGGTACCAAGCAATCGAACGTCAATAAAGGAGTTCGGCAAGGCACGGATCTGCTCCCAAACGATCAAGAAATCGAATGGAAGGTCGCCGATCGCTGGAACGAGAGGTCCTGCAAAAAGAAAACAAAATTAGATTAGTCCAAGACAAGCTCAACCAAGGGGAGAGTTAAAATCCTTACTCGGATTCCTCTCCCGGAAAGTGGTGGGGATCTCCAACTCCTCGTTCGGCCTGTCACTCGATGCCGATCGCCACGCCCCGCCGACCCAGCACCATTTAGCCAGGTCACCCCTGGTCTTATTCGGCACGCCAAGGACCACTCTCCCGATTCGGCCTTGGATATGATTGCCGCCGATCGACCCTTTCTGCGCGGCCAGTTTGAACAAATAATTCATCTCCATCGCAGTAAGGAGGCGGAACAACCGGTGACCGCCAAACAGGGTCAACGTGCAGATGATCTGCAGCCAAGCGTTCGGTGTCAGTTGAAGAGGCGCCAAATTCCAGGCGATCAGCAAGTAGGAGACGGCGAATGGCAGCGGGAATCGCAGACCCGCCTCCATAATCATCTCGCTGACGGCAACCATATCCTTGGGCGGTTGGTCGGCACGCTCATTCTCCGAGGGCACGTGCAAGGAAACGTCAGAGGGGATATGATATTTAGCCCTCCAACGGCTCAGATCTTTCTTGGTCGCCGTACTCCGGATCTTTCCGAGAGTCCACGGAGATGGGACGGCGGCCTGAAAGACCGTCCGATTCACATGTTCGTAAGGGTGAGCGGTGGTGTAGGCTTCGAAATCGAATTCCGGACAGGGTCCGGCGATCGCTTCCATCATCTGAGCAAAAGCCACATAGGCGGGGCCGAACCTACTCTCTCGTTCCCAGGCCTCCCGCACCAAATCATCCTCATCCACCGGCGAGCCCCCCTGCTCCGCCGTCGCCGCCGTCCTCGCCACCTCGGCCTCGTTGAAAAGTTCTTCGAGTTCTGCGGGTGCAATCCCCACTCGAATAGCTTCAACGGCCGTCTCCTTATCCACTCCAATAGGAATCTCCTCCCGTTCAGGCGACGCTGCGGCAGCGGAAGAACTTCCAGTCTCAAAGGCTTTTGATCCTCCCGACATATTAGAAAGTAAAGAGAGGGAGAAGGTTAATTTTTCTTACCTAGAGAAAAAGAAGGAGATCGGCACGAGAAGCTCCAGAAATTTTTGCAGAAATTCGGCTAGGGATGCAAGGACGCGTAAAAAGTGAAGGAGGAGAAGCCCTGTCCTTTTTATAGATGGGGACGAGGGTCTAAATGCAAATAGGAGAAACCTCGAGGGCTGGATCGCAACCGTCACGTGGGGACGCATTAAATGCCGCCCTCGAATCCCGCAGACGCGTCTTTTCGAGGGCATGCCAGCCGACAAGTCCGAAAAAACCGTCGGACTCCCCCAACAGCGGCGCGACGCGTGTCCCTGCCACTTTAGAAAGCCCGCTTTCTTTTCCCGCTGCTCCCGACGCGAAAGAAGGTCATCCATATTTGAAATCAGATCGGCTGATCGTTTAAACATTGGCGATCGCCAACAGTGCCACCTCACCCCGTGTTTTCAACATCGAGGCGAGCTGGGGGGCAATTGTTGTGCGGCGATTAATACGCCTCGATAGGCGATCGGCATCACGATCAGAGAAGCCAACCATGGAAGACATATTCTGGACAAACGCCTGGAGTTCGGCACCATACGGCGACCGTCTTTAATGAGCGATCCAGCGATCGTCTTTCAATGTATGACGATCGTCTTTAAAGAGCGAACCAGAGGCGATCATCTCGTGCCACTTATGGATCCAACATCCGTCAAAGTCGTTGAAGACCGAATCTTGGACGATGGCCCACGTACGGATCTTCAAAGGATACCGACAGATAGGACCATTGACCCCAGCCTGTCACCTACCACACCTACCGACAAGGCCGCCGAAAGGTACAAAGTGGGTCCTCCCCGGACAGCGACTCGAGACGCGTGCTGGCTTCCCATTGGTTCGCCCAGCTGGCCTCCAGCTGCAATCTCGGACCTCAAGGGAACAGGCCCACGTGACAGGACGATCGGCCGTCTTATTTAATATAGAAAACGGCGATCGCCCGCGATCGCCTGAGGAATCCCAACTACCTTGTCCCCTATAAATAGAGGACTCACTGCTATGGCCAAGGGGACGCGAATTGACTACGAATTCAGTGCAAAATACACACAAAAGAGAGAATCAAAGACTCTTTTGGCAAACACTTATACATACATAGTGATATTCATACACATTCATCATATATCCCAAGCAAGAACTCACAGATTTATCTATCTGGTTCTTCCGGCAATCTACGCGCACTAAAGCCTAGATAACTAGAAGTCTTTACACTCCTTGTAATAGATTCTAATATTAATATTTGTACTCGACAGTATATTTATTAATAACATCTCGCGAGAGCATTCAAGCCCGGGATTAACAACCCGGGCAAATCTTGTGTTATCTATTTTCTCACGGAAGTGTTCTCGCATTTGTTTGTTACTCGATCATTCCAGCAATACTATCTCCGGATAATATTTTGGGTAACAACACGCCCGTATCCGAGTTTTCCCATATTTTATCGGATATTATCCGGATACCAATCTGGATAATAAATCCGGATATCCATATTTTTAAATCTTAAATATACTTTATTATATATATAACACTTTTGGACTTCAGTGTAATAAATTTTCAAACTTTCAAGAAAAAAAATATTTTTTTCAAAAAAAAGTATTTTCTGGAAAAATATATTATTTTTCGAAAAAAAATATATTTTCTAGGAAAAAAATTATCTTTTCGAAAAAAACATTATTTATGGAATTTTTTTATTTCTTCGAAAAAATTAAAAAAATATTTTCTGGAGAAAAATTATTTTTTGGCAAAAAAATATTTTTTCGAAAAAAATTATTTGCTGGAAAAAATAAAATTAGTTTCTGGATTTTTTTATATTTTTTGAAAAAATAAAAAAAAAACTTTTTCGAAAATAAAAAAAATTATTTTCTTGAAAAAAATTTATATTTCGAAAAAAAAATTTATTTTCTAAAAAAATATTTTTTAAAAGAAATGTATTAGCCAAACACTTTAATACTAACTTATAAGCTATTTGTTTCATATGAAATGTATTTTAAAAGAAATGTTCTATTCAAGTAAATAGAGGAGCAATTATATATATATTATAATAATTGTTAAAAACAATTAAATTACCACTTTTTAGTCTTTGCTAAGTATGGAGTTTATGTTTTTATGGGAGAGACTGGATAAGTAAAAATGAGGGAACCTTATTATGAAACGATTTTTAAAAAATTACTATAGTTTGCATTAGAACTTTTATGAAATATTGTGTAGGTAGTTTTTTTATATGCTGCAATCACTTCCAAACGATTTTTGTATGAAACGTATTATTCGATTATATTTATTCGAATCCGGCCCGAATTCGTCCTGTATCCGTCCCGTGTCCGCATCCCGAATAATCCGAATTTGTATCCGTATCCGGTCTTCCCGTATCCGACTCCGAATCCGAGAAAAGAATATGGGTTAGGATACGGGAAGAGCACTATCCGCCCGTATCCGATCCGTTTTCACCCCTACTCATTGCTCTGCCGCTCTTCACTGGTTTTGCTGTACCAGTTCGGCCACCCATGCTACCCTCGCCACCTCTCCGGATGATGTTCCCGGATGCAGATCTCACGTCATTTTGAGTGTTGCCTCCCACTCTCGGCGATGCGGTCCATTTGCACGTGGTTTGCCTCCCTACGTTGTTCAACGCCCGATCTGTTAGGACTTTCTCTCATCTCTAGTCCACTATCGGCTTGTGGTAGTTTGTGCTTTCCTTCTTTGCTCTGCGTAGCATTTTTGGCCGCCTGTGGCCTCTTGCACTTTTGGTTTGGCCGTTTACTTTTGTACAACTTTTTCACCATCTTTATACAAGCATCTATTTAGCTAAGTGGCATTACCATCCATTCGTATAGTCCGTATTTAGTTTTAAATGCAGTTTTCCATTCGTCGCCTTCTTTCATCCTGATTTGGTGGTAACCACTTTTAAGATCGATTTTAGAGAATACGCTAGAACCATGTAATTCATCTAACATATCATCTAAGCGAGGGATAGGATGTCGATACTTGACCGTAATGTTGTTTATAGATTGACAATCAACACACATCCTCCAAGTTGAATCTTTCTTCGGAACGAGTAGCACGGGAACGACACAGGGGTTCATACTTTCTCTTCCTTGTCCCTTTTTCATTAGTTCGATCACTTGCCGCTGAATTTCTTTTGTTTCATCTGGATTACTCCGATAAGTTGGCCGATTGGGAATTGGTGCACTGGGAACAAAGTCTATTTGATGTTCGATGCCACGTATGGGAGGTAAACTAGGTGGAACCTCTTCTGTAAACACATCCTTGTATTCCTGTAAAAGAGAAACAACAACATCGGGCAACGAGAGCAAGACATGGTTCATTAAGCGCATAAAGGTACTAGGTGCGTTAGTTAACCCAAGTGGCATTACCATCCATTCGTATAGTTCGTATGTAGTTTTAAATGCAGTTTTCCATTCGTCTCCTTCTTTCATCCTGATTTGGTGGTAACCACTTTTAAGATCGATTTTAGAGAATACGCTAGAACCATGTAATTCATCTAACATATCATCTAAGCGAGGGATAGGATGTCGATACTTGACCGTAATGTTGTTTATAGATTGACAATCAACACACATCCTCCAAGTTGAATCTTTCTTCGGAACGAGTAGCACGGGAACGACACAGGGGTTCATACTTTCTCTTCCTTGTCCCTTTTTCATTAGTTCGATCACTTGCCGCTGAATTTCTTTTGTTTCATCTGGATTACTCCGATAAGTTGGCCGATTGGGAATTGGTGCACTGGGAACAAAGTCTATTTGATGTTCGATGCCACGTATGGGAGGTAAACTAGGTGGAACCTCTTCTGTAAACACATCCTTGTATTCCTGTAAAAGAGAAACAACAACATCGGGCAAAGGGCTTTCAAGCCCGTTAATCGGTTAGTAGTGTTTCATTAAATAGGATAACAATTATGGGCTGTTTTTCTTTTATTGCCCTTTTAATTTCTCCAGCCCTAGTATAGAGGCTGATTTTCGAACTCTCCTTTTTATTTTCCTCGGCCTCGACTACCCTTTTTGGTGCATTTTCATCTCGTAATTTGAGTTGATCCTCGTAGACTTGTTGCGGAGTTAATGGGGCGAGGGTAACTTTGCGCTGTTTCAACTCGAACGAATACTTATTAGTGTATCCATTGTGGGATATTTTTCGATCAAATTTCCAGGGTCGACCTAGCAGCCAATATCCGGCTTGCATCGGCACCACGTCACATAATACCTCATCTTGATATTTGCCGATTCAGAATGCCACTAACACTTGTTTGGTGACTTTTGTTTCGCCACCATTGTTCAATCATTGCAATTTATACGGTTTCAGATGTTTCAAAGTGGTTAGTCCGATTTTTTCCACCATCACGGTACTTGCAACATTCGTACATGATCCTCCGTCTATAATCATGCTGCACACCTTATCTTTAATAACATCTCGTATGAAAAAGATTCTCCTGTTGTCCATTTATTTCGTCCTTAGATTGTATACTTAAAGCTCGTCGGGTGACTAAGGTGAGGGCTGCCGGAATTTCATCTTCGTGGTTCGTTTTCTTCGGTGTCACTTTCGGACTCGATGTCCCCATTAGGCCTTATCACCATGACTCGTTGATTTGGACAATTATTGGCGTAATGTCCTCTTCATTTGCAACGATGACATTGAACGTCTCGACTTCGATTAAAGTTAGGACTCGACTGGACTGGTTTTGACGGACTACTTCCTTCTGATACGAAATTGACTAGTCCAAATGAAGAAGACGAAGTAAGAATCGACGTAAGCAGTCTTACAATACGCCATGCACGTACGACTACATATTTAGGCGAGAAAACAGACACAAGACGTGGAGTGACCATGGTGCTCGGTCTCAGCCGTGTCATATGACACGGCCGGTGTTGCACTATTCCGGAAAGGCAAAACCCACTGCCCATCGAACCCGGTCATGTCAGGCGATAAGGCCCGTGCCGAACTATTCCGGAAAGTGCCGAAGGTACTGCCTACCCAACCCGACCGTGTCCCGAGACACGGTCGAGTCCTGCGCATCTAGAAACGCCTGAACACGCTGCCTAGCTAACCCGGCCATGTCAAGCGACATGGCCCGTGTCGGAAGTCACCGACCATCACTTTCAAAGGCCTTGTGTGTGTTGTTTTTGTCTTCTTTTTCTTTCTTTACCCTATCTAAAGATTGTGTGATCCTATCCCCCTAATATTTGATTTGATTGTATTTTTATCTTGATATTTGGTTTTTCTTTTCAAGATCATGTGATCTTACTTTTGTTTTCTTTAGTTGATTAAGGGAGACTACTCTTCTATATGTAGTCATTGTTAGTCTTGTAATAGACATTGAATGTTGAAGAAAATAATACACTTTGTATTACATCCTTGTTGAACGAGTTTCATCAAAACCTTGATTATTATTCGACACGTTTTTGAGTTTTAATCCGATCGATTCTTAATAGATCTTGAGAAGAAATCATCTTATCGAGTTATAGGTCTAATTAGATAAATCTTTGTTCTTGATCGGCCGAGCCTTCTTGATCGATATTGTTACTATATCCAATATTATCTCCATAATTTTACATTCGAATGACCCTATTCACAAAATATACTTCTGCTACGATATACTTATATACTTATACCTATTCCGACCGATATACATTCACATTCCGAGCGAATTCATATCATTAGTGGCATCGGAGCCCAAGGTTATTTCCTTGGCGATTTTATTGACGATTCCTAGTTAAAACTATCTCGTGACTCTCTTGTTATGGATTTCTCCGATCCCGATTTCTTGATGAAACCCTGTGATGCACTAAGCAGTTTACCGGAGCAGCATATGCAAGCAAGGCGCAGAGACGACGCACATTCACCGCACCATGCAGACGATTTCAAAGTAAACGAACTTCCGGAGTTTGTCGTAGGTACCAATCCCGAAGCTTATTTGGAATTGGAATGAAAGATTGAGCGCATGTTCGAATTCAAAGACCTTAACGATGAGAAACGTTGCAAATATGCAATTCTCAAGTTAGGGAAGGGTGCTTCTCTTTGGTTCGAAGGAGTGAAGACACAAAGAGCTCGGGCGGGAAAAGAAAAGATCCGTTCGTGGGATTCATTAGAAAAAAAACTTCGTAAAAGGTATGTGCCAATATCACATCAGTTAACCTTATACCGGAAGATTGCCGACTTCATGCAAGGAAAACTAAGTGTTCGTGAATACATTGAAGAGTTCGAAAGCTTGGTCTTAATGGGAGAATTAGAAGAAAACGAAGAGCAAAAGATGTCACGTTTTTACGTGGTTTGAATAAAAACATAGCTAACACGGTGGAATTGCACCCAAATGAAGATTTTGATACTTTATGTGGACTATGTGTGAAGATAGAGGCCCAAAATAAGGTGAAGTTTTTCAAACCAGAGTTTCCATCCAAATTCGAGGATCCAAGTATCGGTTCGAGTTCGACTACCATAACAACCATACCGACTCCTACCCCTACTACGGTTCCTAAGGCCCCGTATATGCTGAAGAAAATGAGCTTAACCAAAGTAAGATGTTTTAAATGTCAAGGGTTCGGTCATTATCAAAATGCTTGTCCGAACAAACGGGTGGTGACGCTAAGAGAAGCCATCACGGTCCGAGATGAGTTGCTAGTCGAGGACGAAAGAGAAACACTAGGTGATGTGTTTAATTTCAACGTGGAGGACAACGAAGAAGAAGAATGTGAAACTTACGATGCTTCAAACTCTGATACGACCTTGGTTCTTCGTACTTTACAAGCCCAAACCGTTTCGAATGATTCGGAACAACGAGATCAAATATTTCACACAAAGTGTCAAGCTAGGAATAAATGGTGTAGTTTGATCATTGATGGAGGAAGTTGCACCAACGTAGCTTCGACTGAGATGGTGACTAAACTCGGGCTGACCACTACGACTCATCCGAATCCATACACTTTATATTAGCTCGATGATGGGAATAAAATAAATGTGTCAAAACAAGTGAGGATCGGATTAACCATCGGTTCATATGATGACAACATGTTGTGTGATGTACTCCCATTGGATGCATGTCATGTACTTTTGGGGCGTCCATGGATGTTTGATAGGGATGTTTTACATCGAGGAAGGAGCAATGAATATGAGTTACGGGATAAGCGCAAAAAAATTGTGCTTAAACCTATGTTACCTCAAATTATTCGTTCTATGAGCTCTAATCGGGTTGAAAAACCGAAACTTACCATGTTTGCTAGAGAGCAGGAGATGGAACACGTCATTGATGATGAGTCATGTCGCGATATCGGTATTACCTCGCAGAATTATTATTATCTTGATGACGACGGGATTTCGGAATCGAGGACAATTCCCTTTAAAGGGGGAGGGAATGATACGAAATTGACTAGTCCGAATGAAGAAGACGAAGTAAGGATCGACCTAAGCGGTCTTACAATACGTCGTGCACGTACGACTACATATTTAGGTGATATGGGATCAATTAAAATGAATGAAGAAGACGAAGTAAGAATCGACGTAAATGACCTTACAACATGCCATGCACGGACGACTACATATTTAGGCGAGAAAATGGACACAAGACGTGGAGTCTCGGTCTCGTCCGTGTCATATGACACGGCCCGTGTCATGTTGTGCCGGAAGATCAAAACTCGGTGCCTGCCATACCCGACCGTGTCTGGCGACACGGCCGTGTCACACTCTTCCGGATAGTCAAATCTCGCTGCCTGCCGGACCCGACCGTGCCAGGCGACACGGTCGAGTCCTACTCGTCCAGAAATGCCGGAACGTCTGCCCAGACAACCCAGCCGTGTTCTAGGACAATATCGAGTCCTGCTCGACCAAGATTCCTTCCTCACATGTAGCCGCAGCCGTGTCAATCGACACGGCCCGTGTCCAGCCGGCCATTTTCTTTTTTATAGTCTTTTGTGTTTTGTTTGTCTTTTCTTTTCTTTCTTTACTCATTTTAGGGATTGTGTTTCCCCTAAATTGTAATTTTGTGTTCCCCTTTGTATTTAATTTGATTTGTTTTGATTATTCAAAGATTTTGTAATCTTTGAATTGTTTTCTTTAATTATGGTAGGGAGAATTGGGTTTTCCTATAAGTAGGCTTTGATAATCATGCACGAACTATTGAATGTTGAAATAAGAATACACTTTGTATTTCTATCCTTGTTGAATGATTTTCATCAAATTCTTGATTTTTATTCGACACGTTTTCAAGTATTAATCCGATCGATTCTCAATAGGTCTTGAGAAGAAATCATCTTATCGAATTATAGGTCTAATTCGATAAACCTTTGTTTTTGATCATTCGAGTCTTCTTGATCGATATTATTTCTTTACCCGATATTACGTCCATATTCATACGTTTGATTTATCATATTCAGAAAATAAGACTTTCGGCTGGGGGGGTCGCTCAGGCTAAGGTAGGCCCCCCTGCCGGCTCCGAGTGCCCTCCAGTGGAGTTAGCTGGGGGCACTCGAGGTCGTTCTGCTGGATTGGGTCCGTTGAGTAGCGTCTCTACTTTCTCCTTGGTCACTACCAGCTTTTCTATGTCTCCTAGGAGGGCTGGTGCTGGTGGGTGTGAGCCGTCTCACAACATGTTTGCGGCTCTTTCTGGTATTGCCGACGATATTGAGGTTGAGGTTCCTGAGTTTGTCAGCACGACGCTCAGTTCTAGTTCTTCTCCTTTGGGCCATAATATTGATGCAGCCCGGATCGATGGTGTTAAATGATCAATATTGCTGTGTGGAATGTTCGTGGACTTAACCTAACTGATCATCAGATCTCGATCCGGGAGGTAATTAGTTCGTTTAATCTTTGTTGTATTGCTCTGCTGAAGATGCGTGTCTCGGTTTGTAGCTTTGGTCGTGTTTATTCATTTATTTCTGGGTATTGGCAGTGGTTCTCTGATTACAGTAGTGGGCCTGTGATACGAAATTGACTAGTCAAAATGAAAAAGACGAATCAAGGATCGACGTAAACAACCTTACAATACGCCATGCACGTGCGACTACATTTTTAGGCGAGAAAACGGACACAAAACGAGAAGGACCAAGGTGCCATGTCTCGGTCGTGTCATATGACACAGCCCATGTTACAATCTTCCGGAATTGGCCGAACGGACTGCTGCCGAGATCGACTGTGTCCCAGGACACGACCGTGTCACACCCTTCCGGAAACAGCCGAACAGACTGGTGCCGAGCTCGACCGTGTCCCAGGACACGACCGAGTCACACCCTTCCGAAAAATGCCGAACGAACTGCCGACCAGCTCGACCATGTCCCAGGACACGACCGTGTCACACCCTTCCGGAAACAGCCGAACGAACTGCTGCCTTGCTCGACCGTGTCCCAGGACACGACCGTGTTACACCCCTCCGGAATTGGCCGAACAAACTGCCGACCAGTCTGACCGTGTCAAACGAACACGGTCTAGTCCCGCCGCACATGGCACATGCAGCCGCGGCCGTGTCCATCGACACGACCCGTGTCCAGCAGCCAGCCCCCCTTATTTTATACACTTTTGTGTATTGTTTGTCTTCTCTTTTTCTTTCCTTACTCTTTTTAGGGACTGTGTTCCCATATTTTGTGATTTATGTTCCCTTTCTTATTTTATTTGATTTGCTTTGATTATTCAAAGATTTTATAATCTTTGAATTATTTTCTTTATTTGTTATAGGAAGCCTTGGTTTTCCTATAAGTAGGCTTTGTTAGTCTTGTATGAAAATATTGAATGTTGAAGAAATAAGAATACACTTTGTATTTCTATCCTTGGTAAATGATTTTTACCGAACATTGATTTTTATTCGATGCGTTTTCGAGTATTAATCCGATTGATTCTAAATAGGTCTTGAGAAGAAATCACTTATAGAATTATAGGTCTAATTCGATAAATCCTTGTTCTTGATCGTTCAAGTCTTCTTGATCGATATTCTTACTTTATCCGATATTACATCTAGAAAACTACATCTGAAATACACTACTCATAAAAAGACTTCCGCTACGATATTCATATACACACACTACGACCGATACATATTCACTTTTCCGGGCGAATTCGTATCATTAGTGGTACCGGAGCTAGGGTTATTTCCTTGTCGAAATTTTCTTGGCAATTTCTTGTTAAAACTATCTCGAGACTCTCTTATCATGGATTTTTCCGATGTTGATTTCATGGAGAAACTCCGTGAGGCACTACACAGCTTACAAGAGCCACATTTTCAAGCTAGAACAGGAGGATATGACACACATTCACCGCGTCATGCAGATGAATTTAAAATAAATGAACTTCCGGAATTTATCGGAGGTACTGCCGAAGTCTACTTGGAGTGGGAGAGAAAGATTGAACGCATGTTCGAGTTCAAAAACCTTAACAACGAGAAACGTTGCAAATATGCGATTCTCAAGTTAGGGAAAGGTGCTTCTCTGTGGTTCGGGGGTGTGAAAACACAACGAGCTCGTGCGGGAAAGGAAAAGATCTGTTCTTGGGATTTTTTAAAGAAGAAACTACGTAAAGGGTATGTCCTGACATCACATCGGTTAACCTTGTACTGAAGGATTTCGGAATTCATGCAAGGGAAACTAAGTGTGGGAGAATAAATTGAAGAATTTGGAGGCTTGGCCTTAATGGGAGAACTCGAAGAAAATGATGAACAAAGAATGTCACGTTTCTTACGTGGCCTAAACCGAAACATTGCAAGTGCAGTAGAATTATACCCCTACGGGGATTTTGACACTTTATGCGGACTATGCATAAAGATAGAAGCTCAAAACAAAGTGAAGTTTACCGAACCCGAATTTCCATACAAATTCGGAAATTCAAGTACCGGCTCAAGTTCGACTGCGAAACTTACCGCGCATATTCAAGTCCCTACCCCGGCCCCGAAGATTCCCCATGGGTCCAAAGAGACAAGCTTGACTAAAGTACGATGCTATAAATGTCAAGGTTTTGGTCACTATCAAAATGCATGTCCAAACAATCGGGTGGTCACGTTAAGAGAAGCTCTTGCGGTCTGAGACGAACTTTTAGTCGAGGACGAGAAGGAAGGACTTGGTGACGTATTTAACATGGAGGCCGAGGAAGAAAACGAGGAATGCGAGACTTATGATGCTCCGGAATATGACAATGCTTTAGTACTTCGAGCTCTACATACCAAAATCATTCCAAGTGATATGGAGCAAAGGGACCAAATATTTCATTCCAAATGCCGAGTCGGAGAAAAATGGTGTAGTTTGATAATCGACGGAGGAAGTTGCACGAATGTAGCTTCCAATGAGATAGTTACAAAACTCGGTCTAACTACTACGGCTCACCCGAGACCGTATGCTTTATATTAGCTCGATGATGGAAGTAAAGTGAAGGTGTCGAGACAAGTACGGGTCAACTTAGCTATGGGACCATACGGAGACGATGTGTTATGGCACGTACTCCCGATGGACGCATGCCACGTACTTTTGGGACGACCTTGGCTATTTGATAGAGATGTTTTACATCGAGGAAGAAGTAATGAGTACGAGTTGCGGGATAAGGACAAGAGGATCGCGTTGAAACCAATGTCACTTCAATCTATGATCCCTAACCGAGGTGAGAAACCGAATCTAACCATGTTTGCTAGTGAGAGGGAAATTGAGCTTGGTACTGAGATTGGCCGGCTAAAAAAAACGACAGCTTTGGGCCTAATTTTTATAACGACTCAGGTTCTTGTGATGGACTTATTGTCCTGAATAATTACCGGATTGGGCTTAATAGATTACTTTTCGATGGACCATTATTTGGGGAGCCCAATAATGTTAAAATGGAGAGTGGACCGGATTATGACGGACCACCAGTATTTGATGAGGAGCCAGTTGATGAAGAACGACCTATGACTACTATCGCACTTCCCATTTCAGATGAGGAATCTTCGGGGCTGGGGTACGGACTTGAATAGGTGCGGTAAGTTTCGTTGCCGAACTTGAGCCGGTACTTGAATTTCCGAATTTGTATGGAAATTCAGGTTTGGCAAACTTCACTTTGTTTTGAGATTCTATCTTTATGCATAGTCCGCATAAAGTGTCAAAATCTCCGTAGGGGTATAATTCCACCGTATTTGCAATGTTTCGGTTTAGGCCATGTAAGAAACGTGACATTCTTTGTTCTTCATTTTCTTCGAGTTCCCCCATTAAGGCCAAGCCTTCAAATTCTTCAATATATTCTCCCACACTTAGTTTCCCTTGCGTGAATTCGGCAATCCTTTGGTACAAGGTTAACCGATGAGATGTCGGGACATACCTTTTACGTAGTTTCTTCTTTAAAGAATCCCAAGAACGGATCTTTTCCTTTCCCGCACGAGCTCGTTGTATTTTCACACCCTCGAACCACAGGGAAGCACCTTTCCCTAACTTGATAATCGCATATTTGCAACGTTTCTCGTTGTTAAGGTTTTTGAAATCGAACATGCGTTCAATCTTTCTCTCCCACTCCAAGTAGACTACGGGATCGGTACCTCCGACAAATTCCGGAAGTTCATTTATTTTAAATTCATCTGCATGACGCGGTGAATGCGCGTCATATCCTCCTCTTCTATCTTGAAAACGTGGCTCTTGTAAGTTGTGTAGTGCCTCACGGAGTTTCTCCATGAAATCAACGTCGGAAAAATCCATGATAAGAGAGTCACGAGATAGTTTTAATAAGAAATCGCCAAGAAAATTTCGACAAAGAAATAACCTTGTCTCCGATACCACTAATGATACAAATTACGTATTCAAATGGACGTAAACTCGCATGCAATGCAGCGAAAATATTGTTGATCCTCAGAACACTCGAATATGTGTAACACTCGTAAGAGATAACCGAAAGTAGGGCAATTTGGTCGTGTAAATAAGCACAATGTGAAGATGATTATCAAACTAGACCTATAGTTTGATAAGGTGATTGCTTCTCAAGACCTATTGAGAATCAATCGTATTAAAACTCGAAAACGCTTCGAATTATAATCAAGTGTTTGATGAAAATCATTCAACAATTAATACAAATGTATTGTTTTTAATTCCTTCAAGATGATCTTTAAATGCTGAAAATGTATCCTATAAATAGCCATTTACAAGCATCAACTAAAGTCAAACCATGATTAAACAACTCTAACAAAACAACAACACCAAGCTTAAACAATTCTAACAAGACAACAACACCAATTTTCCTTCCTCCTTGGTTCGGCCGTGAGGTAGAAGGTGAGAGGGACAAGAATCTCTCCCATGTAATACTTGACAAGGACAACAAACATCAATAATAAGGCTTGGACGTGGGGTATAAGGTGAGAGGGGACAAGAGTCTTTCCCATGTGATACTTGAAAAGGACAAAAATCAACACCAAGCTTCCCATGTGTTTTGGCCGAATTATGAAGTGTGGAGGGACCCAAACTTTTGTAGAGGACTTTGAAAATGAAGTCTTGAAACTAGAAGGGACAAAAATCCTCATGGGTCTTTAATCAAATCGGCTGAAATTCCCTCTAAGGTGGCCGATCAGTATGCATGAACATGTATACGTATGCATGTTTGATACATCTAAGTTATCCTGGTTACGATTATTAAGGTTGTTCCCATTTCTGCATTTGTTTTCTCCCCGAAGTACGTAGGTGCATATGCATGCAATGTTGTATCGTTACTTACGTCAACTCTTACTTTGTTTTCTTCATTCAAATTCGCATTATCTCCTCCCCCTTTAAAAGGAATTGACCTCAATTCAGTAATTCCCTCGTCGGCAAGGTAAGAAGATAGGTCGCCCACGTTAAAAGTGGCGTGTACTCCATAATCACCCGGAAGTTCTACTTTATATGCATTGTCGTTCACCTTACCCACGATTTTGTAAGGACCCTCGGCCCTTGGCATAAGTTTGTTCTTGCATTTACTAGGAAATCTCTCCTTCCTTAAGTGTACCTAAACCAAGTCGCCTACTTCGAACAGTCTCGGTTTTCTGTGATTTTTGGATTTCCATTTGTATGCGTCATTCACCTCTTCGATTCAATCACGTATTTGTCCATGTAAATTTATCATCGATTTAAGTTTAGATTCCGCATCTTTGTGTACCAACTCGTCCTTCGGCAATGGAATCAAGTCCAAGGGTATATAAGGATTTAACCCGTAAACGACTTCAAAGGGAGAGTGTGCTGTGGCATGTGTAGGGGATCGGTTATAGGCAAATTCCACATGAGCAAGTTTCACGTCCCAATCCTTTTGCATCTTATTCACAAGTCCTCGCAACAAAGTTTCTAGGGTTCGATTTGTGACCTCGGTTTGACCATCTGTTTGAGGATAGTGTGAAGTGCTAAACAACAGTTTTGTTCGCACTTTCCTCCATAATGTATTCCAAAAATAGCTAAGAAAGTTTGAATCCCGATCCGAAACAATAGTCTTCGGGACTCCATGTAAACGAACCACCTCTCGGAAGTATAAGTCGGCTACGTTACTTGCGTCATCAGTTTTGTGGCAGGCCACGAAATGAGCCATCTTCGAGAAACGATCAACGACCACCATAATAGCATCTTTATCTCATTGAGTATGGGGCAAAGCAACGATAAAATCCATTAATACATCCTCCCACGGTCTTTCTGGAATCGGTAGAGGCATATACGATCCTGGTTTGAACGAACTCTTCGCGATGTGACATGTCACACATTTACTTAAAACATTGTAAACATCTCTTAACATTTTTGGCCAAAAGAAATGTTCTTTAAGTATCTCCATTGTCTTTGCCGTGCCAAAGTGACCCGCTAAGCCTCCTCCGTGAGCCTCCCAAACCAACAATTCCCGAACCGCATGTTTTGGAACACATAGTCTATTCCCTTTAAAGAGGAAATCATCTTCTATTATGAACTCCCCGAACGGACCAGATTTGCAACGAGTAAAAATTTCTCCAAAATCCGTATTATTTTTATAATACTCCCTCAACATTTCGAAACCATGTAACCGAACTTCCAGAGTAGCAAGTAAAGCATACCTTCTCGATAATGCGTCCGCAACGACATTGCTTTTACCGTCTTTGTACTTATCGGGTAGTGTTAGAATCGTTGCTTCGCATAATTTGGCCTTTAACCTTTCGAACGCTCCTTGGGCAGCCCCGTTCCATACAAATGGTCCCTTTTTTAAGCACTCCGTTATCGGACTTAAAATGGTGATAAAGTCTCGAATAAACCTCCGATAAAAAGAAGCAAGTCCGTGAAATGACCTCACTTCCGTCACGGTCGTAGGGGTCGGCCAAGACTTAATTGCTTCGATTTTTGTTTGATCAACCGCCACTCCGTCCTTCAAAATGACATAGCCAAGAAAGATTATACTCTCGACTAAGAATGAACACTTCTCCTTTTTTCCATATAGTTTTCGTTCCCTCAAAGTTTCGAAGACTTGCCTTAAGTGTCCGAAATGTTCTCGTAATGATCGACTATAGATCAGAATGTCATCCAGATATACAACCACGAATTTCCCCAGAAATGGTTTAAGCACTTCGTTCATCAACCTCATGAAAGTACTTGGTGCATTTGTAAGACCGAATGGCATAACGGTCCATTCATATGATCCATTTTTCGTTTTGAAGGCCGTCTTCCACTCGTCACTTTCTAGCATTCGAATTTGATGATATCCGCTTCGTAAATCAACCTTTGAAAAGACAACTGAACCATGTATAACATATCATCAAGTCTCGGGATAGGGAATCGATACTTGATGGTGATATTGTTCACGGCCCGCCTATCCACACACATTCGCCAAGAACCATCTTTCTTATGGACAAGTAAGACTGGAACCGCACACGGACTCAAGCTCTCCCGGACATACCTGGAGTTCAAAAGTTCTTCGACTTGTCTTTGTAACTCCTTCGTCTCCTCGGAATTACATCTATAGGCGGCTTTATTAGGAAGTGTTGCTCCCGGTATAAGATCGATTTGGTGTTCAATACCACGAATAGGTGGTAAACCCGACGGTAATTCTTTGGGAAAGACATCCTCAAATTCGTGTAATAACATATCTATCTCTCCTCCGTTTTGTGCTCCCATGTTCTCGTCCCGTGTTTCTTTAAACATCACTAAATATACTTGCTCCCCGTCATTAATGGCATGATCCATTTCCGTCTCGCTAGCAAGCATAGTAAGTTTCGGTTTCTCCACTCGACTAGAACTCATCGAACGGATAGCTTGCGGTGACATCGGCTTGAGTACAATCTTCTTTCCTTTGTCTCGCAATTCATATTCATTACTTCGACCTCGATGTAAAACATCTCGGTCGAACATCCATGGTCATCCCAAAAGTATGTGGCATGCGTCCATTGGGAGTACGTCACATAACACATCGTCTCCGTACGGTCCCATAGTTAAGTTGACCTGTACTTGCCTCAGCACCTTCACTTTACTTCCATCATCGAGCCAATGTAAAGCATACGGTCTCGGGTGAGCCGTAGTAGTTAGACCGAGTTTTGTAACCATCTTATTGGAAGCTACATTCGTGCAACTTTCTCCGTCGATTATCAAACTACACCATTTTTCTCCGACTCGACATTTGGAATGAAATATTTGGTCCCTTTGCTACGTATCATTTGGAATGATTTTGGTATGTAGAGATCGAAGTACTAAAGCAATATCATATTCCGGAGGGTCATAAGTCTCCCATTCATCGTTTTCCTCCTCGGCCTCCATGTTAAATACATCACCAAGTCCTCCCTTCTCATCCTCGACTAAAAGTTCATCTTGGACCGCAAGAGCTTCTCTTAACGTGACCACCCATTTATTTGGACATGCATTTTGATAGTGACCAAAGCCTTGACATTTAAAGAATCATACTTAGTCAAGCTCATCTCTCTGGACACATGAGGAATCTTCGGGGCTGGGGTAGGGACTTGAATAGGCACGGTAAGTTTCGTAGTCGAACTTGAGCCTGTACTTGAAATAACCTTGTCTCCGATACCACTAATGATACGAATTACGTATTCAAATGGACGTAAACTCGCATGCAATGCAGCGGAAATATTGTTGATCCTCACAACACTTGAATATGTGTAACACTCGTAAGAGATAATCGAAAGTAGAGCAATTCGGTCGTGTAAATAAGCACAATGTGAAGATGATTATCAAACTAGACCTATAGTTTGATAAGGTGATTTCTTCTCAAGACCTATTGAGAATCAATCGTATTAAAACTCGAAAACGCGTCGAATTATAATCAAGTGTTTGATGAAAATCATTCAACAATTAATACAAATGTATTGTTTTTAATTCCTTCAAGATGATCTTTAAATGCTGAAAATGTGGCCTATAAATAGCCATTTACAAGCATCAACTAAAGTCAAACCAAGATTAAACAACTCTAACAAAACAACAACACCAAGCTTAAACAATTCTAACAAGACAACAACACCAATTTTCCTTCCTCCTTGGTTCGGCCGTGAGGTAGAAGGTGAGACGGACAAGAATCTCTCCCATGTGATACTTGACAAGGACAACAAACATCAATAATAAGGCTTGGACGTGGGGTAGAAGGTGAGAGGGGACAAGAGTCTTTCCCATATGATACTTGACAAGGACAAAAATCAACACCAAGCTTCCCATGTGTTTTGGCCGAATTATGAAGTGTGGAGGGACCCAAACTTTTGTAGTGGACTTTGAAAATGAAGTCTTGAAACTAGAAGGGACAAAAATCCTCATGGGTCTTTAATCAAATCGGCCGAAATTCCCCTTAATGTGGCCGATTAGTATGCATGAACATGTATACGTATGCATGTTTGATACATCTAAGTTATCCTGGTTACGATTATTAAGGTTGTTCCCATTTCTACATTTGTTTTCTCCCCAAAATACGTAGGCGCATGTGCATGCAATGTTGTATCGTTACTTACGTCAACTCTTCCTTTGTTTTCTTCATTCAAATTCGCATTATCTCCTCCACCTTTAAAAGAAATTGACCTCAATTCAGTAATTCCCTCGTCGTTAAGGTAAGAAGGTAGGTCGCCCACGTTAAAAGTGGCGTGTACTCCATAATCGCCCGGAAGTTCTACTTTATATGCATTGTCATTCACCTTACCCACGATTTTGTAAGGACCCTCGGCCCTCGGCATAAGTTTGTTCTTGCATTTACTAGGAAATCTCTCCTTCCTTAAGTGTACCCAAACCAAGTCGCCTACTTCGAACAGTCTCGGTTTTCAGTGATTTTTGGATTTCCATTTGTATGCGTCATTCACCTCTTCGATTCAGTCACGTATTTGTCCATGTAACTTTATCATCGATTTAAGTTTAGATTCCGCATCTTTGTGTACCAACTCGTCCTTCGGCAATGGAATCAAGTCTAAGGGTATATAAGGATTTAACCCGTAAACGACTTCAAAGGGAGAGTGTGCCGTGGCATGTGTAGGGGATCGGTTATAGGCAAATTCCGTATGAGCAAGTTTCACGTCCCAATCCTTTTGCGTCTTATTCACAAGTCCTCGCAACAAAGTTCCTAGGGTTCGATTTGTGACCTCGATTTGACCATCTGTTTGAGGATGGTGTGAAGTGCTAAAAAACAGTTTTGTTCGCACTTTCCTCCATAATGTATTCCAAAAATAGCTAAGAAATTTTGAATCCCGATCCGAAACAATAGTCTTCGGGACTTCATGTAAACGAACTAGACCTGGCAAACTTGCGGGCTTGGCCCAAACGGGCCGGGCAAAAAAAGGGCGGGCCAAATCTGGGCCGGGCCAAAAAGGCCCGGTTTTTTTTGGGCCAAAAATATTAGGCCCGTGGCCCGCCCCGCGGGCCACGACTAATTTTTTTTTTTTTGAAATATTATTTCTGAATAAATATAGAAATATTTTTCGATCCGTAATTATTATATTATTCACTATACTATCACAATCAATTAAATAAATGTACAATTATTTTTATTTGATAATTATATTATTTACTACACTACCACAATCAAAAGATAAATATATAAATATTTTTATTTGATCATCATCTCATTTATCACTTCAACTTTCTTATAAAAATCATAAAATAATATTATTATTGATTTGAGATACTACAAAGTAATCACAAAGTCCCATAAAAAATAAAACTACATCAATAATTAACATATAGATGTAATCTAATCTAACAAATAAGAAAAAATTTTAAATATTATAATTATATATAACACAATTAAAAAAAAAAAAACTGGGCCGGCCGGGCCGCCCGCGGGCCGGGCCTCGATGGGCGGGCCAAATATGGGCCGGGCCAAAAAGGCCCGATTTTTTTTGGGCCAAAAATATGAAGCCCAATGCCCGCCCAAAAACGGGCGGGCTGGCCCGGCCCGCGGGCCTGGGCCTATTTTGCCAGGTCTAAAACGAACCACCTCTCGGAAGTATAAGTCGGCTACGTTACTTGCGTCGTCGGTTTTGTGGCAAGCCACGAAATGAGCCATCTTCGAGAAACGATCAACGACCACCATAATAACATCTTTATCTCGTTGAGTACGGGGCAAAGCAACGATAAAATCCATTAATACATCCTCCCACGGTCTTTCTGGAATCGGTAGAGGCATATACGATCCTGGTTTGAACGAACTCTTCGCGATGTGACATGTCACACATTTACTTAAAACATTGTAAACATCTCTTAACATTTTTGGCCAAAAGAAATGTTCTTTAAGTATCTCCATTGTCTTTGCCGTGCCAAAGTGACCCGCTAAGCCTCCTCCGTGAGCCTCCCAAACCAACAATTCCCGAACCGCATGTTTTGGAACACATAGTCTATTCCCTTTAAAGAGGAAATCATCTTGTATTATGAACTCCCCGAACGGACCAGATTTGCAACGAGTAAAAATTTCTCCAAAATCCGTATCATTTTTATAATACTCCTTCAACATTTCGAAACCAAGTAACCGAACTTCCAGAGTAGCAAGTAAAGCATACCTTCTCGATAACGCATACGCAACGACATTGCTTTTACTGTCTTTGTACTTGGATGAAAAGTGAAATGATTGTAGGAATTCCACCCACTTAGCATGCCTCGGACTCAGTTTTTATTGTCCGTTAATGTATTTCAATGATTCGTGGTCCGAATGAAGAATAAAATGTTTCGGTCGAAGGTAGTGACTCCAATGATCAAGGGCCCTTACGATAGCATAGAATTCTTTATCGTAAGTGCAATAATTCAACCGAGCACCGTTCAATTTCTCCGAAAAGTAAGCGATAGGTCGTTTACCTTGAATAAGAACCGCTCCAATTCCAATTCCACTAGCATCACACTCTACTTCAAAGGGTTGAGTAAAATCGGGTAGTGTTAGAATCGTTGCTTCGCATAATTTGGCCTTTAACCTTTCGAACGCTCCTTGGGCAGCCCCGTTCCATACAAATGGTCCCTTTTTTAAGCACTCCGTTATCGGACTTGAAATGGTGCTAAAGTCTCGAATAAACCTCCGATAAAAAGAAGCAAGTCCGTGAAATGACATCACTTCCGTCACGGTCGTAGGGGTCGGCCAAGACTTAATTGCTTCGATTTTTGTTTGATCAACCGCCACTCCGTCCTTCGAAATGACATAGCCAAGAAAGATTATACTCTCGGCTAAGAATGAACACTTCTCCTTTTTTCCATATAGTTTTCGTTCCCTCAAAGTTTCGAAGACTTGCCTTAAGTGTCCGAAATGTTCTCGTAATGATCGACTATAGATCAGAATGTCATCCAGATATACAACCACGAATTTCCCCAGAAATGGTTTAAGCACTTCGTTCATCAACCTCATGAAAGTACTTGGAGCATTGTAAGACCGAATGGCATAACGGTACATTCATATAATCCATTTTTCATTTTGAAGGCCGTCTTCCACTCGTCACCTTCTCGCATTCGAATTTGATGATATCCGCTTCGTAAATCAACCTTTGAAAAGACAACTGAACCATGTATAACATATCATCAAGTCTCGGGATAGGGAATCGATACTTGATGATGATATTGTTCACGGCCCGACTATCCACACACATTCGCTAAGAACCATCTTTCTTATGGACAAGTAAGACTGGAACCGCACACGGACTCAAGCTCTCCTGACATACCTGCAGTTCAAAAGTTCTTCGACTTGTCTTTGTAACTCCTTCGTCTCTCGGTATTACATCTATAGGCAGCTTTATTAGGAACTGTTGCTCCCGGTATAAGATCGATTTGGTGTTCAATACCACGAATAGGTGGTAAACCCGACGGTAATTCTTCGGGAAAGACATCCTCAAATTCGTGTAATAACATATCTATCTCTCCTCCATTTTGTACTCCCATGTTCTCGTCCCGTGTTTCTTTAAACATCACCAAATATACTTGCTCCCCGTCATTAATGGCATGTTCCATTTCCCTCTCGCTAGCAAGCATAGTAAGTTTTGGTTTCTCCACTCGACTAGAACTCATCGAACGGATAGCTTGCGGTGACATCGGCTTGAGTACAATCTTCTTTCCTTTGTCTCGCAATTCATATTCGTTACTACGACCTCGATGTAAAACATCTCGGTCGAACTTCCATGGCTGTCCCAAAAGTATGTGGCATGCGTCCATTGGGAGTACGTCACATAACACATCGTCTCCGTACGGTCCCATAGTTAAGTTGACCCGTACTTGCCTCGGCACCTTCACTTTACTTAAATCATCGAGCCAATGTAAAGCATACGGTCTCGGGTGAGCCGTAGTAGTTAGACTGAGTTTTGTAACCATCTTATTGGAAGCTACATTCGTGCAACTTTCTCCGTCGATTATCAAACTACACCATTTTTCTCCGACTCGACATTTGGAATGAAATATTTGGTCCCTTTGCTCCGTATCATTTGGAATGATTTTGGTATGTAGAGCTCGAAGTACTAAAGCAGTATCATATTCCGGAGGCTCATAAGTCTCGCATTCCTCGTTTTCCTCCTCGGCCTCCATGTTAAATACGTCACCAAGTCCTCCCTTCTCGTCCTCGACTAAAAGTTCATCTCGGACCGCAAGAGCTTCTCTTAACGTGACCACCGTTTATTTGGACATGCATTTTGATAGTGACCAAAGCCTTGACATTTAAAGCATCGTACTTAGTCAAGCTCGTCTCTCTGGACACATGAGGAATCTTCGGGGCTGGGGTAGGGACTTGAATAGGCACGGTAAGTTTCGTAGTCGAACTTGAGCCGGTACTTGAATTTCCGAATTTGTATGGAAATTCAGGTTTGGCAAACTTCACTTTGTTTTGAGCTTCTATCTTTATGCATAGTCCGCATAAAGTGTCAAAATCTCGGTAGGGGTATAATTCCACCATATTTCCAATGTTTCGGTTTAGGCCACGTAAGAAACGTGACATTCTTTGTTCTTCATTTTCTTGGAGTTCCCCCATTAGGTCCAAGCCTTCAAATTCTTCAATATATCCAACACTTAGTTTCCCTTGCGTAAATTCGGCAATCCTTCGGTACAAGGTTAACCGATGAGATGTCGGGACATACCTTTTATGTAGTTTCTTCTTTAAAGAATCCCAAGAACGGATATTTTCCTTTCCCGCACGAGCTCGTTGTGTTTTCACACCCTCGAACCACAGGGAAGCACCTATCCTTAACTTGAGAATCGCATATTTGTAACATTTCTCGTTGTTAAGGTTTTTGAACTCGAACATGCATTCAATCTTTCTCTCCCACTCCAAGTAGACTTCGGGATCGGTACCTCCGACAAATTCCGGAAGTTCATTTATTTTAAATTCATCTGCATGACGCGTTGAATGCGCATCATATCCTCCTCTTCTAGCTTGAAAACGTGGCTCTTGTAAGTTGTGTAGTGCCTCACAGAGTTTCTCCATGAAATCAACGTCGGAAAAATCCACGATAAGAGAGTCACGAGATAGTTTTAACAAGAAATCGCCAAGAAAATTTTGACAAAGAAATAACCTTGTCTCCGATACCACTAATGATACGAATTACGTATTCAAATGGACATAAACTCGCATGCAATGCAGCGAAAATATTGTTGATCCTCACAACACTTGAATATGTGTAACACTCGTAAGAGATAACCGAAAGTAGAGCAATTCGGTCGTGTAAATAAGCACAATGTGAAGATGATTATCAAACTAGACCTATAGTTTGATAAGGTGATTTCTTCTCAAGACCTATTGAGAATCAATCGTATTAAAACTCGAAAACGCGTCGAATTATAATCAAGTGTTTGATGAAAATCATTCAACAATTAATACAAATGTATTGTTTTTAATTCCTTCAAGATGATCTTTAAATGCTGAAAATGTGGCCTATAAATAGCCATTTACAAGCATCAACTAAAGTCAAACCAGGATTAAACAACTCTAACAAAACAACAACACCAAGCTTAAACAATTCTAACAAGACAACAACACCAATTTTCCTTCTTCCTTGGTTCGGCCGTGAGGTAGAAGGTGAGACGGACAAGAATCTCTCCCATGTGATACTTGACAAGGACAAAAAACATCAATAATAAGGCTTGGACGTGGGGTAGAAGGTGAGAGGGGACAAGAGTCTTTCCCATGTGATACTTGACAAGGACAAAAATCAACACCAAGCTTCCCATGTGTTTTGGCCGAATTATGAAGTGTGGAAGGACCCAAACTTTTGTAGTGGACTTTGAAAATGAAGTCTTGAAACTAGAAGGGACAAAAATCCTCATGGGTCTTTAATCAAATCGGCCGAAATTCCCCCTAATGTGGCCGATTAGTATGCATGAACATGTATACGTATGCATGTTTGATACATCTAAGTTATCCTGGTTACGATTATTAAGGTTGTTCCCATTTCTACATTTGTTTTCTCCCCAAATTACGTAGGTGCATGTGCATGCAATGTTGTATCGTTACTTACGTCAACTCTTACTTTGTTTTCTTCATTCAAATTCGCATTATCTCCTCCCCCTTTAAAAGAAATTGACCTCAATTCAGTAATTCCCTCGTCGTCAAGGTAAGAAGGTAGGTCGCCCACGTTAAAAGTGGCGTGTACTCCATAATCGCCCGGAAGTTCTACTTTATATGCATTGTCATTCACCTTACCCACGATTTTGTAAGGACCCTCGGCCCTCGGCATAAGTTTGTTCTTGCATTTACTAGGAAATCTCTCCTTCCTTAAGTGTACCCAAACCAAGTCGCCTACTTCGAACAGTCTCGGTTTTCTGTGATTTTTGGATTTCCATTTGTATGCGTCATTCACCTCTTCGATTCAGTCACGTATTTGTCCATGTAACTTTATCATCGATTTAAGTTTAGATTCCGCATCTTTGTGTACCAACTCATCCTTCGGCAATGGAATCAAGTCTAAGGGTATATAAGGATTTAACCCATAAACGACTTCAAAGGGAGAGTGTGCCGTGGCATGTGTAGGGGATTGGTTATAGGCAAATTCCGTATGAGCAAGTTTCACGTCCCAATCCTTTTGCGTCTTATTCACAAGTCCTCGCAACAAAGTTCCTAGGGTTCGATTTGTGACCTCGATTTGACCATCTGTTTGAGGATGGTGTGAAGTGCTAAAAAACAGTTTTGTTCGCACTTTCCTCCATAATGTATTCCAAAAATAGCTAAGAAATTTTGAATCCCGATCCGAAACAATAGTCTTCGGGACTTCATGTAAACGAACTAGACCTGGCAAACGGGCGGGCTTGGCCCAAACGGGCCGGGCAAAAAAAGGGCGGGCCAAATCTGGGCCGGGCCAAAAAGGCCCGGTTTTTTTTGGGCCAAAAATATTAGGCCCGTGGCCCGCCCCGGGCGGGCCCGGCCCGGCCCGCGGGCCTCGACTTTTTTTTTTTTGAAATATTATTTCTGAATAAATATAGAAATATTTTTCGATCCGTAATTATTATATTCCCGAACCGCATGTTTTGGAACACATAGTCTATTCCCTTTAAAGAGGAAATCATCTTGTATTATGAACTCCCCGAATGGACCAGATTTGCAACGAGTAAAAATTTCTCCAAAATCCGTATCATTTTTATAATACTCCTTCAACATTTGGAAACCAAGTAACCGGACTTCCAGAGTAGCAAGTAAAGCATACCTTCTCGATAACGCATACGCAACAACATTGCTTTTACTGTCTTTGTACTTGGATGAAAAGTGAAATGATTGTAGGAATTCCACCCACTTAGCATGCCTCGGACTCAGTTTTTATTGTCCGTTAATGTATTTCAATGATTCGTGGTCCGAATGAAGAATAAAATGTTTCGGTCGAAGGTAGTGACTCCAATGATCAAGGGCCCTTACGATAGCATACAATTCTTTATCGTAAGTGCAATAATTCAACCGAGCACCGTTCAGTTTCTCCGAAAAGTAAGCGATAGGTCGTTTACCTTGAATAAGAACCTCTCCAATTCCAATTCCACTAGCATCACACTCTACTTCAAAGGGTTGAGTAAAATCGGGTAGTGTTAGAATCGTTGCTTCGCATAATTTGGCCTTTAACATTTCGAACGCTCCTTGGGCAGCCCCGTTCCATACAAATGGTCCCTTTTTTAAGCACTCCGTTATCGGACTTGAAATGGTGCTAAAGTCTCGAATAAACCTCCGATAAAAAGAAGCAAGTCCGTGAAATGACATCACTTCCGTCACGGTCGTAGGGGTCGGCCAAGACTTAATTGCTTCGATTTTTGTTTGATCAACCGCCACTCCGTCCTTCGAAATGACATAGCCAAGAAAGATTATACTCTCGGCTAAGAATGAACACTTCTCCTTTTTTCCATATAGTTTTCGTTCCCTCAAAGTTTCGAAGACTTGCCTTAAGTGTCCGAAATGTTCTCGTAATGATCGACTATAGATCAGAATGTCATCCAGATATACAACCACGAATTTCCCCAGAAATGGTTTAAGCACTTCGTTCATCAACCTCATGAAAGTACTTGGAGCATTGTAAGACCGAATGGCATAACGGTACATTCATATAATCCATTTTTCATTTTGAAGGCCGTCTTCCACTCGTCACCTTCTCGCATTCGAATTTGATGATATCCACTTCGTAAATCAACCTTTGAAAAGACAACTGAACCATGTATAACATATCATCAAGTCTCGGGATAGGGAATCGATACTTGATGATGATATTGTTCACGGCCCGACTATCCACACACATTCGCTAAGAACCATCTTTCTTATGGACAAGTAAGACTGGAACCGCACACGGACTCAAGCTCTCCCGGACATACCTGCAGTTCAAAAGTTCTTCGACTTGTCTTTGTAACTCCTTCGTCTCTCGGTATTACATCTATAGGCAGCTTTATTAGGAACTGTTGCTCCCGGTATAAGATCGATTTGGTGTTCAATACCACGAATAGGTGGTAAACCCGACGGTAATTCTTCGGGAAAGACATCCTCAAATTCGTGTAATAACATATCTATCTCTCCTCCATTTTGTACTCCCATGTTCTCGTCCCGTGTTTCTTTAAACATCACCAAATATACTTGCTCCCCGTCATTAATGGCATGTTCCATTTCCCTCTCGCTAGCAAGCATAGTAAGTTTCGGTTTCTCCACTCGACTAGAACTCATCGAACGGATAGCTTGCGGTGACATCGGCTTGAGTACAATCTTCTTTCCTTTGTCTCGCAATTCATATTCGTTACTACGACCTCGATGTAAAACATCTCGGTCGAACTTCCATGGCTGTCCCAAAAGTATGTGGCATGCGTCCATTGGGAGTACGTCACATAACACATCGTCTCCGTACGGTCCCATAGTTAAGTTGACCCGTACTTGCCTCGGCACCTTCACTTTACTTAAATCATCGAGCCAATGTAAAGCATACGGTCTCGGGTAAGCCGTAGTAGTTAGACTGAGTTTTGTAACCATCTTATTGGAAGCTACATTCGTGCAACTTTCTCCGTCGATTATCAAACTACACCATTTTTCTCCGACTCGACATTTGGAATGAAATATTTGGACCCTTTGCTCCGTATCATTTGGAATGATTTTGGTATGTAGAGCTCAAAGTACTAAAGCAGTATCATATTCCGGAGGCTCATAAGTCTCGCATTCCTCGTTTTCCTCCTCGGCCTCCATGTTAAATACGTCACCAAGTCCTCCCTTCTCGTCCTCGACTAAAAGTTCATCTCGGACCGCAAGAGCTTCTCTTAACGTGACCACCGTTTATTTGGACATGCATTTTGATAGTGACCAAAGCCTTGACATTTAAAGCATCGTACTTAGTCAAGCTCGTCTCTCTGGACACATGAGGAATCTTCGGGACTGGGGTAGGGACTTGAATAGGCACGGTAAGTTTCGTAGTCGAACTTGAGCCGGTACTTGAATTTCCGAATTTGTATGGAAATTCAGGTTTGGCAAACTTCACTTTGTTTTGAGCTTCTATCTTTATGCATAGTCCGCATAAAGTGTCAAAATCTCGGTAGGGGTATAATTCCACCATATTTCCAATGTTTCGGTTTAGGCCACGTAAGAAACGTGACATTCTTTGTTCTTCATTTTCTTCGAGTTCCCCCATTAGGTCCAAGCCTTCAAATTCTTCAATATATCCCACACTTAGTTTCCCTTGCGTAAATTCGGCAATCCTTCGGTACAAGGTTAACCGATGAGATGTCGGGACATACCTTTTATGTAGTTTCTTCTTTAAAGAATCCGAAGAACGGATCTTTTCCTTTCCCGCACGAGCTCGTTGTGTTTTCACACCCTCGAACCACAGGGAAGCACCTTTCCTTAACTTGAGAATCGCATATTTGTAACATTTCTCGTTGTTAAGGTTTTTGAACTCGAACATGCATTCAATCTTTCTCTCCCACTCCAAGTAGACTTCGGGATCGGTACCTCCGACAAATTCCGGAAGTTCATTATTTTAAATTCATCTACATGACGCGTTGAATGCGCGTCATATCCTCCTCTTCTAGCTTGAAAACGTGGCTCTTGTAAGTTGTGTAGTGCGTCATGGAGTTTCTCCATGAAATCAACGTCGGAAAAATCCATGATAAGAGAGTCACGAGATAGTTTTAACAAAAAATCGCTAAGCAAATTTCGACAAAGAAATAACCTTGTCTCCGATACCACTAATGATACGAATTACTTATTCAAATGGACGTAAACTCGCATGCAATGCAGTGGAAATATTGTTGATCCTCACAACACTCGAATATGTGTAACACTCGTAAGAGATAACCGAAAGTAGAGCAATTCGATCGTGTAAATAAGCACAATGTGAAGATGATTATCAAACTAGACCTATAGTTTGATAAGGTGATTTCTTCTCAAGACCTATTGAGAATAAATCGGATTAAAACTCGAAAACGCGTCGAATTATAATCAAGTGTTTGATGAAAATCATTCAACAAGTAATACAAATGTATTGTTTTTAATTCCTTCAAGATGATCTTTAAATGCTGAAAATGTGGCCTATAAATAGCCATTTACAAGCATCAACTAAAGTCAAACCAAGATTAAACAACTCTAACAAAACAACAACACCAAGCTTAAACAATTCTAACAAGACAACAACACCAATTTTCCTTCCTCCTTGGTTCGGCCATGAGGTAGAAGGTGAGAGTGATACGGAATTGACTAGTCCGAATAAAGAAAACGAGGCAAGGATCGACGTAAATGGCCTTACAACGAGTCATGCACGTATGGCAACATTTTTAGGCGAGAAAACGGACACAAGCCGGAAAATGACACAACCTGCCGGAAAATGTCGTCGCCTGCCGGAAAATATCGCACCTGCCGGAAAATGCCAAGCACTGCCGGCCGAACTCAGCCGTGTCATCCGGCACGGCCCTTGCGGAGATGTCCCAGAATTGTGAAACTGACTGTGGGCCGAACCCGACCGTGTCGTCCGACACGGTCGAGTCACACTCTTCCGGATTAGGAGATCTCGCTGTCCGACCAACCCGACCGTGCCAGGCGACATGGTCGAGTCCTGCCAAACGTCCTTGTCGCGCCGTACGGTCGAGTCACTGCCGGTCCTTGTCGCGCCGCGCCCGTGCCTAGTCACTGTCGGACGAGTCGCTGTCGGACGTCTCTGTCGTGCCGCGACCGTGTCAGTCGGACACGGTCGAGTCACTGCCGACCAGATGCGCGCCGCGCCCGTGTCAAGCGACACGACCCGTGTCCGGCAGCCAGCCAACTTTTTTTTATTGCTGATTTTTGTGTGTTTTGTCTTCTCTTTTCCTTTCTTTACTCTTTTAGGGATTGTGTTCCCATGTTTTGTGATGTATGTTTCTTTTTCTTATTTTATTTGATTTGTTTTGATTATTCAAAGATTTTGTAACCTTTGAATTATTTTCTTTAACTTTTAGGTAGACTTGAGGTTTGCTATATATAGCTTGTATAAGCATTGTAAGAGGAGATTATGAATGTTGAAGTATAAGAATACACATTGTGTTTTCTATTCTTGGTGAATGATTTTTACCGAAACTTGATTTTTATTCGACACGTTTTAGAGTATTAATCCGATTGATTCTCAATAGGTCTTGGGAAGAAATCACCTTATCGAGTTATAGGTCTAATTCGATAAACCCTTGTTCTTGATCGTTCAAGTCTACTTGATCGATATTATCACTTTTCCCGATATTACTTCCATTTTTCATTTGTTCGAATTTTTATTGTCATATTCGATATTACTCCCACAAAATACATCCAAAAACACCATACCCGTAAAAAGGCTTCCGCTACGATATTCCTACATATACTCCGAACGATACGTATCCACCTCTCCCCGGAGAATTCGTATCAGAGAGGGACAAGAATCTCTCCCATGTGATACTTGACAAGGACAACAAACATCAATAATAAGTCTTGGACGTGGGGTAGAAGGTGAGAGGGGACAAGAGTCTTGCCCATGTGATACTTGACAAGGACAAAAATCAACACCAAGCTTCCCATGTGTTTCGGCCGAATTATGAAGTGTGGAGGGACCCAAACTTTTGTAGTGGACTTTGAAAATGAAGTCTTGAAACTAGAAGGGACAAAAATCCTCATGGGTCTTTAATCAAATCGGACGAAATTCCCCCTAAGGTGGCCGATTAGTATGCATGAACATGCATAGGTATGCATGTTTGATACGTCTAAGTTATCCCGGTTCCGATTATTAAGGTTGTTCCCATTTTTGCATTTGTTTTCTCCCCGAAGTACGTAGGTTCATGTGCATGCAATGTTGTATCGTTACTTACGTCAACTCTTACTTCGTTTTCTTCGTTCAAATTTGCATCAGGCAGTATCTCACTGATTTCTCGGTTTTACATGCGGCTGAGCCTTGGGTCATTATGGGTGATTTTAATGTTGTTTTGGATACTAGTGAGATTTTGGGAGGTGAAGCTCCTCAGACGATGAGCCGCCCCTGGTGGAGTTCAGGGAGCTTTGCAGGCGTGCAGATATTGAGACCCTTCCGATGGTTGGCTCTTAGTTCTCCTGGCATAACAAGAGCCCATCTCCAAGATCTTTATGGAAACGTCTTGATAGGGTGTTGGGAAACCCACAGTGGTTCATTGATCACGCTGATCGTAATTACTCATGTGATCTGCCGTAGACCTTTGATCATAGCCCCCTTATTCTGGGTCTTGATAGTTTGCCTCGCTGCAGAGGTAAAATGTTCAAATTTGACAACTTCCTGGCTGACTCTGAGGATTTACTCCCGACGGTTTGGGATACTTGGCGTCATCATATTGTGGGCCCCCCGTTTTATGCGATTTGTCATAAGTTGGACGCCCTTAAGCCCATTTTTCGCGCCATGAGGAAGAGGAAAGGGGATTTGGCATTGAATGTCGCAGCTGCTACATCGTTCCTCTCTTCTTCTCAGAGTATCCTTAGGGACCATCCCATGGGCGACTCGGTTTTATTGTTAGAGAGATGTTGTCGGTGGGTTTTCTCAGTTGTCGTGGCTCAGGAACAGTCTTCGCTCAGGTAGCGGGCCAAGTTGGCTTGGCTTAAGGATGGGGACCAGCGTACTGCCTTCTTCTTCCGGCAGATTGCTTCTAGGCGAGTCAGATCTCGTATCTATAGACTTAATATGGAGGATGGTACTGAGTTGACTGACCCTGCTCTTATTAAAAATGAGGTTGTTGGGTTCTATAAGAGATTGTTGGGTTACTCTAATCGGATTATGCCTTTATCTTTCAGCCAGGTTAGGCCTTTTATTTCGTCTTCGCTTTCGTCTGACGTTGTGGTGCACATGGTTAGACCTATAACTGCTGGTGAGGTTCATTCTGTGTTCTTCGAGTTTGATAAGGACAAGGCCCCGAGCCCTGATGGTTTTAATGCTGCTTTTTACCGACGGGCTTGGCCGATTGTGGGGGGTGAGATTTTGTCTGCTATTATGCATTTCTTTGCTACGGGTACGTTTGTCAGGCAGATTAACTCTACGATCATTTCTCTAGTTCTGAAAGTAGCCTTATCTAGGAGCATGTCAGATTTTAGACCGATCTCTTGCTGCAACTTATTATATAAGGCTATTTCGAAAATTATTGTTCAACGTATGCGTGATAGCTTGGATGCCATGGTCGACCCGGCTCAGACGGCTTTTACTCCTGGGAGAAGGATTAGTGATAATATCCTTCTTGCGCAGGAACTTCTTCATGGTTATGGGCAGAGGGGGATGCCTAGACGGTGTGTGTTTAAAGTTGACCTTATGAAAGCTTATGACACTATTGAGTGGGATTTTGTACTGATTGCTCTGCAGTGCATGGGTTTCCACCAGTCGTTCATCGCCTGGTTCAGGGAGTGCATCACCACTACTGCCTTTTCGATATCCTTGAATGGTGATGCTGAGGGGATCTTTAGAGGTCGTAGGGGGCTCCGGCAGGGATGTAATACCCGCAATTTCGGATTTCAGTCATTTTCTTTTTTTTTCGGCGGGAGCCTATTTTGACGAATCGCTCGTGATCGTTTCGTCATTCCGAGAGTATTTAATTCTGCACTTTTTGTCATCCGAGTTCGTTGCGATATCGTTTTGTTGAGTTTCGTGTTCTTAAGCAATTTTTCCGCACTTGAGTTCGATTCTTGCGAATCTTGTCCGAAATTATTGTTTCGAGTTTCTTGTAAGTTCATTTAATGTTATTATTCATGTTGCGAGCTTCGGATCGGTGTTTCGATCATGTATCGTGTATTTCGGACGTTTTGGGCCATTTTCGTAATTTTCCAAAGTTTAGGGTAATTACGTCCGTTGTCGAATTCCGACACTTCGGGTGGTCGGAATCATGTGTTCTCCTATCTCTTAGATTCGGCTTTGCGAGTACTTCGTAACCGTATCTTCGGTTTATATTCAGGTTCGGGTTTCGGGGTTGTTTGGGCCGTCGGAGTGGCCACGGCCGAGTCACGGCCGGAGCAGGGCCTGGCCTGGCCGAGTTACGACCATAAGGGCTATCAGTTACGGCCGTACGGGTTCCAGGGAGTGTTCGGACGAATGCCGGTTACGCCCGTAAGGACCTGCCGGTTACGGCCGTAAGTGCCGAGTTACGGCCGTAAGGCCCTGTCGGTTACGGCCGTAAGCGATCGGCAGGCGCTGGGCGGATTTTGACGAATGCCGGTTACGGCCGTAAGGCCCTTCCGGTTATGAACGTAACCCTGCCGGCTATATATAGCCTGGGCTCGGCCAGACTTCGTTTTTCTCACTTTTTCCTCATTTTTGTGCGGCCGCGGACGGGAGTGACCGGTAGGAGTTGTTCTTGGCCGATTCTACTCATTTCCAAGGCCTTTTTGAAGATTCTTGTTGATTATATCATCATCCAATCCGTGTTCTTCGTCGAATCAAGGTATACTTCTTGATTTTCCTTCAAGTTGACTTTTTGGAGAATTTGTTCTTGATTTCGATTCTAGTCCGATTTTGATGCATCGGTTGGTGTAGTATGATGTTATTAATCGTGTTCTATGGGTTGTATATCCATATTTCGAGTTTGTTCAACTCGATTAGTGATTCGAGTGTTCTTGGGAGTCATCGAACATTGAGTGTTCAATTAAATGTCCCAATGAGTTTCCCTTCGATAGTTTGGTGGGATTTCCGTTGTTTTTTACCTTGATTCTCATTGTGATCGTATCTTTGTGTTCTTCGCCATTTTGGGGGAAACCCTTGAATTTATGTCATTCGTCCCTTCAATTCAACGACTTTAGGTCGTGCTATGGAATTCGTTTTCATTGTTGTTATTGTTGTTCGTAGTTTATTGTCGCGGGTTAGCGTTCGGTGGAGTCGGCGGATTCGTAGTCAGTTCGTGCCAACCTACTTCGGTCGATTCTACGCGTTGTGGTTATTCGAGGTAATTACCTTGTCCATACATTTCTTGTTTTGTGGATATGATGATTGGTGATCGTCTTGGTATGTTTGTTTGCTAGTTTGAAATGAGTTTTCAAAAGATTCGGCTAGCCTCGTTAAAGGCTCACTTCCAAAACGCGTGTGTTTTGTAAATTGTGTGGGTTGTAAGTGACTAAGTGAAACCTCTGGATATGTTTGGTGTTGATGTTGCGCTTGATAATGCGTGTGTACGTATATTGCTTTTTTCCGTCGCGTTATGGTTTGACGTGGTGTTTTGCTAAGTGTTTGATTCCTCTGGATGAATTGTTTGGATATCCTTTGTGTGATATATTATTTGTGCATGATTGTCTCGCTAGCCAGCTCGGGAGGGTCCTTAGAGGCGTCGAGTGGGATCCGTGGCTTTGTCCCAGTCTTAGGCGACGTGTGTGTTTGATTTGTTTTGTTAATGTGTTTGCTCACCTCGGGTTGGTTCGACGGGGCCACGGCGGGAGTCCAATGGGAGAGCCCTGAATTCATGAGTGAAACTTCATGAGTGCATGTGCTTGTTTAGTGAATGTATTTTACTCACCTCGGGTTGGTTCGACGGGGCCACAGCGGGAGTATAATGGGAGAGCCCTGGATTCACGAGTAAAAACTTCACATGTTGGTGTGTATGTTTGGTGAATGTATTTGCTCACCTCGGGAGGGTTCGATGGGGCCACAGAGGGAGTCCAATGGGAGAGCCCTGGATTCACGAGTAAAACTTCACGAGTTGGTATTGATTTTATGTCTGTCGAGGACACGTGACGTGGGTTTTAACCCTGTGAATTTGTTGTTGCTTTTCTATTTGTGAAAACAAAACCTTTGGGCTGTGACCCTGTTTACTTTTGGAAAGAGAAGGTTTGATAATCCTAAATTATTTTCTATTAAAACTCTCGATGACATTTTAAACCGTTTTATAAATTGTTTCCCTTGATTTGTGATCTTTCGGTTTTGGAATGTTTTACCCAAACTCTTGCCTCGGGAAGTACTTTTCGTTACGTTTGGATCTTTGAGGATTCCTGGTTATTATTGTCCTTGGAACTTGTATTGTGTGGCTCGTATTTGCACTTTGTTCTTGCACTAGCAAAACAGTGGAGTTTTGCTAACCCCCGAGTATTCGGGGGGGTGGATGTCTGTTTTTGCATTCAGGTTTTGGGAGCATAACACAAGGTCGGCACGAAGGATGATGAAAGATGATCGATACTAATCACATGAGGAACCGTACATTGTTGTATTGGTTCGTTTGTACTTTATTTCCGCTGCAGTATATTTTCTCCCGTTGTACGGGAATACTTTGTATTCGACCCCTGCGTGGGCATGTATCGAGTTGTATGTATTTATTGAAAGACCAAATCAATCTACTGAGTCATTTTAGCCTTAAAGGCATTTTTGAGTTGTTCGATGTATTTACCAGCCTGGTAGATCCTTGAAGAAGGGTTCTACGGCGTGTAATATCCCTGGGGGGATTGGGGGTGTTACATAAATGGTATCGGAGCTTAGGTTGTGGAAACCTAGGCTGTTGGGTCAAGTTGTGTCTATTGAGTATTGTCTCGTCGTATTTTGTCTAACGGAGTCATGTCGCGACGCGTCGTCTGAGTTGGTTGGTCGTGGTTAGTATCGTGGGTCGATCATCATCTTCGTGCGACCTGTGGATGTAAGTCTCCCTTCGTTGTGATAGTGCCTCGCCTGTTGCGAGTTACTGGTATGATTAGGTGTTAAGTGACGGAATCCTCCTATGGATTTTTATTTCGTGACATGTGGTTATTTGACTCTCATATTTTGTTTATATGAGGAGTGGTGTCGCTGGTTATGTACTCTTGACTGTTGGTTTCGACCGCTGCGTGTATATTTCAAGCTGATTTGTTCGTTTGCAAGTGTTTTCGTGAAATCTTGTGCTCAATATGTTATGGGGATGTTTATGGGTGCGCTTTACTCAGTCCGTAAGGGCTTCAGATGGACTAGTGGTTTAGCCCCGGTCCTAAGCAAGTTTGAATTGCGATGTGACTGTCTGTTTTCCGGTAAAAGACATGTATTGTCTTGATTTTATACGATTTGATGCGTATATTATTATATATGTTTAAACAAATATTGTTATATGAGCATTTTTGGGCATTCTAGCCCATTGAATTATTTTCGAAAACCTTGAGTATCTTAGAAAATAAATTTCGAGACGTACGTTTAAAATGAATTGTTTTCTCGTGGTACTTCCAAGGTGCCACAATATGTTTCAAAATTCTTCCACCTCGAGGACCAAAATGTTTTGAGATATTTTCATTGATTTAGAAATGCTTTTGATTAGACCCGAGGGTCGAATATTTTTGAAAGTTTTTCACTAAAAGAAAAGTGTCCTCATTTTTTTTCAAACGAAAGATGATTTTCAAAGTCTCGATAATGGTGTTTGTACTACTTTTTGAAAGGCGATACTCAAGATCAACTGGTGTTTCCAAAATCTTTCTTTTTCAAAGGTGGTTTTCATTTTAAAACCTTTCGTTCCTATTTGCGGTCCGAGAATGTATGTATAATGTTCAGACTTTCGTTAGGGTGTTAACCCCCGAGTTGTGATTGAATTGGTGGTGTGAGCGCTGAGTCGTTCGCCACGCAATTGTTGTATTAGCCATCAGTGAGAGGTGTGATGTTGATCTTTAACGTTGTCATTTCGTGGTGATTTGCGTGCTATCGCACATGTGCGAGCTGTTAAAGCTGGGGTTTGTACGTTTGTGTAAATGTGTGATTGTTCCTGATGTTTTGTGATTGTGTGCTGGCTATCGTTCGGGCTATTGTAATCGTCAAACGATGCCGTTGTTGTTGTGATTTTTGTATGTGTTGATATGTTATGCTGAGTGGGCATCTCCGGTATGTTGTTTTGCGATGTTACATTCCGTTGTATCTAGCATTTGTATATTCGGTACGCCGAGCCGTTTCAACCGTGATGTGCCGGGGGCATGCACGTGCAATTGTCTTTCTCGTCGGTAATGCGTTTCAAGTGCGGACTTGAGGGACACGTAATTCAGTTTTGCGAATCGGCTACCGAGACTTCCGGAGTTCGCGCTTTAGAACAGTTATCAGGATAGGCTTTGAG